>OY720604.1:7200000-8400000 GCA_963151315.1 Nymphalis c-album
TGTAATAATAAATCACAATTTGAGTTATATTTGCTATATTATTTTGGCATTTGATAATTATTAATATGATGAACGATCGTAATTAACCGACTTCAAAAAAAGGAGGAGGTTATCAATTCGTCTGTATGTTTTTTTTTTTTTTTTTGGTGTTGTTACCTCATAACTTTCGACTGGGTGAATGGATTTTGATGATTTTTTTTTTATTTGAAAGGGGTTGCTCCGAAATTGGTCCCATTTTTTTTTAGTTCAGTTTTGACACTGGCATCCATGACAAAACCGTATAAGTCGTAAATTTGCATAAATATGTGCGCGACAAATGGACGAATAACTCGATATCTATTCAACCGATTTCGATGATTTTTTTTTATTGGAAAGAGTGTACTTTAAGGGTTGTTTGATGACAGTTTGGTTAAATTCTGATTATAGGATCCATGACAAAGTAACGGAAATCTTCAATTCTTAGTAGCAAATTAACGATACACGGCCGAATCTTTTATAGGCTATCTAGATGTATCATTCACCTACCATAACATCGTTATGATCAAGTTATTATAGTACTATTGTAAAAAACACTTCTTTATATACCGTCAATAGTTTTCGCAGCGCACGCGAAATAATAACTTTTATAGGCAACAGTTTGATACGTTGGGTTACATTGCTCCATTTTAAGTAGGGATCTATAAGTTTTTGAAAATATAATATAGCCTATGTTACTCGGTAAAGACGTAGCTTTCTAAGGGTGAAAGAATTTTTAAAATCGGTTGAGTAGTTTTTGATTTAAATCGTAATAAAAAATCAAACAAAAATCAAATCTTTCCTCTTTATAATATGAGTTATGCATGTAAGCATTAGTATATATGTATATGTTTGTAATTGAAACATATTTGAACATCTCCTAAAAGTTGAGACCAAGTTTGAAAATTATACATATATATATATATATATATATATATAGAATCGTATAAGTACTCTTATATACATGTTATATTTATGTATGTTTATATATTAATTACTAGTGTTTTTTCCCGCGGTTTAACCCAAGTAGTTACCGTTCCCGTGGGAATATAGGGACAAAATGTAGCCTATGTTACTCCCTGATAATGTAGCTTTCCATTGGTGAAAGAATTTTTTAAATCGGCTTAGTGGTTTAGGCGTGAAAGCGTCACAAGCAAACTTACTTTCGCATTTATAATATTAGTTTGGATAATATAGATACTTCTCCTTTTTTTTAATATACAGACATTCCGTCATATTTTATGGTGAAGAATGGTATAACACAACATCTATAAACGAACAGTTTATTTAATTATTACTAGAAATAATTATTTGATTATGTTATGGCTGCCCAACACCCCACCAACTAAATCTATTTAATCAAAACATGTTAATTTATATTCATACATTAGTTAACCATATTAACTAATATTTATTAATTAAGTACCAAAATGCATTTTTCTTTACGTTTCACTGTTTTAGATTATTATATTTAAATAATAATATAAACGGCGCTGTCTCATATGAGCTGCACGTTTAGTAGGTCTACCCATATTCTACAAATTAGTGAGTGTACTTCAGATTCACTAAAAATCGAAAAATAAATAAAAATTTTAACAAAACAAAAACCGACTTCAAGGTAAAAACAAAATTAATATGCACTAAAAAGTAAAAAAATAATTGCGTATTCTTCTATATTTTGATAATTAACTTACTATTTTCTACTCATCAATATGTAGGTACGAATGTGTTGTGAGGTTGATAATGTATTTACAATTATTGTTACTTTTGGAGTCGATGTCAGCCAAGGTGGGTTTATAACGACATACATAGTTAGTTATAGGTGAGATGTGCTTGTGTCGCACGCGCAACTTAACGAGTCGAATAAAAGTCAATTTGTAATGTGTATGTTTTTGTTTGTTTTTAAAAGATTCCCGTATTGTTATTGCTAGATATATTTTAGTGTTTCCTTAGCTGACATCGACTCCAAAAATAACAATAATTGTAAATACATTATCAACCTCACAACACATTCGTACCTACATATTGATGAGTAGAAAATAGTAAGTTAATTATCAAAATATAGAAGAATACGCAATTATTTTTTTACTTTTTAGTGCATATTAATTTTGTTTTTACCTTGAAGTCGGTTTTTGTTTTGTTAAAATTTTTATTTATCAAAATATACTTAACAGAGTCCAATTTATAATTAAGAGGAAAAACTCAAGATAATATTGTCTTAATATAATTAGTTTACCAAAATATATTTTAGTAGAATATTTTAATATAGATAATTAATTGAAAATTGTAACTATCTAGGTACTCAATATTTTTATTATTTTTAATTTAAAGTGTAATTTAGTAAATGTTTAATATAATATACATTTATTTTTTACTTTGTTGAAATTCGGTGGAAGTAACAAAAATTCGAAAACAGCTATATTCATTTCTTTTACCTCTAAACATTTCTGTATCGAAGAAATTGCCAACCGAGACCGACCTATATCAAATGTGCTCGACGGAATTAAAGTCTTACCAAAACGGCAAATGTTATTCCAAATTGTAATGTAAACTATGCATGTTTGTCTGTTCCAGGTGATTAATTATCAAGCATTCCACTATTTAAACATGGGAATAAAAGGAAAGTAAATGTGCTACCTGGTTTTTATTAGTGGTCAATATCGTCCATCGACATAGGCGATGTAAAAAATATTGGCAGATCCTTACATCGCTAATGCGCCACCAATCTTTAGAACTAAGATGTTATGGCCCTTGATCCTGTAGTTATACTGGGCTATCACAACAAAACTAAGAATTGCTCTTTGGCGGTAGAATATATGTACTATGTGGGTATCTACTACGAGCATAGTAATGGTGACCCATTACTAATATGAGCATTACTAGAGTATAAAAATCTTATTACTATTAGATCAAGTACAAATAAAAAGTAGTATAACAATCGTACGTTCATAGGTCTCATATCACATATCTATGTAAACAATTTAGATTTAATGTTCCTTTTGAAAACATTTGCACAACCTAAATATTACATATAAGTAGATAGCATATTGATTACATAAAAATATATAATTAATATATAATAAATCTGCATGCGACATATCTTTGCGAAATTAGCTGCAAGGCTAAACAAAAATGACAAATTCCTATAAAATGTTTTAACTTGAAAAGGGTCCTGAATGTCCAAAATATCGTCACCTCTCAACCCATTGTTGAAAAGGAGCTAAAATAACAAGTAAACTGTTGACCGAATCCATCTACCTTTAAGTGAGGTAGGATTGTTTGCAGGAAACTTCACGGGTGACTAAGGACAAAATTAAGTACGCACCTTACATTCAATCAACCGCACCTAACGTCACTACTCTTGAAAAGGGAAATGAAATATATTGAACCGTCAGCCTTTTGGAATTTACTGCCCAATTTGTACAATAAAGGTCTAATGTTTTCACTAACATATAGTCAACGATGCATAAGATTTTCTTTAACTCAGACCTGTTTAAATCTGTGTCATTTAACTAAACAAATTAAAAACTAAGAGTTTGTTTAATATGGTGGAACCATTTTTATAAATTAATACATAAAGTAGAGTAATACAGAAAGTAATACATCATACTTGATTAGAAATGCTCCGTTTCGTCTTTAATCTTTTTCTGGATCCAAAACTTGATTTGAATTAAACCATACACTTAAATACATATCACATAACAATATATACAATCTCCTCGTCATTACAAATTAATAAGTTAGATAACGTCTTCAAAATATTCTCGTATTATCACGATTTCAAACGAACATATGAACCTGCGATCTCAATAACAATAATAATTTATTTACTCAAGTAACAGAAGACTCATTTACAAAACTACAAAAAGAAAACTTTTTTAAAGCGAACAAAAATAATAAAAGCAAATGAACACAATACACGATACCGGACGGGAGAGCAAGAAAATATATTTCTTAAAATGTATACAAATACTATGTTACTAAGTAATGATATGTTCTGTTGTTGTTTGAAGAGTAAATGACCTGATGTAAAGCCATATAAATTTTGAAAATTTATAAATGCTCACAATGTTAGTTTTCACGGTCTGTGCGACTGCGACTGTGTGATTCATAACGACGAGTCCAAAAAGAAACATAATTAAATTAACTAAAATATAATTGTTTGAATACTGATAACTTTTTGAAACACAGATCAAAGTGAAATTAACTAATTTGGCTTTAGTCTTATTGCGTCATCAACTGTAACCGACCTATGGTCATTCTGATTAAACCTTAGTTCGTTAATCTTAGTTTAGCCAACGAACGAAACGAAATGAACTGGATGTTTTCAAATCAATATATATTTACTTTTAATTAATTGTGCAATCGAATCAATGCACAAAATTTATCAGTTATTATTAATTATATATTTTTATGTGAATTTTAAACTATATAGCTTCGCTTATCATTTCGTGTCTTTAAATAAAAAATCTTTACTCGTAATTTTATTTCTCTTGATACAAAAAATGTATTGCAATTATTACAGCAATACATTTCAAAGGAAATGTCGTGTATTAAATAAGCTTAAAATCTCATACTTCAAGTGATTCTAAGAAATATCTATAAAATGGAAGAAGAACAGTTTGTTCCTGTACGGTGGCCACACGGTGCATGGGGGCGTATTTATGAGCAACAAATCATTTTGTTTTGTATGCAATTCCACTGACTGTGATGCGATGCTAATAAGACTAACTTCAAAAATATCTCTTTCAAAATTACTATATCATAAAACATTGCAGATATATGTGTATAGTAGAAGTAAGTGGGCCAAAATTTAAGAAATCAATTTTGTATCACAATTATTTTTATCTTTTTACATCTTAGCTAATATTGTAAATGCGAATGTGAGTTTGATTATTTGTTTGTTATGTTTTCACGACTAAACCACTAAACTGATTTTAATAATTTTTTCCCCAATAAAAAGCTACATTATCAGCGAGAAACATCGGCTATATTTTACTTCCGTATTCTCAAGAGAATACTCGGGACCTACGCAGGTGAAATCGCGAGCAAAACGCTTGTATAATATTTTTATAATAACAATAATCAGAAATCACAATATGACTTTGGTATATTAATTACTGTTAAAATATATACAACGATATCTGTAAGAACTTTTAAACCACCTGCAACGCCTGTTTGGAAGGAATTACTAATATTCCAACTTTTCTCTTCCATTAAGTACCGGCTTGAGTTTTAGTAGGCTTGCCCTCTCATCCGGTATCGCTGTCGGAGCCAGTTCGTCCGTGTTATTATGTATAAAGCTTGCAGCGTACCGTAAGCATTAGTGTAGGAATGGGGATGACAGTTCTTTAGTTCACTGTGGCACGGGACAGACAACGATGTTAAAAATATATATCGTAGCCCAGGACAGCCATCGTAGGCTTAATGAGTAAATATCCCACATTATTCTAAGATTGCCGTCAAAACAAAAAGAGCAACATAATATATAATAATATATAAATATAAATAATAATATATAAATAATATATAATAATAATATATATTACAACATAAGCGTAAAGATTCCGGATGTCACATCGGCCCGTAAAACAATTCAAGCATCTGAGACGTACGTAACACATTATTGTTATATACTTTTCGTTTTATTTATTTATATAGAATAGCTTTGCAACGCATATTGTATTGTGTGGAAAGTTGCCCTATGCCAGAATTACCAGGAACCTGGAATATTTTGTCGAAGCGTATTGTCCCTGTAACAACCAAGACGTTTTTAACTATTTCTCATTTCTATTGAAACGAAACCAGTAGTCAAAGCAGAAAATTAGCTGTTAAGTCGTTAGCATATAGCTTAGGAAATATATATATTTGCAATATGTCGTATTGAGACTACTGTTAAAACATCGTAATATAATTTTAAAAGCACAAGCTTAAAATAACTAGGGACCGTTAAACTTGATATATTAAAATAGGATCCACGATCCATAGAAAACGACTGTTTTGATGGGTTGGACTGAAGTGTGACGCACATCCCTAAATACGCGAACACATGCTTATATCTATATAAATAAAATGATAGAGGTCTGCAGTTGTGCGCGCATCACGGAAAAACTACTGGATAGATTTCAATGAAATTTTCTAAATTTTATTTCTTAGAGACTTGGCCCTTATCAAAAAAAAAAAAATATTGCGATATCTTCATTTAATAAAAAGTTATTAAAGTTTCAAGCAACAACGATTTGCATATGTACTGCGTGTTCAGTGATGTATGTTTAAACAAAGTATATTTTTGCTTGCGATCTTTTTGATGTTTTTTCCTTCGTACATAAGAAAACTTTGTTAATATATCAAGCAACGCGGATGAAGTCGCGGGTATCAGATAGTTATATTATAAATACCTAAACATGAGAAACGGAATTTCGATAATTACATCTAAGTACAACATTCGAAAGAGATAACTCATCAAACAGGTAAAGAAACTAGGCTGTTAAATTTGTCACAAAAGGAATTAAATTCCTTCATCTTCATTCAGTTCATTCTTCCAGTCGTACCCTTTGGTGCTATGAGCGTTGAGCTATAGACATTTTCTACAGAATTTATTTGATACGGTTTCCATTACGATCGTAGCTAGCTCGCTTTGATAATATTGTAAGACAAGGTAAGGTTATTTATCGGTTCCAGAACTACCTAACCGACTTTAAAACTATTTGGTGACTAGTTTGATCAAATTCAGTGTATCTTTGAGTGAGATATCCAAATATTTACTAAGAACGAATGGAACGAAAGATTTGGAATTTCAATTATTATGTTTTAATGCAAGTGGACACTTAATAAGACCTAAAGCTAATATTATGAATACATCTGCTTTGGTAGTTGTTAGGAATCCATGCCAAAATAATATTTTTCGTTGTTTATCTGGATATAACTATGTATGAAGCCAGATAAAATATACCATAAATTTGTTTAAAAAATAAGAAAGACGTTGATACGTACATAAAATCACGTTATTTGATATAGTCCTTGAAGTTGTCCGCTGGATGAATTTCGGCAACGTGAGTCATTTGCAATGGAGGATAAATACACACGAAATATTGTAGTGCGGTTTTTGTGCAAACACAAAATTAAGTAATTGCACCCTACCCTCATTCTTATAATCCGATGGGACGGTAATTGTTAAGGGGAGTACAAAGTATGGACTGCACTGTTATAGTAAAAAAAAATTATAGTGTTTTTTAATTATTACACATTTTTTTAAAACGAAATAATTGCAACGAATAATTATAATTGATTGATTATACATTCATACAAGTAAGCATTTACTAGAATGAATGTTATTTATGAAATAACTATAGCTAGTACAACATTAACTGTTGTCAGAAATAGGTCAACGTTATGTTTGATCAAAAACTTTACCGCATTGATATTTGTTCATACACGAGTCTCGGTAATCAATCTTTTAATAGTGAACTACAAATATTCCTTCTGGTTATTCAGTAATATATACTATGTCAATAATCAAACAGTAACGATAAAATTTATGAAGATTGTTTTATACACAGTGTGTCGATAGTGTTTTCTCGTAAATCATTGGTTATTCGAAACCTTCGAGCTGTCCGCGATGCCCTTGATTAAACTTAATACATATAAAAGGGTACTTATAAATATTTAAAGAGTTATTTATAGGATTAAGGAGTACACAAGATATAATATAAATTAATGCTTTTATAAATAGACTGTTATTATATAAATAACCTTGTGGCTAGAGCACATGAATCATAATCGAATATCAAGGATAAAATCTCAGTAAGAACAAATGATCGTTCACGTGCTAAATATGTTCATCATGGTCTCGTTTTTGGTGGAGAAGAAAGAGATCGTAAATAAATTTGCATGTGTAGGACGAAATGCCGTTAAATCAAATCCGTCCATCACGTCAAATCGATCCAAACCGTCAGTTTAGCGAGGGAAATTTTTCACCTATTTTACGAGCTATTAATGTGAATAGGGTATCCAATACAATTGTATATAAAGCAATATTGAATAAAACAAACATACACTGTTAATGCCCAATTTGTTAAAGAGAAGGATAGCACTAATATAACTATCGGTGGATTCCGGGATAAGTTCTGAAACCCAAATGGCATAAAGAGTTACAGGATCTTGTGACAAATTTGTCTTTTATCTTTTAAATATAATTATGATTTTGGTTCACAACGTACAGTGCCTTTAAAGAATCAAAAGTAAGTAAGTAACAGCCTGTGAATGTCCCACTGCTGGGATAAGGCCTCTTCTCCTCTTTGTGAGGAGAAGGTTTGGAGCTTATTCCACCACGCTGCTCCAATGAGGGTTAGTGGAATACACATGTGACAGAATTTCAATGAAATTTGACACATGCACCTCACGATGTTTTCCTTCACCGTCAAGCACGAGATGAATTATAATCACAAATTAAGCACATGACATTCAGTGGTGCTTGTCCGGGTTTGAACCCACGATCATCGGTTAAGTTTCATGCGCTCTTACCACTGGGCCATCTCGGCTTTTAAAGAATTAAAGTAAATACAATTTAATTTTACGTGTCTCTTATGAAAATTAAATAAACAACAGTTTCATGAATAGTAAATGACTTAAAATGTTTCAAGATAAACGTCAAGTTTTCTGTTATTATATTGATGTACTCTAGCTGATTGTTTCGATCTACCATAACTTATCAAACATGTATGTTAATTTCATGTTAGACTATAGAACAAATGTGTCTTATCAGAAGTTTACTATCAGAGCTGTTAAAATGAGTTATCGTAATAATAATATTCTTTATTGTACCCCACAAATACTATACATTTTTGTATATTTAAGAATATATAATTTCTTTTTTTTTTTAAATAGATGGACGGGCATCCTGATGGTAAGATGTTACCAGTACCCATAACATTCCAACCGTCTGAAATATTAAGCATCCATTACAACGCAAATGCGCCACCAACTTTGAGAACTAAGATGTTATGTCCCTTGTGGCTGCAGTAAAACTCGATCACTCACCCTTCAAACCACACCCAACAATAATAAGTATAACTTTTAATTCAACTTTCATAATTTAGGTATATTCAGATTGTTAATTTACTAAACATGTTACGTTATTATCTGCGCTAAGACAAAATATAAATTAATGTTGAACGTGAAACTCACCGAAATTATAAGACGTGAAGATCTATATTATTCAAGAGGAGAGCGTACTCTTTCCTCCAAGGCCGGCAACGCTCCTGCAAGTCCTCGGATGTTGCAGGTGTCCATGGGCGGTGGTAGTCACTCTCCATCAGCTGAGCCTCCTGTACGTTTGCCCCCTCTTACATAAAAAAAAATCCTTTGTGTCTATAATTACTCTTGTTCACTAACCGTGTACAATTTATTGATTTATGTGTGTTTAGAATAACTTATAACTTAGAAGGACAAACTAGCTTCCACAAAGTCTTACTTTTAATGTAAACTCGGCACAGCGATCCAATGTTGTACACGAAGTCATTCACGGCTATGTTCACAGCGATGGTGCATTATTTTAGTACGAACCATATAATCAACATTAAAAAGGTACATTTCTAGACCAGAGAAACTGTCGATAGAAACTCCCCCGGTTATATACTGCATGGATAGTCTGCATTACCCCATATCAGAATAGGGATATCCATGTAAATGTATTACGGCCGTAGTGTAATAACATGAAATGAAAGAAAAGTTTCCAAAGTACGAGACCATTGCAGTTGTAAGTTTTTCCATTGGAGTGAAATCTTTGAGAACAAAGGAAAAATTTGTTTACTAGTTGGACAAACCACTTCAAACTTCTACCCGGTCGCTTTTACTGTGGCATAGAATTGTGTAGGCGATTTTATGATATCTTATATATGTCTTATCATTATTACTGTAATATTATAAATAAAAATTTTAACAAAACAAAAACCGACTTCATAGGAAAAGCAAATTAATATGCACTAAAAAGTAAAAAAATAATTGCGTATTCTTCTATAATTTGATAATTAACTTACTATTTTCTACTCATCAATATGTAGGTACGAATGTGTTGAGTGGTTGATAATGTATTTACAATTATTGTTACTTTTGGAGTCGATGTCAGCCAAGGTGGGCTTATAACTACATACATAGTTAGTTATAGGTGAGATGTGCTTGTGTCACACTCGCAACTTTACGAGGCGAATAAAAGTCAATTTGTAATGTGTATGTTTTTGTTTGTTTTTAAAAGATTCCCGTAATATTATTGCTAGGTATATTATAGTGTTTCCTTAGCTATCGCTGACATTGATAACACTCCTCCTTTTTTTGAAGTCGGTTAAAAATAAATACAAATTGAATTAACTCTTATAAATGTCACATGTTTCATAATACACCAGTATTTCTCAAAGAATACAGAAGATTATGAGACGGTGAAAGTTTAAAAGAAAATTATCACAATTCTACAAATATTGTTACAAAAGCAGGTAAGTAGCGCAATATTTTGTCCTTTGGCATTGTACCCAAGATGCCGGCGCTATTGCTTCTATGAATTGCGACCTCGTTTACAAGTGTGAGCCACGCGAAATAAGGGTGGGTATTGTACTCGTAAATATATTTTAAAACCTATCTTCAATTTGATTTGGTAAATAAAATATTATGTTCATATATTGTTTTTAATAAGTATTTATATTCTAACCTGAAAGTTATTATACAAATATTAATAACAACGAAGCTTGTGTCGGTTGTTTTAGTTATGATAAGACGCGTCTACGGGGAACTCGAAATGTTTGCGTATTCTCCGCTGGGAGGGAGCTGGGTTGTTTTAATTGTGTAGCTTTATGACTACAATAACGCTTTGTATTGTTGTGTTTCTTTTAGAGAACTTATAAACTTTGAAAGGAAGGTTGTATGAACTAGTCGATTGCTTGAAATATCCGTTCATATTTAAAGTAACTGTTATTAGAAAAATAAAGAAATAAACACAAAATAATGTAACCGGTGAGCCTGTATGAAACAGTGACATTTCAGTACTGTATTCAGGTTTGAATGGTGAGTGAGTAACAAGAAACATGACAATGTAAGATGTGGATTATACTTTTTAAAAAGCTAAAATGTCAGAGGACTGAGCTCATCATCATCATCGTCTGAGGCGTTACAGCCGCAGGTGGGCGTTAGCCTGGTCCAGTAAAACTCTCCAGACCGATATATTCGTGGCTTTTCTTCACCAACTTGTCAGCCATTGGTGTGGAGGACAAAGGTATTCATTTATTCTACCTTCCAATTTTAAATGAATAACGGGAAATATAACTACTTACTATCATCAAGTGTTCCATTTGATTTGCCTTCCAATTTTAAATTAAAAAAAGATAAAATCATAACGTTTTCAATACATCATCGAAAATTATTGAAACAAAAAAAAGTCTGCCAATTGCAAATTATTTCTTCAAAATTACTGTTCCGCATTGCTTGTATGTTTGAGCTTTTTGTTCTACAATTTGTATAATATTTCGTTTCATTAATTCTTGAGGCATGTGAAGCTACGATTACGAACAATTTTAAGCCTCCTGTCCATATTCAGGTCACTGTAAATTTAAATGCTACATTTTAATTATTTACGTCAAAAAGACATTGAGAAAAAGCATTATCCATAAGCGGTTTACTTTTTTATTTTTGTTTTATAATTCTTTCCCTCTTTCCTGTTAATGTTTTGTATTGAGTGTCTTCTTAGAAAAAATTTTAACTTATATGTAGAAAATGTTATTATAATACAGGACGGTAATATGTCTCGTGTTATTTAACATATGTATATGTTTGTTTTTTTTTTAATTGCGTAGGAAGGCGGACGAGCATATGGGCCACCTGATGGTAAGTGGTCACCAACGCCCGAAGTTAACCATCGGTTACATCGCCAATGCGCCACCAGCCTTGGGAACTAAGATCTTATGCCCCTTGTGCCTGTGTTTACACTGGCTCACTCACCCTTCAAACCGGAACAACAATAGCAAGTATTGCTGTTTTGCTGTAGAATATCTGATGAGTGGGTGGTACCTACCCAGAGGAGCTTGCACAAAGGTCTACCACCAAGTAAATCTTGTAATGTAATCTTTTGTTAAAAATTGTTACAATAAATAAATAACAACTTTTTAACAACACATAATAGTAATTTTATAAAGATGGTAATCTTATATTATGATAACTTAAAGTTTTTGAGTAAAAATTGGCTATATAACCGAGTCGAACAGAAAATTGTTAGTCCAAGCTATTTCTAATATTTTTCTTTTTCTTCCCTTTCTATAAAATAATATTCGTATATTATTATATATATAATATGTCATTTATATATTCGGGCCAATTGCCAAATATATTCACATATTTAAAAAATAATAGCTATTGTTTGGTATCCAGGGTGTTATAAGACTGATTTTATTTTTATAAAATAACTCTCAAACCTGACATTATAGAACCAAAGTCGTTATCGTTCAAGTTTCTACGTTAAAATATTTATAAAGAATTAGTCTCTATTGACGTGTTATTAAAGTGGTCTATATAAACATGTTTGAATAAGTTTCCATTTCATAATTATGCGTGTAATATTTTGTATATTTATTTAGCCTTGTGATTCGTATTTATATTTCATTATTTTGTATATATAAATTTACTTATATGTAAAAATGATAATTTGTTCAAAATCAAATATAAGAATAATGAGTATACCTACTCAGCATGGCTCAGCAAGAAATCTTGAGTAACTTATTATTTTATTTCATTTTTATGTTGGTTATAGAATACAAAATATCATGGAACGGGAAACAGGATTAACTAACATCACCATCATCATCATATCAGCCGGAAGACGTCCACTGTTGGATAGAGGCCTCTCACAAGGACTACCATGATGTGTGATCTTGCGCTACCCGCATCCAACGGCATGCCGCGAATAAGCAATGTCGTTGGTCCACTTTGAAAGGGGCTTGTTCACGCTGCGTCCTCCGGTTCGTTACTACATATATCATATCCAATCAAAGTTTGAAGATAATCATGTTTATTCTTTTAACTTGTTTCTCTGGGTTGGTTGATCGATCTCATCTGATGTTTGAAAGACCCGACTTCTTAAATCATTTCATTATACCGATTTCATTTTTCACAATATAACGAATTATGTCCTTTCTGTTAAACTACTTCGAACTACATAAAATTAATAAACTCTAAAATAAATTAATGATGCCCTCGGGAAATCATACAAAATAATAATGTTAATTAAAAAGTTCCCACAAGCAGACGGCGTATATTTTATATTGAAATTGAATGCAATAGCATTTGTTATACTCATTTGCAGGTTTCAATTGCTTCTCATTACGTATATTACCCTACGAGAGAGCCCTTTAACGTTTAAGGAGCCATTAAAGACTTGGGCAGAACACCCTATTACCTTATTCCCTATTTATATTAAAATAAACAATTACGTAATCCCTAAAAATAGTATAAATGAGTATTTTTTTTCTATTAAGCAGCAATTAAGATATTAGACAGTTGATTGATGTTATGTATAGATTGGTAAATATGTAAAGAGGTTTCAACCTATTATAAATGAAAAAACACAGGAAAAGACGCTTGTAAAATCTAGTATGTTATGACCACGAGGTAGAAACACTTTGGACTGACCAAATCCGCAATACTCTCGATACGAAAGTACACGATGCTCTAAAGATCAAATCAAAAATCTCTAGAAGATCGAATAATTTTATTCCTTATATTTATTTCGATGGAATTTTATATGCGGAGTTTTTGGGCAATATATCAATCTTTACAAATGTGTTTTCGGGAAACTTCGTCTCGAGCTAATCTTTCCATATATTTATGTTACAGTTCGTGGGCAGATGGGTTCAACTTTACTTTGCAGATTAATCAATATAAAACGTTCAATCAGATATTAATAGTAAATTTATTAATTTTATTATATACGCTAAAATGGAGCCAATTATGAGTTAGCCATTAGACCATTAAATCAGTTTAAGGATAGAATATCTTAACCGAACATTTTGGGTCTAAATCCGGGCAAGCGTTACTGAATTTTCATTTTCTTAAATGTGTTTATAATTCATCTTTTGCGAATGAAGGAAAATATCGTGGAAAACTTGTTTGTGATGGCGGAAGTTGGGCCAGATGTATATCCGGCAGTTAAGTAGACTGATAGAATAAACTAAAAAAAAAACCTTCAAGGGGTGAATATGCTTTTGTTCACCGATAGAAAATCATCAGGCTCTTCCTATGTAATAATAACAAAACAAAAACCGACTTCATATGAAAAAGAAATTAATATGCACTAAAAAGTAAAAAAATAATTGCTTATTCTTCTATAATTTGATAATTAACTTATTATTTTCTACTCATCAATATGTAGGTACGAATGTGTTGTGTAGTTGATAATGTATTTACAATTACTGTTATTTTTGGAGTCGATGTCAGCCAAGGTGGGCTTCTAACTACATACATAGTTAGTTATAGGTGAGATGTGCTTGTGTCGCACGCGCAACTTAACGAGGCGAATAAAAGTCAATTTGTAATGTGTATGTTTTTGTTTATTTTTAATAGATTGCCGTATTATTATTGCTAGGTATATTATAGTGTTTCCTTAGCTGACATCGACTCCAAAAATAACAATAATTGTAAATACATTATCAACTACACAACACATTCGTACCTACATATTGATGAGTAGAAAATAATAAGTTAATTATCAAATTATAGAAGAATAAGCAATTATTTTTTTACTTTTTAGTGCATATTAATTTCTTTTTCATATGAAGTCGGTTTTTGTTTTGTTAAAATTTTTATTTATTTTTCGATTTTTAGTGAATCTGAAGTACACTCACTAATTTGGTAGAATATGGGTAGACCTACTAAACGTGCAGCTCATATGAGACAGCGCCGTTTATATTATTATTTAAATATATTAATCTATAACAGTGAAACGTAAAGAAAAATGCATTTTGGTACTTAATTAATAAATATTAGTTAATATGGTTAAATGTATGAATATAAATTAACATGTTTTGATTAAATAGATTTAGTTGGTGGGGTGTTGGGCAGCCATAACATAATCAAATAATTATTTCTAGTAATAATTAAATAAACTGTATGTTTATAGATGTTGTGTTATACCATTCTTCACCATAAAATATGACGGAATGTCAGTATATTAAAAAAAAGGGGAAGTATCTATATTATCCTAACTAATATTATAAATGCGAAAGTAAGTTTGTCTGGACGCTTTCACGCCTAAACCACTAAGCCGATTTAAAAAATTCTTTCACCAATGGAAAGCAACATTATCAGGGAAAAACATAGGCTACATTTTGTCCCCATATTCCCACGGGAACGGGAACTACGTGGGTGAAACCGCGGGAAAAACATAAGTAATCAATATATAAATATACATAAATATAACATGTATATAAGAGTACTGATATGATTCTATATATATATATATATAATTTTCAAAATTGGTCCCAACTTTTAGGAGATGTTCAAATATGTTTCAATTACAAACATATACATATATACAATGCTTACATGCATAACTCATATTTTAAAGAGGAAAGATTAGATTTTTGTTTGATTTTGTATTACGATTTAACTCAAAAACTACTCGACCGATCCAAAAAATTCTTTTACCCTTAGAAAGCTACGTCTTTACCGAGTAACATAGGCTTTATTATATTTTCAAAAACTTATAGATCTCTACTTAAAATGGAGCAATGTAACCCAAACGTATCAAACTGTTGCCTATAAAAGTTATAATTTCGCGTGCGCTGCGAAAACTATTGACGGTATATAAAGAAGTGTTTTATACAATAGTACTACAATTACTTGATCATAACGATGTTATGGTAGGTGAATGAAAAATCTAGATAGCCTATACAAGATTCGGCCGTGTATCGTTAATTTGCTACTAAGAATTGAATATTTCCGTTACTTTGTCGAGGATCCTATAATCAGAATCTAACCAAACTATCATCAAACAACCCTTGAAGTATACTCTTTCCAATAAAAAAAAAATCATCGAAATCGGTTGAATAGATATCGAGTTATTCGTCCATTTGTCGCGCACATACCTCATGCAAATTTACGACTTATATGGTTTTCTCATGGATTCCACTGTCAAACCTGGACCAAAAAAAAATGGGACCCCATGGGAAGCAACTCATTTCAAATAAAAAAAAAATCATCAAAATCGATTCACCCAGTCAAAAGATATGAGGTAACAAACACAAAAAAAAAAAAAAAAACATACAGACGAATTGATAACCTCCTCCTTTTTTTGAAGTCGGTTAAAAATAAAACATTTATACACCAAAATATCTGAATATTCCACAAAATATATATATAAAGTATAGGTATAGAATAAATCTTTATAACATTTTAGATCTAATAAGTTAGAGAATAAATAAAATTCCATGTGTTAGTTTTGTAATTAAAGCTAACATTCAGTACTAAATTCTTGGTGACGCAAGAAATGTTCAATTACAACAAAGACTTGTAAACACTATTTTATCCTTTCCACTCATTACGTAGCTCGGTACAATTCTTAAGCGCAAAAACGTGCTTAATTTCGCTCGAGCCCTTCTCAAGAGGATTGTCCTTAGAATAACGCGGGTAAGAAAATAGCAACGGCGAACAGGAAAATTATAACATAAATAGAAAAAGACATTTCAATAATATTTTATTAACATGAGCCAATTTCAGGATAAAATGAGGACATATATAGAGGATTTTGTGAGGAGCTCTTGAAAAAATAACCCAATTTTCAAATGTTTTCTTTCTTTCCACTGTTAATACTACATTTTAGATAATAGGTTGTGTAAATAGTTTCTAATATTGGTCACAATAGATGAGCAACATTAAATTGTAATTAATCACAATAAATCCATATAAAATAGTTAGTATAACAATTGAGTTTCCAGCCATTTATAATGGAATCTATAATCCGAACTAAGGATAGTTTTAAGTCTAATTAATTTGTGAAATAAAGGTTTAAAAGCTTTGTAAGGGTACACCTGAATAAATTATTTTGATTTTGATTGATTGTTTCGTCGGCTCATTAATAAGATTCACTTAGCGTTAATAAAGTTCTGATACCTTCATAAGTAAGCCCATGATAACCTCAATCTGTAGGAATTAACCAAAAACGTTCAGGGAATCGGGGTTATGTATGATTGAAATGGGTAGTCTGATGCTGAATCCGATCCATTAATAAAGTCTATTCGCGACCGTACCACGTCCCTAAACGTTATCCGAAGATAGATGAAAAACCTGTTCAGAATTAATTCTAATAGAAAATCGAATTTAACATAATATATACTTATGAACCTTTCTCGATTGTGTTAATTATTTCGGCACTAATTTCCAAACTGAGTACTAATGGGAATTTTTGAGATGAAGACCCAACGTTTTTAAACGACCATGGATTAAAACAATCCAAATCGACGAGCCCGTTGGCGTGGTTGGTAAGACACTTGCTTGCCACGCCGCAGGTCGTGGGTTCGATTCCCACCCAGGACGGACATTTGTGTGCATGAACATGTCTGTTTGTCCTGAGTCAGGATGTAATTGTCTATATAAGTATGTATTTACAAAAGAAAAAGTAGTATATGTAGCATATAGTATATCAATTGTCTGGTTTCCATAGTACAAGCTCTGCTTAGTTTGGGATCAGATGGCCTTGTCTGAATAATGTCAAGATATATATATATAAGCTAGCTTAAAAGTCAAATCCCTATAGTACAAATGGAATATATATTATCTGAATTTATAATATATATAGTAATAGTAGTAGTAGTAGTTCATTAAATAAAGGATGCAGAACATATACACTTAACACAATTATTTTTAGTAATGTATTGTTGGCTAATATGGAAAGTTATTGGATTAGATACATATTATAGTAACACAAGAGGTTTTTTTTCTATTAAAAAGAATTTCTCCAGCTTTTTGGTCTAAGGAGTACCTCCGAATACACTTTAATTGTTTCAATTACTGCGCTCAGTAATTTAACGACTCCGATGATAACAGGCGACCGCATTTTACTTTAAATATTAAATGCGTGCCGGTTTTAAAGTTTTTATCATATGTGCAAAAGTTTTCTAATGTTTTTGATATAATTTTTCGTTTTATGATTAAAAATAAGCTTACTTTATAAAGATCGTTCACAATAAAATCTTTTATTATTGAAAACTTTCACTACCAATAATTTGACGACTGGGAATTGAAATTCAAATGGACAATGCTGCCACTCTTGCCGGGTAGGCCATGATTAAATATTCATTAAAAAAATATAAATTTTATATGCATATATTTATTGTTAATAATACTTATGTGGATTTTTATAATACTCGAAATTTTGACGAGCCGGTTGGCGTGGTTGGTAAGAAACCTGGCCTTAGACGCCGCAGGTCGTCTGCTTAGTTTGGGATCAGATGGCCGTGTGTGAACAATGTCCCAGGATATTTATATTTATTTTATTTAGTAAAAGGTTAATAAACATGTCTATTAAACTAAGGCTTAGCAGAATAATAATTAGCCGAGATGGCCCAGTGGCTACACCGGGTGAATCTTAACCGATGTTCGTGGGTTCAAACCCGGGCAGGCGCTAAGTTTTCAAGTGCTTAATTTGTGTTTATAATTCATCTGGTGAAGACAAACATCGTGAGGAAACCTGCATGTTCTGCCACATGTGTATTACACTAATCCGCATTAGAGCAGCCTTGTGGAATAGGCTCCAAAAACTTCTCCCCAAAAAAATAAGATAGAAAAGCCTTAGCTCAGCATTGGGACATTAACAGCCTGTTACTTTACTTTACTTTAGCAGAATAAGTCTTCATTTTAATAAGATTAACTCTCTAGATATCTTTTCAATTTAGACCTCTATAATTATTCCTACCGTTCAAAAGTCCTGTAGAAGTCCTTGAACCCGTATAACGCACCTGTCGATGGAATTATAAAAGCATCTTACTATGAAAAGGCTCGTCAACGCTCAGAATGAAACTCATTATTACGATATTTTATCTCGACGAGACTTTAAAGTTAATTCTCCACCATATATCGCTTAGTATCGCTTTACTCAGTTCATAGTAAAAACTTCAACGGCTTTTGTAAATGATACCTTAAGCTATAAAATATAAAACGAGAATGAAAATAAAATGATCTGTTTAATCAATGTATATCTCTAATAATGTTCTATATAACGTAACTTGCTGCGTTTGTTTCGTCAAACGTAGAAGGGAATTTAAATAATCCTTCTCTTTTTTCCCCATGATGTGCCCGGCAAGTGAATAAAGGACAGACAACAGTACATAATTTTTTTTTAATAAGTTGTATTATCTCACAGGTAAACAAAAGTGAATGGGGCGTAATTTATTTAATTATAACCTTACAAGTTTGGACCCCAGAAGGGTCATTTCTGGAGCAGGAGATTAATGAGCGCGGTAAGAAGTCGCTTCCCACGAATACTTTGAGATGTTTAATTGTTCTCTTGATAAATGTATATAATTATAACGTATTTTTTTATTAATAAAAAATATCGATGCTTTTTTCAAATATTTGCTTTAGGCTTTGAATCGATAGGACTCAATAAACCAATATTATACATATATTGGTCTTTTTTTTTTTATAAAATAAAATCAATTTGAATACCCGGATTTCCCGGATTTTTTTGTATACATTATTTTGATAGTGCAACGGTAAACCAGTAAGGGAATTCGATTATATTTTATAAAATACGTCGACGGACGAAGAATTGCACCACTTTATGGTTAATACCACCATAGACACTGGTGTTGTCATTAACATATTGTAAGGAAGAAAGCCTCACATCGCCAAAACGCTACCAATCTGGGGAACTAAGTTTTTATGTTTCTTGTGCCTGCAGTTAAACTGGCTCACTCACCCTTCTATCCCGAACCCAACAATATAAAGTATTTGTGTTTAGCGGTAGAATATCTAATTTGTAGTACCTACTCAGACTTCTGTTAATGGTACTGTGGCAGATCCAAAAAGAACCGATGAAAAAAAAATAGTTGTCTGTAAAGTCGGTTTACGGACGATAGTTTAACGTGACAAACGTCATAACAAAACATTGATGAAATGACTGCAATCGAGTGAAAGAGAGATAGATACGGCGCAAGCGTATAATCAGCGTAACGGGACAATGAGCGTAACGGGACAATGAGCGGACAATTTTACGTGCATGCAGCCAGCGTTCATCGATTTCTAAGCAAAAAAATTAGCCATAAAAAATATTAATCGTCATTTTCAATTGTAAATGACGAAAATAACATGGACAACTTTTTTTTTTTTTATAGCCCGGGAGGCCAAATGACTGTACTCCACCTGATGGTAAGTGGTAGTAGAGTCCAAATGCGACGACGGCTAGTGCAGTCGGGAAGAATGATCTGCACTAGCCACCCCCGCCTTGCCGGCCCGCAAGATGCCTCTTCACGCCTCGTTTGAAGGAACCCAGGTCATAAGAGGAGGGGAAGACGTGTGCTGGTAAGGAATTCCATGTTTTGGAGGTGCGACAAAGTTAAGAGTTGCCAAACTTCTTCGTTCGCGATGGAATTGATGTCACAGTTAGGCGGTGACATCGAGAGCCAGCACGCGTAGACTTGTGAAGGAAAGGGGAAGCAGGAATGAGGGAGAATAGTTCCTCTGAGCACTCGCCGTGGTACATTCGATAGAAAGCGCTGAGTGCCGCTATCTCTCGACGCAATTGTAAAGGCTCGAGAGTGTTGGTGGCCTTTACGTCGCCAATAATACGAACCGCACGTCGCTGCAACTGATCCAAGGCCTCCAGTAAGTACTTGGCGGAGCCATCCCAAAGGTGCGAGCAATATTCAACGCAAGACCGCGCCTGTGTTTTATACAACAGGAGCAGTTGTTGTGGCGTGAAAAAACGCCGTATCTTGTTCAGGACTCCGAGTTTACGTGAGGCTGTTTTTATAACCGCCTCGATGTGATCCTTTGGATTGAGGTCGCACCGAACGTCGATCCCCAGTATGGCGACTTTGCTTTGTATCTCCAGCGTAGTGCCACAAAGGGAAGGAGGAGGGGAAAATGGTGACTTTTTCGCTGTGAGAGCGCATACCTGTGTTTTCTTGGCGTTAAACTCAACAAGGTTGACTGAGCCCCATTTGGCGATGAGTCCTAACGTCCTATCGAGTTCAACAACAAGATCCCTCCGCCTCTCCTCAGTTTCCGCCCGCCCGGCTACTGCGCGTCCGTGGTATCCCCCATGCACTGTACTATCATCTGCATAGCAATGTATGTTCCCGCGAGAGAGCATATCATTTATATGCAAAAGAAACAGTGTGGGAGATAGCACAGACCCCTGGGGGACCCCAGCATTCACTACATGGAATTGTGAAGCGCAACCATCAACTAAAACGCGAAGGCTACGCTTGTGTAGGAAGCTAGCAATCCAGGTGCAGAGCTGAGCTGGCAGACCGTATGCCGGCAGCTTGGAGAGAAGACTTCTGTGCCAGACCCCGTCGAAAGCCTTGGAGATATCGAGGCTGACAGCCAACGACTCCCCATGCTTGTCGATAGCTTCACCCCAGAGGCAGAGGTGTGTTACGTACGCTAGAAGATCACCTGTGGACCGTTTTGGTCGAAACCCATACTGGCGATCATTGATTAGACAGTGATCTTCTAGGTAATGGATCAGTTGATATGATAACTGAGTTCATGACCTCGTGTCCGAGCTACCCGATAGGTAAGAGCTAAAGAGCGCTGACGCCCGCGCCTGTGTTGCAATGTAATTGTCCTTATTTAGTTAAATAAAATTTTATTCGGGGTAAAATTTTTGCTTAGAATTATAAAAATGAGTACATAAATAGAACCGACTCACGATACCTAATAACCACTTCACGGGTGGGACACGTGTTTTCTTAGAGCCTGTATAGAGAAACTTAAAGCGCAAAACCTACAAAAAATTAGCCAAACCGTTAGAACTCTGCATGCGTTTTAATATGTATGTATGTATGGTATAATTTTTATTATATATTATTGTCCATGTTATATTATTTATTATAACGATATTAATACCTTCACGTCGCACCACTAGTTAATTTACCAGATAAAATATTTCGGGTAATTCGAAAAGTTTTAAAACGCTGAATAAATATTTTGTATTGTTTTGATAATTTACAAAACTTTATTTAGAACGTTTCTAGAATATTGAGCCTTTTTTGTTTCGTTTTGTCAATAAATAGTAATTGTAAGGAAATAAAATCATAAATACAAATTATTTTACTAGAACAGTTTGAATAGTGAATTGTGGTTAAAAAGATATCTTAGAAATACGTCTTTTGGCGCACCATGCATTCTTCAGAACGAAAGTGGTCGAGAATTTTCCACAAACGTGGTCAAAGAACTATGCGACCGCTGGCCACATTTAGAAATGGTACACGGTTAATACATTCAGTCTCAAAAACAAGTTTCTAATGAAAACCTCAAGTTAAAACATGTTGTGGAAAACATGTTAAAATCTTGACTGAATAGTAACGATCGGAACAAGTTGCTTAATGGTTTACGTTTCATACAATTAATGTATAATGAAACTTATGATGCGGGTTTGAGCTGAGGGTACGAAGCAGTGTTTGGTAGAAGATAAAAATAGGTCTTAGGGATTTCATATCCATTATACCACTGTCTAATTGTTATTCTGAGAAGAATTTAGATGTTTATTTAAGAAAGATTATTACAATTAACGGTTACATGGATTCAATAGGTTTTAACGAAGACCACGATAAAACACATATATACCAAACTGATTTACCTGCATGTGGTAAAAAACAGAATAAGTATATAAAACTTATATTAAAGATAGTATAACTCAATACGATTCTTTAACTGATGAAATTTATAATATGTTTGATGTTAAAACTGAGTCGTTTTGATGCCATCTAATCACAGTTATTATTTAAAAAATAATGATATAAAGCAAGAATTCGGCCACTGGCGGCCAATCTCAAGAGAGACTAGCCAATTGCGAAGGAGATATTATAGTGCACAAGTGTGTGCGCAAACACAGGTGCACTCTCTTTTCCTTAGCTCTCATAATCCAATGGGACGGCAATCCGACACGACCGGAAAGAGTTCAGGCGCAGGACCAACGGCTTAACGTGCTTTCCGAGGCACGGGAGTGTTCACACTTCCAACTTCCAGACTCCGGGCTGCTAATGAGAGTCTTCTAACAGAAAACCCAAATAATTATTTATTGGCCCGACCTGGGAATTGAACCCAGGACCACCGAGTCTGCGGCCTTGTATCAAGCCACTAGACCAAAGAGGCAGTCATAATTATATATCCGCCGAACCACATTCATTCATTATCAACCCTTTCTCGTCCACTGTTGGACATAGGTCTCTCCAATGGCACGCCACTGAGCTCGATCTTCAGCTCTCGATTTCCAACCGAACCACATTACAGCAGATTAGTGGCAATACTACAAACTTTCTCGAAGAGATGAGCCCTTGGCAAAGGACATTAACAGACGATTATTCTACTTTACATTAAGTCAAGTTTCCCAAATCAAAAATAATAATAATTAAATGGTGTCGTTGTGATTTATGAATGTCAACATAAAATGGATTGCTTTTAGCGACACGCCCACAACTTACCGCTATCGATAGAAGTGAAAATTGATTGACTTACTCGTTAGCGACAGCGTTTCTCGAACTTCAAAGTTGACCTGAAAATATGAATATTATTAGAATGTATAAAATCATATTCATTAGGTTATTTTAACGAGTTAACAAACTTCTCGGAAGCCTCGAGATGTTTCCAGTGCAGCTCTTTACAAGTTTTCAAAGGAATAGATGTATTTTCTATGTGACAATTAAGTTTCCTGTCGGCCTGAATTTCAAGAGTATATATACTTTTCAGGAAATGCTTTGATACATTCGTATTACTTTTAATAAGGCTTACTAGCATGTTAAATATAATTTAATTTCTTTTAGAATGCAACGACAACATAGTCAAATTTAAATAACATAAAATAAAATTTTAAAATAACTACTGCATGATTTTTATAGGAGTAAATGGGTCACCTGATGATGAAAAGTCACCATACAGTGGCAATGTAAGAAATATTAAGCATTCTTTATCCTTGGAACCTTAGGAACTATACTGTCATGTTCCTGCAATTATATTATTGTTTAGCCGTACAATGTCTAATGAGTGGGTGGTATTCAGACGGGCTTCCACCACCTAATAAGTGATGATGAATAAGAAACACCTACGAACTTGTGTTTCTTTTATGCTTTAATAAAAAATGTATTGCGTAATAAAAATATGACAGGCCTGTGTGACCAACAACGTATAAATAATCAAAGAAACAAAATACGTAAGACTCAAAGTTCAACAATGATAATGCCTAATGGTGACCACTTACTACAAGGTCGTTCTAATCCGTATTCTTAGTAAGGAAATTGAATATTGTTAGTCGTGGTACTTTTGTTTTTATTGAAACGAAGTTCTTTTACGCGGCTTGTAGTAGAGTGGCAGTGGCCCAAGGTCACGTCATGTAACGAAATAGCGTTCATACTGTGTTAGCCAAATGCTACAAAATGCGATGTGTTGAGGGATAAAGGAGGTTGAGGTAATTTTTGGTTTGACAAAAATATAGCAATATAGTCAATTAAATTCAACATTTTAAAACACAGAGTCGAAAAAATATCGCACAGAACTTCGTTCCTGACTCCTGACGGGGATCCCCCTACCGCGCCGACTGTAATTTTACTTAATTTTCACTTGACGATACAAATGCATATATGTATGTACATATATTATTATTATTTATTATATGTTATACAAAGGGATTTTCTTCCATGGCTAAAATTCTTCGATATAACAATTTCTTAAGGAGCCTTCTTGAATTCGCCAGTGTCATTTGGAATTCTTTTTGCAGAGTACATGTTCAACGTGTTGAAGGAATACCACGTCCTTTTACGCGACATTTGCGTTGCATGTTCCATGCCAAAGGTTTCTCATATACCCATAGCCATACAGTTAGCGACTAGCAAAATAAAAATAAATGTTTCTCCTTATAACTTAAAAAAAAAAATCTGCTTAAAATTTTTACTCAACAAGGTTAAGTGCAGCGACCAACCCAAAACTCATCTTGGACAGATAGCGATAGTGCGTGGATGTGCTAAACGTAATGAACTGACAAAAAATATACATGACATTGACATATTACATGATAGTTTCATTACTATAAAAAAAGCTCATGGATCATTTTATGTGAGTTCATCATCGAAATAGTGATTAATATTTAAAATAGATCTACTTAATATACTTTATATTATATTTTATTATGTTTTTTTTTTTAAATGGTAAAAATCTAGGAATTTTTATTGTATAAGTAGGCAGACGAGCAAATGGGCCTTAATAGGCCGGCATTGTAAGAAATTTTAAATATCGCTCACATCACTAATGCGCCCCCAACCTTGGGAACTAAGATATTTTGTGCCTTGTGCCTGTAATAACACTGGCTCACTCACCCTTCAAACCGAAATACAACAATACAAAGTAGTGCTGTTTTGCGGTAGAATATCTGATGAGTGGGTGGTACCTACGCAGAAGAGCTTGCACAAAGCTCTACCACCGAGGAAAGTCTAGTATTCTTCATATAAAGAAAAATAATAATTATATGAAAACATAAGTTACACTGTTTATTTAAACAATAGGTCAAACTGGTGACCCGGTGTTACCAGGGGCACGCATAACTTAATACATTGCTATTCGAATGGATCGTCGTGAGAGAGAGGTTAAAAAAATTAGAGAATATAAAATCGATGCAGGCTCTGTCGTGTCGAAACGGTCTGTTACGTATATTCTAAGGGCGTATTGAACACGACCTAAGCGTGAATCTTAGCCGATGATCGTGGGTTCAAACCCGTCAACCAACGGCCGGCGACTGAATTTCTTGCGCTTTGATGATATAAAAGTGAAGAGTTAGTAATGGTTGATTTTCTTGCTTTAGAATCTTGCTGGTTCTTCAGGAAGAATCTACATCCCGAACCGGTAGCTTTACTAATTATTAAAAAACTTAATACCTGCTTTTATGAGCTTATTTGAATTAAGAATAATTTGATTATGAAAATTTCTATCTAAATTCATCAATTAAATAAATACTTAGAATAAATATGATTCGAATTTCAGTTTAAATATTAATATTTATTTTAAAAAATGCAAACAGTTTTATATGCCTACTTAGAATTAATGAACTGTAACATTTTAATTAATATATTTATATATTTTTTTTATTTAATACGAGTGATTGAATACACGCTTCAATATTTAATATTAGTTAACGAGTATATCATTAGAGATTTTTATTTACAACATGCAATATAAATTGATGTAATAAAAGCTTACGATATTTTAACTTCTGTTGAGTTCAAATTTATATATTCAAAAATTTGATGAATTAATGTCGATATTTTTGTACCCGCTATATGTTAATAAAGAATATCTTAAACAACTAAAATGCATAAGTTAGAAAACGTTAATTTTAACCGATTATTACGGGAATTAACCTATTTTACGTGTTGGATAAAAGTACCACATTAAGGAACTCGTACTAGAGCAGCGTCGTGGCTTAAGCTCCTAACGCTACCTCAAAAGGAAAGGTCTTAGCCTAGCAGTGCGAAGATACAACATGATATCAAAAGTAATTAGCAAAAAAAACTTAATAATATATTAACTAAGGTTGACTATATTTGAATGGACCTTAAGGTTAGACTTAAGACTCTTCATAATTAAATATTAAGCGCTGAGATATCAAGCTACGTCATCAACAAATGCTCGAGTAATTTCCTCGGAAAAATACGTATAAATTGGTGCAATTTTTTTTATAATCCTTGTTCATGTGTTTTTTTAAAAAGCTTCAACATTTGCCTTTGATACATATTTGATAAAAATAGACATATTTTTTTAAATTGTACCACGAGAAGAAAAGTCGCAAATTTTAGTCCCTTAATATTTTAATTTCTATATTCGAAAATGATCAACGGAAGCTAAAAAATTCATATGATAGGTTCAATTGAAAACCATAAAAAGGCAATGACAATTGTCGTCGAGAATCGAGCTTTTGCCAAAAAATACATCATTTATTTCTTTTTTTTAAAAAAGACGGAGAAACTTCAGCGACAATACATTAATTACTCTACTGTAATTTGAAACGATTTTAGTGCTTGAATAACTTAATTGGCAAGTTAGCCAAAATAAATGGTATTTCATTCCATATTTTCTATATATATTTATATACTGAAGTATATTATTGTATTTACAGTAATTTTACGTACATTGTAGTCACTGTATGGGATGGCACGGGTCTTCCTAGTTTCGGGTATCTTCGTATGTATATACAAAAAGTATTCTATTCAATATATTTATATTATTAAAAAAGTTACCAAAACAGAATTTGTCAGTTATACCAAAAGAAGCGCACCATGACGTTAATATTTCATATCGAAATTTGTAAGTCCTAATACCGCTGATGTCTTGACCTTTCCATAACAAACACTGGTTTCAAAATACAACCTCAATATTGGAGGCAAAAACACTTGAACTACTGCATATTGTGCGTGTCGAGTGCCAACTGTTCGTTAACAATGTTTTGTTTCGCTCCTTGATTTACCAATTTAACGCAATTGAGTAGTGTTCCCGTGAAATCAATTAAAAATCCGGTAAAATACAATTAATTTGATAAAATAATTGGGGTAAAAACAAAAATATTACAAATGTTGAATTTCATTAATGATATATATCAAAATTAAAAAAAATGGTTGTCTGTAAAGTCAATGACAACGTCATAACAAAACATTGATGAAATATATATAGGCCAATCGAGTGAAAGAGAGATAGATGCGGCACAAGCGTACAATCAGCGTAACGGGACAATGAGTCATCCTTTTTCGTGCATGCAGCCAGCGTTCATCGATTTATTAGACGTTGTCACGTCAAAAATAATTTTATAAACTAAAATTCAACTACGGAAGAAATATTTGAAATTTACGAAACAAGAAAATAATAATTTATTTGAGATTATTTTTATCACAACTAATGATGACGGCCGATTTCGGTCACGGCGGCCAATTTGTTAGCTGACTACACAGCAAAAATTTTCTGTCAACTGTTATAATGTATAAAAATTAAAAATCAAATAAACAGACAAAATAAAATTGAAGCAAAAAAGGGACAATTTACATATGTTGTAATTATATTTTACAAAAAATATATAATTTGACATCATTATCTTTTCTTTCTGTTGTGATGAAGCCTATATTTAAGGGAACTTTGACAAATAAATGAGGACATAGGACAGATAATTTTTGATGATTAATATACTAGTACATTGTAGTGCTCGCGACTTGACTACACGTACACAGTCCAGGTCCGACGTAGTTTTTTTAATTTTATTATTGTATAGGAAGGTGGACGAGCGTATGGGCCACCTGATGGTAAATGGTCACCAACGCCCATAGACATTGGCATTGCAAGAAATGTTAACCATAGCTTACATCGCCAATGCGCCACCAACCTTGGGAACTAAGATGTTATGTCCCTTGTGCCTGTAATTAGACTGGCTCACTCACCCTTCAAACCGGAACATAAAAATACAAAGTACTGCTGTTTTACGGTAGAATATCTGATGAGTGGGTGGTAACTGCCCAGACGAAATTTGATTCAGCGGTTTATTTTTATTTCGTATAGTTAAACCGCGAAATTAACATCAATACACTCTCTAACGGCTCACTGTGAGTGATTGACGAATCGTTTTTCCGGGTCGTAGATTAAAACAACAATTACGGTCATTTCAATGAATATTCCATACGGAACCCCAGTCACTAATTCAAAATCACTCTTCTCCCGTACTGGTTATCCCTTACTGGAAGGGCTTTGTGCAAACTTGTCTGAGTAGGTACCACCCACTCATCAGATATTCTACCGCAAAACAACTGTACCTGATATTGTTGTGTTCCGGTTTGAAGGGTGAGTGAGCCAGTGTAATTACAGGCACAAGGGACATAACATCTTCGATCTCAAGGTCGGTGGCGCATTGGCGATGTAACCGATGGTTAACATCTATTACAATGCACATGTCTATGAGCGTTGGTGATAACTTACCATCAGGTGGTCTATATGCTCGTCCGCCTACCTAAAAATAATCACAAGTTAGACACAACGTACCGTAGATTAATATTCGTCTAAAAATGTTAGATGTTTGCACAGAAAAGTTGAAGGAAAAAACATCTTAATCGATTCGTTCTGTGTCACTAAATTACACAAAACGGTATGGAACCATCGGTGCGCGAAAGAATACCCAGAGTATGCTTAAAAAAGTGTACAGTAAACGTCAATGAACCGGCACGCTGGAACACGTAATGGGATGTGTAGTCATCACGGATGCTCAATGTTAAATAAACAACGAATCCCACTCAATAAAGAATTTAGCAATAATAATAGAATTAGGCGCATTAGTCACTTTAAAAATATTATAATGTTATTTTAAATGATTGACGGATATTGATTGTCGTGTCTTAATCCACCCAAAGTCGCTTCATGTAATGAGCATTAATGGTGCTTAAAAATAACTATGACATCAAGGTTGAGTTTGATGTAATGTATAAAGTTAAAACTTAATACAATTCAATCATATTTTTATCTATACCTGAAAGATGAGTAAATCCAATATCTAAAAGCCTACATAAGCAGACAAATACTATATTAGCCTTTATTATCATCTCTTAGATATTGGCTTTCTTTGTCGTATTTGCGTCATATGGTTACACTTGTGAAACTTTACAAATGCCTCGGAAACGTGGTTTTTTTTTTTTTTATTGATCGCATATATGTGGCCGAAGTTTTTAAAAGATAGCTTTTTTTAATAGTATAGCTAGGCGGATGACCATATGGGCCACCCGATGGTTAGTGGTCACCAACGACAATAGCCAGTGGTTCGTACATTTCTTAAAAAAAACAACATCGCCACTGCGCTAATAACCTTGGGAACTGAGATCTTATGTCCCTTGTGTAATTACACTGGCTCACTCACTCTTCAAACCGGAACACAACAATGGGAAGTACTGCTGTTTTGCGGTAGAATATCTGATGGGGGTACCTACCCAGACGAGCTTGCACAAAGCTCTACCACCTAGTAAAGCGTTCCGAGCCTTAGAGTTGTAATATCTGACCTCAGCACATAAGTACACTCTATTATAGCTCAGACGTGTTATGTTCAATCTTCTAAAACTGACATCGATGATCAAATTAAATGTATATCAAGACATGACAAATGAACATTCGTGAAATGATTGACGATGAATATTTTGTAATATTTCAAAAGTTGACAAATTGTTGCCGCCGCGTATTTTAACGAATAGATTTTTTATCTGTAGCTATTTGGCATAGCTTAGTCTTAAAAAGTGTTGAGGTTTATTTATTGGTCAATAAATATTTTATTGATTTAAATTGCCGTCTCTATAATATGCTTGTAGGTGTCTACTTTTGTGTCTTCTTAGATTTATTTCTTCTTGGCTCTTGTCTTATAAAGAAACATTTCTTAAATACTTAGATCTTTATCGACATAACGAGACTGTATTTGTTTGCATTTATTTAACACTTATTCCTTTAAATATCTTACACGCGGGGTAATGGTAATGTGATCTATTATGCTGTTATGCCAGAAAATATACGCAAATATCTTGTATGAACGGGTCAACCAAAGAATTATATTGTTTGTAGAATTATAAACAGAAATAATAGTAATCTATATATATGTATATATAAAATGAATGTTCATCTGTATGTCCTTTATAGAATCGTAAACTATGCATTTGATCATGTCATGATCTTCAGCAAAGTGTTGTGCATGAGCCCACAAAGGTTTCTGAGTTGGTACGACCGATCTTTTGATAATTAATTTTGATCTGCCTCGTTGGTCTAGTGGCTTGATATAAGGCCGCAGACTCGGTGGTCCTGGGTTCAATTCCCAGGTCGGGCCAATAAATAGTTATTTGGGTTTTCTGTTAGAAGACTCTTAGCAGCCCGGAGTCTGGAAGTTGGAAGTGTGAACACTCCTGTGCCTCGGAAAGCACGTTAAGCCGTTGGTCCTGCGCCTGAACTCTTTCCGGTCGTATCGGATTGCCGTCCCATCGGATTATGAGAGCTAAGGAAAAGAGAGTGCACCTGTGTTTGCGCACACACTTGTGCACTATAATATCTTCTGCGCAGTTGGCTAGTCTCTCTTGAGATTGGCCGCCGTGGCCGAAATCGGTCTGGAGGACCTTAATTAATAAGTAGCGTAGCAACGCAGCTAGTATGATACAATTATTAAATTCACTTTATCGGATTTAAGCCCGCGATCTACATGTTCTAAGAAGTATTTTTTTTATTGTCTTGTAGTATCGATACATATTGTCCATGCCTATTAGAAGTTTCATGTGTCTGCATGTTTTTTTCGCCATCTTGTGACTCGGGCAGCTTGTTCTATTCATTGGTCTAACTCAGCTTTATAGTCTAAATAACAGTAGACTTTTTTACTCTTGACCGGCTTTATAATCATGATCTTGTACGAAACGCGCATTTAATCGCTAGAACTAGAAAATAAAAGATTAACGACCGAAACTAAATGTCAAGAGTTTGTCACGTTCATGGTTGTGCTGTACCGTTTCCGTTGACCCTGAGAAACCTTTCAAGTTTTTTTGCTTTTACTTTGTCTCTCTGTTTATTTCAATATAGATAAATGATGAGTGCGACGCTTTATTTTAATCAACAATAATATTAAAAATACAAACACTGTCACCTTCGCCAGTAGTTTTTTTATGTTTATTAAAATTAATATGTTAAATAGCTATATGCTTTTCGAAATGAAAGTTAATATGTATTAAGTATAATATAGAGTTTATTTAAAAAAATAAACATTATAGTGGTACATTGAAAACCTCTATGAATATATCATAATCAAAATCAGCTTTTTTGTATGTAAATGCTATTTGTAAAAGTAATATTTGCATAAAGATAAATTAATTTAATTTAATTAAGAAAAAATATTTTAGGCTTAATAAGTGATGTCTTTGCCATGAAATCCTGTTATGAGATAATCCTAGTCGTTACAATACAATACACACGGATTAGAAGCGACTTGTTATTTTATTAAATACCATCAATCACATTTGACAGCCGACCTCAACATCTTTAGACGCGGTATTAGCCTCATTACATGATTTTACATCAGTTTTCTTAGAACAAAGAACATTAATTCTATTATTGTTATTGCTTCTGACATTTGTCTTAACAATAATTTAAGCGTGAATAGCGCAATGGTGAGCTGCCTAGCTATGTAAAAGTCCCAAGTTCGAATCTGGCCCCTTGGACTGTAATCTTCACTACTAACACAAGCTGTACTCTTAATTGGATGGGTAAAAATGAATTAATAAATCTACACTTATATGTTATCGTAGGCGTTTTTATTAGAGTGATAAGGATAGATGATTTTAATGTTATAGACTGACCACAATGTAACATATAGAAAACACCAATATGTATAGATATTACATAAGTATTCGAAGTGTCATGTAATAATCGATTGATTACATGAATTCAATAGAAAATACAAAGGAAGATAATAGAAATAACTTTTATTCAAATTCAAATAACCCGGCAAATTCCCCAATAAAGCAATCGTCACTTCGGGTTTGAAAGAACTTATCTTTTTTAGAAGTTATAAAATGGTTAATATTTTGAACTATGATTTTAATGGAAAAGAATATTGTCAAAATATTGACGTTTCTCGCAATATATTGTCTGAATTATATATTTATTTTGATATACTGTTAAACATTATAATACATTAAAAATAACCCTACGTGTAGCGTGTAACTTATTAGTTATATTACTAGCAAACTGTTATTCTAACAAAATATGCAGGAAATGAAAAAGTTAAAAGAAATTTCAAGCGTACTACAAGTTTGTAAAAAAAACGTGTAGGAATAGTTAACTAACGAAACTGTTTCAAATAACCAAGTAGAAGCTTAGCCAATTGAAGTTAGAAGTTCGTATGTTTCCATATAAATAATCTCTTAAATAGAAATAGGAATTCCCTTCTATTTTCCCCTCCATTAAGCGTAAAACCTGCACCAGGAGTGGGTTCGACAATGGAATCACGATCGTACACGTGACTTTCGCATCACCATTCAACCATTCGGTCCTAATACTATTACGCTATTGAAACTAAACGTATAAATGTATATCGTAACGGTAAATTATATAAGTACGATTCGGGCATTTCGCAGTATATCTAGTCATGTTACACGTACAATTATTAATTCTCAGAAATACGTTGTTCAGATAAAATAGGCCAGTTAAGATTAACTACTACCACTTATATACTGTGATACTTATATAAATGTATAAAACTTTTGTATTTAAACATTCTATAAAATATATATATTGATTAATTCAATGCGATTCCAAAAAAAATACACCAATTAAATATAATTTTGCATAAAATGCATATGCAATTATACAATAATTGTCATTAAAGCAATTCAATCAAATTTAAATAAAAAATGTTTTTGAAATGAAAAAATAAGTGAATTTAACTCAAAGTTTTTATTCCAAAGGATTTGAAGACCGTTAAATATTCAGAGCAATTATTATTACAAGCAATAATAATTCTCTTTTTTTTATAACCTGAGTGTAACAACTTATTATTAGGTAGTTATCCTTTCCACTATCAATAAATAAAGAAAATTGAATCTAATACTACACAGGGGTTGCATTAAGAATAAAGTACTCTTCATCCCCGCAATGAAACGTGTTATCTCTTCCTAGTTAAACGTGGAGAGAATGATAAAAAATTTATATAGAGTGAATATTTCTTTCGTCTTGAAAGAATTTTCAGCGAGACGGCATCTTAATTTAAAACTAGATTGTTATCTTTTGCGAGACTTGGGAAGATCCTTTGGGATAAAAGCCGTGTAAGCGAGCAACGACCAATTTGTTTTAATAATAAGTTTTATTTTCTAAAATAACATACATGTTTGATACCGTAAGACGTTTTCACTAAGTTTTTCTATTTTTTTAATGAAATTAAGAAAGAAACACTCAATTTATTGAATATTCTAGTTGTATTAATTTGTCTAGCTTTGTAATCTATGAAATAAGTGACAGTTTTCCACATAATACAAGTACATAACATATAATCCAGACATTTTATATATTTTTTACACTGAAGTAAACGAAACGTTATTAAAAAATACCGCTCAGTTTCTTTCGTCGATTCTTCTCAGGGCTGGGTTTCTTATTTTGCTACTTAAGTTGAATATAAAACTACTATTTTTGGGACGTAGATTCAGCTATGAAAACCTGGTCAGTATTTGTTCATTTATAATAATAAAATGTCTGTATGATCTGCGAATCATGAATTCTAGGAATTTAACTAACATAAATAATTCTAGGTAATTTTATTTAAACTTAATAAATCTTACATTTTGTTAATAGACAGACAAACTACTGTTTGTTCAAATCTTAGTTACTCATTCACACCCCAATATTCTAATTAAAAGCATAATATAAGTTGACTTCCATTCAACAAAGTAAGCCTTCGAAGCGATCATTAAATCCTAAGTATCCTTATGTCAATCGAGAAAATAAGTCCCAAAATGTGAGTTCTATATTTTTTACCGAAACACTAACGAACGCATTCTTGTCTTATTATTAGCTCACTGCCTGACTTACTTTCCGAGTCTTAAGACTCTTGAGTCGTGGAAACTGAGTCAGGTTAAAGTAACGCTATGCAAACAACAGCTGTTATGATTGAGCTCTATGAAAGAAGAAAAATACAATAACAAACATAAAACATTTTCTACTAAAAGTTAACATCTGTTTATTGGGTTTTGTTTTTTTATTTCTAAGTTATATTCGTTCAAAAAAGCTTTATTGTAAAGTTGAATTAAATAAAATACTTTTGATTCATATCGAGATACAGTTTCAGTATTGAAATAAAAGTCAGAAATCACTTTAATTTATTTATTTTTAAGCTGTCGGTAATGTTTGTAATAATTCACCGACCCTTAACATAAAAATATATCCAAAAATATCCATAGTTTGTCTTTTATAGATAAGTGATTAGCCATTTTTATATTTAGGCGAGTCTTTATAAGCTTCTTCATATTCTTAGGCGATTCAAAGTCACTAAACTAAGATCTGAACCTCTTGTATTATAATTTGTATATACATTATACATATACCTTCATATAAATTAATTTAGAAATAATCCTATGTTAGCACCAGCTAATATTTACATAAACTAATGTAAATTTAGAATGTTAACCATCACAAACATTCCTGTATATTTCCTATTGTAATAATAACCAAAATTATGCATGGATTACATTTGTGTACATTGCATGCGGTTATTATAAGGCTATGAATTTGAAATGCTCTGCTTTATTTCACTTTAATTATTTCTCATTTATTAATATATACAATAACGACATTGTAATCTAGTGATTATATATATTATAGATATTTTTTTTTATATTTTGTCCTCGGTTTCACCCGCGTAGTATCCGTTCCTGTAGGAATACGCTGACACTGTATCTTTCCATTGGTGATAGAATTTTTAAAATCGGTTAAGTGACTTAGGCGTGAAAGCGTAACAAACAAACAAATTCTTATTCACATTTATTATATTACTTAGGATATATTTTTAATAAAAAGCCGAGATGGCCTAGTGGTAAGACCGCGTGAATCTTCAGAACTGAATTTCATGTGCTTAATTTGTGATTATAATTCATCTCCTGCTTGACGGTGAAAGAAAACATCGTGAGGAAACCTGCACGTGTCAAATTTCACTGAAATTCTGTCACATGTGTATTCCACCAACCCGCATTGGAGCAGCGTGATGGAGTTAGCACCATACCTTCTCCTCAAGGAATAAGAGAAGAGGCCTTAGCCCAGCAGTGGGACATTCACATGTTGTTGCTATTTGTGGAAAAAATAAAAGCGATAGAATATATGTAATATTATATTACAAGTATTGAATTTTATTCATCTGAGATATTCATGAGAAGCTCATAGTTGAATGTGTATTTTACCTTACCTTTATGATTTATTATTCAAGTATTCAGATGTTAAAATAAATATAAAGAAATGTTATAGTATTTTTATATTTCTTCTAACAGAGCGTAACAATGTATGTTCAATCTGAAACAATAACTACTTTTATATGTAATTTATTACAAGTGAAAACATCAGATGTCATGTTATGGTCAGAGGGCGTGGTTAGAATAATTAAATTGTTGGTAATATTCATTAAATTTTAAATTCGATTATTTACCCATGGCAAACTTACAGTAAAAAAAAAAACATACAGACGAATTGATAACCTCCTCCTTTTTTTGAAGTCGGTTAAAAAATAAAAGAGTGTGCGCTTAAGACCGCATAACAGAAGTGAAAACTTCATTGTTCAATATTACCAAACCGCTAAATATACACACTAACCTCACAATGTAAAACAGATAGTTGTTAAAATATTAATTATTTTATATTCTTATTATCATTGCGTATCAATTATAACTAAGGTCCTCCAGACCGATTTCGGCCACGGCGGCCAATCTCAAGAGAGATTAGCCAACCCAGGCAGCTGACCCAGGAGATATTATAGTGCACAAGTGTGTGCTCAAGCACAGGTGCACTCTCTTTTCCTTAGCTCTCATAATCCGATGGGACGGCAATCCGACACGACCGGAAAGAGTTCAGGCGCAGGACCAACGGCTTAACGTGCTTCAATCAATCAATTATAACTATTAATTTAATAAAGACAATTAAGACGTAAGAATTGATCATACGAAATACAGCGATACAACTGCGAAGAGCAGCTGACTGTATCTTTCTCGCTCGGGTACACTAGGCGGGCCCGAGTTCACTCGATCGAGCGTTTCACCTCAGAGCATGACAGATCAGCCTAACTTACTACCCACGAAAACATATGTATGTGGTGCGCCTAAAGATGTTTTCACTTCAAAAATATTAAGAGTTGTATGTGTTCGTTAAATTAAAAGCAACTACTACACGTATCTACTATAACGTACTAAATATCAGCATGTATTAAAAAATTTTAACATCACAAACTAAAAACATTATAATATCACATTTTGTTTTTATTATAAGAAGGCTCATGAGTGCACTTTTGAATCATGGCACGTTACATTATTTAATCAAATGTAAATTTTGGAATGCAGATTTTATAGAGAAGAACCGGCAAAAGACTTTATAGTTTCCACGATTAAATAAAATTATATTTAAATTATAATTTGTAAATTCATACATTAACAACAAATTTGAAACAATGACTATGGGCGATAGTTGTGGTGTCCACTGACGATGGGGCTATCCGCCTACCTAAAACATAAAAAAAGTTAAGAATAAATATTACGACACGGACCTTATAATTTTAGTACCTATGTGTATAATTTTATCATAATATTCTCGTTGAAATCTCATACAATGTTCTAAATGCTAATAAATTGTGCTTAGAAAATTAAAGTTATTACACAAAACAACATTTTATTTTTTTATGTTAATATGGAAGGCTTAAAATGTAATTATTGTTCCCACTTTGCCTGTCGGATTATATCGCATTAACTTAGGACCACTTTCTGAAGTCCAGAAGTTATTATGAATTATTTAATTTAAATATTTAAATATGCAACGTATGTATAATTATATCCTCCTGCCTGATTACGATCTTATTATCTATAATTCTATACTAATATATAAAGCTGAAGAGTTTGTTTGTTTGATCCGGTTAATCTCAGGAACTAATTTTGTGTTGTAAAAAATTATTAATTATGTTTGTGTTGTATAGTCCTTTTATCGAGGAAGATTCCAGGCTGATTTTTATTCATTATAATTTTATTAATTATACGCGGATGAAACCGCGCGGCACAGCAAGTACTTAATATTAGCCATTGCGCTGGACATATTAATATAGCATACAAATGTACAAACATAGATGCTCTTCCTATTTCCTTTCCTTTCCCTCTAGTTCTTGCAATGACTTAACAAAGTGTGACTTCCAATAAAATCCAATGACAAACGAAACATGTAATGTCCAAACTTCACTTAGCGTTGCGTTTCAGTTTGTTTATAATAATTGTCCGAACACAGCAACGTCTACATGACCTATTTGGCTATATGCAACATTTGCATAAATCATTCAAATACGTATTTCAGCCCTCTTTAATAATAATAATTATTTTATTTTCGGCCGTCCACTCAATATAATCCGCTCAATCGTATTACATCAGGAATATTTACCTCATTATTTTGTAAAATATATTAAAATTATTTTTGTTATGTGTGTATTTACTATTATGTATTTTTTTTTTCTATTTAGCCATTATTTTATATGCTTCGTGTGTTCTCCTATTATTGATATTCTACCGCAAAACAGCATTGCTTAGTATTGTTGTGTTCCGGTATGAAGGGTGAGTGAGCCAGTGTAATTACAGGCACAAGGGACATAACACCTTAGTTGGGCGATGTAAGGTTAACATATTTTACAACGCCAATGTCTATGGGTGTTGGTGACCACTTGCCATCAGGTGGTCTCGTCCGCATACCTATACTATAAAAAAATGTATAACATTGACGCTAAATTATATTATTAATACCATTTGTAGTTTTGAGAAAACCTACTTGTATAATTCAATACACCTTTTTACCACTAAGGTTGAGATTTAGAATGAACACTTATAACATTGTTAAAAATTCAAGTCATATTGTTGGAGTTGTCTTCAATATAACTTATAACTTTTTCAGACCCATCTCTTGTTGTTTTTTTTTACTTTCGAAAGATTGAAACTTTTTTTTATTTTTATTTGATATCATTCATCGTAAAGCGATACCCGCCAGATTTTTTTGAATTCATTGAAATCGTAGTATCATTCATATTATTATATAGAAACATTAAGAAACAAATTACAAAAATACATAAATTAGCTAATCGTTTATTTATTGTTATATTATATACCAGTGCCGGCTTCGCAGGGTAATAAGGGTCTACAAAAAACGTTTATATCGTTATTTATTTAATTCACATGGTGGTAGGCCTTTGTGCACTTATCAAATATTCTGCCGTCAAATACTATCGGCTGAAAGTGAATGCTGTTTTGAATAACATTATTATATTATTATTGTCGTATTAAATAGAAAAATAAAATGAGAAATAATCAAGTAAGAACAATAACTTAAATATTATAAACAAAGAACAGCTTGTAGGTTGTTTTGAAATAATGTATGAGGTATATAATATGGAGGCGGGTTTATGAAAGCACAAATCATGTTTCGTGAGCAAAGGACAGAACACGCAATGTGGAATTTGACTTTTGAGATGTATTTTTGTTTACATTGCCTTTATCTTATTGGACAAGAAAAAAAAGGAAAAAAAAAAATCCCGCTGAGTTTCTTTCGCCGGTTCTTCTCAGGTCTGAGGTGTTTATTTCCGAACCGGTGGTAGACTTATGACAATCAATAAGTAAGTGTAACACTTCTACATTGAATAAAGATATTTGAATTTGAATTTGAATTCAAGTTATTAAATTGGAATACTTCAATGAAATAGTAATGGATAAACAACCGTACTTGGCATGGTTGTTTACCAGTTTGAAGGATGAGTGAGCTAGTGTAATTGCAGACACAAGGGACAGAACATCTTAATTTCGAAGGTTGGCGATATTAGTAAGTTTCGAAGTTGGTGGACTGCTTATATTAAGCAGTTCATAAGTCCACTAACTTCGAAACTTACTTGTGTCATAAAGGGAATTTGTGTGATTACCTTTTTTTTGTAGAGCTAAAAATGACTCAGTAAGTAGTTGTTGCCAAAGATCATAGCTTTAAATATCTCAAACTCTCACTCATATTTAGACAAAAAGCTTTAAGGTTGTAATTTGTTATGTTTGTTAATACCTCGGAAGTCATTTATGAACCCATTTGAAAAAAAATTTTTTTAGGAGTTTAGGAGATTATAATTCCCGCTGTCCCGATTAAATTAACTAAGTGTTTTTTTTTATTGGGTTGTATTTCTAAACAGATAATAATTGTCACTAAAGTTTGCTTATGTGTTTTATGTTTTCTAAAATTGAACATTAAGTATATAAATTATAAATGAGTCAAGAGCTCAAAAGTTGTCTAAAAAATAGCCTTGCAAAATTTTCTCCTGCTTGGTATTTATACAACGAATAATCCTCATTATTATTTGGAACTCAAAATAGAATTATTTTAATTTAAATAAATAATTATGAAGATAAATATAATAAATAGTCTGGTTTTCTAACGACGAGACGTCTGGTCCGAATTTATTAAAATCACAGCAATTATAAGATGAAATGGTATCGTTTTTGTTACTCATTATAATTGTGACCTCAACCAAATAGTATTTGAATAAGTGAAGTTTAATTTAAGACTATTATGAAAAGTTAAGTAAAGCAGCCTGTGAATGGGCTATGGCCTCCGTTCCCTTTGAGTAGAAGGTTTGCGTATTTCACCAAGCTGTTCCAATACGGGTTGGTAGATACATATGTGGCAGAATTTCATTGAATGTTAGTTATATTTTATGTAACAATTTGATGATGTGCCTAGTTTTTTAATTTAATTAAAAATATTGGTACATTAAATATTACACAATATACCAACAAATAATAATAATAATAAATAATATAATACGTAGACAGGTATCATATTTAAATTCTTTCGAAATTTAAATAAATTATATCGTTCTAAAATTAAATTGGTAACAAGAACGCGATCAACCCTTATTATATGTAATTAGTAAATTCTTAGAAAATAATATACAGTGAAGTATGTAATTGAAGTAATTTGTACCCTTGTTTGGATTTCGGAAGATAATTGTCATAATAGGTGTTGATGTGTTGTTGATTACAGTGTCGACTTCTGTAATAACTATAATAATAAAACTCCGTCTGGCTCTTTAGTTTTGTGAAAAGGAATATGCATTTCATTAATAATTACACTTAAGAAAAATCAATAATCTTAAAGATAAAACACTTACAGAATCCATTTGTTCGTGTTAGACTATTTATATACAAATAACAAATTTAAAACGAGCATTTCTTTGTACGAATTGAGAATCAATGAATAAAAACTGTGTTTTATTCATTCATTCATAATTCATATACATATCATAAAACTTTGACAAGATCTTCAACACAAATAAAACCTTATAAAAAGCAAATAACAATATTTTTTCAATTTCTGTTCGTACAATTACGCTAATATCGAATGTTTTAAATACATTTTGTATTGTAATTGATTTATGATAAAAGGATAGAAGATAAATTATCACCATACCTGTAGTGTTCACTATATCTGTACACTACACTAACGGTTTACTGGCTCGACAACACACCGTATGCGCAAGCGACACGTCCGCTCTCGCTAATGGCTCTCACTTGAATGACGATTGACGTTCGCCCCCACCATAAGGTGATCATGAGACAGTGTAAATAACTATTACTATAGTTATTATTAAATACAAACACTACATCCCTTCCTTATTGAAAATTGAATAATCATTAGAATTCAATAATTCATACTTACTTACTTTTTCATATTTTATCATTGTCTTGATTACGAATACTCTTACTCCATATCATAATTCCAAGCTTTCTTTCCTTGAATAAATATCCATTCGCCTTCAATTCTTACCAAATGCAATATAGTCCAGTTTCTTCGCTTCTGAGGGCTATATCTCCATCTTTTGCTTTCTCCACGGTATGAGGCGTTTTAATTTGGTATAACTTATTTATTTATTTGTTTTATTAATTTCTTTTACTTATACTTTGTCCTTCATTCAAATCTGCATCCCGTGCATTCCCTCTCTTATCTCCATACCCCTTCTCTTTTTACTTACTTACTTTTGTTCTTGATCCCGGTCCCTGACGTCAGTGTCATCTTCATTATTATTTAAGTCTTGTAGAGTTGAAATTTTGTCTTTTAAATAATAGTTTGGTTGGTGATTTCCTTGTAACATTTAATATGTCGCGATTTGTCCTCTCAACTTCGCGGTTACATTGTCGACTATTAGCTGCTGTTATATATTATATATGTTATGTTGGCATAGACCTGCGACTTAAGAAAACCCCACAAGAAAAAGTCCAGCGGGGTCAAATCGCACGATCTCGGTGGCCAGTTCACGTCGCCTCCGCGCGAGATGACCATGTCCAGAAATTGCTCGTGCAGAACTTCCATCGTAGCGTGTGCTGTGTGGCACGTAGCGCCGTCCATTGACGGTGACGGCCACACCATTATCGTTTTCGAAAAAATACGGACCAATCACGCCTCCGGCCCAAAATCCGCACCAAACAGTCACTTTCTGCGGGTGCATTGCCACTTGGTGAACCTCGTGTGGATTGGTCTCGTCCCAAATACGGCAATTTTGCTTGTTGTCATAGCCATTCATCCAAAAATGCGCCTCGTCGCTGAAGATGATTTTTTTGCCAAAATCGGCGTCAACTTCCAACTGCTCTAATGCCCAGTCAGCGAACACACGGCGCTGTCTATGGTCATTAACCTTGAGCTCTTGGGTCAGCTGGATCTTGTACGGGTGCAGGCTCAAGTCACAACGCAAAATTCGCCAAGTTGTCGTCTGCGAAAGGCCGAGTTCCTGTGCGCGACGCGGAATTGACTGCCGCGGGTTTTCGAGGACACTGTCGCGCACAGCGGCGATATTCTCGGCAGATCTCGCGTTACGTTGACGCACGGGAACCGGCTGATTGTTAACTGACCCGGTTGACTCGAATTTGTCCACCAATCGACGGATAGTCGACTCGGCAGGACGATCATCGCGACCGTAAAACGGGCGAAGTGCGCGGAATGTTGCTCGAACTGAAGACCCATTTTCATAAAACAATTTTATGATTTGCACGTGCTGCTCGACACTGTAACCTGCCATGGTGGTTTGGGAGGACGGAATGAATATAACACACTGCATTTGGCAGCTGTCACTCAAACAACATGGCCGCAATCAGCTGTCAAAGTTCAAGCGTCCCTATTGGAAAACCCTATATAACTAATAAAGTCCTCCAGACCGACCCCGGCCACGACGGCCAATCCCGAGAGACTAGGCAACTGCGCAGGAGATATTCCAGTACATAAGTGTTTGCGCAAACGCAAGTGCACTCTCTTTTCCCCAGCTCTCATAATCCGATGGGACGGCAATCCGACACGACCGGAAGGAGCTCAGGAGGCGCAGGACCAACGGCTCAACGTGCCCTCCGAGGCACGGGAGTGCACACAGAGTGCACAATAATTATGATGAGAATTCTCTGACAGAAAACCCCAACAAGCATTCACTGGACCGACCCGGGAATCGAACCCAGGACCACCGAGTCGGCGGCCCCATACCAAGCCACTAGACCAACGAGGCAGTTAATATAATTCAATAATAATGTAATAAACTTGGACACCATTTACACAAGGCCTTTACACTGTCCTGGTTGGGAATCGAACCCACGACCGATATAAACTTGATATGAGGGTGACCATATTTGACAACAATATCCCAGTTTGCTTCTGACATAATCTCAAGACAGGTATTCACCAATCACGCCCACCGGGTCGTCAAGTGTTGGCATATTATGCCGGATATTTCCAATTTAATGGAGGTGCATTTGTACCAATTTTCCAGTTTGATGGAGGTACCTTTAAACCAATTTCCAATTTAATGGAGCCATCTTAGTATCATGATTTACTAATTAGATGGAGGTATCATATTACCACAAAATCCCAATTTAATGGAATACATTTGTACCAATTTTCCAATTTAATGGAAAGCATCTTAGTACCATGATTTTCCAATTTAATGGAGGTATCATGTGACCACAAAACCACTTGTAAAATGCACGTTAAGGCACACCGCTATATCTACAGAGCGATGACGCACACCCGCACGCTACGCCGGTTGAACACCCAATCAGTCAAAACAACCCTTTCACTTAAACAATACGGTCTATCTTATTGACCTCCTTTGTCTTTCATATTGACAAAACAACCCTTTCACTTAAACAATACGGTCTATCTTATTGACCTCCTTAGTCTTTCATATTGACAAAACAACCCTTTTACTTAAACAATACGGTCTATCTTATTGACCTCCTTAGTCTTTCATATTGACTATATAAGCCACAGCGATACTTTACAAGATCTAATAATGCAAGATTAGCCTTTCTTATTGACCATTCGTTAACCACGCGGTCTCTCATATTGACCTTCCAACAAAAGTCTTTCAGCAATGACATATTTTAACACTTCATTATAACAGTCTATCCTTTTGACCTTTCAACAACATTCCTTTTACAAAGTCACTTTTTTTTTTTTTTACACTTCATTATGTCTATTTTATTGACCTCTTATTTACACAGGGCCTCTCATATTGACCTCACAATAAACATGGTGCCCTCTGTCACACCATTTGTGACCTGTCATATTGGTCTTCTAAGAAAATAAACTTATATTTCCTTTTATTTTATCACTTTCTAATTTTGTACTTATATGTCTTTTATTATATAAATTCACAATACATAAATGTGATTAGGTATTTATTCCCCACGAATAAACACAAATATACCCATTATATACACAAACATCTTAAATACACGCTAACATAAGGCGTGACATATCAAACCTTTCGTTAAAAAAAATTATATTCTTAACAAATCTTAACAATTAATTTGTACCGATAACATAGATAAGCTCAAGATAGCTTAATTAAGTTATTCTATCGAATACGCTCGTCAATATATACATTCATCTTACATTCACTTATTATTAGTTAAACTCATTAGGAATATACAATAAAATGTGGTAAACAACAAGACTTAGCGCGGCTGGTCGACAGGTGTGATAAGAAATCTTGCTTGCATTGTGATATATTATAATAAATTTTTTAAACTCATCTCACCTTATTCTTTTTAACAAATCTTTTTTTTCATTAGTACTTACGTTACTACGCCACTGTTACGCCATTTTTAAGATAAGCGTATACACACAGGCAAACATACAAACAGATACATGATCTAGCTATTATTATTATTTTTATTATAGCAATCCCCAGTCTAACGCACCTATTAATAGTTTAATATTATTTTTATAATTTACCCCTCTAACCAAACAAAGTTTATGATGGCAATTGTGAGAATAGTCCAAATCTCGAAACTGAAACTTGGGTGCGCTAGCCGTACCGCTTTTGGTACTTATATGCTCTTGTATTACGTTTATATTATGTTTTTAAGCAAGCCAGACATGTATTTTAATAACACTTATTATCTTGATTTAGTTTGCTTATATTTAACTATATAACATAATTCATAATTAAATGATAGGCGCATTATACAGTTCACGCTCTATTGTTGGTGTGGTTTGGCGCTCAATAATTCGAACGCGTAACGCATCGCATTTGGTAGGCACGGTATGAACGCAATTTCGTTATATCTTAATACCTTGGGTCACCGCCATTTCACTCTATTGTAAGCCGCGTAAAAGAACTTCTTTCCAAAAACCTTTCAATTTATATTATTATTAACCTTTCCATTACAAACCGGTAAAGTGCATCTTTAACAATCATCGTAACATGTGAAATATTTGACCTAATAACATAATGTAAAACACAAAGTTTATCTACTTTAATATTAGAGGTGATAGAAGTATTTGTTTGCATAAGAATCAATTTGTTAATACAGTATGTGCATTTCGGAAATACATATCAAATTTTATTGTATTTTTGATTCACTATTTTAGTGATAATGACTTACACATAAAACATAAACAAATTTAGTGTCGCGCACTTTTTGTAGAAGTATTTAAGAGATACATTTCCATTAAACATTATATTCGTGTAACTTACGGTTTTTTGCGGCGTTTTTCTTACGGTTTGATGTATAAGCTATACTGTTGTAAAGTTTCATTAAAATCCATTTGTAGTTTTTTGCGGTAAAGAATAATAATCATCCCCAGAAACATTCGCGTTTATAATATTAGTAGGAAATAGGATTTATGCTTTTACCGTTAGCAAATATTTAATAATCTACTCATTTCGCTAGGTTTTATTATTATTATTTGTCTTTACTACATTGACCAAGTATGTTTAATACATTAAGGTTTTTTTTTAAGTATAATGACCATCGGGCTATCGGATTCATGGGTCATACGCCTGGCAACAATACAAAGAAAATAATAGATACATTAATTTTGATCTTGATAACAATACTTATAAAATTGCAAATATTGTAGGCGTTCTTTATTAATGTGATTCTATCACACAATTACACACGTAACACGTAATTGTATTAAATATTAATAAATGGCCTAGTTAATTAATTAATTTATATAGCCTGCACAATATAATATGATCAAAATAATTTTAATCTTTTTCCAACTACCCTACTATATCGTATCTTTAGGTAATAATTGTTAATAAATCTACATATAATACCGATGTTTCATACTATTTATAAGTATGTTCTACGATATTTCATCGAAAATAATAGTTTTATTTAATTAGTAAAGTTCGACACATTGCTCCCTTTTATGTTGTTTTTTTTTTATATATATATGTGCCAACTGACCTTTATCCTCGTCGCCATTTGTAGTGTTCACTATATCTGTACACTACACTAACGGTTTACTGGCTCGACAACACACCGTATGCGCAAGCGACACGTCCGCTCTCGCTAATGGCTCTCACTTGAATGACGATTGACGTTCGCCCCCACCATAAGGTGATCATGAGACAGTGTAAATAACTATTACTATAGTTATTATTAAATACAAACACTACAATACCAATAGTAATAGATCCAGCTCTTTTATATGTGAGCTGAAGAGCAGAGAAGATGACAGTGCGAGTATAAATTATTGCTTTCAACGCTTTCGCTAAAACATTTTTGAAGTAAGAAATATCGCACGACAGTCATTGGAAGGGCAAACTTATGTAAACTTAGTAAAACATCCAAACCAAAACTGTCAGATCGTTCTTTGAGGCCCTAGGCAAGTTGATTTTCTACAATAGTAAACGCTAATAGAAAACTAAAAATTATATGAGAATGACCACGTGACTTATCGTTGACAGATGTCATTCTCATACATTTGTTTAGTTTTCTATTAGCGTTTACGATTCTAGAATGTCAACTTGGCAAGGGCTTCTGTATAGATAAAAAAACTCTATTCACGTGAGATTTTACGGGTTCCGTTGAATTTACATTTGTAAAATATAACATTTTACGTCAACAAAGCTCGCAGCTAAAACCGGTTTGCGAGGATTCTATTGAAAGAAACTACTAAGTTCGCTTAATCGCTTTTTCGGTACATATATTATATAATTTATAATTATGTTGTTATGTACTTGAAAATAAATTACCTTTTATAATTAAACCGTTTAACTTATCGAGTGAAAATAATTAAAAATGTTTGTTTGATTTTAATTAAGAATTGTTTGTTTCGCCTCGAGTATGCGTTTTCATTGCGAAGCCTTTTGGAACATACATTTATTCGGTGATGGAGCGCTGGGTAGGTACGATCCATTGATTTTCTACCATCAAAGAGTAACGCTTAGAACTGTCGTACTCCAGTTTGAAGGAGCGAATAATAACAACGGATAGGAGATAAAATCTTAGCTCCCACGGTTGGTAGTGCATTGATTAATGTTTATTACATTGCCAATGCCTATCCGTTATTGCCACTACCATCTGGAGGCACATATACCAGTCTGTTTACTATTGGCATTAAACAAACTGTTCCCATAAATTTCACAATCAATAACAATACTATAATATTCTTAACTCGATCCTTTCATCTCGGCAATTAAAATAAGATTAACTTTATTTTTAAATGTATTGAATACTATTCATAGTTTTACCAACTGATTTTGGCTAATCTATATACAGGGTTATTTTTAATGACCCAGCAACCTCGCAGGACTAGATAGCTAACATCATAAGCAACAACTTTTGTTCTACGACTTGGATGGATGTTTGTATATATGACATCGATAAACTCAGAAACTATTTGACTGATCATTATGAAAATTGGTATGTTTGTATTTTTGCACGGAGAAGGTAGGAAGGCGGCGCTGTAAAGTATCGACTTCCGCCCCGTTCAACAGATTGTCAAAACTTCAAATATAAACAAAGGTTTAGCCCGGTAAAGCGGCCTGGGTTCGCTAGTATTACACAAACAACTATTACAAATTTGATGAGTCAAAACAAGTTTATAATATATTATTGAACTATAGTCATAATATTATTACCCATTAATACAGAATAAAAAAAACATATATATATATATTTAAATATATATAGTGTAATGTCTAATGTAAGCTTGTGATATGTATACCTTGTTGGAGATCCTAAAAAAATAAAATAATGCTAATTACTTATTTAAAATAATTATATATTTTAGTTAACGCGTTTACACAGTCACAGCTTCTGTCAAAATATTCAATATTATTATAGATCTACATAATGTTATTAATAATAACCCTTTGTTACCGTTTGTTAGGTTTAATTCATGTAAATCTAAATTGGCTTATGTAACAAATTAAAGTAAACAAATTAATTCATTTCTGAAGTAGAATATTGTATAATTACATACAGCGATGCGTATAATTTATGGTAAATAGAAAAATAGAAGTTGGTACGAATTTTGTGTTTATTTAATAATGTTAAATAATTTTAACGTATTTTATAAAACTAAGTATAATATAGTATTGTCATTGATATTTTTTTATTGCGAATGTTAATATTAAGTCCCTGTATTTTAACTTATGATATGTCTTGCTTTTTGTCATAAAAAATAATATATAAGCCGTAAGATGATGTCTTCTTGATTTATTGTAGTCACATCGGTCAATCTCAAGGGAGACTCGCAACCGGCGCAAAAAATATTAAAGTGTTGCGTAGACAAGTGTACAGTGTACACAGACACACACAAAACAGATGTAGCCTTTCCTTCACTATCATAATTCAATCGGATAGCAATCAAACACGACCAGAGAATTGTCTAGCTTGTATGGTTGAAGATGTAAAGATTGTTGACAAAAAAATTACTAAGATACATTGAATTACCGAATCCAAATAGACGTGGGAATTTTAATCTAATAAATAATAATATGATCGTGAGGTGATCGTGCTCAAATAAGTTTCATAAATTATATTAAATGTATCCATTATAATACCTTATACTTTTAAAATGATTGTTTCCGTTGGTTTATCATATTGATAGCATGTATTACATTATACAACAGTGCAGCGTTGCATGGGGGTCTTTAAAGAGAGACGCGCGAGACGCTCGCCTGTCAATATAATTAAAAAATGTATTTACGTTGAAAAGGCTCGTTAACCCTTCTGATGGAACACTTATCGACATATTTTATCGTAACGAACCAAGTAATGTAGTCAGAGGAAACAATTATGGTGTTCCTACACGTATAGAACATCAAGTTCAGGCTCCGTGACTGCACTTTAAAATATTTTTTTGGAATTATAAGAACTTCCAGTTAACGAATATTGTTTCACTTTTATGAGTTTTATTTTAATGATAATTTAAAGTCACTTTTGAAGTTAAACTGCTTTTGGCGCAATGAAAGTTTAATACCAAGTTCGATGAATGCAACACTCTATTGTCACGTTTCTGTCGCCAAAAGGTTTCGCTTCTGACACGTTAATTCGCTAGCACGTTTTTTCTGAATATTTATTTATTATATTAAAATTATGTAGTAGTTTAAAGACATAAAATTTCATGGACCTTTTGTCATTTTCCATTCAAAATTACACATAAAATGTTTTACTTAAGTTTCTTCGCAGAATGTTATTTTGAACTACAGCCAGCAGCTAGCAATATTTATAATGCTCATGGCACCTATAGCGTCGTGAGTTTTTGCGAGTTGAATGTGATATTTTAAATCTTTAATGAATGCTTTCCAAGTGGTCCTAACTTTGTTCTGGCCCGTTGTTAACCGCTTGATAGTCCGTGTGCATAACCACGTTTCATTTTTATGGCACACGTAAGCACAACGTCATATGCAGTAAAAAGGACGCTGGTTTGCCGTTGCGATTTTCTGAGCAAAATAAATCTTGAATTACATAACTGAATGTATTAGTATTTAACAAGAAGATGGGTTATAAAGATATTGAAAGTGACGTGATTATATTTGTCCCTCATTTCTGTACCAATTTCTTATAGTTTTCTACTTTTACAAATTTTATGGCTCATCTTCACGTTTCGGGGTTTTGTTTATAAATTCTAAAATAATTTTAGGCCTATGTATTTTATTCTAGGTGATATAAAAGAAATTATGGCATTATTTCTCTTGATCCCCTCATATAATGACTCATCTTTTGCCAAACAAAGAAGTTTTGCAACGTAGGCTATCCCTTTCTGTTGCTGGATGTTTCTGAGGCACAACTTTCTTTCTCTACAAACGCTTCTCTTTCTCTCAATTTTGCCCATCATTTTGCTCTAAAGGAGACTATACCGGTCACGATATTATAACGCAGACAACTGACCTTTCTGCGTTTAAAAAAATGTTTTCTTTTTAGTTTTATAAAAAATGGTGTTAATAATTCCTACGTAAAAGATCTTAATTTAAGTTATATTCTGCATTTCACGAACAAAATTCTCAAATAATATTTCCAAAAGGATATAAAATAAGATTAAATGCATGAAGCTCTACTAAAGATAAAGTTTATATCTTCCAAGATTGCGAACGCGGAGTCCGAGTCATTACATTATTTCTTTAATTAAGTCCATATCCGCGAACAAATCCGGTACACATTTCCTGCAATACAGATTATATATGAGATATGTACACGAAGAGATTTTATGACTTTTTGAACCGAAATGGCTGTGAGGATAGACCACGTGGATTTTAAATGAAGATCGTGGGTTCAACTTTTAGTAAGCACTACTTTGTTTCATGCGTTTAATTTGTTTTACTTGTGGATGAAGAAAAATTTGTTAGGAAACCTTTATGCGTGGTGTGTGTTCTGCCACATGTATATCCATCAAGTGTAGTTAGATGGAAAAATATTATCTAATCTCAAAATGAGAGAAGACCTTTGCATCGGTGACGCTACGCTACAATGAACTACTGTTGTAGTTTTAGACGACATTTTACATAATATATTTTATATATTTAAATAAATGCATGAAATACAGGTTCATTCTAGTCCAGGGTCAGTAGCTTGCATTATATCCTTATAAATTAAAGTGTATTGTTCTCATAATTTCATTTATTCACGTCTTTGAAATCTTAAATATTACTTTTACGATTTATGTTTATTAAGAATATTTTACTAAAAATGTAAAGTTTATTTTATTTATTATATTTATTTTAAAACAAAATCCTAGTCAATCATAATCAACCTATTAAAACCTCTGGTTGATAGCTAGCTAATAATAATTGTCTTATAAAATATAATTAAATTCTTAAGATTTATTTTATAACATGTATGTACATTATTCTTAATAATAAATATAAATTAAAAATAGTTACTGTACAAATTGTGACAGCGTGGAATGGTGGTAAGAATACTAGCAGCATTTCCCCTTTGAATCGTAATTCCGATTCTCTGGGCGAAAATCAAACCAGTCCTGTCACCAGTTGAGGCAATTAAAAGTAAAATGTATTATTTAATATTTAATCGTATAAATACATATACAGCAGGTTCGCATGCAAGTCCCCCCCGCGTGGGATCTCCACCTTGTCGTGGTGGGGGGGCTCAGTACCCGTGGTAAGGTCGGCCACGGGGAAGCTAAGAGGGATCCCGGACGTGGGGCGCTCCTCGTGGGCCTCAGGAGGAGGCTTGCGTTGGATGCGCCCAGGGGGCGGGTGCGGGGGACAGTTCTGTCTGTCCCTCGCAGTCGGGAGTGATCGCGGGAGGAGAGGCGTGTCGGTGTTGCGTTGCCGCGCGCCCTATCTCCCGCGACCAAATGGGGGCGCACCATTTGTGCGTTGCGGTGGGGCCGCAGAGGAAGAGGAGATGCGGTGTTGTCAGGTTGCCGTCCTCCCTGTCCTCTGCGGCCGCTGGGTGTGTCGCTGTGGGGGATGGTTCTGTCCATCCCCTGTAGCCGGGAGCGGTCGCGGGAGGAGAGGCGTGTCGGTGTTGCGTTGCCGCGCGCCCTATCTCCCGACCGAATGGGGGCGCACCATGTGTTGCGTTGCGGTGGGGCCGCAGAGGAAGAGGAGATGCGGTGTTGTCAGGTTGCCGTCCTCCCTATCCTCTGCGGCCGTCAGGGTGTTTTTTGGCGGCGGAGCCCAACACCTTCATCCGTCGCCAAGGAGCTTGTGGCCTTCGGGCTATCCGTCGGGGTGTCAGGGTGGAATGCTCACGCGATCCCTTGGCACCCCCATAAAGGCGGTGAAGTATACGCTGTGGTTTTAGTGGGTATTACGGCCTTGCACTTCAGCCGTCGAGTCCCACATAACCCCCCGCTTTTCACCTTGCGGGGGGTATGCGTAAATGCATTTCCACAGCGAAAAAAAAAAAAAAAAAAAAAAGGTTCGCATGCAAGTAACGACAGGAGATTCGTTACCAGTAGTACCAACATCAGAGCGAAAATTAAATGATTCTAAAAATCTGTTAATTTTATACTTTTGTCAAGTCATACTTATCAAAACTAATTACATTTATAATATATATATTATTAATCCATTTTTAGGTTCGAGACAAGGCTAATGTTATTTGGCAAGGAATGGATTTAAAATCGCTAAAACTAAATATTACGGCCATCATAAAATCAAAAGGACCATAAACCCTTAATCTGTTAATCAGATCAGCTTTAGATGATGATACATATGCTATAAAACAGATGAAATTCTTTTAATCTTATCTTATCGTATAAAAATACTTGTACGAGAAATTTGCTTTAAACAAATTACCATAAAAAGTGGAAGCAACGAATCGGAAACTTCAATAAGATCTCTCGCTTTGGGAGTTTCAATTAATATATTTAACATTATGTAAAATTCATTTTATAAATTTAACTTTGAGATAATTTTCAAAATATTTGAAATGGTTAAAGGAATTGTGATTCGACTGAAATCCAAAAATAAAAACACACGATACAAGGCTTTTTACATATTTATTTTTATACATTTGTAAATACATATATTTTTTAATTTTATCTGCATATATACCTACAAGAAAAACATTTTATTTAAATAATCATTATGGTAAATATATAAATTATATTGCACACGCACGTAGCCCGTATAGCTAGTGCTTAGGACGCGTGAATCTTACCAGATGGTAGTGGGTTCAACCCAGAGCAAGCACCACTGAATTTTCGTGTTCAACAAAAAGGAGAGGAGACCTTAGACCAGCAGTGGGCCATTCGCATGCAGTCACTCTTACAAATAAATTAAGGACACACAAAAAACTTAAGACGAAGATGAGTATAAAATAAAAGCAAGCAAACGACGAAGTCCCTGATGATAACATGAAATATGATACGGTAAAATACTATTACTAAGAACTTCTTGCATCGTGAATACCAGTTAATGGGATAACGACATTTCGTCAATGCTTTTTTTTAATCTATATAATTAATTATTATAATACAACACTTAGCTTCTTTTGGGTTTGGAAAGTGAATAATTTAATTTTCGATAACAACTCCACCGACATTAAAAATGACATTTTCCGCGAATTCTTAATGAATATTATAAACTATTAAAGATATCGAACAATAAAATCACGTGAATTCTATACCAAAGTTGTTTATTAACTTGTGGTTGGAATAAGCTATGACTCATAAATGACTTAGTAACACAGAACGTGCCATGTACATATTTCACATATGTCAAAATAAGAGCTAGCATTCCACATTTGATTTATTAAAGGAAATATATTTTCATACACCAGATGGGTTTAAATGAATTCAGGCGCCAACTTGCACAATTTCACGCTCTGCGGCCGCTAAGTTCTTTGAACTTTGATTATTTTACTTCGTAACATGCATTATACTTTTTTGTTAGATATGAATTCCAGATCATAAAATTGCAATTGCACGTTAACGATCATTCAACACATCAATATAAATGTTGTCGAAAAAACTTTAAGGTCTGAATATATGGTAAGCTTATTTGAATTGAATTAAAACCTTTTTTGCGTACAGCTGTACCTTCGATCGATATAGTTGAAATTAAATCGCTCCTACCTACATTATTATGTAGATATATCTACTATCTATCGAATTGGTAATTTTTACTTGATTTTTGTTTGTGTTGACGCTACTTATATATAATATTAGTTTGGTCTCCGCGAGGCAGACATATTGATGCGTTGCGCAAAGCTCGATCACAAGAAAACCACCAACAAACTTGGTACAAATCAACTCACAATTTTACTACTAAAATTACTTCTAAGTTCTTGTATGAACTCGAATTACCTAATGTTACTTACGACATCTATACATATAATAAATCTGTAACTGTTCGTTGTCTGTACATGAAAGATATTTGAGTAAAACTATTTTTGGGGGTCTTTATAAACACAATAGAACCCAAAACAATGATTTTTAGAATTTTTGTCTGTTTGTCTGTTTGTCTGTTTATCTGTTTGTCTGTTTGTCTGTGCGTTTGTGCACGCTAATCTTGAAAACGGCTTAACGGATTTGAGTGCGGTTTTCACTAAAGTATTGTGGCATACTTCACTTAGGATTTAGTGTTTGTTTTATTTCAATCGGTTCATAAATAAAAAAGTTATGTCAATTTAAAGATATACGTAGAACATTTATTAAAATGGGTAATGGTTATGGTCAAAACTGAGAAGAGATAAAAGATTACATGTACAATATACTCTTTTGCTTAAGATTTATCCTATAATTTGTCCTATTATTTGATATATTTATTTATTAAAAGTTTAGCTTTGTTACTAAAAATCTATAAATGATCTGTACAAAAAGTACGCGCGTTGTTAGTGACAGTTGTCAAAATCAAAAAGTTTCATTACAAATTTCGTGTTTTACTGGTTTAGTGTGTTGTTTCTGCATAAAAAGCCTAAAAAAAGTAATAGTAATTAACTTAATAAAATAGGTTTTATTTTATCATCAATTCGTGTTTCATGGGCTTCTGTCTGTCTGTCAAAACTTTTAAAATAGCGGATAAAAATTCAAACGTTAAAACCAAAGTTGTTTATAATCAACGAAATTTACAACAATTTAACATGAAAAAGTGGCTACAGCATTTTGGACTATATTTATTATCTTCTGGCACAGATAAGAGTGAGAAAAGAGAATAATTGCAATCTTATTACAATGATTGGTAAAAAAACATCGAAGATCACGGTAGCATGCGCAAGCGATCCCGTGGAGCCCCCCGACCAGACGGAGAGAATACATGGTTTTTTAGTGGGTATTTCAGCGCCTTCAGCGCCGGTGAGCCCCACATACCCCTCCACTTCATGTGGGGGAAATGCTTAATGCGTTTTTCCAGCGAAAAAAAAAGGGAACACGAAGATATAAACGAGTTTATCACGAGTCTAGAAAATCTCAGCTTAAAATGTGACATCGATAAATTGACAGTCATTGATCAGTGATATATTTATGTGTAAAAAAGTGGTTGAGCTCAGCTTAAACATACGTCAAAGATTATTACAACAGTCATTTGAAACATCACACAGTACAGAAAAGTGCATATTCCAGTAAATTCTGATGGGCAAACAATTAATATTGATTCTGGCTGGCAATAATTATGGCTTGAGATACGCTGGGATGGACATTATGACCCAAAGATTTATTCCATTCAAGAATGATATTGAGGTTGTTATTCATCCTTCAGATATGCCATAGCTGCCAAAATAAAAATAAAGTCTATTCAGATATTGATATTGCATATTAGAAAAATCAATGCTTCTGAAAATTCAAAAATTATAGTTTAAAAAACTAAAAAACACACGGCACGACCTCGGCCCGGCTGTACGAAAATGGACTATGGATGGGCCACTTCCTTTTTGTAGTGTCATCAGTCTTTAATTTGTAAGCAAATTTTCAAATTAATTGGACGTCTTGAAGTGGGTGAAAATTGCATTGAAAGATTCCATTACATAGATAGGTACATACAGGTCAAGCTAATAAAACTGTGTTAATAAATGAAATTAATTTATTAATTATATATATATATATGTGTAATTTCAAACTATCTTAATATTCCATCTTTGTTCTTTGTTTGCTATAAATTTGCAACTGTAGTCTTATTCTTATATTCTTGCTTGCCTTTTAATTTTATTTGGTTTAAAAGAATATATAGTTAATTTATTAACTTACACACTTTTATATTAATAATAATTCTTAATACCTTATTTAAAGTTATAATGTTTTAGCCATGTTATTTAATTTATATTTAGATTTTGTTAATATTTGGTTTTCATAGTAATTAATTTTATTGGGTAAAAAATAATATCTTATTACATCTTATTGATTTCACTTTATATTGTGATGTTTTAGCTATGTGATGTAGGTATATTTTATTTTTGTTCATTTTAGTGATTGTGTAGATATTATTACTAAAAACTTAACTGATTTATGTATAATTAATATGCTATAAGTGTTATCACATCATTTTATATTCCTCTAAAAAATAATAATATATTAAAACTAATCCACTCTGTTAGTCGTCAAATGAGCACTTATGAAACTTTAAGTAAAACTGTTATCTAACTTTTCTATATTATTTAAGCTCTTACTTCTTTATGCTTTACATTTGTTTTTAGTCACCTTATTATTTGTTTCAATAAAACATAGTTATTTTTTGGATTTTTTTTTTATTATTATTAACCATCAACATCATTTGTTAGTTTGAAAAAGATAGGATAAGTAACTCAGTAGCTTTGGTAGTCTTTGGTTACATTTAGTTTTTGGCAAAAGAACCTCAATAACGTTCAAACTTAAAATTTGAATGATTTATGATTGAACTTCGATCACTGAGCTGTCACAATTAATTTAATTATGTAAAACATTATTTTCGGTACTATGTATTAAACTAGCTATCGCCCGCGCTGTAGGTAATCTATACTCTATACTAATTATATTATAAATGCGAAAGTAATTGTAGCTGTGTGTTACGCCTAAGCTACTGAACCAATTTCAATGAAATTTGAGAAAGGCACATAAGCTACTTTTTAAGGCGAAAGAAAGAAAGGGGTTGAAATAGGGGATGTAAGTTTGTATGGAAATTACTTCATTTTTAAAGCTCGAAGCTTGAAACTTATTTTACAACCTAAAGTAATTTTAATGTTTTTGTTTGCTTACATTCATAAGTTAAATTAAGTGTAAAACGTTATAGAGGTGTTGATTATTTGGGTTAATAAAAGTTTATACTTCTTACAAATTTATGTAGGTTCTTAAATAATTAATGTGCTTATAAAATAGTGTAACTAAAAAAAAAGAAACTTTCGTAATAGGAAGCTTTTTAAACGAGTTCAAAAAAAGGAGGAGGTTATCAATTTGTCGGTATGTTTTTTTTTTTTTTTGTTTTCGTCTAAAATAAAACAAAGTGTAATTAGGTACTTATAGGTGTTATGTTAATTTAATTTTAATAACACTACTTTTTTAAATAAAGAGGTTAATGTTTTGATTCGTGTACGAATTAGTAGAAGATTTTTTTTTTGTTTAATTACGTTGTATTAATTGTAATACATATGCCTAAAAAATTCAAATCTAATTTAGCGAGTAGTTCTGCCAAAGCTCGCCTTGCGAAAATTGCTAGAAGCCAAGAGTCTGAAGACCAGACTCAAGCCCAAGCCCGTTTGGTTTTAAATGCCGAGAGCCTTGCGTCTCAAAGAGCTGCTGAGACTCAAGGGCAAAAACAATGAATTCAGACGTACATTGAAGCACAATTCTTATAGGCGCTCTGAAGACAAACTTTCTGCGACTCAAAATGCCGCTTGGTAGCGTGGCAGTCGCGCTGCGGCAGCTGTCTCTCTCTTACGCATTGCAAAGGATGTTCCCCCAGCGTATCTTAACTACGAGAGCAAGAGACATGGACGTTCCCCCAGCGTATTTTAACTATGACAGCAAGAGAGACGGAAAATGACGCCAGCGCCGACAAACTAAGAACTAAGCTGGGGGCAGGCCCCACTTGGAATCGGCATACGAAATCCTTAAGGACTGCGCTTCTATGTACGTCTGAATTCATTGGCAAAACGAAGGGCGTCGGATTTTAGATGCCGAACGCCACTCAGCTCGGGGAGCTGTTGAGACCTTGGAGCAAAGTCAAGCACGGCAACGATTAGATACTAAACGTAACGCCTCTCAAAGGGCTGCTAAAAAATTAGAGCAAACTCGGCTTTTAGATGCGTCATATGAGCGTCATGCGTCATTGACTGCTGTAAAGATGGAGAATCGCAAAGAAGACATCTTTTAAATGCTGAACGGCTGTCATGCCATTTCGGTTTAAGAGTGCAGTTTCCCCTGAAAGCAGCATTTAAAATTACAAAAAATAAACTCAAGCCGCTTAAGGTTGCAGATGTTTATTTAGAAAAAAACTGTTTTCCCATGGATAATTGTTTGTGGCATTCTATGTATGCCTATGTATGCCATACCATCCGAAAAATCTATGATTTAGCAAAAGATGGAAAAACTAAAAAAGTCGTGCATAAAAATGTACTTAAATAAATTTGCAGTAAATTACTTTAAATAGCTCATTTTAATTAAGGCAAACGATCAGGAGGCTCACCTGATGGAAAGTGACTACCACCGCCCATGGACATCTGCAACATCCGAGGACTTGCAGGTGCGTTGCCGGCCTTTGAGGAAAGAGTACGCTCTATTCTTGAAGGTTTTCATGTCGTATCGGTTCGGAAAAGTCGCCGGCGAAAGCTGGTTCCACAGAGTGATTGTACGAGGCAGGAAATGCCTTAGAAAACGGGCTGTTGTGGTATCTGATTTTTGCAAAATAATTAGCCTAAAATAAAAAATGCTGCCGAAAGTCATTATACCACGCGGACGAAGTCGCGGGCACTGCTAGTTATGAATATAGATCAAACACTGACAGGTCATGGACAATGCAACTTGCTTTACAATTCTAATATACCTAAGTAGTGTCCACTTACGGTGATTAAATGGCTTATGTAATTGTATCGGCTTATGTAATTGTAATGAATGCTTTAAATAAATAATTTTATGACAAATTAATTATTAATTGTAAGAAAGAAACCCGGAACCGCTTTACGATAATGGTGGCTGATAATATCTATCTGTGAGAGTGTATTAGATATTATTGTAATATATTATTGGAATGTATTAGATAGAAAGTCTATTAGATATCCTGGTGATTATTTACATGAGTTATCATTAGTATTATTCCCCATTAATTAAACAAAGCATCGCTATATATCACTTTTACATGATGCTCTCAAAAATAATAGCAGATACAATTTTATTAGATAATAATTTATTTCTTTTTTTTTATTAATATTTTAAATGAATTATGTACAATTTATTTTTATGTATTTATTATCTGCGGTTTAATACGTCAAATTATCACAATGAACAAATTTTTCAATCATAAATGTTACATAAAATATTCTCTTAAAATACTCTTACTTTTGATGAAAGCCAAACAGCAAACGGATCGAAAAAACACAGGAAATTTTACATTTAAAATCTAAAAGTGTTTTCCTGTAATAACTTTTAATTTGAAACAAAAAATGTTTGACACAAAAAACGTCACTTATTTTTTAATTTTTAGGTATTTACTTGCCACAATTATATAATATACATACATATATACATGTATGTGTAAAGGAGTTATAACGTGAAATAATTTAACAACATTTCAATAATATTATTTTTGACTTAAATCATGTCGAAATCGGTCAACCGATCGTTTTCAAACTTATTGAATATGGTATCCTTCCCCAAAAAGCAAAGCTCAAGTAATGATTACTCAATATTAAATGTCTATCGGCCGAATACTGAAACGTCATTCAAATATGATTAGGACTCAATTGCTTGGAATGTCATTATTTTTCAAAATTTAGTATGCGAAATTTGAAATTCGAAGACGTTTCAAATATTTGAGCACCCTTCATATTTAAAAGACGTTTCAGTATTCGGCCATTTGACCTATAAATACATGCATATCAAGTAGAATTTGGAATGGAATTTATACCTCATTACTAAAGCAAAACTATGTCATCTTAGCTAAGAAATTGGGTACAGTAACTTATGAATTAATAAAGAATTTATTTTGACTTAACTAGCTGGACGCTCAGTTTAATTTGCAGGAAACTTGCAGTTCCAACTAGCGATTAGCGAAAGACTAATATTTTAAATTGTATAATCATCTAAGTCGCCGACTTGTTTATGATGCACTTACAACAAGCAATAAAGGATGTAATGTACCCTAAACTATTTCAACCAAGGATTTCAATATTCGTGTTAGCTTGCGCAGACAATTGATTTCCATAAACTTATACTAAACAGTCTAAGCACAAGGTTTTAACGCAGATATATAATTAGCAATGTATTGTTAATATTATAATGTATATGTTTATTACTCTTGACCATCAATGTTCATGGTCAGAAATGGTTTTACGTCTGAGAATATTCCAGATATCAATAATTTATTTCGAAAATATAAAATCAATTTTGAAAAATATATGGTTTTATTTTTACTAGAAGAGTTTCAATTCGATTCTTGTAAGATTATGTAAAACTTACAATAAATACTCCATATCACTTGACATTTACGAGGATTCATTAAATTAATACAAAAAAAAATATTCTGCAGTTATTATTATAAAATTAATTACAAAATAAAACATTGTATGCATGTTAGTTTAAGCTTAATGAAAAAATGTATTTAAAGTTATTATTATTTTTATTATTCAATTTTTATTCAATCTAAATTATTATTCTACTTGAATTTAAAATTTTAATTCTACTATTATCTTTTGTTTTTTTTTTATTTAAATTATTTTGTTTTATATTATTAATGTGATAAATTATATTAGTGTACTCATAAATAATAATGCATATTTATTGCTTAATTTTGAATTTTTAAATGAAATATATTTAACAAAACTATTGCAGTAACATAAAATTTTTGTTTATGTAAAAATCTGTTAAAAAAATATAAACATTTTGTATGTACCGTAAAATGCATGCTGTGGCCGTCTTAAAGAGTCGCACACTTTATATTAAATCTGAATATGTTTATATTATTACATGTGTAAGTGTAGTGACTGCTGATGGTCCTTAATAAATAAATAAATAAATTAAAAGCACTGGTTGAATATTGAATTGCAAGATAAGTACTTTTGAAATGTTATTCAAAATATAGCGACAACATTATAATCAAGCTATTTATTGTTGGCTATAAATACTAATGATGATAGACTTCACTCATCGCTTAGGTCCCAGGTCGGGCCAATAAAAAGTTATTGGGATTATCTATCGAAGATACTTCTCAAGTCGGAGTTTGGAAGTTTGAAGTGTGTACACTTCCCTGCCTCGAATATCACGTAAAGCGTGTTAGTAGTCTGAACTCTTTGCAGTCGTGTTGGATTGCCGTACAATCGCCGGATTATTAAAGTGAGGGAATAGAGAGTAGATGCACTCTCTATTCCCTCACTTTAATAATACGAATGTTTACGAAGTTGACTAGTCACCCTTTAGAATAACCGTCAAGGCCGAAATCGGTCAAGAGGACATAATTACTTACTGATATTTCCCAATTAAGGTTAGCACAGAGAATCGAAGATTCAATTAAACATTTAATAATTAATTAGTTAATTTTGTAGCAAGCTGTTAGTCATAAAATATGCAAGGACATGTCGTCGTCGGCAATACAACGTCATAAAATACATTTGACATAAAAAGTTGATGTTTGAAAAAAGCTCATAATGTAATTTTGATAATCAGGCAGATTGAAATTATACGTCTGTTTTTTTGCCATTTGTATTTTGAATTGCTTGTCCGTTTTTATTACATTTTAAATTTCGAACATGTTCTGATTTTAGCATTGCGGTTTAGTGACTGGTGTTCGTAATCATTAGGTACTTCGGGATATATTTCAAGGTAATGAGATTTTATTGCTACTAAAAAATAAAATTAATTCGTGTAACGTATGTTATACGATGTTTAATTTAACTTTTATTATAATGGAGTATATTTATCATTCTATTTATTCGACTCCGAATTCATCGCATCGCACATCTACAATTTAAATACGTTTTTGATACTTTTATTTATTTTATATTAATATAAAAATAACTTCAACAGCTCATATTTAGCTCAGCTCATTTATTATATATAATATACTCGAGTTTCAATCAAGATCCTACCTATTTAATTTTGGTCAACATTTATATAGTGTCACGTACACTGTGATCACGAGCTGTCATTCTTAATATCAAATTCATAAAGAGGATGTTAGGTACCCTATATCCTACTCAATATCACTGATAACATGTACGCAAAATTTAATGGTAATTTGTTTAGTAGTTAAGTCATGAAATCGTTACAAACTCACTTTAGATAAGCTAAGTTCACTTTCATTTTGTTACGTATGATCATTGTACTAATAATTAAGTACAATTTAGCCCTAAATCCGATAGCATTTAAGGTTAATTTACAACATATCTGATTTGATACAAAATATTTTAACACGAATCAGCTCAGTTCAATCAATCAACGCTACAATGACATGTTCGTAGATAACGAAGATTGTAAGTTAAATTTTGTCATTAAATATTTGAAACCGGATTACAGTTAATACACTTGCATAACACTTTTGTTAATCAAGTTTATTTATATGTGTATAGATTTGGAAGATGATCAATATTATAAACAATCGATAAACGACATGAATATGTCTAATTGATCAATCATAACTAATATAAATGCAATGAGTTTGTTTATTGTTTTGTTACGCTTTCACGTCTTAACTAGCCGATCATGGGAAAGTTTGAACATAGGATACCTAACACCAGAGACAAAACCTCCTCTCCCCCAACTCACACGTGCGAAACGGCGGGCGGAAACTAGTAGCGTTTATTTTAAGAGTAAAGTGAAAATGTCTGAATTAAAAAATAACTTCGTTCCAAAAAGCTTTTGTTTTCTTATCATGAAAGTACAGTAGTATGTATCGGTGTTGTCCCGTCTGGGTAGGTTCAACCCACCCATCAGATATTCTACCCCCAAATAGAAATACTTAATATTGTTGTGTTCCGGTTTGAATTGCGAGTGAGCCAGTGTAACAAGCACAAGAGACATAACATCTTACTTAGTTCCGAAGAATGTTAGCAGATTTGCGGTGATGATCACCGAACACTTAAAAAAAAACTATTTTATGTATGATGTTACATATATTCTAAGTCGCTGACTTTTCATAAATATATAGCATATGGTTACAATTCAAAATAAAGCGAACATATAATAAGATGTAAAGAAAATTTGTAACATAAACAGAACAAAACTGTTATCGTAGTAACGAATCTTCGGAGTCACGACTCACAGATACGATCTACGGAATTTTGGTGAAATATGTACATGTAAGTTATTCTTAACATAACGTTGATGCTATCTAAATCGAATTCCAAATAATAATATTAAAAAAATGATTCTTATTTGACTTTCAGAACTGCATATGTAACAAGCGTTTTGCCCGCGATTTCACCCGCGTAGTTCCCGTTCACGTGGGGAATGCGAGGACAAAATGTAGCCTATGTTAGGTACTCGCTGATAATGTAGCTTACCATTGGTGGAATTTAGTCACAGGTGGGTTTAGTCACATTCACATTTATAATATTAGTTAAAATGTTTAATAATAAAAAAAGTGTAATTTGCCTTTATCTGAAAACATTTTTTATAGCATAGCGGACGAGCAGATGGGCCATCGCTTACATGGCCAATGCGCCACCGACCTTGGGAACTAAGATGATATGCCCCTTGTGGTGTTACACTGGCTTACTCGCCCTTCAAACCGGAACACGATAATACAAAGTACTGCTGTTTTGCGGTAGAATATCTGATGAGAGGGTGCCACTAAGTAAATGATGATGTGAATAGAAAAAAAATGGAATAATTTATAATACTGTCTTAGTGACAAAGTAGCTTCTTGTTTTTAAATATTAGTTTAAAGTCTTAGCTCAATGTACAGTAATAAGTATTTCTATATTTATATTTACTTGCCACACAAGAACCAAAAGCTATTAGTGCGGAGCCATTTCAGAACTATTAATACATGTTTCAATATAAAAAGGATATTGTCTATCTATTTATGATATAGATAAGCGTTCGTCTTGCCCCTTGTGCCTCTTGTTACGCTGGCCCACTGACCCTTCAGAATGGAACGCAACAATACCAAGTATTGCCGCAGAATATCTGATTAGTCGGTGGAACCTACAGGGCTTGCAAACAACCTCGTAAAAATTATATCATATATAGCCCTTGTTAGCCAAGTAATATATAAAAGGTCGCTTTCGGTAACAGTAATATAAATATTTGTTTTTATCTATATTAATGATGTTTGCTTAATAACCATGAATCAAACGCTTAAAAATGTTCCTTCCGAAAATACATAAAGGCTTTATACCAGTTATAGTTAAAAGCTATATCCATATTAATGATAAAAACTCAATTAACATGTAATTAATAGTTTTCATATCGCCACAATCACTAAACTCATAAAAAACATAATATTAAATGAGAAACAGGTTCTTAAGTGAAATTTAGCTTATTATGTACATATGTACCTTCATTAAAAGTGTACATAGATATATGTATGTACTCATTATACATTATGTGCATGTCAATATCAAAATTCACAATTCACAGTAAAATTCACAGTCAAAATCAAATATTTTTATTCAATTCGATTTTTATAACTTCTTATGAATTACTTGATAACAGTTGGAAATGTGGATTCTAATGAGAAGAACTAGCAAAAGATTCAGTGGTAACTCTTTTTTTTTAATACAAATATGCATAAATTACATACATTTAGTTCCTGCACGAGACCTAGTGAACATTCAATCCATGTATTTTTGTCAGACAACGATATACGTAATAAGTGACATCACACATTTGGATTCAGGCTTTGTATATATATTCCACAAACATAAGCATTGCTAGAAATATTATCCGTGCCTTGAATTTCCAATGCGCCGCTAGAGAACTCTTGTCCAAGCCTACCTATGTCAGATGGATTTGCATCACCAAATTCATATTTATGTGAACTGTCAAATTAAGTACAAAGCGAAATTTAAATTTTATTACATTTTTTTTACAATATAATTATACACGTAGTTTTGACAGGATATAATTTTATTACACGAACGTCCGCTCATATTCGAGATATTTATCTTATTATGAATTTTCGTTCGATACTTGGAACTATTGCTATTAAGTTGTAATTATTATGTTTTTATAATTACTAATATAAATAATTAAGTGAATTTTTAAATTTACACGAGTTATTAAAACGTTTTCGCAACACCGGTAGTTATGCAATGCAATATTTTATTTACAATCAAAAAGTAGTATAGAGGTTTCTTAGAAAGTACATAAGAGCGATGATAGTCCCAATAACTAGTAATTCTACAGCTAAGCAAACATACTTTATGCCGTTGGGTTCCCTCTTGAATGAAGAGTAAGCCAGTGTAATTACAAGCACAAAACACAACTTAGTTCCAGCGCTTGAAGAAGCATTTACATTGTAAGAAATGGTTTATATCAGTGACAAAGCAGATGGAGAAGTGGCCCATTAGCTACTAAAGAAAAATAAATGTATATATTTTGAAGGATGAGTGTTATTTCGCTTATAATATTTCTGCTTGACATTGTGTTTGGTTATAAAATAAAAAAGCCAACGGCACGCGGTGTTCCCAGGCGGTCACCCATCCAAGTACTGAACGCGCCCGACGTTGCTTAACTTCGGTGATCGGACGAGAACCGGTGTATTCAACATGGTATGGACGTTGGCGTTACGATAAACGAATTATTGGATCAAATCCTTAGCGATTGATCTTTAAACATTGAGCTTAATATGATTTTATGCAAGTCATCAGATTTCATGCAAAGTCATCAAAATCGGAATCAGCAAATGAAAAAAAATAACAATAGAGGTATATTAATAACATTTTCTTTACACAACATAAGACCGAAATAAATAATTTAATTATTTGTCATTTAAATTAGTTTTTTTTATGAATAATATAGTTTTTAAATTATATTTGATCTATTTATTTTGTGTTACACATTTGTTTTAATTAAAATTTATAAAACAAATAACGTGAAAGTCACAAACTTTCAATTTCATTTAATTCGAATTTAAACGGACGGACAGAGACAATGCACATAAATTCTGTTAAATTTACTGTCTAATATAATATTTTATCTGTCTATCGAAAACAATGCTCCCGACGTATAAATAATTAATTTAACAACAGGTCTTATATTCCAATTAATATGTAAACAATTTGGTATTGCTCGTACACATTTCAATGAACTTATTTACTTTTTTTTAAAACATTTTACGTTAAGTTACGTTGCGTTACGGTACCCGAAAAATGGAGGGGGGGGGTAAATGATAAATAAATAAACGTCGGCTAATATTAATAATAGTTCAACTGAACCGTCCGTCCACGTGTGTCGTAGGCTCGTAGTGTGATTTTATAGTCATATAGTATGTACAACGAACTCTTCAATTTTATGTTTTTGTATGTATTCCACGATAAGGTACGAGCAATTCATCTTACTTGGGAACATTTCTTCGGTCATATAAAAGAAACGTGAATCTATTGTATTTTTTTCCATTAAAGTGGCACTGCAGCGTCTTCTCGCTATCGCTAATTATTTATTATAGCTATAACGAAAAACATAAACAGGCCTTTTAAAAGAGCCCGTAACTTTTATAGCCCCCAGTCGACCTTACGTTTTCCTAATGTGAGCTCGAATAACAATTACCATTGGGTCCAAGTACCCACATAATTTTATTTTTCAACAGGCTTTACAAAAATAAGGTTCCTTTTTATAACTTGGGAAACAATAAATTGGCTCAGATTGGTTCCTTTTGAAACATAAACACCATACCTATACTCACATTGTATCTATAGTGAAACTTAACCTAAAATTACCAATTTTGTCTGGAGTTTTATTGTTTTATCCATATCTCATGTTGTAAGAAATATTGGAGAAATAATGACATTCTCAAAAGGCCCTTTTGTACATACGTTGCTGAGCGACGGCTTATCTCATTCTTTACGTAATTATATATTGATATGACATGAAAGAAGAACAGCATTGTTCAACTAATCACCCGCAAAACACATTGGTGGTAGCGCTTTGTGTAATCCAATTCAATTGTGTTGAACCAGTGTAATTACAGACACAAAGGATGTAACATCTTAGTTCCCAAGGTTTGTGTCGCAGTGGTGATGTAAGGGACGGCTAATATTCCTTATAGCGTGTCTATGGTTGGTGGTGACCTCTTACCATCAGGTGTACCTACTTACATGAAATAAAAAAAAGTAATTTAAACATAAATCATCAAATGAATTGTATATTAATTAAAAAAGACGCAACAATTTTGACGTGACAACGTCTAATAAATCGATGAACGCTGGCTGCATGCACGAAATATTGTCCCGTTACGCTGATTGTACGCTTGCGCCGCATCTATCTCTCTTTCACTCGATTGCAGTCATCAATTTTTTGTTATGAAGTTGTCACGTTAAACTATCGTCCGTAAACCGACTTTACAGACAATCATTTTTTTAATTATGCCAACGTTCAAGGTAGTTTTGGCCGAAAAAAAGGCGAAAAGAAAGAAAACTAAGTAAGTAAAAGCTAAAAATCAATCAAATTGAATACTTCGCTTCTCAGTGGTCGGACAATATTGTATATTACTTGACTTTACTGTGAGTGAGTTATTTTTTTACGCTGTACTATTAATTTCAATCAGTAATCTAGAACGGAAAATCATTAAAAATACTGATTAATTTTTTTTTTACCTGTACCACAATGTCTTAAGTCTTGACGTTCATTTTTATGACAATTTTAAATTACCAGATAACATTAACATACATACATTATTTGTACGAATAACATGTGAATCGAATAATCTTGGTTTTCATTAACGAAAAAGCTATAAAATTTATTATTTTACAAGATACACTATGTATGGTGTATGTATATCATGGTCTGTGAAAGCTGTAAAAGATACGCGCTTTAATCATAAAGGTTATTAGTTGTCCTGTGATTTAAGTATGTTGTTGTAAAATTTGCCATTAAAAACAAAGTTGCCGAAGTCTATAAAAGTAGATATTCGATAAAGGAAACTAGTTTTTGTCGATGGTTTTTTTTAATCTAAATAGGAGTGGAGAAAAGATAAACAAAAATTTTAACAAGATAAAAACCGACTTCAAAAGAAAAACAAATTAATATACCCAAAGTAAAAAAATAATTGCGTATTCTTCAATAATTTGATAATTAACTTACTTTTTTCTACTCATCAATATGTAGGTACGATTGTATTGTGGGGTTGATACTGTAGTTACAATTATTGTTATTGTTTGGAGTCGAAGTCAGCCAAGGTGGGTTTATAACTACATACATAGTTATAGGTGAAATGTACTTGTGTCGCACGCGCAACTTGACGAGGCGAATAAAAGTTAATTTGTAACGTGTAAGTTTTTGTTTGACTTTTAAATGATCCTCGTATTATTATTGCTAGGTATATTATAGTGTTTCCTTTTGAGTTGATAACCTCCTCCTTTTTTTCAAGTCGGTTAGTAATAAGACACTAATTAATAACTTTTTAAGAAAGATAGAATTTGGGTGAAATATTGGTAAACGCCACTTCCCCTTTAAAAATTGGCGGAAATATAAATATTACTGTCAATGCGTAATGCTAGCCTGTCTATACTGTTTCCTAGCATATTAACTAGCATATAAGATCAAACCACAGCTCCTAGGTGCAAAATGGTTTTCTTTCAAGAATTTCTCAGGTGCGCCAATTCTTATGTTTTTCCATGCCTCGCAATGCACTTAAAGCTTTTAATCTCAATTAGAAATATTAATTTAAACTACAAAGCGATGCTGGTTCTCTTCATATATATGTATTTCTTTATATGTTTTACAGCCTTAATAAACATTGTATAGACGAATAGCCATTTATCTCTTGCCGTGATCAGTTATTTGACATTCGAATGAAGCAGAAGCTTACTTGGTGGTAGAGCTTTGTGCAGGCTCGTCTGGGTAGGTACCACCCACTCATCAGATATTCTACCGCAAAACAGCAGTACTTGGTACTGTTATGTTCCGGTTTGAAGGGTGAGTAAGCCAGTGTAATTACAGGCACAAGGGACATAACATCTTAGTTCCCAGGGTTGGTGGCGCATTGGCGATGTAAGAGATGGTTAACAACTCTTACAATGCCATTGTCTATGGGCGTTGGTGACCACTTACCATCAGGTGACCTATATGCTCGTCCGCCTTCGTACGAAATAAAAAAGAAACCCTTCCATTCATTGTAAGAATACAACTACTGTAAAACGTTTAGAACTAAGTGGCGTTACAGTAACATTTGGTTATACTTTGTGCAAGCTCGTCTGGGTAGGTATGACTACCCACTCATCAGATATTCTACCGCAAAACAGCAGTACTTGGTAATCTTTTATAAATTAAAATTAAATTACCCGAAAATAATTCCTTTTGGACAAGATTATACATAAAAATTGAAATAAGGCATTTTCTAGACGGGTTCTCGTGGCTTACGTTTCGTCTTACGGCCTTATTCATTAGGATTATTATTTAATATTAAAACATCGACTTTTAGTACATCCTGCGTAAAAAGAAATGTATCCCTTATAAAATTATAACTTTATTAAGGAACTTGTGCCAAGTAGCTGTTTACAGCGCACGCATTTTTTTCACGTTTGGAATTTCGAATATTATAAACTACCACAATTTTAATTAAATTGGCATAAAACTTACTCTTTTTTGATACGCTACTAGTTTATCTTTATTTATTACAATTAATCATGTGTCTTAGAGTTATGACAAATCTACTTTTAACATGATAATAGTAATTGGTCCAATTTCCATGAAATAAATCGTAAATATTTTCCCAAGTTAAGATTAATCTACCTTCTAAAAGCGCAAGAGAATCCATTCAGTCGTTTCAGAGATAAGCTTGTACATACATATAGACAGAAAAGGTTTCTACTGCTCTATTATATGTATAGATGAACGACTGCCTCGTTGGTCTAGTGGGTACATATAAGGCCGCAGAACCGGTGGTCCTGAGGTCAAATCTCAGGTCGTGCCAATCAAATGTATTGAGATTTTGTGTCGAAAATTGTCAGCCCGGCTGCTAAGCCCGGAGTCTGGAAGTTGAAAGTGTGTACACTCCCGTACCTCGGAAAGCACGTGAGGCCTTGGTCCTGCGCCTGAAACTTTCCGGTCGTGTCGGATTGCTGTCTCATCGGGTTATAAGAGTCCCTAACTCTTAGAGAGTGCACCTGTGTTTGTGCACACACTTGTGCACTATAATATGTATCTCCCGTACAGTTGGCTAATCCCTCTAGAGATTGGTCGCCGTGGCCGAAATCACTCAGGAAGAGCATAAATGGGGGTCTGACGAAAATAAAATGTATGGCATGTTTAGTCATAACTTCGAACAAGTACTAATAATAAGCTGTTATTAGCACAAAACATGGCATTTCAACTGCGGAAAGTTAAATAAAATACCTTAAAGCAATTACTATTTGACGTGTGTGTGTGTGCTACAAAACGTTTATTATAATAGTTATTTATCTCGTGTTATATACGAACGACACTTTCAACGCGTCCACTTGAATATTGGAGAAGACAACGCCACTCCTTTATAAAATCCTGTCTTCGATATCAAAGTTTTCTTCAATTTCGCCTCTATATCTTTTATATAAGTTATGTATTTATATTTATTTTTAGTTAGCGAGTAGATATAACCTTTTAAATCATAATGTTTATATAAAAACATTTCTCTATAAAAATAAAACAACTAAATCAAAATTAAAAATCCATTTGCATTTATGATTATTGACTTATGCAGCTCTGTGTGTAATATATTCCTCTGTAAATATAATTCAAAATTGAAAGTAAATATCTGAGAGCCATGTACGGTCAAATAAATAAACCGTCTAGTATGTAAATATGTATGTTTGTACATGTTATTGTTAAAATTTTCAACTAAATCGTATAACAGGTGACCACATAGAATACGAACCAAAACAAACATAACTTTTTATATGCATACAAAAATTTTATTTGTTTTGTGTGTTCACAGCATATATAAATATATAATAAAAAACATGTTCGATTTATTTTATTATATTTAATGATTAATGGGATTAAATAAACCGTATTCTTATCAAGACTGCTTTCAAGTTGTGTCCATTATTTTCTATCTTTGTGTAGGTACGGCTATTGTATTTATTGATTTTCTTTTCACAATAGAAATGTAACCTAACATACAAAAACTACGAGCACGTTTCTTTAGAAATCTTATAAGATAACATTATCTTATTTATATAAATAAATAATATAAATAATTCAAAATCATCTCATTCAATCATCTTTTTTTCATCAACATCTGATTTCTCGTAACACGTTTTTTTTATTGCATAGGAAGGCGGACGAGCGTATGGTTCACCCGATGGTAAGTGATCACCGTCGCCCATTGGCATTGTGCAATGCGCCACCAACTTTGGGAACTAAGATATTACGTCCCTTGTGCCTGTAATTACACTGGCTCACTCGTCCTTCAAACCGGAACACAACAGTGCAAAGTAGGTACTGCTGTTTTGCGGTAAAATATCTGATGAGTGGGTGGTACCTACCCAGACGAGCATAAAGCTCTACCACCAAGTAAACGTACAACGTAACACGTACAAGTATTTCAGTATATTTTCCCAGTAGTTGGGAATAGTTTTATTTTTTTTGGAACGCAGACAAGCCTGCCTGGAAGACAATTTTACTTATTTATAACGAGTGCAATACGTTCCTGATTCTATTCCGATACTAATTCGAAACGTTTGTAGATTAGGAAAATGATAAAACGGTAATGTATGCGATTCGATTGGATTCCAATAAAGTGGAATTGTTAGTAGAATATCACTGCTGATAATAATTAATCATCATTGCACATATATTCTGGCCTTGGAAAAAATATATAGCACTTAACACGCACTACCAACCACAATCGCTATGATGTTATATGTATCATACTGTTTTCCCGAATTCAATAAAATATTGCTATTTGGCGATAAAATTGATGATCCAGATCGCCCCACACACAAACCTATTACCGATAACTAGTTAGCTATTATAAAAAAGTCGTAAGTAATTTATTTAATCTTACACTTTCTAACTAATAGATTATAAACAGCTCTTCTCTAATTAATGTGTTTTATGGTCAACCAATAAAAATTGATAGTGGGTAAACAATAACTCGTATTTAATTGTATTAATTGGTTCAGCTGCCACAGTATGACGTCATCAAATGTACTCAGAGTATCGGGAAACCCTCGAGAACGTGCTCATGAAATTCACTACTTGAATTGACATGTTGCAAGCTAATGATTAATTTTAAGATTGATTTTAAATATCGAACATGGCTATAAAATTAACTTCGGAAAGTCGAAACCTAATGTCGGTTAATTTAAAATTTAATAATGTTCCAAATTTAAAATTAAAATGTCAACATCGTTCGCTTATTGTTATCCTTTTTATTTTCATGTATGTATATATGTCATCAGTCACATCTTTCTTCCATCAATTTAAATTAAAAATAAACAACTTACAAAACATTAGCTTCCTACACAAGCGTAGCCTTCGCGTTTTAGTCGATGGTTGCGCTTCACAATTCCATGTAGTGAATGCTGGGGTCCCCCAGGGGTCTGTGCTATCTCCCACACTCTTTCTTTTGCATATCAATGATATGCTCTCTCTCGGGAACATACATTGCTATGCAGATGATAGTACAGTGCATGAGGGATACCACGGACGAGCAGTAGCCGGGCGGGAGGAAACTGGGGAGAGGCGGAAGGATCTTGTTGTTGAACTCGATAGGACGTTAGGACTCATCGCCAAATGGGGCTCTGACAATCTTGTTGAGTTTAACGCCAAGAAAACACAGGTATGCGCTCTCACAGCGAAAAAGTCACCATTTTCCCCTCCTCCTTCCCTCTGTGGCACTACGCTGGAGGTACAAAGCAAAGTCGCCATACTGGGGATCGACGTTCGGTGCGACCTCAATCCAAAGGATCACATCGAGGCTGTTATAAAAACAGCCTCACGTAAACTCGGAGTCCTGAACAAGGTGCGGCGTTTTTTCACGCCACAACAGCTGCTCCTGTTATATAAAACGCAGGTGCGGTCTTGCGTTGAATATTGCTCGCACCTTTGGGATGGCTCCGCCAAGTACTTACTGGAGGCTTTGGATCGGTTGCAGCGACGTGCGGTTCGCATTATTGGCGACGTAAAGGCCACCAACACCCTCGAGCCTTTACAATTGCGTCGAGAGATAGCGGCACTCAGCGCTTTCTATCGAATGTATCACGGCGAGTGCTCAGAGGAACTATTCTCCCTCATTCCTGCTTCCCCTTTCCTTCACAAATCTACGCGTGCTGGCTCTCGATGTCACCGCCTAACTGTGACATCAATTCCATCGCGAACGAAGAAATTTGGCAACTCTTTTCTTTGTCGCACCTCCAAAACATGGAACTCTTTACCAGCACACGTGTTCCCCTCCTCTTATGACATGGGTTCCTTCAAACGAGGCGTGAAGAGGCATCTTGCGGGCCGGCAAGGCGGGGGCGGCTAGTGCAGATCATTCTTCCCGACTGCACTAGCCGTCGTCGCGTTTGGACTCTACTACCACTCCATCAGGTGGAGTGGAGTCATTTGCCCTCCCGGGCTATAAAAAAAAAAAAACTTAATTGGTGGTAGGGCTTTGTACAAGGCCGTTTGGCTAGGTACCACCCACTTATCAGATATTCTACAACAGCATTTGGACTGTGAGTGAGCCAATGTAACTACAGCTACATAATATTATAGCTACATAATATGGGATGATTAATATTTCTTTCAAAGCCAAGGTCCTCCAGACCATCAGGTGGTCCTTTTTCCTAAAAATTAAACATATCAAACGATTCAAATGAAGAAAAACAGATAGCCGATGTTATTATACGTTTTTAATTAATCAAATATTCCTATTATGAACAACCAGTACACTTTATACTTGTGTGGGTATATAAGGAATGAACAAAAGGAACTACCAAAAAAGCAATTGCCTCCGAAATTATTCGAGTAATTAATGTGGGATTTATTTCCGTTATGGATACATTTTTATTACGAATTCCGATACGGATATAGAGCACACGAATATCTTTAATTAACAATGATATTTAGTTCTTAATTGGTCGGGAATTTGTATCTATGTTCGACAATCACAACGTTTGAATCGCGTATCAGGTTTATAGAGTTATTTTAATTTTTTATCAAGAAAGTTTAGTTGTGCTCCGGTTTGAAGGGTGAGTGAGCCAGTGTAATTACATGCACAAGGGACATTACATGTTAGTTCCTAAGGTTGGTGGTGCATTGACGATGTAAGCAACATTTCTTACAATGCCACTGTCTATGTGCGTTAGTGACCAGGTGTTCCATATGCTCGTTCGCCTACCTATACAATAAAAAAGAACCTTGTTAGTCCATAATGTGTCTAAGAAAATTCAAAGCAGGAAAATATGCGATATATGTATGTGATGGGTTGATGTGTGTAAAAAGAGTATTTTGCATTATGTTCTTAGCAAGTGATCATATTCAGACTAAGGCAAATTGAAAAACGCATTTGCAATATGTGTATTCATATACTTTGGCGATGTTTTGAGCGAGAACGGCCATTTCTCAATAAATAATTAACAAAAGAGTATTTGTAAAATTTAACTAAATGCTATCTCTTGCTGCTTTTAGCTAAAGCATTAAACTGAATACTAATGACAGAATTGTATATTTATCAACATGGTTTCACTGAAATATTAGAATTATTTACGTGTTTGAAATTTTGAATTCTCCTCTTAACACGCTCCACGCGCGAAGAAGTTTACACTTCAACAAAGTCAAAGTCAAAAGACACTTTATTCAAGATTATCACAAGCACTTTTGAATCGTCATTTCACAATTTAAGTTTAATATAAACTTACCACTAGTTCGTTATGTAGATTCTACTGAGAAGAATCAGGCAAGTAAGCAGACTGCTACTTTTAACAATCAAAAAATGATGTAATAATAATCATACGCAATATTTACGTAACTCATTACTCACAAATTCATTTTGGCGTCAACGTTTCACTTAATGATATTCAAAGTAAAACTTAATTTATTTCCACCTACCTATGCAAGTAAAAATTTAGTTTTATTGTATGGATAGGCGGACGAGCTTTTGGGCCACCTGATGGTAAGTGGTCACCAACGCCCATAGACAATGGCATTGTAAGAAATGTTAAGCATCGCTTACATCGGCAATGCGATACCTTGGGAACTAAGATATTATGTCCCTTGTGCATGTAATTACACTGGCTCACTCACCCTGCAAACCGGAACACCACAGCACAAAGTACTGCTGTTTTGCGGTAGAATATCTAATGAGTGGGTGGTACCTACCCCGACGAGTTGGCACAAATCTTTACCATCGACCATTAATTCATTCAATTTTTAATTTGTACAGTCATATCAGGTTTATTTTGAGGTGAACTAGAGTTTTACGGCTTATAAAACAAACAAATAGTCGCTCATTTGACACGCACATTACTGCAGTCAAGAACAAAATGAGTCAAAGAACTTTATCTATTATCTTGTTCTTAATCGTTACGTAGTTACAAAAATACATAAAATATCCATAATTATCTTCACGAAAATATAATATTATTTCGAGTTGTTTAAAAAGTCATTGATCTAGCTATAGATATTTAAAATAATGTTACCGAAAATAACATATGAATGAAAATGTTTGATTTGTTTATGAAACCAAGTAATACTCAACGGACATGTATGCCTATATATTTTAGGAGTGCCTACAATATTTTAGGAGTTCTGTCAATCGTTCATGGAATGAAATGGACCAATCAGGAAGTGTGTGTGTTTCTTCAATGACATAAAAAGTTCCAAATCAGTTTATTAATGAAGAATTATGATATACCTTTAAAAAAATAAAAAAAAAATAAAAAAAATTATGTTGGTTAATTATTAATGTAAGGTAGGCATTATAAGGTTTTATTGAAATATAAAAACTTACTTAGCCTAATCTTATTGAGATAAATGTTAGTTACTTATAAATAGATTAAACATACATTTGATTATCAAACACTTTTTATTTTCTAAGAAATCTGAACCTTCTTATTCTTTACTAAGACTTCTGTATCAAAATAAAATTGAGCAGTGAAAAAGTAACACATTTAATTAAGTTTTTTGAAGTGAAATTATTATTTTCGTAAAACGTCCCTCATATGATATTATGTAGATACAATAATAGCTATATATTGTTTACTTTAAATGTACACTATATTATATGTATACATATATATAACATAATCAAAAGATTATTTAAAGAAACTCAGGAATTCAATTATGGTGTAGAACTTGTAGGAAAGCGTCGAAGAACTCAAACGTGGTGAGATGAAAAATACGAAATTAGACGTTGGCTACTTGTTTGTAAGGTTTTGACAAGCCTGACTGGATCTGTACCACCAGCTCATGAGTTATTCGACCGGTACACGTCAGAACTTTATATCGATGCGTTATTTTAGTTACCATGTAACATATTGGATCCAAAGATTGGTAGCGTGGTGTAAGTATAATTTTTTATCAATATGATTAATTTGCCATTCAGTCATCTAGATGAAATTATGAGAAATATGGGATAAACTAAAAAAACTGTATCTTAATACCGAAGAAGCATATACGGACTCGTATAATAACATATTTTTTTTGGAAACCACGTAAATATTTATATATGAAACAAATGATAATATATTATGATAATATTTATATATGGTTAAGAAAAATATCATCCAAATTACAAGCACAAATGAAAACGTAGTATCTTCATTTTCAATCTACTCACTACTGAACCATCTCGACTCAGATAATATAAATCGTAAATAAGTAACTTAATATGTATGAGAGACAAATACGCTAAACATTTTACGATGGAAAGATATTATATGATAAATGAATTAATAATTACGCTCGCTCCTTAAAGTAAAAACGAAGGTTTTAAGACGTAATATAAACATTATTACCACATACGAGAGAGCAAAGTTGAAAAGTGTAATTAATACAACCAAAGTTTTGAGAGGCTTTCAGAAAATTTACTCCGCAAGTAATCAGAAAATCATACATCACACAAAACCTTATTAATTAAATTTTTTCTTGCAAATTCGAACGTTTACTTCTATTAATATAATTCTAGTTATGATTAATATTATATACTTACTTTATTGCAATTTGTAATTTGAAGCCATAATTATATATATAATGTCAACAAATTCGAAATCCAATTATTTTAAAGTAACTAGACGATGCCTGGCGAGTTCTTGTAACGACCTCTTGTAATGACCTTGTCACATCAATTCGACAGAAGTTCCTCAAAAAACAAATTTATAAAAAAAAACACAATTTTAATGACTATATAGAAATATCTTTTAATTAACCAAAGTATATAATTTTATTGAAATTATCGATACGATTAATTTATTTCCGTGATAATATTAAAATTATAACTTATTAGCATTCAACTTGTGTTAAATATTAAAAGAAATACTTACAATTTAAAATTTGCTGCTTAGGAGGACACTCGAAAATTTCCAATGAAGTAACACTTTATAAAACCAACGAGAAATATCTTTGAACACAAAGCACTAAAAAAACTATTGAATAATATCAGACGTAGTTTTAATTGAAAAAATCGTGTTTACTTCCGAAAGCTTACGAGGACGTGCGCAGCTTAAAGTTACGTGCGTCAACGATGGCAGCTCTTATAAGACTGTGCCCTGCGCCCTGTTGGCCAATGAACTATAGCTAACAAAACTTTTGTTACGAGGCGAAATATACTAAATTTAAATATTCTTCATGATGTACGATTTACAATTAAATAGTGTTCATCATTAAATTATATAATTTTTAAATAAATGTTTTTAAAAAATGATCATTTAATAATTTATTATTAAGATGATAAACGTTTTTTAAATGAAATATTTGTTATTTAAATCTTTATCTGTTAGGAAATAATTAATAATTATTTTGACATAATTAATATCATAATGAGCATGTTTATATGAAACTTGTGCGTAAGACAAACAAAATAATAACTTGCGGCAGTTGTTCGCACTCGGCGATGAAAATGTATTTATAACTATAACTTGACAAGCACCGGATTTGCTTGAATTTTTTTTATCAGAATGGAATTAAGTATTTAATTATTAATATTATGTTTATTCTATTTAAACTTAATGGCAGAGCTTTGTACTTGGTGGTAGGACTTCGTGCTAGCTCGTCTGGTTCCACCCACTTATCAAATAATAATATCCTGGTACATTATTCAACATTCAAACTTAGGACAAACAGATATGTTCATGGACACAAATGTCTGTCCTGGGTGAGAATCGAACCCACAACCTGTGGCGCGAAAGGCAGGTCTACCAACCAACCACGCCAATCGGCTCATCAAAATCTTATAATACAAAGGCTTATTTGAATATTTATAATATATTTCGTCATCATCGTTGTCGCTAAAGCATCTAAGGCCCGGTGTAAAAGCTGGCGAAACATTTGTGAATTTTCATATACTTTATATATAATTTATATTTAATATCGTGCTCGGCGGTGAAGTTCAATTTCGTGAGGAAGCCTCTATGTGTTGAATAAGAATCTGCAATACATGGATTCACAAAACCCGCATTGGAACGGCGTTGTGGAATAAGTTTCAAATCTTATCTTTAAAAGCAGCAGTGTAACTTTTACAAGCTGTTATTATCGATAAAATAGTTATCTAGGTAGCTAGTCTTGAAATAAGCTCAATAAAGACGTCAGATAGGCTACCCAGCTCATCTTTAAACATCGCTTGCGAAAACATTTTCAGTAAAATGTCTTATACCTTAATATATATTTTTGTTAATATAGCTGTTTTTCTCTTACAACGAAATTTATTTTATTATATTTTCAATAGTTTCTCATATATTATATACATAATTATATTTATATAACGTTTGTGTTGGAAAATACTTTTTTTGTTTTTTTATTGTAGTACCGTACCCACCTTTATGAATTTCCGATTTGATTAAACATTGATGACAATTTTTTTTTTCGTCATTACAGTTTGAAATAGATAAATAAATAAAAATATTTTATTATAATATTGTGACAGACTTTAAGTTGACTGCTGGGCTAAAGCCGCCTCTTCTTTTTTGAGAAGCAGGTTTGGAGTTCATTCCACCATGCTCCTCCAATTCGGGTTGGTGGAATACATATTTGTCAGAAGTTCAGCCAAATTAGACACATGCAGGTTTCATCACGATGTTTTCCTTCACCGTCAAGCGTGAGATGGATTATAAACACAAAAAAGTACATGACAAAATATTCAGTGGTGTTTGCCCGGGCTTGAACACACGATCATCGGTTAAGATTCCTGCGTTCTAACTACTAGGCAATCTCGGCTCATTCTATTATAATTAATAGCAATTAGTGTGACCACACGCAAGGATCATATAGTACGTGTATTGTGTATCCAAATCTTAATGGGGTTATTTTTTCACGGACTTTACTGAGTACGTATATACAGGTGACAGTAGTTGACAGGTGAGAAGTTGATATAAAGCCGCAGAGTCGGTGGTCTTGGGTTAATTCCCAGGTCAGGCCAATAAATGGTTATTGGGGTTTTCTGTTAGAAAATTCTCAGTAGCAGCCCGGAGTCTGGAAGTTGGAAGTGTGTACACTCCCGTGCCTCGGAAAGCAAGTCAAGCTGTTGGTCCTGCGCCTAAACTCTTTACGGTCATGTTGGATTGCCGTCCCATCGGATTATGAGAGCTAAGAAAAAGAGAGTGCACCTGTGTTTGCGCACACACTTGTGCACTATAATATCTCCTGCGCAGTTGGCTAGTCTCTCTTGGGATTGGTCGCCGTGACCGAGATCGATCTGGAGGACCTTATATACAGGTAAATCAGTATATTCTATAGACCCTATTCTTCTTTGTTGTCATAGTATGAAAATATAAAACCTTAATTTTCATTAGTTACGTTGATAATAATTTAAGTACTAGACGTTGCTATGGCAACAACAAAAAACATAATTTTCAAATGTATAACTAATCACAATTACAAAGGAATGTATGTAGTTTTACATTCAGCTGCCGAACAAATATCTATTTTATTTGAGCCATTCCTTGATTAGAGTCGGTCTCATATATTCTGTAATATCTCTCAAATAAAGTACTTCAAAGTTTTCTTTATATCTTCATTAAGGTAATATGAGGTCAAAGAATATAAAGTACCGCTAACGTTACATAAATGTAAATTATTCAATTATTTCCAAATGGCCGTAGCAAATTGTGTTAGTATTTACAGCCATAAACGGCCAGTAAAGGTGTCAGTGAAGGGCATATCCAAACGACTTGATATCAAAAAGTATTTAATCGTGATAAAGCTCACCGTCCAGAGAAAAATATAAAAATATAATTGAATTTAATATGCCTGTTATGCCTTATCTTTGTAAGTTGGAGAAACAACGCCTTTTGATCATTGCAATGTTTGATAATAAATTAAAAAAAAATGTTGTCTGTTTATTTAATTAACCTAAAAGGTCGTAATGTATGAAATATTGTATGATAACTTTATTATATATAGAGTAAATGTATGTGGTTATGGGCCGGATACAAATAACATACAAAGTTGTATATCTTTGCTAAAAATAATTACTTAGATAACCCACAACAATATTCCACTGTGGATTGGCAGATATATAATAGTAAATGTACAATAAACTTTACCGAATTTCTTTCAAGACAAAAGAAAATATTAACCTTTTCAAATATTTTATTTAAACAATCAATCATTCCTGCGTTTTACTAAGGGCCGGTTTTTTGATCCGTAGTCAAATGCCGTATGACAATTTGTTATATTAACCATAGTTAAATTGTTAACTAATGGTCAAACGGCTATTTCGTTTTTCAATGTCTGTTTTAACTAAAGTCAATCTTAACCTTTGGCTATTATATTGCCAGTGAAATCGGAAAAGATTTCCTTAAAATATCTATGGTTTTTTGGGGGTAATATTTTTCTATGTGACAACACATGCATAATGAGTGAATAAAACGTCTGTTTTGACAGATTTTGAACTGCCATTAAAAGTCAAATAAAATAACACGAGATTCAACAAACAAGCTTTTCTAAAAAAATGTACGATTATTAGAAAAATGTAAATATGAAAGGCAAACTAGATATTATGCAACTAGTTCATAAAATAAAACTTAACTATATTTTATTTAAGTATGTGCTGATCCATAGGAAAACAAGGCGTAGCATTATTGTTAATATAATAATATTTACTGAGCAAATAAGTACGTCGAGGGTGCAATGAGATCGCCTTAAATTTGCTTGAAATATTTTAATTGTACAATGTTTGTTACATAATTGATTTATAATATCACAGAATTAATAATAATGTATCGGTATGGTTCGATCATACAATGGAACAAAGCTTGCTGAGATGGAGGTTTCCACGGTGCCACTGTGGTAGGTTTTTGGTTTGCGTGGTTCAAATGGTCAACACATAACATTGCTCCTTCAGAGTTAAAGACTAAACACATAACCGTTTTTCCTTGGACCACCGATATGGCCATCTATATACGGAAAATTTCGGCCTTCTCATAAACATGTAATCCGCAAAAATATATTCGCCTGATACACTTTCCGACATATTATAATATCGAAATATATTTAAATTTATAATAAATAATACAAATAATATTTGAAAAATACGACGTTGACAACAAGAAAACTGTCGACAGCTGTCATGGTTGAGAGTTAGCCATTAGTCAGAATGCTAACCCTTCAACGTTGGGTGGTTAAATTTTATAACTAATAGTTCATTATTTGAACATTTGTTATACTAACTATTGATGAAAAAACACATTTTGGAAAAATTTAACCATTTGTAACTATTTTCAACCATTTGTTGAGTTAACTACCGATCAAAAAACCGGCCCTAAGTAACATTGACTTTGACGGAAATACTGTGGGGTAAACGCGTTTAACGATAAATAAGGGTAAAAAACCTTGCCCTGTTTTCTCTTAGCGCCGAGTGCGAGATGAATTATTGTATTTGAAGTTCAGCGACGTTCATCTGGCAATTAATTCTCGACCTCCATTTGAGATTCACAGCTTTTTATACAATTTGTTATCTTTACTTAAAACTAAGAACGCTAAAAAAATATACGTATTATCTATACTTCTATACTAATATATAAAGCTAAAGAGTTTGTTTGTTTGATCCGGCTAAACTCAGGCACTACTGGTTCGAATTAAAAAAAATATTTTTGTGTTATATAGTCCTTTTATCGAGGAAGGTTCTAGGCTGATTTTTATTAATTATACGCGGGTGAAACCGCGGGGCACAGCTAGTTATTCATATTTTTAATCATTCAATAATGATATGATAACATTATCATCACTTACAACTTCATGAGGAAATTATGGCCGTTCAACTTCTCAGTTGCCAATTATTTTTATTATTGTATATAAAGGCGGACGAGCATATTGGCCACCAACGCCCATACACCAACCTTGGGAACTAAGATGTTATGTCCCTTGTGCCTGTACTTATACTGGCTCACTCACCCTTCAAACAGGAACACAACATTACCAAGTACTGCTGTTTTGCGTCAGAATATCTGATGAGTGGGTGGTACCCTACCCAGACGAGCTTGCACAAAGCTCTACCACCGAATTAAAAAATTGTGAAAAATATATGATTTGACAACTTTCTTACTGAAGCCTGTTACGTAAAATATATTGACAAAAACACACGTTTACTATTACCTACCTGACCCAGGATTCTAACCCAGCACTTTGAGATCTATGTCTTTATAACCTAGCAACAACAATACCAACAAAATTACTACGTCATTTTAACCGACAAACGTACGAGCAACATTGGCGATTATCATACAATTAATATGAAAACAATACGACCAAAGATAAATAAGGATATCAAGTAAGTGAACTGCCTTCATCGATTCGTAGATAAGTATCAAAGCGGTATTGTTTCATCTTATTAATAAGTTACGATATATAACATTAATATAGATGAAGATCTCCCAACTAGATATATTCAGTTATTGTATCTCGGTGGATAATTTAATAACCCTCGGGAGATATTACTATTCTCTGTATGTAACTTGAATCCCTCATAGGATACCCGGAACCTTTATAGAATCATAAACGTACTTTAACAGAATAAAATATCAAGAAATTACTATATTTCAAGCAATCATTTATTTATTATGTTATATCAAATATATATTCCTTCGATTAATGTTCCCGAAAAGGTTGAGATAAATCGAAAAATAAATGATTCATGACGTCTGCTGATTTTGTTTCGATAGACTATTCATTTTTTGCAGCGAATTATATCTCTACTATTTTTTTTTATTATGCTACCCGGGAGGGCAAATTTCCCCACTCCACCTGATGGTAAGTGGTAGTAGAGTCCAAACGAGAAGACCGCTAGTGCAGTCGGGAAGAATGATTAGCACTAGCCGCCCCCGCCTTGCCGGCCCGCAAGATGCCTCTTCACGCCTCGTGAAGGAACCCAGGTCATAAGAGGAGGAGAACACGTGTGCTGGTAAAGAATTCCAGGTTTTGGAAGTGCAACAAAGAAAAGAGTTGAAAAAGGGGAAGCAGGAATGAGGGAAAAATCTAACTAATTAATCTTCCAAAATTTCCACGGATACATAAAAAGCAAAGTGTATTTTGATTAGGATTTGCGTAAAATCTGTTCTTAGTGACCGTTTATCTCCGAAGGAGTAACTGTGACAAATTTAAAGTCAATCGGGTGGATAGTTTAGGAGATCTGGTGATAACTGGTATTTTGCTTATATGTATATACATGTATTTATGTATATAAATTATATTCATTAGTTAAGGTAGTAAGTAATAAGTACTTAAATATTAATTCATATTTTAAATGTTTTATTAATATTAGAAGAACTAGTGCTCAGCTTGCAGCTTGCAGTATTCGGAAGAAATTGTAAACTTTCTGAGACATATTCTCATACAGTGCACCTGTACATACCATAGCGAAACAATGTTATAATACAGTGTTTATTAATCGTACTAACGATTAATAAACACGAGAGAATTTCTTCAAGAGTTGGTCATATATTAATGTTAGTGGCGATTGTACTTATTTATAAAACATATGTTTTAAATACAAACAATATTTTTATTTTGACTGTGTTTCTATTTAAATGGTGAGTTAGCCTCCTTAATCATCTTACGATAAACGACATTAATAATATAAGGTGGTCTGTTGGCTCCTGTGCTTTTATAAAGAAGGTTTACGTTGAAGTAACATATGACGAGTAAAAGTAACATACAAAAACATAACCTATTCATGCCGTGAACATATTACACGACGTGAACAAAAACTTGTAATGTCTCGAAAGCAATATATTTACGTATTTTAGACGCGCCCTGATGCGACGTGTTCGTGTCGTTAATATAAACTTTTATCAATGTTGCCACTATTTGTTTTATTGTTGAAACAAGAAATATATATCTATCTATTTACTTGTTGTGCCTTGGTTTAAAAAAAAGAGCCAAAATTCTCAAGGTTAGTAGCGCATTGGCGATGTAAGCGATGGTTAACATTTCTTACACTGCCGTTGTCTAACGGCGTTGGTGACCACTTATCCACCATTCTGCTCCTATGCTGATTGGTGGAATAGACATGTGACAGGTTTCCTCAAGATGTTTTCCTTTACCGTCAAACACGAGATGAATTATAATCACAAATTAAGCACATGCAATTAAGTGGTGCTTGCCCGGGTTTGAACCCACGATTATGGGTTAAGATTCACGAGCTTTTTTTTTTTTTTTACGTGGGGAAATCCTCATGTATACCCTCCATATCTGATGTCTTGATGGAGGGTTATGTCGGACTCCTACCGACTAAAACCACCACGGTTCCTCGACCCACAGTAGGTGGAGGTACGGGCACGCTTGCGCATTCTTCCGCGCCTGCACCAGTGGTTGTTCTTTTACGAACCCTTCTCCTCATAAGTTTCTCCACCTGGGGGACCCTATTTTTGGGTTTTTTAGGCTGGTTAGCTGGTTGCGCCGCCGTCTGTAACCTGTTCTCTTACGGCGTATCGGGTCTGCTAGCACGTCAGTCTCCCTTTCTCTCTCCGCCGCCTCCTTTTGTTTCATCACCGTTTCGCAGAAGGTAATCATCGCCGCCCAGGAACTTTCGCTGCTTACCATAGACCTAACCACAGCTGGCAGCGATAAGCCCTCCCCCACAGCTGCGACCAAGTGCCGTCTCGGTGCCTCCCATGCCAGGCACACTTGCAGGGTGTGCATTGCCGTGTCCTCGTGCGCTCCGCAAGCATGGCACGTTGCGGTCGGTTCCCTCCCAGCGATTTTCCATAGATATCTCCCGAAACATCCGTGTCCCGAGAGAATCTGCACTAGATGGAAGGTCAGTGGAGAACGTTGCCGTTCACACCATTTGACTAGGACTGGCCGAATCGCCTCGATCGTAGCATGACCTGCAGTGGGCTCTGCCAGTCTCTCATCCCACATTCGCATGATCATCGAAATTTGGTTTGCCCTCCATATCTGTTCCTCTGCGGCGGTGTGAAGAACATTACGGCTACGGCATTCAGACCGACGAAAATACGCCTCGGCTAAAACTTCCGCCTCTAAGTCCCAAGGTGGGGAACCAGCGAGAACGCATGCCGCCTCAAAGGATACTGTTCGGTATCCTCTGATGATTCTCGTAGTCATGATCCGCTGCGGTCGCCTTAGCAGCGTTTTACTCTTGTTATTAAGAGTGTTGACCCAGATAAGAGCCCCATACAGCGCCATTGATTTGATCACGGCGGTATAGAGGCGACGACATCCAGCATTTGGCCCAGCGGCGTTCGGAAGCAGGCGTCCAAGTACGTTTTCAGTGGCCACTAGCTTAGGACACAAGTGTCGGAAGTGATCCAGGAATTGCCATCGACTGTCGAGAACGAGCCCTAGATATCTAAGAGTCGACTCGACTTCGATGGCTACTCCTCCGACTGTTATACTAGCGCCTTGAGGAGGCTTTCGCCGAGGACGATGGAAACAGATCGCTCTGGATTTGTAGAGAGCTACTTCTAGACCTAAATTTCGGATTCTCTCCACCACTTGAGACACTCCGGCGGTAGCAAGAGTAGCGGCCGTTACGAAGTCACCTCCTCGCGCTGTTACGAGGGTATCGTCTGCGTAGCAGACTAGGTTTACTCCTTGTGGCATGTCACCTCTCAATACCCAGTCGTATCCCAGGTTCCATAAAAGTGGACCGAGAACAGAACCCTGTGGGACACCACAAGACAGTTGACGTCGCCTCCATCCACCTTGCCCTTTGTATGACACTGCTCGGTCCGTGAGGTAAGAGTCAACCAAACGGCGGAGGTAGAAAGGTACACGGTGATATCTTAACGCGTCTCTAACGCTAGCCCATGGCAAGGAGTTAAACGCATTGGCTATGTCCAAGGACACAGCCAAAAAGAAATCACCCTGCGATGTTGCTTGTTCAGCGTCAGATTTGACCTGCATAATTGCGTCCAACGTCGACCGTCCTTTACGAAAACCGAATTGACATTCGGAGAGTTCGGGGCCAATTGTTCCCAAATGCTCAACGATACGGGCAGCTACTATCCGCTCGAAAAGTTTGCCTACCTCGTCCAGTAGAACGATGGGACGATATGCAGATGGGCTATCAGCTGGCCGTCTATCCTTACGAAGTAGGATCAAATGACCTTCCTTCCATGCCACCGGGAAGCGGCCTTGCTCGAAGCAGGACGAATAAATCCACCTGAGCTTAGATGCAAATGCATCAAGCGTCAGGACGCTGAGCCATATTCGACATGGAATTCCATCTGGTCCAGGGGCTACGTTTTTGTAACGCAGTCTTGATAAAGCTGCCTCAAGCTCGTCTTGAGTAACCATTGGTACGAATGTCTCTTCATTGCCTTCAATGTGAGGCGTAGACATAACATTGGGAGAGGATTCTGCTCTGTCTGGGAATAGGGCCTCGATAACACTTCTCAATAGTTGCGGTTGAAGGCTGAGTGTTATCGGCGGCGACCAGGGCCGAAGCTTACCTCGGACCGATCGATATGGACGGCCCCATGGATCTCGATTGAGCAGGTCTATCATGTTATGGTAAGCAGACTCCTTTGCTCTTTGAATTGCCAACTTCAAAGCCTTTTTTGCAGTTTTGTAAGACGCATAGAGTTGATCTTCTCTAGAGTCTAACTGAGCCTGCTGACGTCGTCGCCTTCTGCGCTCTCTTGCATATCTCCGTCGGGCTTTAACGCAGGATTTACGCAATTCGGCTATTTCATCTGACCACCAATAGACTTGCTGTCGGGAAGAAGTAGCCGCGACCTTTGGCATCGAGGCATCACATACATCAGACATAGCATTGCGTAATGAGTGAGCTAACTCATCAATATCGATGGGTTGTTCTATCGGTCTAGATATCCATGTCTGAACAATTGCGGCTTCCATTAATAGATCCTTGTCCAGACGTTTCAAGCTCCATCGCAGTTTGGTACGGCATCCAGCTCGCGCATTCGTTGTTGTTCGACGTCCAGTGATCTCAAAAAGAATGTATCGGTGATCAGACAGTGTTTCTACGTCCTCGGCGACTCTCCAGTTCTGAACGCGGCTTGCAAATGTGGTGCTGGCTAGTGTGATGTCAACAATTGACTCACCTTGTTGCCTCACACATGTGCTGATGTTACCTCTATTGAGTACGGTGAGACCGGCTTCTGATAGCCATTCTTCCACGAGTTCTCCACGAGCGTCAGTGGCTGGACATCCCCACATCACAGATTTTGCGTTCAGATCTCTCGCAAGTACAACGGAATTGTGATTGGTTTGACCGAGCACGGCCCCAACCCCATTCAAAAATTGTTCAAATTCCGCTACGGTTTTGTTTGGAGAAAAGTAAGTCCCGATGACCAGAACTTCCTCGACGTATGCCGCAATCCATCCACAGCCTTTGAACACTCTGCCGAAATGAAGAGGACCAGGGTTCTGTATGACCAGAGCTACGGTATTACTTGTGTCCCCAATCCAGTTTACATTGTCAGCTATCTTGTACGGTTCCGCGACAACAGCCACATGTATGGATCGCTCCAACATACTCTGAACGAGCAGATCTTGTGCTCGGGCACAGTGGTTGATATTAGCTTGTAACAACTTCAGGTTCATGGCTGGTTAAGGCTGTCTTCCTCCATGGCTACGACATCACTTGTCTGACGTGTCGTCTCAGAGGGTATCGAGGTGACAGGGTTCCTAGGCCTATTTTTGTCAGGACAAGGCGGTATGCAGGCTTTGCTCCCTAATGCGTGCTCCGCGGGCTTTCCTGCTGCTTCGCAGAGCGAACAGTGCGGCGCAGCGGTACACTGGGCAGCCTTATGGCCTGATTGGCCGCAACGGTAGCATTGCTGGCTGCGGTCAACCAGTGCAGTGCATTTCGCCCCTATGTGCCCTACCTCTAAGCATCGGTAGCAACGGAATTGTTTGGGTTCCATGAGTTTGATTCACGAATTCACGAGCTAGGCCAACTTCGTCATCCTTTTTTAACTATAATGCAGTAAAATAAAATCGCCTACTGTCCCACGGCTTGGCAAACGCCAATTTCTATCACCACTGTACTTTGTCGCAGGTTGGTTGCAGATGACGTTAAAAAAGACATTACATAATGTCTTCCTTCATGATCAAGTACAAGACTGATTTAACACATGAAAATCTATCTGTCCTTGAACTCGCGTTCTTCGGTTGAGATCGGATCTATATATTATGTCCACATGTGAACATTACAGGAATACAACCGTATAAAATAACTGATATTTATACCATTATATCCACATTTTGCTGCCAAATCCCCAATTATAATCTTTAGTCTTTACATAGTTGGTCATCAGCGATAGCTATTAAATTATGAGCAAGAATAAACAGTACAAATTAGGAGTTGAATAAAAGATGTTAAACCGGAAATGGCGTCCATTATCCCCGCTTCGTGGTGCTACTAATATTGTTACAAATCGCACGGACAAAATGTTCTGTTTATCGAATTAGGGGCACAGCGGTGTCTTGCCATTTTGTTCGTACAACTACTAGTATAGTATTATTATAATATGATCTGTGGTACAACGGAACTTGTTCCTTACTCGCTTTTAATAAACTAACTATATTTTTATATATCTTATATTAATAAAGAATTTTTCGTTTTTATTCAATTTTTAATATAAAAATACTAAATCGTGTATAACAAACACAAAGTCAGTTAAGTGTTATAGAAGTTTCCAGAACGACCGCGACACAGTTTTGATTTGTACATGTTACCCGACACTAAGTGTAATGACTATTAGTTTATAATAAGCCTAGCCGGTTTATAAGCTGTCGATAACTTAAAAACGGAGCGTTCAATTTACAATTAAACGTATAAAAAAAATTGGTTGCCTGTAAAGTCGGTATACGGGCGAAAGTTTTACGTGACAACGACTTTGAGTGGTAAAATAATTTTAATGTGAATATTCATTCGTATAGTAGGAAGAAGGATGAAATAATAGTAACAATTTAAAACATTTATTTATACAAAGAATTATATTTAAAACATTAATTTATACAAAGAATCTCGCACTGAATTTCATATTAACAAAATTTTATTTTTACCTTTACACATACATACGTATTTATACTTAGAAGGGACGCGTGCCTTTCACTTTTTATGTCTGTCTCTCTCGCTCTTAGGCGGGCTAACCATGCCCGAGTGGAAGGGACGCGTGCCTCTCACTCGCTCTCATTGTGAGCGCATAACGTGAGCGGAGCGTAACGCAGTTTCTTGAAGTGTCACCCGGCAAACCAATTTATAAGACGTTGTCACGTCAATATCGTTTGTAATTTAAGTCAAATTGTTCATAAATTTTCATCAGTTTCAAATCTGTTTTGATTATAAACTAATGGTCCTTATATCCTTTAAAAATCGAGTTGCACACATTTTGTTGTTGTTGTGTTTGTTGTCACATAATTATTATCACTATACAATTATTTATAACACATTACTTTTGCACTTGAATTGTTTTTTTCTGATTGTTTTTACTATCCGAATTTATCGAAGACGAGCGTGTAATAAAACAGACCAAGTAAAACGCGATATTTATAGCATCATTAATTTATCGAATGACACAGAAATAGCTTCCCGGCGATGTTTCCCATTGTCACCCTCATTACAGTGGCGTCGTGGCGCAGCGTGATAAAGCTACCGGCTGATTGAAGGATGCTAATTAATGATTTATGTCCGTCATAGGTACTTCCAATAGCAGATCATAAAAATTTCAAGGGAATAACATTATTCCAGTAGGTATAATAATTGTATTTTCGGGCTGTATTGTGCAAAATCAATAACGGCCAAACAATAGCATTGTTATAACTACATACATACATAATATACGCTTATACACAGAACGCATGTTGCCTTATAAAAACATGGTTATCAAATATACATTTCAAATAAAAGTCATTATATTAAACAATTTCTACTATATTAATATCATAATGATTCGCTCGCTCTCATTATATTTACTTGGAAACGACGGCAATGATATGAAAAAACAATTTATTTGAAATTGATACATGAGTCGATTTCACTCGACCGGTTTTTTGTTATTGAATAATTATCTACCATTATGATCTCTCTAGATTTTATAACATATACAAACTTCATATGATCTTTGAGTCCTGTCTATTGTTGGATTAGATTTTAATACTCCTTTGTTCGTAGCTAATTAATGTTTTAATGAGTGATAAGGCCGACAATTGTTGAGCCCCTGATGATGTATTTACCGGTGGCTTTGTGTATTATACAGTGGCAACATACTTTAGTGATACATTCTATATTTTTAGATTAAATATAATGTGAGATTATTTATGAATAAACCATAAATCCGATCTATGATTTGGTGATAGAAAACATCCTACATATTGTGTCATGTGGTATTCTGGGACACGTATAACTGTCTGTTAAGTGGGAAAATCTGCACACAATCTTAAGAGAAAAGGATGCATATACTTTGCCCGGCAATAAAAACAAAATTAATTGTAAAAATGTATTTAGCTTTTTTTCCTTTTTTTTTTTGAAACTGAACTAAAATTATAGCGTCCAACAAGGTTGGAAAAGTTCACGTGCAAGCTGCATAAATATAAAAGTGAGGAGAGAAATTCTTTCTTTCATGTATAAATAATAAAAATAATGAGTGCGACGGAAGATTCAAAATTCTTTTGTAATGAGAACGGGTAATATTATTCCAAGGTTCCCTTTGTGCAGGTTCAATGTCATGCTCTGATTATTGTTATGTGGTCATTTTTATAATGGGCCACGTGATGGTCAGTCGTCACCATGGCAAATAAACATTCGCACTGTTTTTTTTTTCTTTTGTCTAACAAAACTCAGCGTTCGTATTGTCTATATATCGTATCATTTAGCATCCATTGAGAATTTGAGACATTGTTTAGTATACGTAACTTTTCTTTAAAGGGAAATTATTTTCTTGTATGTATTTCCTTGATGATGATTCCTAAAATGTTCCTTTGACAACAGTCAAAGGAACATTTTACACATTCCGCTTATAAAAATGTCATGGCTTTTCATAATTGTTTTGATACAACCTTGACTGAGTTAATGAAGCTAGGCGGAAAACAAGGTCAAATGTTTCATAGTAAAAGTTAACGAATGAATTATAAGGAAACGTTGTTGTATTTTTGTTATTTGTTTATTTATTTTTTTTTGTGTCAGAAACGTTATCTTTCAAAACGTCAGATATATAATTGCTCTCAAATATTACTCCTAATGTGCCAAAAGAAGTTTTATTACTAAAATGTATTAATCGTATACTTTGATTTAGTATAAATATCTATGGGATTAAAAGTATAAATGAATTCAATTCTAGCAATAATATGTAGGAAATCACTTATAGCTTATTTATTTTCCCATGCGTGATAAGCGTAAACCTTGAGTTAGGAGTGGGGGGAATAGCCTAAAGGGTCAGAATAGAACCTGTGACTCACGTTTCTATAACGCACGCAACCGTGTGGGTTCGTGAGCACAAGGAACAGCGATATTTCAAACTCTCATGCTATTGCATCACTTATAATTTGTTATTTTTATAACTCTAAACAAAAATGATTTTACTTTTTACTAAGAATAGTAAATTAATGAAATGAATGAATGAATAAAGTCCGGCCTGGGCTTTTCTTTTTGTTATATTTACGGACGATATAGATATATCATTACAAATACCTGTGTTACGTTATATTGACGATTATTTTATTACCGGATATTATCGGATATTATTGAAATCCACCAGTTTAGCTTAGTTTATGTATGTTTTACATAGACATACAAATAAAAAATATTATTGAAAGTTATATTTTAGTTTCCAAGCTTGGTGGCGCATTGGCGATGGTTAACATTTCTTACAAGGCGGCCCATATGCTCGTCCGCCTACTTTTTCTATAAGACAATCGAAGTTTTCACCTTATGTTGTTCTTCAGCAATTGAGATCAATTATAAATACAAATTACTCATATAAACACCAAATGGGTTGACCGGGTAAACCTTAAAGCTGTCGATGATAATTCACACATTCTAACTACTTGGCTATCTCGACTATTCAAAATATCATGTTTTTTTAGTAAATAAAATCATCCAACACAAATGAACTAATTTACTTTCAACATATATTACAATTTATTAGAAGTAAGCTTTTAAAACGTTGATTCTCATCTCAAAATATTTAATAAGTATGTCATTAAAAAAAAACATAACAATGAAACTCAGTGTAAATAAATTATACAACAAATTGTATTCCCGACTGACACTTAATGATATTCAAAAATGAATTGTGCATTTCATTATGTAATGAAGCAAGCTCTTGTTCATTACCGTGTCATAAACACAGGTGCATCATAATATGATAGCACTTTACGACGCGGGTTCGGTCGCATGAATTAAAGTATAAAATATATTTGTTTTCATATTTGATAATACTAGACTAGACCAAAAATGTATACGATTATATATTTTAATCTTGTAGTGCTAATAAAAATTACAATTTAAATGGGCCGATATATGGTCCATATTGAAGATTGCAGAATTTAAAAATAAAAGTGTTCCCGATGGACTTTCTTAGTATATGTATCTTATACCTCAACATTATAAAACGAAAAATTCCAAACTTGAAATTTTAAAATTGTGTTATAGAGGCTCTACGTTCGGTAACACTAACAATTTTTTATTATATGTAGAGAGCACCCGACTCATTGTGTCGTTAAAAGTCATATAAAATTTAAAGTGCGTCATTTCAATGTTAATTGGTTAAATAAACAAATCGTGTCCCTAATGACACTTGACGGTCGTAACTTTTTATTTTTAATATTCGTCCGTGTATCTAAATAATCATTGCTAGTTTTTTGTAATTAAAGAATGGATAATTTTACAAACGGTTAATATGACTAATGTTGTTTTTGAATCCATTGATTCGTGTTTAAATGTTTCTTTACATTTTTCTTGCTAGCGTCTGAAGTAAATTATTATTGTTATTATATAAATTATTTATTTGTGTTGGTTTATAGAGTCATTTAGTCAACTTCAAAGTTTTATTCTACCTTTCATTGTTTCTTTATCTAAATCAAATAAAGACTTAACTTAGGCAGAACTTAGGCACGCTTTTTTTTAAATATTAATTTCTAAACTGATTAATATATACCATACAGAAAATATATTATGGCAAATGATTGACTCAAATTGTTTTCAATCTTTATTTAATTTCTTTGATACATTGAAATCTTTAACCGTTTACTTTATGTAACAGAATAATAATTAAAAGCAACGCATAATACTTTTCAATAAATTTATTTTTTAAAAAGTTAAATCGCCTGATCGAAAGTTTAATTTATCGAAATAATTTTCTTATAAATGCTATATAGTATTCAATGTATACCTAGAACTATTTCGTAGGAACCAACTTGAAAGTCACCGGAGAACACAATCTCGAAATGTTAGAAGGTGATATACGACATTTATTGTAATAGTTATTAACTTGACATTATATATAACTATTAAAGGATCAACGTTTCAATATAGTGTCTTAATCGGTATTTAACATTACATAGCCGAGATGTGAAGCACTGAAGATTACTCGGTGGTAGAGCTTTGTGTAAGCTTGTCTGGGTAGGTACCACCCACTCATCAGATATTTTACTGCAAAACAGCAGCACTTGGCATTGATATGTTCCGGTTTAAAAGGAGAATGAGCCAGTGTAATTACAGGCACAAGGGACATAACATCTTAGTTTCCATGGTTGGTGGTGCATTGGCGATGTTTTTTTTTAAAGAAATGTACAATGCCACTGTGTATGGGCGTTGGTCACTAACCATTAGGTGGCCTATATGCTCGTCCGCCTACCTATACTATAATAAAAAATAGCACTGCTAAAACAAACATAATCAAAAAATTTACATATCTCATAAACTTTTACACGAATACAATCGCAAACGTATAAACATAGATAATTATTCAGATTTGTTATAAAAGATAGTGGCTCTTCCTCTCACACTAATTTAAAACCAGTGTGAGGGAAAAAAAAAAAACTATTCGAAAGGCGGTGTCTCAAGTTCATTAATTTTTTTTACCGACCACCTAGACTGAGACGTAATTGAGGCAACGATTGAATTCTTACTAACTACAAGAAAAAAATAGTTGGTTTTACTAAAATCCGAATGTATTTACAAAATTTAATTAAAATAATTGTTTGAAGTATGTAGTGGTGTGTTGTATAAGGTTTTATACTATTCTATTGGTAGAAACTAGTAATGTATCGATTAGAATCAAACGATCCGATTGTTGCCCATATCAATAATTTATTTAATAGTAAATAATAATAATAATAATAAGGTCCTCCAGACCGATTTCGGCCACGGCGGCCAATCTCAAGAGCGATTAGCCAACTGCGCAGGAGATAGTGCACAAGTGTGTGCGCAAACACAGGTGCACTCTCTTTTCCTTAGCGCTCATAATCCGATAGGACTGCAATCCGACACGACCGGAAAGAGTTCAGGCGCCGGACCAACGACTTAACGTGCTTTCCGAGGCACGGGTGTGTACATACTTCCAACTTCCAGACTCCGGGCTGCTACTGAGAATTTTCTGACAGAAAACCCCAATTAATATTTATTGGCCCGACCTGGGAGTTGAACCCAGGACCACCGCGGCCACGGCCTTATATCAAGCCACTAGAGGAACGAGGCAGTCAAATATTAAATAATAACATGATAGACTCAAACATGTGTGTGAGTATGAACTATAAATACTTACTTTAAAAGTTTTCAAGTTTGCAAAGTCCATTGAAACTTTGTTTTTGTCGGAAGAATTCATTTATTCAAACACGCCATTAGACTATTATATCCATTGAAAATTATATACATCAGAAACATATTCCTATTATCAACGTGTAGTATTTTTCATCTATAACATGTTTGTGTTAATAATAAGTAAAAAAATAAGTAGGTGACTCACCTAAATATGGTCAATGGGGATGAAAGCGGTTACTGATATTCGTTAGTATAAAATTCACAAATGCAAAGAAATAATAACCCTTAGGACTATGGTTATTGGTACAACAAGTACAGCAGTAATATTCTGTAAGACTAAGAACCCACTTGATGACACACCCGACTGTGTAATGTTCACAACCGACTTATGGTTATATAATATTTTGATCCGTGTATTCTTGAAATTTCGTGATTATTAGGGTCAATGTCGCATATCACTTTCTGATATTTCAAATTTTACAGGTACAAATGTTATCAGGCATCTATTTGATGGCATGTGATACATCACCGAAACACAATGACATATAATTTCATTAAAATACCTTTTGAATATGGTAACAAACTGTGCACAAAATATCCTACCACCAAAATACCCACCATTTTTGCAAAAGCAAGTGTTCACTCATCAAAATTTGAAGTTAAACTTATCATCGGCTTAGAACTTTGACATAAGCGAGGGTTGATTTTAAGATCACTCGTTGGCAACAACAACATTAACTTGAGATAAGTTAATGTTGTTTTACTAGTATTTGTATTTTTGATTTATTCGAAATTTTCTAGATTAATAGGTATATAATTTAGTTCACATAAGTTTGAGGACTATTTGTGTCATGTATATGTGACAATATAGTTATGATTATTGAGTTATTTGCAGTTAGCTTACAAAACATCTACGGAATCTTGCAAACTATTGACCTATTTTGTTTTCGTTTGTTTGTCTAAAAATTGTATTTCTCAAGACAATGTGTTAGAAATAAAACGACTGTATCTCGGTATGTTAGAATAGCGCCTTATTACTTCGCAGAATACTGGACTCGAATGTGGATCAGGGCTCTCAAACAAACGTGTTGCGACCCCGAAAGAAAAAGGTGCGGTCATAAATAATACACAACTTGTCTGACCCCAAAACACAGTTAGCAGATTCAAATAAAAAAGGATTTTTCTTATGCTGAGTCTCCACAAAAGGAAATATTCTTGGAGAGCTTTGTTCGAACCAGCCTGGGTGTGAACCCACAAGTTATACCGAACAGCATCTACATTGTTTCGATTTGAAGGGTGAGTGAACCAGACTGAGTGTGTTACGCACTAATTCGATTGTGTTTTTTGCGAAGACATTGTGTGACTTACCCAGTGGCCAATTAGACGGTTTCTCATTCTTGAATAAATTAAAACCTTAATGCCGTCAACTCGTAGTGATGACAAAATTTGCTGTTCTTATCTTGAGATATCTTATCACACCGGAACCCAACAATAACAAGTACTGCTGTTTTGCGGTGGTATCTGATGAGTGGTACCTACCCAAACGAGCTTGAACAAAGCTCTACCATCAAGTAAACTATTGTATAATTGTTGGCAAATTCCTGAAGAATTACAAAGTTTTAAACGCAGAAATTTGTAACTATTTCAGTGGAAACACTCCATTAGATTTGAACTTTATAAGGCCTCTGGGGCTCAAAGTCCTTACGTAGCGTGTGGAATTTCGTCGAGTTTAGTTTGTTTTTATTTTTACAACATTTCTCATAGTGACTTCTATGCACGAATGTTTACCAAGACAACGGAACTATTGTACAGTTATTGATAAAATATCACAAGAGTATTGTGTACGTACAAATATTCCTATTTAAAGTGACATTTCTAGTATTCTTTTTAATATAAATTGAAAAAGTATTTGTGGACACTTTTGGCAATCATTTCTATTAACATTTAATTAGTATCATATAAATGTAATCAATTCTATACTTACATTAATTATTTCTTAACAAACATATAATAAAAATATCTTATATAATTTCGAATGAAAAACAAAATCATGATCTAATAATTAATTTATAAAATATGAATATATGAATAATTACTTCATACATCATATTTTACACATGTATGTAAATGCAGAATGTTCCATCAACCAACGATATTATTATGTAGGGCTCATAGGTCATGTCGGTTGCAATCCTCTACGAATAACAGAAGATACAAAAGGGCGAATGTTTCGAAGTCTATGAGGCTTTTAGCGTTATATGTTTAATTATTTTATATCATCATAAACTGCAATATTATTAGAGGGGCAACCTATAAGTAGGTTTTTATTATGTAGCAGAGTCGTCTCTATAACTAAACTGATCTTTTAAATAAAAAACATAATCATTGTAAGTGATACTATCAAATCTATCAATAGAAATAAAAACTTAAAGAACAATTCTAACTAGGTACTTACGAGTAGCTTATTACGTGGAAATAAAAGCACAGTAAGCTCTTTGTCATGCTTATGATATTTGTTTTAATATTATTCTTTATTTTTTTAGTTTTTATATTTGAATTTAATTTTATATTTGACATTAATATAATATCTATCGATAATTACTTAATTCGTATTTTAAAACAGCCTTGATTCTGACGGGAGTGGATAACATTGATTTAATTATAGAACTCTCCAAATGATGTATACTCGTGTATGGATTTGCTTTTTTAAGTGACAGACAATATGCAGCCTACTCATTTTATATTTTATAATCCTTTATTGCTAAACTGTTACGTGTCATCAAGTTTTGTCATAAAGTCTTGTGCAAAACTTTATTGGTGTGACAAATATATCAAAGTAGCCTTCAAAGTAAGACAAAACCATATGCCGTGAGCCTGTGACGGCACTCGACACGACGCGATGCTTTCTTGTGGCATGTGCATGATCCTTCTCTCCGCTGCTCTCTGCTCCTTTGTGTGTACGTGGAGCGTATACTTACTCATTAATAATTATTACAATAGGAAAAATATATTAATATTTATTTTGTTTACGTGTTTATTGGAATCCTTAATAATAAACTATTTTAGTAACCATCAATATCAATGTTTCCTGGTGGGCGTCCCGTAACATTGTTTTTGAGCTACCATAATTATTGATTTTTTTAATAGATATTTATACCTTACACTTAATAGTAATAAGTGCTATTTTCCTTAGCGATGTGCTGAAAGTGTTCTATAACTACGCATCATAGCTAAGTAAAATATAAAATGAAGTGACTTAAGATTACGAAATCATTATTTAGATGTAATAGAAAATATCGGATGCTATTATTATTCCAAAAAGCATATAGAAAGACCTTTTCCTTCAGAGTAATAATCTGTATCAAAAGCAGACAAACAGAAAGCTCGCTAATTCACAAGGTAATTTGAATACCGTAGAAGTCTTCTGTTCAATGTCGAGTGTATAGAAACAATTACGAAAGCAATGTTTGAGCTGTTCTCTTAATTAGGTTGTGGTTGTGAACACGAGTGACGAGTCATGATTCGACCTTTTAGTTTGTTTGTTTTTCTTAATTGAACATTACGGTTCATGCATGTGAATGTATTATTTATCTTTTACAAGAATTTGTGTTCATATTTTAAATTATATTTATGTAATAGATTGAATATAGTTTACATACGTTTTGTTTTAGCTTTATTTTTATATAACATCGGGATAACGTCCTACTGCCTGAGTAAGGCCTCTACGCCGTTTGAAGAGGTTATATGCCTATTCCACCACACTGTGCCACTCTAATCCGTATTGGTGGATAGACACTTGATAGATTTTCATTCAAGACATGCATCTTTTATCACAACGGTTTCCTTGACCATAATAACTTTATATTGTATTGAATTGCTGTTTTTATTTCATGTAAAACTTAATGCTATTATATTTAACATTAACAGTTTTTATGTCTGCTTAACCGTCCGAGTGTTAAGATAATATTTATGAAAAGATACTTTTATAAAACATAGAAATCATTTTACTAAAAAAAATGATGACTGCCAATGTAAAAAATAATAATGTAATAAAGAAAACACTGTATTTCTATTAATCTATAAACTAATAAAATGACAGAAAAAAAAAGAATTAATATTTAATAGATATTTTCACTCTAATTTGTACAAAACATCCAGTACAGCCTGTGTGATTTATTTTTGTAATAAAAAATCTATTTAATGGCCTCTATAAGATTTCCGAACATAAAGAGACACATCAACTTGGGAGAGACAATTTATTACCTACAATATGGCACAGTGGCTAGCTTATTAGGGTATCAAAGTAGCGGTTTCAAACTCGGTAATCGAAAGTATTAAAAGTTTTTGAGGAATTTAATCATTAAGCTATATATATATATATTCCTATTATTATCAATTTATACATAATTCGGATTCCGGAAAGGCAAGAAACTAAACCACATAATTATAAAATAAATCAAAACGTTCAGCTTTATTTGACATATTCAGACATAATGACCACGTGCTCTACTGTTACGTATTATGTACAACAAGGTAAGCAGACTTTATCCATATTCCATATCACTGCAAAACTATTAATTGGATTTTTTTTTTATTGTATAGGAAGGCGGACGAGCATATGGGCCACCTGATGGTAAGTGGTCACCAACGCCCATAGACAATGGCATTGTAAGAAATGTTAACCGTCGCTTACATCGCCAATGCGCCACCAACCTTGGGAACTAAGATGTTATGTCCCTTGTGCCTGTAATTACACTGGCTCACTCACCCTTCAAACCGGAACACAGCAATACAAAGTACTGCTGTTTTGCGGCAGAATATCTGATGAGTGGGTGGTACCTACCCAGACGTGCTTGCACAAAGCTCTACCACCAAGTAGGATATCCGTTCAAAGGCGAATAGCTGTAAACACTTCGAGTGTAACTTTCGAGATGTATAGTTTGCAGATTCAGATAAGTCATTCGATAAAGGCTTCCTTTATTGAATGACTTATCATCGAAGTACTCTCTCCGTAACTGTATAAAATTATCTTAAGTAGTATATAACAGTTGTGAATAAATTAGTAGACAACTAAATGGATTACCGTTCCCAACCGCTTCTTTGACTAATTTATCTCCTCTTTCATTTTCTGCTACGCCAACATCAGAGTTTATCCATTGCAGACAGCTTTGAAGTTTGCCTGCTACATTCTCTTACCCTCAAAAATCATATAAAGCTAGTGATCCTTCACCTTAATATTTTCGATCATCCAATTACTATCTTCCATCCATTTCATCCAATATTTTTTGGATTATGAGAATGAAAATTGTAAAAATGTTTCCAAAATGATAACAAGTTAACAAGCGTAGTAACCGGCTTTCTGAGTGAAAACATTTTTTATAACTTTATTTAAATTCTTGTTGCTATCAGTTTAATAGTAAGCATTAAAATAATTCCACCATATGTTTATCTTGCACATCCTACTCTATCTCTGTTCTCACAATCTCGTATGGTCGAATCTCTAAAAGAGACATCTACTTAAAAGTTCAATTTATCTAATGAATATAACTTAAACTTGTCTTATCGCACAGATAATTTCCTTTAAAGCATCTTAACCTCTTACGTTTGGATAACTAGCTGTTAGCCGCCCGCTTCGCTCAGCATGAATTGAATTGTTGTAAGTTTTTTTTAATAATAATTAAACAAACATAAAAAAATTACATTGATGTGAAATTATAAATGTCAATTTTAAATACGAATTCGTCAAAGCAGTTCAATTTTCAACAACTGAAAAACAGACATTCTAACATTATAAATATAGCTTTAATTAAAAATATATAAGAGGCCTAGTTTAATATTTGTTTCGAATAGAATAAAACTCTTTATAAATGATTAAACAGATGAGTGTTAGCTTAAAATTAATATAATATTCATAAATTTAGTTTCATCAATAGTCGTTGATCCTTGTATATAATAGCCAAAATTTCAGATAACAAAGTTTTATTTACTCATTTGGGTTTTAATATTTTGTTCGCATATATTTTAAATATATGTGACAAGAAAATAATATTTAATGAGCAATTATGTATATATATATGTGTATATAAGATAGATAAGTAATCTATATACTTAGTTTGTTATATTTCATGAAAATACATTAATAATTATTACTATACTATTATTAGTGCCGGTCGCCCACATACTATGGAATAAATATGAATTGATGATAACTATAGCAACAATTAAACCGTTGACCAAAAGCATTAAGCTTAAGGTGAATGCCACTGCGAGACTGCGACAGAAATATATATTGATCAAACTACTCACTTGTAATGTTTTATTAACAAGACGTAAATACTAAATATTAATAGGTTTTTAATAGAGAAAGTTTAACTTTTACTGTCCAATAACAATCGATAAGTCGTAAAATAATACTAGATGTCATTTAATATGAAAATTAAAAATATATCTTAAGGCGATACCACACAAAATAATTAAACGGTTCTGTTCGATTGCTACATATAAATAACAAATATATGATACAACTGTAATACTTAGAATCATTTGTGAACATCGAATTATAACTTTTAAAAAAAGGTATGTTTTTTACTGATACGTTAAGCTTAATAAGGTTTTTTGGACGACTTTATTCTATAGAGCATTGCTAACGTTCTTTCATTTAGATAGAAAATATAGACTGCGATCAGTTTGATGATAGAATCAATAATAACAATTATAACATAAGCTAATAAAATAAGTTACATTATCTATCGAATAACTATCACAGCGCCACATTAAATTTAATTCTTAACTTAATGACTTTTAGTTGCGCTAATCTTGTACTGACTATACCCAGATTAAGTACCTATAGATTATTTTACTAACGACAGGTAGTAATCGAATAAGAAAAAATAAAAAATGGCTCAAGATATCGCGGCTGTGAAAAATTCATGGCAACCATATATTATTTTACACCTATAGTACTATAACACACACACAGATAAAAAAATATATTTATATACTTTAATGTGTTAAATGATTCAGCAATTGTTCACCAAATTAAACTCAGGATGCGTTTAATTCGATCGTTGTTTGGAACTCGATTCATATTCGGAAATATTTACAGTGTCATTATGAAGATATTTTACGAGCTCGTTATTATTCCTCGTGGCAAAATATTCAAGATTGAATAATAAAAATAAATATAAGCTGAGCAATCACAGCTGCGTAGGCCGTTGCTATCAACGTGGCATTCAGATGATTTATACATTTGCATACAATTGGATATCATTACACGATTTATATACATTTCGTAACATCAACGAGATTAACGCCAATTTATTGTAGAACATCGTGATAGATGTATTAATCATCACGTAATATCTCATTTAATAATTAAGTATGAATAAATTATGTATTATAAGAAAGTTCATAAACTGGTGCACCTTTTATGCTGGAGATGTTTTTCTTTTGGCATATTTTTTATCTATGTAATGGTGTACAATAAATATAAGGAATGGTGTAAATGCATAAAAGCTTGTAATATAAAAAAAATACGTACGTATAGGTATTATAATATATACATGTATTCGTGTAGACACCAGACGTACACTTTACATACTACCGAAATTTTAAGGTCAAGATTCGTATTTATGTTTCTTGACTTCTATTTACCGTTTGCGGTCTGTCATGTTATTTATATCTAAGTACATAGATCCAATATTTATTTATAAACAAGCAAAATCCATAACAGTAAACGTATAACATAAAATAGCTAGCTAGCTATTTTACACATTTCAAAACGTATTACTTGAACAAAATGTATAGTATTAGAAAATTTTCACAAAACAGAAATTTCATAATTTCAATATTACGACTCATCGTTTATAACATGTTTATATTTAATAGGGTTATTGAAAGTATATCTTCACATATAGTCGTAATATTAATAAATAATATGCAAGAAATGTCAAAGTCAAACATACCTACCATCGTGTAAGAGGTCCTTGCACTCTAATTTATTTCAAGAGCTAATTCATTTTAACGAGAATTTGTGGTTTGAGAAATTAATCAGCTTCGTGAGAAATGTTACTTTAAGTTGAAGATGAAAATACGGAAATACAAATACATACAGATCGTGTACAAACTTGTTAGAAGGAATAATAAATTAAATAATTTTTTTTTTTAAGTATCTACTTAAGAATAATTTTAAAATAATCATAACTGACTTTTGTATATATTTCTGGATTTGTCTTTTACACTGCAAGAATATCCGCAAGAAATGATCTGTTGAGTAGTTAAGGCGTGAAAAAAACGTACTTACTTTGGCATTTATAATTGTTGTATTTGAGCAAATTATAACTATTAGGTAGAATTAACTTTATTTCTGTAAAAAAACTTATACAAAATATGCCGGGCACGATAATGTGTGAGAGTAGATAAAACATTTTTATTGGTGTGCCGGTGTTGCAAGGCGTGAAATTCAAATATTACTTACATTCAACAACAACAGTTACGACAATATGAGAGAAACACTACAAAATATAGAATATAATTACAATACAAGTGGTCGGTTTGCTCACGCACTTCATAAATAAGCGAGTAATCTAAGAGCAATCACACAGTTGGGATGAGTATAGTTAGTGGCAGCTGTTCATAACCAGCTGTTGTTTAACTGCTGTTAGTTGTAAGTGTAAACGGGATAGCAGTGAAGTGTAATTATGTGCATGATTATTGACATTTATTCGTTGTGTAAATACTACTTTTAAATATTGAAACTTACGTGGAATATTGTAACATATCTTGCAAATACACATTGGATTGGATAATATGATATTGTGCTTGCACACACACATTGGAATAGACAAAGATATGTTACCAATCTTGGCAACTAAGATATTATGTCCCTTATGCCTGTAGTTACACTGACTCACTCACTCTACATACCAAACCGCAACGATAATATGTCTTGCTTTTTAACCGACTTCAAAAAAGGAGGAGGTTATCAATTCGTCTGTATGTTTTTTTTTATATCTTATGAGTGCTGGAGCTTTTATACCAGATGGACTTGCAAAACGGCCTACCACCAAGTGCAATTATTTTTTATTATTATTATTAAACTAAAAAAAGGTTAGTAGAGTGTAATTATTTTAATTTCTTACGTATTCGAAGTTAGGTAAATGGTAATGTATGTGTATTTAAAACTCTATAAATCGTACATATATTGAAATCCTTTAATTGCCACTTAAGCACAGTATATTATAGTGTAGAGAGTATGACAGTGTATACCTGCTTTCCTAGTTTTAAGCACCTCGGGATAGCATCATAATTATTGAAATCTTAACAACTTAATAAGTGTAGTTATAATAAATAGTAAATTGGTATTGTAGGACCAGTTACCTTATTTTATAGTTAGTAAGTTATCTGAGATCAGACAGTGTTTCATTTTAATTTTACAGTAAATTAATTCAATGTTAGAACTAAACTTAATTCAAAAGCATTATTATTAAATGCCACCTGCCACCTGATGGTAAGTGGTCACCAACGCCCATAGACATTGGCATTGTTAGAGATATTAACCATCGCTTACATCACCAATGCGCCATCTATCTTGGGAACTAAGACGTTATGTTCCTTGTGCCTGTAATTGCACTGGCTCACTAACACTTCAATCGGGAACACAACAGTACCAAGTACTGCTGTGTTGCGGTAGAATATCTGATGAGTGGGTGGTACCTACCCAGACGAGCTTGCACAAAGCTCTACCATTAAGTATAATGCGTGTTTATTGAACATCTGCATAGCGTTTCTTTTTAAATAATTTACATTCGGTGATATTTGGTTGATGATCATATTTTATCTATTTCATATTTTATTTTCGGGTTTTAATCGCGATTTTGCCTGACGTTTCAACAGAGGTGCACGACAGGTTTGGTCAGCACTAATCAGCATTGATCGTGACAGATTCAACTCAATCGAAACGTAAACAAAATCAAATAAAACAAAGTGTAATTAGGATTCAAACCTAAAGATAATAAATTAGATGTCTATGTGAAAGGATAACTGATATTGATTCATTTTTTTCTCGGCACTAGTTAACGGAAAATCATATATATATTATAAATTATAAATACAACAATAACCTACAACAAGCATTTATTCGTCGTGTCAAAAAAAAAACAATTACAAGTAATAGAATTAAATATGCAAAGTACTGTGAATTATTAGTTTTTTCTCAACTTTTTATAACGAGTTTTTTTTTATTTACTTCGAAATATAAAGTGACTCAATTATAAGGAAACTCACTAACTATGTTTTTAGTAATATACCCATTTTTAAATTAATTTTTTTACAGAAACTTGCTTTGAATTTTCTAATTGGCTTTTAGATCATCAATGATGTTTTGAAAAAATATGCAATACCTATTGGTTAAATTAAGAGTTGCTTTTAAAACTAACTTTGTTTTATATATACAGGACTATATATTTGTTTGCCTTGCGACTGATTATTGGATTCCGACAGATCTGATCATCATTGGCATATGAGCGGGGAAAAATAGAGAACTCACCTGTTTTTGCGCAACCCTTTGCACAAATTCTTGAGATTAGCTGCCATGGTCAAAGTTGAAGAGACCTTTATTCATTCACTATCGTAATTTTAAAACGAAATAAATTTATACGTTTATTTTTTAACAATTAACAATCACATACTACTTCATAAATTTAACAAAAAAAATACCATGACGTTTCCTCTTTCTTACAATTTCAGGCTAAAGAAAGTGGAGCACATAGAACATTATTTATTAAATCTCAAATAGGATTTAACGATTTAATTTGAAAACGCTGCCAAGAATAATTTTACAGCATGCTATTAGAACATATTGTTTCATAAATATCGCTGACATATAAATTACAGAAAATTATCCATTATTGGTCCAGCAACTCGTAAACACGTTAAGCGTTCCTGCTAAAAATACCCACCGTTCGTGGCAACAGTTCTGAAGTTGCAAGAAATACGAATCACTACATTGTCGATTTGTTACAGACGCCTAGTTTTAAAAAAGTGCGCCGTGACGTGTCATTGTTTAATTTAACGCATTATCCAAATATAAATCTAATATCCGTTGTATGCTTAGCGCTAGTTCAATAGATATTTATTGTTCGGCGCAGTGAAGTAAAGTGGTTTTGGAAATTGAATAAATTAACGGAATGGCATATGAATTAAATTATGCGCGCGGTCGCAGTCGCACTGCCATGTAACTTTAATCGATTAAAATTGTTTTGTGTTATTGCTCTATTATTTTTCACATTCTGCAGATTTCTTTAGCATTCCGACCATTAACTTTAACTTAATTACGGACGTAAACCATATCTTACATTAACAATTTATATGGCCTTGTGTGGGTTATGTTGGATCACTATCGGGACATAACATCATAAAAACTAGCCAGTTTTTTTTTATAGCCTGGGTGGGCAAAATGACTCTACTCCACCTGATGGTAAGTGGTAGTAGAGTCCAAACGCGACGACGGCTAGTGCAATCGTGAAGAATGATTTGCACTAGCCGCCCCCGCCTCGCCGGCCCACAAGATGCCTCTTCACGTCTCGTTTGAAGGAACCCAGGTCATAAGACGAGGGGAACACGTGTGCTGGTAAAGAATTCCATGTTTTGGATGTGCGACAAAGAATAGAGTTGCCAAATTTCTTCGTGCGCGATGGAATTGATGTCACAGTTAGGCGGTTCTAGTAGTTACATTTAATAGACCGTTATGGGCGTTAGTTTTGGTTTATCCTTTTGAATTTACATACATGATAATATTAAAGTGTTCGTGGCAGCTCTATTGACTTTTCTTACATATGATACAGTTTCCAGATTCCAAGGAATTGGTTCACATATATTTATGTTGGACGAGATAGTGAATCAAAACTATTACTTTAAAATTCTACCACAGATCATTGCGCAGTAGCAGGCCGTGCAGCGAAAGAAGATCGAGAAGGCTACGACCTAGCGTCGCTGGATGAAGAGATCCACCTTGAGTTATCTTTACCTTTATTCCTCTTTCCTTTCTTTCCTTCGTCTACACCTATCTACGAGATGTTTTTAAGCAACAAAAATAATCATATGAAAACTTAGTGGTTCTTGTCCTGAACTCGATATTTTATAAGGAATCAAGCGATTTATTTACTGTTACTTATACTTATTACTTACACATATTAATATTATAATCTCGTAATCGCTGTCGGAATAACTTTTAATTTGAATATGATTACGACTGTACCAAAGTATTTAACAATCAGTCTAAAAATCACCTACAACAGAATCGGGTTATCAATCGAGCTATTTTCTAGAGAATGTTTTCTTTGAATATATTTTTAATTTATGTATGTATTTGGGACGAGTAGCCAATTAATTATGTACCAAAGTCTACTCAGAAGTTTCGGAACGTTTCGTAATGAATATTAAAATCATGTTATATGTATACTCAACTACGGAACTACGGAACGATAAAACACTTTGCCGAGAGTATATGAATAGTTATAAACACGAAATATTAATTTATTGACTGTTCAAACAACCATACCTTTGGGAATTCAATAGAGGCTGAACAGATGTTAACATAAATTATTATGTTCTAAATAGGCCAACGTTGTCAATTATTAACACTATGTGTTTTCGTGTACTATAACAATACAACGTGGAAAGCAATGGTAAAATATATTTTTTTTTTAATATATAGATAAAACAAACTCCTTCTGCCGTTTGTCCATCTGTCTGACTAAATGAGCTAAACTTAAAAGCTACTGAACGGTTTCCGCACGGTTTTTAAAAGTGGTTTCTCATTTTTACTTGGTGGTAGCGCTTTGTGCAGGCTCGTCTTGGTAGGTACCATATAGGTACCGTTACAGGCACAAGAGACATAACATCTTAGTTCCCAAGGTTGGTGACGCATTGGCGATGTAAGAGATGATTAACAACTCTTACAATGCCATTCTCTATGGGCGTTTCTATTAAACCGCCTTCCTATGAAATAAAAAAAAAGTAGGTTTTGTGTAAATTAGCTGAAATATGACTATGATTGTTGGAGATATCGGAATGATTATGTAAACTGGGCCTTTACCCGCGTGGCGTGGCAATAGTGTTGCATGTACAACAATATTGATTGCGTGAAAAACCGGGATAGCTAGCTTGTGCTATATATTTGAAACCTTAGTTGACTTATTTATATCTTATCCAATCCATTCCCCCAGTGCTATTCTGTATGAACTAACTTCTTATCTCACTCGTGGAATGTTCGAAACGGTGATACGACGATATTGTCAAATGTATCGTTGAAATATTATAATCACTATATTTAAAATAGTCACACAACTTTATGAAATTGCATGTATTCTACTGGTGAGTTTCGAGCTTGTGTTCAAAGAATAGTCTATCCATCGCAAATAAAAAAAAAGAAATTGTTTTGGAGGATATTGATACCGAAAAATAAATTTCTGTCTCACGCGGATTTGCACTCGAATATTTTTATTTTCTTATTATAAATTTCAAATCGAAACTACTAATACTAGTTTCTTCAGTTGCGACTTTCATAAAATAAATAAATATACATATATATAAATTTATTATTTATATACATGTTGTTATAGTTAAATAACTTATTGAAAAAAATGTGTTTTAATAAAGCTTTTCACAATTATTTAAAAATGCGAGCATCTTGTTACAAATAATCAGAGTTGCATAAATAATATCAAGTGCGAGTGCTTTGTTTCAAATAAACAGTTTTCAAGATTTGTCCATTGTTTCAAGTGATGACGTCAGCATGCGTTGTGGTAGCGACGTACTGCTACAGATCGAATACCAATAATATAGCGGTGACTCTAATGTTAGTTGTCCAATAGTAGAATTGTGAAGAAGGTATAGTCATGTAACTTTGTGGAAACTATTTGAATAACCCTTAGAAGAACAATCATGCTACTTTATCGATGTTCCAAACAAAATTCATTCCCTTCATGTAATTAGATCACAATGTTTACAATGAACGCTGTTTGATGTCATACACATCTAGATCACGTAAACACAACGTGAAGCGAGTAAGTATAAGATCTTACGAAATAAACTATTACGAGCAAAATAAGTGAAGATCCAAGTTTCTTAGTCGAATGATCCGTTTTACGATTGGTACTGTCTTCGTAACGATAATTAAACGAAAAACCGGTATCGTCTTTGGTCAAAGTTAACGGTTCATTTAGATTTAATGCACGTTAATTTAATTGAAAGTTAATTTAAATTCATTAAAGATAAAAAGCGTAACTTGAAATCGCAAATAGATTATTTATCTTTTTTAAATAAAACTTTTGAATTTCGATTTATTGTGCGATTTTAAAGTAGCCGAAATGTTTATAGATAAAGACCTTCTAAAGTTTTATTATATATAACTAACATATTCACATAATTGAACAAAAAATAAATTACACTTTAGTCGTCGTTATTTTGGACTACATCACTATAATGCCTATGGGGCGTTATTTGATTCCTTGTATGGTATTGACAACCTTATTAACAAAAGAGGCCGCCTATTGATTACGGCATCGGCGTTTAACAGTGTAATTTAAATCCGACATTGCCAGAGGGTCACTGTCAGAGAATCAAGACGTACAACAAAAATACTTACATAAAACTCATTCTTAGTTACCATTATTTCAATATAAATATAAAGGATTACTTTGTTGTTATGGATTTTTTAACTGATATAAAATTGAATAGTATTATAGTACTTCAAATTATACTATAAATATAATATTTGTTTTATAATTTAATTCGTTCTTGGTGAAGAAAAAAACATCGTAATCATATCATGTCAGTGGCGGTTGGAATTCGACCACATATTTATTTATCAATCGTCATTGTTACTATATTTGTAAGGATTACTCGAGAATTTAGAAGTGAGAAATTACACACTCTCATTCAAAGTATGTATTTAATATTAAGACATTATTCTTAAGTATTGAAAAAAAAAGGAATATGTCATATAATATAATAATGGGTGGGTACCCACCCACGCCTGAAAAACCTACGAAATAAATTCTGAAGATTTATTTTTTTGATAAAATTCATAATAAATTACAATTTACAAGTACCTATGTTTTCTTCTCAAGTTGTACAATCCTTAAATTCTGTATTCTAATATCTTCTACTTACTATTAACAACTAATTTTTTATTTTGCGCCACAAATATTACAATTTTTTTTATACATTTAGCAAAAGAGGCCGCTTAGACCTCTTCTGGGCTTCTGTTCTAAAACGAGGGCATTGTCCCACTAAAAAGACGTAATTAGCTTGTTTTTGTCCCTACAACGAATATCCTTGAAAGGAATTAAAGTTATTAATTTTCGTGAACGTAAGGTATGTTGAGAATTTTTATTTCTTTAATTAAACCTCAATGAAGTTTTAGCGCTTGGAATAGACGAATCAAAAGTTCTTTACAGACTAAATATGTATATAGCTGTGCCGGAAAAAGTGCCAGGCGAGCCGCACAAAATCGGGATATAGTCTTTTTATTAATAGCAAATGTTTCAGAGTCGGTTCTATCCGCCAATCCATTAATAAATGAATTGGTGAATAGAATATGGCATTGCAATTTGGTATCGATAGTAATTTCCAGAATTACAATTGATTACTGAACCATTTAACTTGTATATAATACTCATATTTTTTGTAATTTAAGTATTTGAGCACTATAAATGTTTCTTAGAATTTAAGAAACACTCATCATATATTCTACCGCAAAACAGCAGTACGTGCTAGCTATTGTTGTGTTCCGGTTTGAAGGGTGAATGAGCCAGTGTAATTACAGGCACAAGGGACATAATATCTTAGTTCCCAAGACTGGTGGCGTATTAGCGATGTAAGCGTTGATTAACATCTCTTACAATGCCAATGTCTATGGGTGGTGACCACTTACCATCAGGTGGCCCAAATGCTCGTCCGCCTTCTTTTGTCCTACAAAAATACAAATACAAAAGAAATCAATTTATATTAAAAAGATGTCAAGTAACGAAAATATACGCTAATGAAGAAATCAATTTTAACTATATTATTAATCCTTCTAAAACAAGACCACGACTATCCCACATTGTGCGATGATCTAAATTAAGCAATTTTCTTGAGATAGTCCGATACAATTCAACATGTTCAAGTAAGGGTCAAAACGTCTCAACCTGTTAAGATTAACTACTAAACAGGAACTATGTTGTAAATAAATAAGGTAAGAACTTTGATATAAAACAGTGTATTTTGCAGTTTGTTTATAACATAACATTCGTGAAACCAAGATGAGTCAGTGGGTAGCATGTGACCGTTGAGTGTTGGTTCAAATCCAAGCAAATACCTTTTTTTTCGAACTGACTTGTTGCTGTAGGCCCAAATGGCCTCCCCCCCGCGTGGGATCTCCACCTTGTCGTGGTGGGGGGGCTCAGTACCCGTGGTAAGGTCGGCCACGGGGAAGCTAAGCGAGATCCCGGACGTGGGGCGCTCCTCGTGGGCCTCAGGAGGAGGCTTGCGTTGGATGCGCCCAGGGGCGGGTGCGGGGGACAGTTCTGTCTGTCCCTCACAGTCGGGAGTGATCGCGGGAGGAGAGGCGTGTCGGTGTTTCGTTGCCGCGCGCCCTATCTCCCGCGACCGAATGGGGGCGCACCATTTGTTGCGTTGCGGTGGGGCCGCAGAGGAAGAGGAGATGCGGTGTTGTCAGGTTGCCGTCCTCCCTGTCCTCTGCGGCCGTCAGGGTGTTTTTTGGCGGCGGAGCCCAACACCTTAATCCGTCGCCAAGGAAGTTGTGGCCTTCGGGCTATCCGTCGGGGTGTCAGGGTAGAATGCTCACGCGACCCCTTGGCACCCCCCTAACGGCGGTGAAGTATACGCTGTGGTTTTAGTGGGTATTACGGCCTTGCACTTCAGCCGTCGAGTCCCACATAACCCCCCGCTTTTCATCTTGTGGGGGGTATGCGTAAATGCATTTCCACAGCGAAAAAAAAAAAAAAAAAAAAAGGCCCAAATGGCCTCGACAGCGTCACCGGGCGGAGACAATTACTACTAAGCTTTTATGTGCCTAATTTGTTTTAATATCATTATTATCTCTTATATCTATTATTTCGTTTTTGGAGAAAAATATCATGATAATCTGTGTCAGATAACAATCAGCCACATGTGCATCTACGAACCCGCATTGTACACCGTGTCGGAATAAGCTAGAAAAGAAACCTTTCGCTCAAGTAATGGAGAGCAGAAGCCAAACAATTTACCAAGCAGTGAGTTTTAATATATGAAATATTATATTGAATTAACATTAACAGCCTTTCCCAGTTGCACGGGTTGAATAAGGGTTTATGTATTAATCGACATAATTTTTTCGAACATCTTCGTCATATTTCAGCCACATATAGCGAGTCCCGGGATTTTCGAGTCGAGACTCGAGACGAGACACGATTGTCGAAATTGTTATGTCTTTTATATTTTCAAATAATTGAAGGAGCCTAGCGACGTCTGTTCGAAAACGAGTATTCTCCTTGTCAGGTGGCATTATTAGTAAAATCAGAAACAGATTGTCGGACGAAGCTGTGTTTTTTTAAAAGCCTGTAGCGACATCTATCTCGCCACATACGAACTATGAACAGACGTATCCTACATCGCGATATTAAAGTTATCAGAGCGATTGAACATAAATACAAGAACCCGACAACAATCGTCGGGGGCAGGAGCCCACCAGACACAAAACCCGTCTGGTCGGAGGATCCTCCCTTTTCAATGGTGGTCACCCCAAAAGCCTATTTTAATAAAGCCCTCCAGACCGATTTCCGCCACGGCGGCCAATCTCAAGGGATATTAGCCAACTGCACAGGAAATATTATAGTGCACAAGTGTGTGCTCAAACACAGGTGCACTCTCTTTTCCTTAGCTCTCATAATCCGATGGGACGGCAATCCGGCACGACCGGAAAGAGTTCAGGCGCAGGACCAACGGCATAACGTGCTTTCCGAGGCACGGGAGTGTACACACTTCCAATTTCCAGACTCCGGGCTGCTACTGAGAATTTTCTGACAAAAAATCCCAATAACTATTTATTGGCCCGATTTGGGAATTGATCCCAGAACCACCGGGGCTGCAGCCTTTTATCTAGCCACTAGACCAACGAGGAAGTCAAAAGCCTATTTTATTAAATCATCAAGGAAGGCTATTTAACGTGATAGTTAATTATTTAAAAGACTGACTAACTGACAGAATTGAACTATAAAATTCAACTGCTTAAAAGTGAATCAGTGTGTGATTCAAAGAAATAAAAAAAGCAATTATTAAGGCTGAAATTAACGTTAAACTTATTAAGAATTAATTTTCTGTTTAATAGTTTTTGGTTTTTGTTAAATACCTTTTTTTAATACGTTTCACCAGAAATTAACTCAATTAAAACTTTACAAAAAAGGTCCTCTTAAAAAAACCAAAACAATTCTTAAGTCTCGAAGTCCCGGGAATTCCCGGGACTTTGATTGTAGGCTGTCTCGTGTACCGGGACTTTGAAATTGTCGGGAATTCCCAAACCCTAGTAGTTATTTATTGCGTTAGAATATTTTTTATTATCTTAACTATTTTTTAACTATTTTTCAACAGTGGCTAAAGACTAATTTTTCCCTCTTTACTTTTTCACAAAATAAACGAAAGTGCTATCCTGCACGGAAAGAATATTAAGCTTAAATTATCCTCAACAAGCGGCAGTAATTAAAAACATGTTTTTGAAGCATTCATTAAATGCTTTCTTAATTAACAATATCGATGAAAATCGTTGATTATTTTATATTAATTAACTATTATGCAGACCGCCTGCAGCATTTTACTTGGTGGTAGAGCTTTGTGCAAGCTCGTCTGGGTAGGTACCACCCACTCATCAGATATTCTACCGCAAAACAGCAGTACTTGTTATTGCTGTGTTCCGGTTTGAAGGGTGAGTGAGCCAGTGTAATTACAGGCACAAGGGACATAACATCTTAGTTCCCAAGGTTGGTGGCGCATTGGCGATGTAAGAGATGGTTGACAGCTCTTACAACGCCAATGTCTATGGGCGTTGGTGACCACTTACCATCAGGTGGCCCATATGCTCGTCCGCCTTCCTATGCAATAAAAAAAAAAAAAAAAAGAAAAGCATAGCAGTTATTTAACCTTAAAATTGAAGAAGTGGTTATGTTATGAGATTCAAAATTCTATTTTTAAGTTATAATTAATATATTTTAAATGGGTTAAAGTACAATATCGACGGATGTTTAATTATTTCAAATGTATGTTTATGTAAAATATATGTACGCTTTTCACTGAGTCCATACTGAGGGATTTTAAATATATGTTATTTTCCAACCGGCGGCGCGGTAGTTTCTAGTTTGACCATGAAGCAAGTGTAATGCTTCAATGTTGAATAAAGTATTTGCATTTTGATTTCTTACGCCTGTTTTTCTGATGCTATGTTTGAATCGTCCTAATATATGATATGTTATATTATATGTAGTTGTGATGAAAACTTGAAAGTTTTAAGGACTATATTTAATATGTTTTCAAATGAAAATTAATGTATTTTCGATTGGTTTAAGGTGACGGCGACAATAGTCAAGGGAAACGTCACAAGCTGCACACGATATACGAGTATAAAAGTGTTCAAGTGTAAGCGCAAACAAAAACGCTTACTCTTATAACCCGATGACCAATAATTCGACTGGACCAGAGACAATTTAAAGAGAAGCTTTACTTACTAAAACAATTGTCTATGTCACTCGACAGTGACCGTCACGCACCATGCGTTTATATTGTCAATCTACTTAAAATAATAAAACTACTGTTTATTCTGTTTTAGTATTACATCACATACGCTTACAATTAAATAATATTACCGTAATAGTTTATAGCATAATAATCGTGGTCGTTGGAGAATAATATTTAAAAAAAAAACAGAAAAACCGAATTAAATTTTATTTCTTGTCTTTATATTGCTGTTAATATTATGCACTATCTACAAATGTATATTAAAAACTCCTTCGGTCTAGTGGCTAGATATAAACCCGAGGTCTTAATTTCCAACCCTAAGTCGAACCAATAAAACGTTAGCGAGTCTTCTTTGAGAATTTCTGACGTTGCCGAAGGACCACGTCAGGTGAGGAGGACAAAATCATATTGAGAAACTTGGTAACGCTTTGTTGTACACATAATTAATTATGTGTATTATATTCATATGTGTATTATAATTTTAATTTACTAACATAGAAAATAAGTAGATGTAACATAGATGTATTAACAAAGAGTTTTGACTGATTGAGTCTGTGTTGCTTTTAATAAATGAATTATTAATTATTAAAAAACATAAGTCGAACGTTCAGATGTACAAATCATATCCTCATCAAGACATACAGTCATATGCTTGGTGTTGAGTGTATCTAAATAACAGTCCACATAGTTATAGTTGACAAACAATAAAACAGAATTCAAAGATAAGATATAAGTAAATATAAGTTAGTAATAATATATTTCAATATATGCTATTTTTCAAGTATATATGTAGTCCATTGTATCGAGTCCCTCCGAATGAAGTCATACCTGAAATATACTCCACGCCCTATAATTAAGTAAGTGTACACAGATGTTCCAAATTTTACCTTTTTCATCTGTCATCGAGCATTGTCAAGTCGAAAAGCGTACTTATCTTATCCATTCAATTCTCCAGAACCATTCGGGTATCGTTAACCCGACTGTAACGTTCGCTCATTACATCAAATTACTCTCCTTAGTAATATCATTTTGAAGCATTCTGCTTCTTTTGGTTTGTAATGAATTTGAAATTGAATATAAGATCACTTTATATCAGTTTTTTAACATAAAAATAAACATTGAGATAAAATTTTACCTGCAACTGTAGCTATAAGCTTTTTTTTAAACCCTTAGGCTCTTGGTTCTTAACAAACACTACACAATAAAATAAGAATAAGTAATAAGTACCTCTTACTTAAAAAAAATACATCACGCTAAGCAAAGAAAAAGTAAGCGTTTATTATGTGATTATAGTAATAGAATAATAATTGAGAGCTAAGGAAAAGAGAGTGTGTCTGCGCACGCACTTGTGCACTATAATATCTCCTGCGCAGTTGCTCTCTCTTGAGATTGGCCGCCGTGGCCGAAATCGGTCTGGAGGACCTTATTAGAGTAATGTACTTGTTGGTAAGCTTTGTGCAAGCCCGTCTGAGTAGGCGCCGCCACCATCATATTATGTTCTATCCCAAAGTAGCAATACTTACTATAGTTGTGTTACAGTTTTAAGGGTTTGTGAGCCAGTGTAACTATAGGCACAAGGGACATAACATCTTAGTTAAATACAAGAAATGGTTAATATTTCTCACAGCGCTAATGTCTATGGGCGATGGTGAGTAATCTCCAACCGAAAAAAACGATATTTTGATTCAGCCACGGTGAATATTCTCAAGGTATATTAGCCAACTACTTAGGAGATATTATAGAGCATGTGTGGCGTTAACTGATTAAACACGAATGAACTTTCTACTCCCTCTTATAATCCGACAAAGTGGAAAATACATCACGACTAAAAATAGTTCACGCGCAAAATCAATGAGTTACGTACTTTTTACTGGGGAGTGTTAACTCGGCAAACTTCCGGACTCCTAGCTACTATAACATTTTCTCAACAGAAATACCCAATAACTTTTATGCCCTGTGGTAGAGTTTTGTGCTAGCTCGTCTGGGTAGGTACCACCCACTCATCAGATATTCTGCCGCAAAATAGCAGTACTTTGTATTGCTGTGTTCCGGTTTGAAGGGTGAGTGAGCCAGTGTAATTACAGGCACAAGGGACATAACATCTTAGTTCCCAAGGTTGGTGGCGCATTGGCGATGTAAGCGATGGTTAACATTTCTTACAATGTCATTGTCTATGGGCGTTGGTGACCACTTACCCTCAGGTGGCCCATATGCTCGTCCGCCTTCCTATACAATAAAAAAAATAGCACGAGGTTCGAATCTAAGACAAGATTGTAAACTTTGTAAATCAGGCGAATGAAATTCAAATATATATGTAGAAAGTTGTATATCGTTAATGTACAATTAACTTTTCATTAATAATAAATTATTAATGACGATTATTTATTTTCAATTAATTATATTTAATCGAAATTAAGCCATGCGAGAAGATTAGAAGTAGCTATTTATGAAGTATCACCTGTCAATAGAATTATAAAAGCATTTCACATTAGACGATCTCTTTGCTCGTAGTGTTCAATATCGCAACGGTTTATCGCAACGAGGATAGCGAATGATTGACGGATACAGATATAAATGAAAGATGATTAAATTTTCAATACGTTAAAAGATAATTAATTTTATCTATATTATATTATAGATAATGCAATATAACTGTAGGCTAGTGAACGTTTTAATGCATATTAGGCTCTATACACATACGAGAACTTATATGAGAACACTAATGGAATCAAAAGAATATTAAGGTCCTCCAGACCGATTTTGGCCACAGCGGCCAATTTCAAGAGAGATTAGCCAACGGCGCAGGAGATATTATAGTGCACAAGTGTGTGCACTCTCTTTTCCTTAGCTCTCATAATCCGATGGGACTGCAATCCGACACGACCGGAAAGAGTTCAGGCGCAGGACCAACGGCTTAACGTGTTTTCCGAGGCATGGGAGTGTACACACTTCCAACTTCCAGACTCCGGGCTGCTACTGAGAATTTTCTGACAGAAACCCCAATAACTATTTATTGGGCCGACCTGGGAATTGAACCCAGGACCACCGAGTCTACGGCCTTATATCAAGCCACTAGACCAACGAGGCAGTCCAAATGAATATTATATATCATATGTACTAAAATAAATTAGTATACCTACTTTATACAATAATATTATATTACTACCCGCACCAAAAGTTCGTGCAAATTTTCAGCCGCTCTCGGTCGGTTTTGTACACTCGTTTAAAATTCAGTAGCAAGCAATTTGATCCACAAATACAACCTTGTAAAGTTAAATAAACGCTTACGAGCTTTTATTTGACCTTGTAAAATCCTTGTATAGTAAAGCTTTTCTGTTAGAACAAAATTAAAACTAACCGCGGTAGACCATGGTTAAATGTCACAAACTGATATATGGAATTGACTATATTAATTTTTCTAACATATTAAGCCGACTCCACATTCGCTTAAGAATCGCGGCTGTGAACTTTACCGCGTTTACTCTACACAAAAAATATAGAGGACACTATATACATATCTATAACCTATTCCAATAGAAGTAGAAATAAAGTTAAACACGCACTAGATTTACAAATTGCATGCGATTTTCGAATCGTTCAGCTGTATTATGCACTGTAAACAGTTCTTGATTAATTTACCCTTATTCATAATACAATATTAATCAATACAACATTCATTTAACTTTTGAAGTTCCGATTACAACTTCGCTGACATTGAAAATGCCATATTTTCGTGAGTCTATAGGGAATATCATAGATTAATTATTCAAGACCTCGACCAATGATATCGCATTAATTCGGTGTCAAAGACGTTTATTGGGTTTGTTCCTGTTGTGGTTGGAATAGGCTATACAGTCGCAACGAAGGGAGCGTTGTCACACTTTGTCGCGGGACTAAGAGACGACACCGAACAGAAAAGTCCACGAAGCGCGAACGCGAAGTTACGATACCGCCTATCTTTTCACGGTGCCGTAAATGTAAAGGATATTAAGGATAAACGAACATCGAAATAGCGTATCACAGTAAGTTAGTTTTCAGCATTCCACGCGTGAGATACAAAGTGAGTGCTTACATGATAGCACTAAACTTTTTTTTACATACCACTCGAGATCAAATAGCATACATTTAAATTGTGGAATCTAAAATTTAAAAAAAAAATGATCTGTGCTAAATAGAGCCCAATATGTACGACCGTCATTATCCCATTACGTTTTAAAAAATCTAATTATTATTAAAACAAAAATAAACAATATTTATCGTTTTCTCTAAAGCCGTATAACTCAGTATGATGTTATAAATTACACAAAACACGTTCACTGTGTTGTATCTTTAGCTATTTATATGAATGACATTCAATATTGTATTTAAGATAAGTTGAACTGAATGTGACCCTTTGAACTTATACACACTTTTATTATTGACACATCAATTTAAACTACATTTAAATATTGGAATCTTATATTTTTATAATAGTAATGTAATATCACTAGTGTGAAATATGCCTAAGGAGGTTGTCACAATTTAATTTAATATAATTTATTTATTTATTCGTTCATACAAATCATCAGTGCATACAATCTGTCTTTGCCACGTAATACCGTGTTGACGATTGATTGTGGTATGAAGTCACCGTATACTCCATTCCAATCAGAGTAGGAATAAAGTTAAACACTGAACACACAGTAGATTTACAAATTGCATGCGATTTTCGGGTCGGGAAGTCGGGATGGCCCAGTGGTAAGAACGCGTGAATCTTAACCGATGATCGTGGGTTCAAACCCGGGCAAGCACCGCTGAATTTCATGTGCTTAATTTGTAATTATAATTCATCTCGTGCTTGACGGTGAAGGAAAACATCGTGAGGAAACCTGCATGTGTCAAATTTCACTGAAATTCTGTCACATGTGTATTCCACGAACCCGCATTGGAGCAGCGTGGTGGAATAAGCTCCAAAACCTTATCTTCACAAAGAAGAAAAGAGGCCTTAGCCCAGCAGTGGGACATTCACAGGCTGTTACTTTACTACTTTACTTTATCCGATTTTCTAATTGTTCTGCTATATTATGCACTATAAACAGTTCTTGATTAGTTTACCTTTATTTATAATATACAAACCACTATTTCACTAATTAGTTATAAGTATTGATTTAGCTTTCAAAGTTCCGATTACAACTTCGCGGACATTGAAAATGCCATTTCTCGCGAAACCATAGTGAATATCATAGATTATATTATTTATTCAAGACCGCGACAATTGATCTCGGTGTCAAAGTTGTTTATTTGGGTTTAGTCCTCTTTTGGTTGGAATAGGATATACCATTAACACTAAAAACTATCATAATATATTATAAATATATCTATCAAATGTTTAAGTACTATAAAATAAACTATAAAAGTATAAAAACTCTAATAAAGTCTCTTCTCTATAGAATTAAAATTATATTTAAAAAGTACCAATTTTACAATAAATTACATAAATATAGAGTTAATCTTAACTCACACCCTTATGATTGACCTTAAGTAGTATAGTTATCTATACATAAATTTAAAATAATGAAGTGGATGACATTTTTATCTAAAAAGAAGCCAATACAATATATTTTTTGTTTTTCTGTGAATGTCAAGGTGGTGTTAATTTTATTGGTACTCGTCCAATTATTAAGAGGTTTGAATCGATTTATGTGAAACCGTTTTCGAAATTAAAAAAAAAAACTGTTTTATTATTATAACCAATAAATTCTACGCCATACGAAACGAATGTGGACAAATAGCATCATTTAATTTTGATTTAAAAGAAATAAACAAATCACAGAAGATAGTGTTTGTTCCTTTGACCACAAGCCGTATAGAGAAGTTTAGAGGTGATATTGTGGCGAGCCTCCCTTTTTTAACTTTTAATGAGAATCCTAATGTTTTATATAACACTTTGTTTAAGTTAATTAGAAACAAATTCAACGCCATATTCACTTCTAAAACAGTTAATAAACAAACCTTCTCGACATTCAGTGACTGGGCGACCATTGGAATTCATAAAAGTAGGCAAAGAATGTACGAGCTTTACTATGAAAGAACGTACAATCACAGTGCTTCTTTCGCTAATTATGTAAAAAACTATTCTAAATTGTTTAAAAAAGTATGTTCTTTGGCAAAATCATTATATATTAAAAATAAAATAAAAAATGCACATGATAAAATAAAAATGACATGGAACATTATTAATTGTGAAACTGGTAGAACTAATTTCCGCAGCTCCGAAATGTCTGTTATTAGTAACAATAAAGTGATTTGTAACGATCGGGAGGTTGCTTCTGTTTTTGAAAAATTCTTTACTGACATACCAGTTCTAACAACAAAGTCGCTCATTTCGTCTCCAATTGTTGCTGAGTCATTGATTAAAGAAAATGTAAGAGAATGTACTGTTAACTTTAATTTCTCTAGTATAAGCATTAATGATATACTAAAAACATTTAAGACTTTAGAGATTAAGAAAACAGCTGACTTATGGGGTTTATCTGTAAAGGTGATAAATTCAATTATTGATGTGATTGCGCCCCACCTTGTAATAATATTTAATAAATGTGTTCAGAGTGGTGTATTTCCTGACCTGATGAAACATAGCAAGGTAATTCCTATATTTAAATCTGGTAGTTCTTCAGACCCCAATAACTTCAGGCCAATTTCAGTACTACCAACCCTCAGCAAAATATTTGAAAAAATTATTTTAAATCAATTGCTTGCTCACTTTAACAGACACAATCTGCTTCATAGAAAACAATTTGGATTCACAAGGGGTCGTTCAACAACTGATGCTGGCATTGAACTAATTAAGAATATCTATGAAGCATGGGAGGAGTCGCAGGACGCTTTAGGGATTTTCTGTGACTTATCCAAAGCATTTGATTGTGTTCAACATGAAACTCTGGTCAGGAAATTGAATCACTATGGAATCAGAGAGGGTGCGCTCGAGCTTTTGAATTCTTATCTTAAGAATAGAATTCAGAAGGTCGACGTTAATGGAAAAAGATCTCCTGGGGTTTCAGTTGGTGTGGGGGTCCCTCAGGGATCAATACTCGGTCCTTTCCTATTCTTGATTTACATAAACGACCTGCCCTATCTTGTAGGTAATAAACATGACATAGTATTGTTTGCTGATGATACCTCTTTGGTTTTTAAAATTAAAAGAAAACAAGTACAGTATGACGATGTAAACAATGCTATCTCTGATATAGCACATTGGTTTAGTGTTAATAATCTTATGTTAAATAATACAAAAACAAAAGTTGTAAAATTTAGCGCGCCAAATGTAAAAAATGTAAAAGCTAATGTACATATCAATGGGGAGTCGATGGATCCAGTTGAGTCCGCTGTATTTCTTGGTATTACTGTTGATGCCAAGTTGCAGTGGGCCCCCCATATTGACGGATTGGCGAATAGACTAAGCTCAGCGGCTTTTGCAGTTAAAAAAATAAGATTTTTTACCGATATCGATACGGCCCGTCTCGTATATTTTAGTTATTTTCACAGTATCATGTCTTACGGCATTATGCTGTGGGGTAATGCGGCCGCTATCAATACGATATTTGTATTGCAGAAGAGGGCTATTCGCGCAATCTATAACCTAGGAGCTAGAGAATCCCTAAGACAGAAATTTAAAGAAATTAAAATATTAACTGTTGCTTCTCAATACATACTATGTAATGTTATGTATGTACGGAAACACATTAATGATTTTGTGAGAAAATGTGATACTCATAACATTGGTACAAGGAACAAACACAAATTAATTACTCCCGTTACTCGACTTCATAGAGTCAGTAACTCTTTTGTGGGGCAATGTGTACGTTTATACAACAGGATCCCAGAAAGCGTTCAAAATGTTTCAGTTACTAAATTTAAAAAAATTGTAAAGGAACGCTTGTGTGCTAAAGGTTATTATACAATTAATGAATTTATGGATGATAGCACACCTTGGGAATGAGACGATCGCCGCATGGCTATTTCCTTTTGTTTTTTTTTGTAAAAGACAAAAAACAGACAAAAAAAAAAAAAAAAAAACAAAAACATCAACCCGCTGAGTTTCTTTCGCCGGTTCTTCTCAGGGCTGGGTGTTTCTTTTCCGAACCGGTAGTAGTTTCTAGTTTGACAATCAATAAGTAAGTGTAATACTTCAATATTGAATAAAGTATTTGAATTTGAATTTGAATTTGAATAAACTGGATTGTGTTTTGCAGAAATGTTCCAACTAAGACAGACTAATAAATGTTACTAGACTAGGCTTAAAAGATAAAATGTTATTTATAATGACTATGTAATGTTTGTAATATAATATTATGTCAAAGAAAAAAATATTTTCTGTTGGTGTTTTTGTGGGTTGGTTCTATTTAGATTCAAATATCTTTATATTCGAGTAGGACTACAATAAGGTTCATTAAATGAAAAATTGAGCACATTTCTGTTAATAAGGTGACCTTCATTTTGACAGAGCGTTAACCTCTAGTTAAAAATAACAGGACTAAATATATTTTATGTAACATAAGAGGACTACCAAAAATACAAGAAGTGCTGTTCGTTTTACTGGTATTATATCCGCTGATCGCACATTAATCCTCAAACACTCCAATATTTCTCGGGACCCGAGCCCGCCCAGATGCTTTTTGAAGTTCAGATCCGTAGATAAAGCGAATACTATAATTTATTTGGTCCATTGCTCTTCCAAGCTTGACCCTAGACAGCCATTCCTTGGACGGGAGATTAATGAGAGCGGTTGAGTATCTTAACGCTGTCATAGATACCGAAAAGTAAATTGTGATAATTTAAACGGAATTGTAAATTGAGTTTGAATGGCTAAAGATTTATTATTAAGTGAAATTTGTGTAACTGACTTTACCAATCTCAGATCACCATATACGTAACATAACAGCAATCATACTTGAGCAGACGTGTAGCTCTCCATGGGACCCTGCAGACCTAGAGAAAAATTAATTCAAATTAATATTTTTTTATATTCATTATATTTTTACTAATGAAGAAACATTAATAAAAAAATGTATATTGTACTTTAATGCCGAAATAATAAAATGTGGTAACGGTATACCCACGGCTTATAAGCTACCTACCGCATGAGGTGTATCCGTCAAATAGAAGCCCCGAGACTGGCATTGCCTAAAGGCAATAGCATAGCTTAATGAAGCATTTGATTATAACAAGACATATTATAATCAATTTATAGTATTATAAAAATGTTCTTCAATTTAAGAATAAATTGACAATAAATTAGGAAAAAGGTGATTCTAATTTTGTTTAAATAAACATTTTAAAATGTCACAATCAATGAATGTACTGTACTTAGTAATGGAAAAATGTAACATTGTTCGTGTGACGTAAACGATTTTTATAAAATAACTTCTTATGATTTATGATTCTTATAATGGGAACTCGATTTATCACTGCATCATTTTTCAACGTACTATCAATGATCGATGATAAAAAGTAATGTTATTGTTTCTAATATACTTTTACTTTTATGTCGACACTGACTTTTTTTCTTTATTCTAGTAGTAGCTAGCCAAGAGATTGACATTGTAATATTGCCCATCTACACATAGTTTCTAATTGCATATTTTATTTACTAACAATCACTTACATAAAACATAAATATAAAAGTGTAATGATTCATTATAATAAATAAACACATCATGAACTCTATATCAAAACATAAATGACATATAACTAAAATTAAATAAAATAAAAATAAAATTGTATATCGCATAAGTCTTATTATGCATAATTACGCCAGCAGATTTTTATGTACTTAATTTGTGTTTATACTTATCAAGTCGTAATCACCGTACATCACGAGGTTGCATGTGTCGAATAATAAATAATCTGCAAAATTCGGAGCAGCGTGATGGAATGAGCTCTAAATCGTCTTTTAAAGAGAGTAGGCCTTACACCGGCAGTAGAATATCGTAGAAGACTGTACTGTGAACTGGAACTTGCAAAAATAGTTATGAGAGTCTGGATTATAGGACTTTTTGTGTCAAAGGTCTTGGTTCTTGTGTCAAAGGACAGGAGGCTGAAATTATCTGATGAAAAGTGACTACTTCTGCCCATTGAGATTCGCAACGCCAAAGTTGCATTGTCGCCCTTGATAGGATTATTTGGATGGTAAAAATCTTCTGATACATTCTTAATCCTATTTTAATGAAACTCTTAAAATATATCGTACCTACTTTTATAAATGTAATAATGACTTTATCATTCAATAAAGCTGTTTTCTTTTTAAGCGTAATTAGGATGTGTTCTGAAAAGATAAATAACTCTATTTATAATAAATTTCTTTGAGAACTCAGTATTATTTTACTAACAGTAAAAATATATTATTATAAGTAATGTTAATGCTCTAAAATATAACACTGATTAAGACTTTAGAACAAAGACTAAAATCTAGCATTTATACAAAGCCGTGAATTGTAACAAGACTGTAGGCACTCGTGTGCAAAACTTCCTCGCGACAATTAATGTTAATGGTTTTGCCTTACTGTACGTTTATTTATCTCTGTCTGAGTAAAGTTTTAGGGTAAGTGCACACTGAAAATTAGGCAGCATTCTCTATATATTGGCTACGTGATTTACTGTTAAAGTAATACGAGTTAATCAGCGTACTTCAAGACGCTTATCAATTAATAAACCTTAGCTATAAGTACGGTTGTTAGTTTATGAAACAAAAAGTAAGAAGTTAAAACGTTAAACTGAATCAAATACATTTCGGCAATAGACCGCAAATGTCCTACTGCTGGGAAAACCCCTGTTCTGTAGAGAAGTTTTTGATAATCCATTATGCTGCTGCCACACATGACACATGTTATCTCAATTACGAGTAAACAAATTAAGTACGTCAAGACCCAGTAGTTCTGGCTTGGAATAAAATTGATCTTTCTATTTAATATTCACGTGTACTATCCGGCACATCTCGGCTTATTAATTTAATAAAATGTGTATTGAACTTGAATTGACATATTGAATTGGTATTTAATCTAACTTTTTACAAATACATATTACATGTTATAACTCAGAGCGAACTTATCACAATATTTTATCGAGAAATTAAATAAAAACATTGATACAAAAAATCTTAATAGTTTTACGAATAGAGTGATGTCGTACTGCATAATTTGGATCTTTACAGTATGTAATATCAATCATTTGAAATAATGAAAAGGTAAAATAAATAATAAAATAGATTTAACTTCGATTTGTCATTTTAACTTACATAAAAATCTACCGCCAAACACTTCTCACAGCTCTTTATATTTATGTGTTCTGGCTTCAAATCAAATCAAAATCATTTATTCAACGTAAAAGCATTACACTTATTTATTGATTGGCATAAGTTGGTGAGTATGTGGCACTTACCATCAGGTAGCTCCTTTCTCCTGCCTGACTTGCAACTATAAATTGAAAGAAGTATAGTTTATTCGTTAAATGTGCTGTCGAGCTAATTGATGCCGAGAGCGTGCTGCGGGTTAGACGCAGTATTTTCTGTTGCTGTCCTAGACCTTATCTATATGTAAATGTAAGATTATTTAATGTAATTTATGGTCAAAGTAAAATCACTATAAAAAACTCATTAGTCGTGTATTTTTTTCCATTTCGTATGTCAAAAATGTTATTTGTTGTTATTGATTGTTAATGACGTATCAGTAATCAGTCAGTAACAGTCTTAATGTCCCACTGCTGGGCTAAGCCCTCTTCTCCTCTTTTAAGGAGAAGGTTTAGAGCTTATTCCACCACGCTGCTCCAATGCGTAAATTAGACACATGCCAGTTTCCTCACGATGTTTTCCTTCACCGTCAAGCACGACATGAATTAATTATAATCACAAATAAAGCACATAAAATTCATTGGTGCTTGCCTGGGTTTGAACCTACGATCATCGGTTAAGATTCACGCGTTCTTACCACTGGGACATCTCGGCTTTTAAATCACTTTGAATGACGTATGACATTATTTATTTCATCCATGTCATGTTAATAGCACTAATTAATATATATTAATCAGATACAAATTCACGCCGCACGTGTTATATCCTAATTGAGTCTACAGAGTCTACCCAAGTAACTTATCATAATTTAATCTGCAAAACTAAATCCTGAACATTCAAGTAATTTGCGTTCCCAGACACACCTGGCCAGTTTTCATTAATTCGGGAAAATTTTGATACTCATTCGTTCAGATGAATATACTCGTTCAATGGCTTTAAAGCGAAGAATTCATTCAATTCGTGGATCGTGATAGCATCGCAAGTTAATTGTTTTTTTTTTTTTAGTGTTGCCAGTATATTCAACTGACTGTGTAACCATAATTAAATTACCTTCTACTTAAAGTTTACGGCAGTTTAACATCGACCTAATTGCCTGTTTGACAAGTCTACTGCCACATATTTTAAAGATATCTATCGAGAGATTTATTATTTCCGCTAGACGTATTACGGTTGCTCACGATTTTAATGGAATGCGATCGATGGTACTGAATTTGTAATTTGTTGTGCTTACTTTTCAATTATCAAGTATAATTTGTATATGATAAAATCTTACAAGTATTTAGTCATGTTCAAATTAATTAAAAATAATTGTATATTTTTATTATAAAGCAAATGGAAGTTCTAAATATGAAGAAATAGTTTTAGGACGGATACAGACCGTAATAACAAAAAAATATTATATCACAACTAGTTATCAAAACGTGAAGAGAAGATAAAATCAGCTTTTGGATATTAAGCTTAAACGAACTGGCAATTACGGTCTTATAACGCATTGCTTGGTTTATCATTTTGCGCTAAATTTTAAGATAGTGAATGGTTATTTAAATTGAAAGTTACCAGCCAGCGATTAGCGTAAGAACAATCATCATAAATTGAGGAATTAGCAAAAGGCGCCGCGGCGCCGCGCAGCTCGCTTGGAGGTACTTACTCTGCTCAAATATTTAGCGTCAATGTAATGGTAAAAAATATTTTTGTTATTTTAATTAGCATAGCGGACTGGCAAATGAGTCATCTGATAAATAGGCACCATCTGGGAATGTTATCTATCACTCTTTAACTATTACAACTTACATTGTTAATGTGATTTAATTGGTCAATTATTGACAATAAAATCAACTAGGATGTTACGTCCTTTGTACACTGTCACCTAGTCCCCTAGACACTCACCCATGAAGCCGGAACATCAAAATTTTAAGTATGGCTGTTTGGCGGCAGGTTATATGATGAGTAGGTGGTACCTACCCAAACGAACTTGCACAAAGCTCTACCACCGAGTAAACAATAAACTAAATGATATTATAACTTAAAAATGTTATAAGTGGAAATGTACTTCGAATCTTCATTTCTGTATTATATACATTCTATAGGTAAGATAGCCTTTTATATCCCGGTGAAATGAACAGGAGCCGAGGGTAAACGCTCGCAAAGTAACAAAACATGTCGAATATTATTTAGTGTTTCACTAATCAGTAACATTTTTATTTTGAACCGTATTAAATTACTATATTTTCACGGTCTCATGTTTTATAACAAGTTAAGTAATAAATAAAAATAATGGCCTGTAATGGGCTAAGCTGCCGGCCGAAATGGTTCATTTATAATTAAATTGTTTAGGAACATGAAAAGTCAAGATGATAATTAACCTCTTTAATAAGTATCATAAGGGTTTTGGTAAATACAAATTTTCATATAATCGTCTGTGACCGTTGTCTTCCCCTGACAGGTTTAATCTACCTTAACCTAATATTGATGTACCATATTATGAAATATTTTATTATGATACGCCTTCATTAAGAGGCTAACCATGACATATATTAAGGGTAGATATTTGTAGGTAAAAATAAAAAGACATAACTCACCAGAACTCGTTCCTCGGTCCTTTCACATTTTATTGTATAATAAATATCTAAAATAAAAACTATACTAAGCTAACAAATATATTAAAGATAACTGATAAAATAAACTGGAAGCCAATGTATGTAAGATTAACATGTGGACATGAGAAAGAACAAAAGATGTAGGAAGAAATCAATAATCTTGCTACTCTATGCTAATTTTTAATATAATATATTAGGGTGAAAAAATCTTATTAATATTTAGTAATGTGGCACATCTGATTTGATGATACCTCATAAATTAAATCAAGTTAAAAATTCAAACCAACTTAAGCACCTTTATCACGAAGTAAGATAATAATTCATCTCATCGTGACGAGCTCTTAAATAAGTAATTAATGACACTTTGGCATGCATCTCATCGTACCGCGTCTATATCATTACTAAATAATTTATCTACATCAATAACATATCTCATTAATAATAATTTCATTAGAAATGTCAAAGAAGTTTAGTAGATAGTTCTTTTAATTAAATAGGTTATGGTTAAATTATGTAACTTCTCTTAGTATTAATAATCATTCAAGTATTTACTTAATTTCTTAATAAGCTTAGGTATTATTTAAACCGTCTTTAAAATATATTTATAAGAAGCTGAATATCTTATTATGATGACTTAATTACAATTATAGATAGTGGATATTTTAATTTCAGTATTTATATTTTAACTAGGTATTAATTATTCTGGTGAGTTACATTGATTTATTGTTTATAATATTTTAATTGTTTATACATCTTTTTATATCGTTTAAGTATGGCGAACCTAATAGATACTAAGTTATTCCAGTCTCCATCTCAATCCGTTGTAAGAGCTAAGGTGCGATTAGGAAGAAGTTTTGACAAGTGCATTTAATTAATGAACCGACCATGAGTTGTTTACCGCATATTTATTTCAAGCAGTTCTATCAAGTATAGTTTAACACGGTGCGCCGATTCGACATAATTAGGATAAGAACAAGCAAATGATGATGACGATGATAAATTCATGACCTTAGGTAATCCATTGTAAGCTGAATTTTCATAGGTCGTAAACTCAACAGAAATATAATTAACAATTAATGAAAATTTCTGGAGAACACATAATATCAATTTGCATGTCTCCTTTGTATCTTTTGAAAATTTCTTTGTAATTTATTTTTTATTGATAACATGAAAATGAAGTTAAGTAACAGCCTGTCTCACTGCTGGGCTGAGGGCTCCTCTCCATTGGAGGAGACGAGTTAGAGATTCTTCTGGGTAGAACCCACATTCCTTAGTAGATTCGTAGTTTAAATTAAAATTCTAAAATGACTGAAAGGAGGAATTTTGACTTTGACCTTGACTATTCCACCACGCTGCTTCAATATCGGTTGGGGGAGGTGACAGATTTCAGTAAAATACGATAAAAAATTAGATTTTCTTACGTATTTCTTCTTTCATCGCCGAACACGAGATTGGTAATCTATACTAATATATAAAGCTGAAGAGTTTGTTCGTTTGATCCGGCTAATCTCAGAAACTACTGGTTCGAATTTAAAATATATGTTTGTGTTGGATAGTACTCATATCGAGGAAGCTAGCAGCTAGAACATAATGTATGTATACAAATTAAACATACCAAAATTCAATGGTGATTATCTGGGTTTGAGCCAGTAATCATCGGTTGAGAATCTCGTGTTCCAACATCTGTGCCAACTTTATCCTTGAACATTTTTAATAACACTAAATCTCGTTAACTGCTTCCGAACAACAAAAGAAAAATCGTTTGACCCTTATTTTTGGCGTCTTTTTTTATTTAATTATTTATATTGTTTTATAAATATAAATGTTTTTATTAATAGGTGTCGTAAGAGGCATCTAGTGATCGTCTTCCCATTCTCTATATTATTTTAATTAATTTGTAAATTTGAAATAGAGTACAGTACACTATTATTCCGATACTTGAGACATCTAGTGATACAGCTGAACATACTTGTAGTTTGTACTGCCCTCTATTGGAAATATTATAAAGTATAATATCGTCAATAGATGGCACTTCACTTCGTAATATTTCTTTGTTTAAAATCCTATGTTGTGATTGGCTGTACAAAAAAGGATGTATACGTCAGAAATTAAACGGGTTGAATATTATGGATGTACTTTTGTAAATGTTGCCGCTGTAAATTATTCTTAGATTTTTTAAAATAATAAATTCTAAGATCATTTTATTACACAATATTGAACTTATTAATTTATATAATATAAAAAGCTAATTTTAAATAAGTAATTACTGATTATATCAGTTGCTATTGGTATTATTAATACTGGTAACACAATATTATTTTCTTGATCGTAATTCGTAAGTTTCTGCTGCTATGCTACTTACTACTGTCTACTGTGCAAGTTCACGACAACAAAGTATAATATTGTTTGTGTAGTGCATTATAAAATGTCCTAAATTGTGATCTGTGAAACAATATTGTGATTTAATCATAAACAAATCTAAAAAGAAAATCGTGAAAAGCGATATGATACTCTCCTTGGCAGTGTTCTAAGATTGTGCTCATATCGTGAAGTTTCATAATAGTGTCACTATGATAAAATCCGAAATGGCTTCAAAGCCCGCAAATCAGAAAAGAAGGTATGTATCATAATTTTTTAAATGTTACCTCTTGGTGTTTCTTCTATTCTACAACATTCTAAAGATTATACTTAGCACCTAACCTTAGATTCAGATTTTCCTGGTACGGATCTGCCAAGTGTCCCTCTTTTAACTTTCTCTTTAATATTCAATATAATTCACTTAAGTTGTTCATTATACTTTGAAATATATTTTTTCTCCGGCTTTTAAATTATTATTTATTTATAAAATCATAATACATGTATATGGCCATCAAACTGTTTGTTAGAGACGAACGCGCATACGTAACCAATTAAGATAAAAGTTTGTCAGAGTAACAAAAACAACAAATACTAAGCAATAAAAAAACTTTTTTGAAAAATTTGTAACAATACCACAAGTTACTCTCATAATGTATATATATAAAAGTTGTGTGTTTCAGTTTTAAGTTTATTAATTTTTCTTGATATATTGTAAGTATCCTTGAATATAGGTAATGTGTATTATTCAAGTTATAAATACCACGGACATGGTTACTATTACAATTATTACATCAGCTTTGTGCTCAATTAATTATCAACATACTTTCTTTTATTGCAATGATACTTTTTTGTTACTGATTAGCATATAAGGCTTTAGATTCCCTATTGATCTGTACCTGTTCTCTCTTAAATACCTATATTTTTTATCACGCTGAGAATGAATAAATAGAGGGATCATGTACCTCTTTTCACATTATTGTGCACTATAATATCTCCTGCATAGTTGGTTAATTTCTGTCTAGAATGGACTAATTGACTATATATATGTAATTATCAAAGTTTAGAAAGTTGTGACTTCTTCGTCAATGATTTAAAAATATTGACATTATAGATTTAATCATTATTAATTAGTGAATAACCATAAATAAACAAAAAGTATATATTGATATTATGTCATTTATGTAGAAAAAATGAAATGACAATGATTATTATTATCTACAAATAAATTAATCACAGAGCTGCAAGTTTACCCTATTTGGAATTATCTCAAAATTTCCTGTTATTCAATAAGCACTGGATAAAAATAATACATGGATCGTCCCCTGAAAAGACGGAGTGCATACCCCTGGTTTTTTAATGAGCAGCGCCCGTAAGTCTACAAATGAATTATTAACCCGGTGTAGACTAGTAATAATAGGTGATGTCACAGTTTATATAAAATTTGTCTTTTTTTTTGTGAATACATAATATTTGTTTCAACGTAAATGTCACTAACAGTATATATGCTTACAATATCTTCAGACTATTTGTATCTGTAATCCGTTAATTAATGCCTAATAAAAGTGAAACCAATTTAAAGTTCCTTTGAATGTGAATGAATGGAATACCATTTTGTAAATCTATGGTGAATGTAGATGTTTTGTAAAGCGATAAAGCCCTGTGGTATACAACATTGCTTCTGATTAGCTAGTTTAGGCAAAGCTTTACATTTGAGTTAAATAAGCATTCAACAATGAAAACAAATAAACTATAATTATTTAATAGTAATTTGTTGTTAGTAAATGTTGTGTTTGGTATATCTATATAATCCTCTAAAAAATAAAGTAACTAAATACACAATTAATTTTTTCATCTCATTCATATATCAGACCATATCATCACCACGAGATGAATTTTCCTGTTTTACTTTTCATAACAATTATTTTTTGTATATGTTTTTGTGTAAATATTGCTTTATATGTAAATTCACATCGACTAATAGCCATTTCTTAAGATAATTTATTCCAAGAAATATGGCAGATTCTGATAACTTTTTCCTGCTACATATATTCATGATTCAACAAATTTTATAATAATAATTTAATTAAAATTCAGAAGTATGAGGTTAACATTGATGCGACCAAGTAATTGACAAGTTACTTGATAAATGAATTTTTGGAATTTTAAAGATAAGATAAGTGTGAAGTATCTTTGCAGACCGTTGCTGATGTTTCCTTACTTTAATATTTTGACTGTTTGACTTTCCTACCGATTATGTAAATATGAATTCAATGTATTCTAAAACCATAAGCTGCCTGCTAATTCTACTCTTTAAAACATAGTCATAGTATATCCTAAAAATACCTACATAGATAAAACATATTCTAAAACCCGATAGAATTCTACATCTATGCTAAGACAAAAGAACCTTTTTTCTTCACTTCACCTCATTTTGTCAGCCCATTGAATATTTATTATTTATACATAATGTCCTATACTTGGATGTACATCAGAAAAATTTTGATTTTATTCTTCCTTAAGTTTCGACAGAAAAGCTTATGCATGGTCACATAATGTAATATGTAGTGTAAACAGACTTATCATGGAGTCAATTCACATAAGTCCACGAAGTGGTGCTATTTTTTTTTAAATTCAGTAACGCCTTTTAGGATCTACCAATGATACCTTTTATATAGATTATATTTATAATCACAATCAGGTAATTACATTAAAAATATCTATTTAATCATTGTTTTTAATATACGCAGATATATGTATTTTGATTATTAATTTTTATTTTGAATATTAGCTTGTCAAAAATAGTGTTAAATAATACAAAGAATGAACTTAAATTGAGTTAGGTTCAGTAACAGCCTGTGAATATCCCACTGCTGGGCTAAGGCCTCTTTTTGAGGAGAAGAGTTGGAGCTTATTCCACCACGCTGTTTCAATGCTGGTTGGTGGAATATACATGTGACACAATTTCATTGAAATTTGACACATGCAGGTTTCCATACGATGTTTTCCTTCACCGCTAAGACCGAGATGAATTATAATCCAAAAGTAAGCACATGCAATATAGTGGTGCCTGACTGGGTTTGAACCCATGATCATTGGTTAAGAGTCATGCGTTATATGCGCTGTGTCTGCCTATTATGCTTACACGAGTAAATTACTCAGTAAAAATTGAATGTAATTCGGTATGGAAGGATAGAAGCTACTTTTCTATTTCCAACGCCAGCTCCTCCCCCCTAACACTTCATCGAAGTCGCAGGTATACACTAGTGTGTATTAAGTATATGAATTCTTAATGTATGTTATGAATAAAGATTATTATAATATTTTAAGTTTAATTATATTATAGCGGATATTGTTGCAGTTAAATGCATCATCAATTTATTTAATAATGTGCGGGGATTTACAAATTCCGTAATTAGGTTGTATTTAGGTTTCATCCTGTCTTATTTATTCACTTTACTAGTGAGGATATTATTTTGATACTGAGAAATCACACTCATATTTACTTAGCGCCATATATTTATTATTAACGTGTTAATTTCTTTTTATTTCCTTTTAAAATACCTAACACCAAACTTTGTTATTATCAATGTTTTTTTTTTCATTATTCTAACGCAATAAAATGTTCTACATTGTATTAACATGTTTTAAAACGGAATATCGAGTAACCATATTTTAAACAATTGTCATTTTATAATCATATAATGTACGTAAAAATATAAATGACACTTTTATTTATATAATAAAAACGGTACATTTCCATTTTGTCTCGGAATAACTTAACACGTAATTCCCTCCAGGGACTGGGTACTATTCATTTATCTGTTATTTTACCGCCAAATATCGTATTGATATGTTCCGGCCATCAATCAAGTCACCATGTATCTCCTATACACAGATGAAACAGATTAGCTCTCTATAAAGTATAGACCACTCTTTACGACGTCAACCGCGGGACTTAGGATGTTATGTATGTCAATTGTGCCTCTTCATATTTTTCGTAGTGCATATTGATATAGGTACATATAAGATATATTTTTTTCTCGGATTTGTCTAATTATAAATACGAAAGGTTAATGTCCTATAATGCGACTGACATCCATTGATCGTAATCCGCTGAAACCGATTTGTCAACATAAACATGTTAGAAACTTGTCTGAAATTAACATGTTCCAGTACGTTAAAGAAATATTCTAAATGTCTATACTAGTAAACATAAGTTCAACAAGTAGTCGTAAAATTGTTCAGAACTGAAGTAAAAATAAACTACTTTGTATTGAAATTTACATTTCTAAAATAATTCTTGAATTATCGCACATAACTTTTACATGAATCTTATATTTGTAAGATTTTATGTAAAAGTTATGTGCTTGATAGAAGCACGTAAAACTGATTGTGTTTATATATATAATATTTCATCAGTATATTCCTAAGTAGTTTGGGCAAAATGGGTCTCGCAAGAACCGACAAAGGGAATCTTTTTCAAGTGCAATCATTCTCTCAGTGTAATTCAAATATTACCTTATAAATTATAAAAAATTAAGTAACCTACGAGATTTTGCTTTTTTAAATTTTTGTATACAACATTTCAACAAATAAATAAATAATCGTCGGTGCTGTCGTTATTGACGAAAATATTGATCAAATTAAAAGTTTTCGATATTTAAACGTTTATTGCGATATTTGTAATGTTTCATTGTTTGCGTCGTATTCATCTAAGCCATAAGTTAGTTGAAACTTTATACGGTAAGTCATTGTTGTTGACACTAGTGTGATTTCTGGTTAAATAGTATCATCAACGGACAAGAGATGGAATTATTTTTAAGCTCGTTCATTAATTTAGTTTAAATTATAATTTCTCAGCCGAAAATAATTCTTTCCACCTTATTCATCTACGTAGACGAGGTCATTCACCCTGCACATAAATATGGTAATAACTAAAATTTTCCTGCTTGATACATACGAATGCGATCACGGAAAAGTAAACAACTCTTACGGATCTTTGTTACGTAATTGTCAGTTTTCTAGCCCATGCTAATTCAGGTCAATGAAAATAGCTTTAGGGAGCACTCGAATGGCAGCCAGTTATCGTGTACTGGAATTTTCCTTATAAACTTATGCTCTTTCAATAGGTACTTGATTGATTACTTCTGGTTACATCTTGGATTATTATCCCAAAACACGAGCAATCGTTTTTAAAATGTTATTAACATGAATTGTCACAACAATTATCTTACACATACGCGAAACGGACTTTGAACTACAAATTAGAATCAAGTAGCCTATGATTCCACCGTTCGGATTCATGATAATCATTTGTCGCTTGAACTGTCTGATAAGTGTCATCGGAACTGCAATTTCCTTACATAATCGTAATTTCACTAAATTATTTTGTTCATTTCATGCTGCCTCGCTAAATTCGTGAAAAATAATGACTTTTCATCCGTCGTTGAAACAAAATGATAACATCTAAATTTGTGATTTAATATCAGGTAGAATTTTTCCAAATCAAGGCGTTAAATTCGAGAACACACATATATGTAGTAAGTGATTTTAATGCACGAGAAGAATTACAAACAACACTACATGGATAATATTTTTTTGCATAATCTGACAAGCTTTATTTTATTTACAATCACTTTGGAATATTCTAGAAATGTTATGCGAACCAGTAACTAAACAGACTAACGAAAATAGTCTTTAACATTTTCCTCAAGCAAATTCTTCTTAAAATTTCACTATAAATACATCAGTTTACACTTGAAATGCTTCGAGCATTTAAACTACTTTTTTTAATGATCATTTATTTTATTTTTACTTTCCAGTACACGAGATACGTTAAGACATATTTTTGTATTCATTGACGTATTTTATCTGTGACATGTGACTGGATTTAGTGGATTGATTTAAATCTGCTATCGCATTTTTGATTGGAAGAATATTGCATGAAAATTATAAATATTGTAAATAGAGATCTGTTTGATTTAAGTCGAATTTCTATTTCACCCGAGACCCAAACTTGTATAGTAACACAAATAACGGTAACTCATTCTTAGAATTTATAATTCGTAATCGTCTGATAGATATTTGGCCATTTTAACAGCCGTAATAAACGAGCTCTAAACTTTGGAAGAAACGTTTATTGTTCAATCAATTTTAACATTAATTAAAAAATATATATCTTGTTGTAATGTTTAATTCATTTGTTTCTAGAAATTATATTGTTCTAACTAACTAAAGGAATTAACTACCTTGCTTATAAACGTTCTTTAATTCTTAGAAATATGTTATGTGGCTGATGAAGTAGATCTCAATACAGTTCATTTTATGTTTTTTTTTATTAAGAGTTTATAATATGCTTCAAAAAGTCTTTATTTAATATAGAAATGTTATACTTGGTCATTTATTGTCACTATTATTATCTGATATACGGAAAGAGGAAAATTTTATGAAAATGAATTGAGCTAATTGATAAGAGTTTAAAAAAACAGCATAAATCTTAGTATAACATATGTTAATTATTTTTATTTACCCAATAATAATAAATAACCGCTATGAAAATACAACCTTTGTGCTCCATTAAAACAACTCGTAACACAAAAAAAAAATAAGTTAACAAATCGTTTGGAATTAATTACTACCCGTCGTCCTTGGTGTCAAAGTAATCTAACCATACGTGACATTATTTTATTATTACTAATTTTCTAGAGCATAATATTATAACACTACAAAAGAGTAGCAAGAAAATATAATACAAGCAATATTATATATATTAACAGCCTGTGAATGTCCCACTGCTGGGCTAAGGCCTCTTCTCCTCTTTTTGAGGACAAGGTTTGGAGCTTATTCAACCACGCTTCTCCAATGCGGGTTCGTGGAATACACATGTGACAGAATTTCAGTGAAATTTGACACATGCAGGTTTTCTCACGATGTTTTCCTTCACCGTTAAGCACGAGATGAATTATAATGACAAATTAAGCACATGAAATTCAGCGGTGCTTGCCCGGGTTTGATCCCACGATCATCGGTTAAGATTCACGCGGTTTTACCACTAGGCCATCTCGGCTTACAAGCAATAATTTAATTTTATATAAAACAAATTAACGAAATATTACACTATACTATGCACCGAGTACTTTTTCTTTCTTTACCGAATTATGAACTTGTATGTTTTTTATATGTCAGATATTCTTACCTAAATTGAATCAAATAGTAGGTTTCAGTTATGTTAATAAATGAATATTAACAATCGTATTTAATTAATTACTACTACTGCGTCAATCGCATCACTTCCAAGCCTGACACTCCATCCAAAGTTGTTGTAACAGCGTAAATTTTATAGTCGTAGCTACAAAGTTCATATTTAAATCAAAATAAAATATAATAATATATATAATAAAATATGAGGTTGATTTGTTTTCTTCTTGTGCATGCTGTGTTCTTCTTTAAGTAATGGTGACACTTAGAACAGAGCTTCACTTTTGTTATATTATATTATTTTAATCATTGTACACCTTGTTGAAGAACCAAATAAAATGAATAAAGTATGGCTTTGCAAGCGGGGCTCAGAATTCAGAAAATTTTGCCAATAACATAGGATGGAGATTGGCGATAGAAAATTGATCGAAGTTAAATTTTAATGACAGGCATAATAGTAACAGTTTCTATATCAACTCATAACCTGAAACAAGAAAAACATAAATGATTGAAATAAAAGCATAAATTGTTAGTACGTAAAATACAGTTACGCACAAACCTATTTATAGTTTTATTTTAGTACATGATGATACGTGTTCCATTGTTAATCTTGACGATTTAACGATAGGTTTTCTTATAACTAACATACAATTTATTCTACATTTTTTATGTCTAGTTATTTCTTTTGTGCGTGTAATGACATTTATAAAAATTCCACCAGGTAAGTTTTATACGCACCTTTTTCATACGTAAGGAATGACACCGGCTAAGTGGTGTGATAACAATAGGGGCGGAGGTTTTTGCCCAGCATTGGGATATTTACAGGATATTAAAGTAACAACTTTAATGGATACAAATAAAAGCTGTAAAAACGATTAAATTAAAAAAAGCCAATCGCTTTTTAGTTCTTGTTGTCATTTATTTTTGTTAAAGTACGTCCATTTATTTTCATCTGTCATACTGTCGGTTAAGTTTTAGTCGAGGGGTGAGAAGCTAGTGCCAGTTAGAAAAGTAATAGCAATTTCACCTTTTTATATAATTGCCTGGTTTGTAATAAAAGATTCAATTTGTATCACATGACATTTATTTTTATCAGCACCGGATTGATTGATACTTTATGACGTGTCTGATAAAATCATGAGGCGATGGTATTCAGGTGAATCAAATTTATTTTAAACATAATTTATTTGTAATAATATACTAAAGTAAGTAATACAGTAAATTAAGTAACCTTGCAATGGGGTATAGATTGTCTACGAAGTTAAAAGTTAAGATACTCTCAGGTCTCTACAAAACTATAAATATTACTTGAAATACTTAAACAAAACAAAAGTACTATGTGAAACGATAATCCATTCAATATCCATCACGTATTTAGAAATTGATTAAATATCATATTATAATATCAATTAATGTAATACTCAGACAGGGTCGAAATTAATCATGAGTTTATCAATTTTTGCTACCATGCGAGTTATAGCGGGCGAGATAAGAACATCTTTGCCACTATCAGTTGCTCGTCGATTATGTAGCCCGATGGACTGTTTTATAATTTTATATATGACAATAACAAAGTATTTAGTATGTTGGTGAACGGGGAAACTATCACCCAGCGATGCCCGGTGGTCGGTAGCTTCGAGGAATCAGGATGGAATGTGCAGTGTCCGATGTCGAATCAGTGGTCGAGGCAACCAGTGGACAATGTGTGCAATTATATATACAATAGCTTCAGTGATTTATCAGTGCAATGCTACGACAGGAGCTACTACCGAGACAATGTCCCCCAACAGTACTATCAACAAAGAGTGGTGTACAGGCAGCCGCCGAGTTTTCAAGCGGAATTGCCTTGCCGCCAAGGACAGGAATGGGACTACAATAGCGCGTGCTACAATGTAGACGGTCAACCGTGCCAATACACGAATGTCGTCGACTTAGAAGACTTCATGTGAGTCTTGTGATCGCCTGATTAAGATGAAATTATTCACATACTAGTCATGACGAAGTAATTTATACACATAATTAATTATAATACTAAGCTTTAAATAGGAAACACTTTTAAACAATGTGCTTATGTTCGTTATCTTTGCTAGTTACTAGGAACTCGAAGAGTATATTCTATATTGTATTTACATATGTTTATAGGTTATGAAGGCCTGTTTTTCTATCCATGTAATTTGATATTTAATTAATGAATGCGTTGACCAATAAAATGTGTTGTGAAATATATATTTTTTGCTGATTCTTATCATTATAGTAATATTACCTAATACATATTACGCATGATTTAATAAATTTATGTTTAATATTATATCCGTTCCGTTTAGTGGTAAACAAAATTTACTAAGAAAATTCAATTTTTTCTATATTTTCTTCGGTATCTTTGTTTTTTTTTATTTTTCTAAAGATTATATAGTTAAGGTCGTAACACCTTAATTTAATAAAGGCCTATAAAGTTTTTGATTGTGTGTCTTGTTTTGGTTATATTACTCGATATCTCCGCCTTATGGTCAGTTTTAATGATTTTATTGATAAGATTAGGTAATTTAGGTTATGGCTAATCCGACATAAACTAAAGTCTCTAGTTTCAATAAAAAACTGTAGTAAATTAAAAGAAAGAATCCACTAAGGCTTGGAAATTATTTTTCTCTAAACGGCGATGGTTCATGCAAGCAGCGTGTTTAAAAGGATATTTTATTTAAAACTAACGCTTATTTACAAGTAAAAGTAAAAAAAAACTTCAAGTTGAAGACAATTTTTTTAGTAAGTTTGTTCATAAGCTTCATCAGTCGTTCGAGTGTGATGAACGAACACAAAAATTACAAGTACTATTTAAATTGTATACTATAACTAGTTAGATACTTTGTTAATGCAAAAATCGAAAGAGTATGAACTTTTTAACCCTATTCTTTGGATGGAGTTTGCATAAAATCCAATTACAAATTTGTCTAGGGAAATCATAAAAATATTTTTTAAGTAATAAGTGATGTGTTTATTTTTTTTTAAGTAGGTAATTACGATTATTAAACACAGACCTTCTACATAATATAAATCATAGCATTCAATTTCATCTTATCGGTCTTACTTACCAGCAATAAAATTTCCAAATGTATACATTCTAAATGTATTTTATCGAATATTTTTAACATTTTTTATCGCGATATTAATTATTAAGTCTAAAATATAATATAAGATATAAAATCAATTCGTCGATAATATTGTTATTTGCCATTTTCAGAAAACTATTAACACTTGGAATGTACCATTAATTATATACTCTTGTTACACCCTAGTGCCTCGGAGAGCACGTACATCCAATGATTGCTCTTGGACTTTAATCCTGTCGGATTGTCGTCCCATCGAGTAAATGCATTGTCTGTTTGGGCACTAATTTGTGCACGCTTAGCAATTTTATTGACTCTTGTGAGATTGAACGCCGCAACCCAAATTGTTTAGAAGGACATCATACTCATGATCGATGGTATATTACAAAGTTATGTTCACTAAGTATTTTGACACCAACATTTAAAACAAAAAATGGTTACTGGCAGGTTGAATATTGTTTGACATTATATTATCTTCATTTTTTAATAATCTACTTATCATATTGATTTCGAGTATTCTAGATAAAGTTAAGTCAATAAGAAAAAAGGTCAAGAGAGTTTGTGGATATCGGTACTAAATTTAGCCATATCAACCAAAGTATAATCGATATCACAATCAAATAGATTTCGTCTAAAGTATTGATAAACGTGATGGTCTGATAAAATGAAGAAATTACGATTGATGGTATATTTCCATTCATGCTAAACCGGATTGTATTAGACGTTTAGACTACGTTGTAGTCGAAACGGGGTGATGTCAATGACTGTGGTGGTGACCGTCATGTGGTGGTAACCAACGCCAATCGACAATGGCATTGTAAGAAATGTTAACCATTGCTTACATCGCCAACCTTGGACACTAAGATATTATGTCCCTTGTGCCTGTAATAACACTGGCTCACTCACCCTTCCGAAACAACTATACCAAGTACTGCTGTTTTACAGTAGATGATCTGATGAGTACATACCCAGATGTACTTACACAAAGCTTTACCACCGAGTATATATTTATACATAAATATATCTATATTTATTTAATACTGTGCCCGTACCTATGGGTCGTATTCCTGCTTGAGAAATAGATACAAACGTGTGCTAATATAATACTTTTGGCCGAATAATTTTAAGTATTATTATTATATTCAAAATTTAGTATGCGAAATTTTGAAATTAATGACGTTCCAAATAATTAAGTCCCACTTCATTTTGAATGACGTTTCAGTATTCGGCCGTTTATCTATTATTTACTTGTTAGAATAATAGATAAATTAATTGTTTGAATAGCTGAAAACATATAGATATGGCTCGATGAAAAGTTTTATGTATTTAATATATAATAATGTACGATGAAATAATTTAATCATTATAATATTCGGTTATATTTTAAGTCCTGTAATAATAAATTTACGTAACTGATACCTTTATTATATAAATAACGTGGGATAAAATCTAATTTAAAATTACTGTTTATTATTAATTATTATTTATTACATATGTGAACATATTATATTGACTAACGAGATGACTCGTGAGTATAATAGCCCACAAGATCGCGTGGGGCTTTGTTACGGCTTCATTTCTAGAATATTTATGATATTACTAATAACGGCTGGAAGAGCGCCAGACGCTTCATGTTTATCAGCTGATTAAAACCACGTGAGGTTTTCAACTCACAGACTTGTGATTATTTCCTCCCCAGACATCAAACCGCTAAACCTTCCCGCGATACGTCAAAACAAACTCATAGCTCCAGATACCGCGTGTCAATAATAACGTTGTATAAGGAAAATTATGTGTTTAGTCCATTTCGGTCGTCTGTGTTTGCGTCGATAGCTTAATCTGCTCCGTCCGCGCACTAATCGTGTGGAAACAACATAAGCACAGAGCAACTGATAACCTCGCTCCTTACCAGCATGAGGTACGTAATGCGACCGGCTATTATGTTATCTACTACAAATACTAACTTCCATGCATACATATAAGCGCGTTTACATAATATGTATGTACTAATAGTATAAATGCGAAAGTCTTGCTTAAATAATGTTTGTCTGTTACACTTTCACGGCTAAACCACTGAAACGATTTTGATAAAATTTGGATATGAAGCAACTACAACTTTTATATCTAACCCTGTCCCCCCTCCCCTAACACACGAGCGAGGCGATGGGCAAAAATTTGTTAATAATAATGTTGGTTGATACCACGTTGCAGTCAAGTGATACGTATCTTTAGATTTTTTTCATGACTATGCATTTTTTATTCTCACCACTTTCTGAATCTGTTTTATCCGTGATAAGTGTTACTTTAGCAATAAATCTTGCTTATCAACATAATGAGGAACCAATACTTATTATAATTTTCTATAAGTTATCTCTAGGAGCTCAGATTACATTCGTTTTTTTTTTTAAGTTTACATTATATATATTAATAATACATTTTATTACTACATTTTCTAATATTTAGTTTAATGTGAGAATAGTCGTTTATAATATAAGTAACATGTTTACTTTGCGTACCTAATAGGACTTTGTATTTGATAAGACAGCCCATCATAGAAATCGTGCCACGCATCATTTGGATTAATATAATTTTAATGACTTAATAATAGAGTTTCATACATAAAAACCTAATGATTAAGGAAAATAAGCGATGATATTATTTTTTTTCTTAAATCTAATAACACGTTTTTTAAAACCGCAGAAACAGGTACATTGTTGTTTTTATTACCACGGATTAGTAATATGTATAGATATTTACCTTTTGCCAGATAGTAAATAGACGGAGACGTAAATACTTTTCCTTAATTACCATAGAATTTTAAAAATGATTACATAAATAGAACCGACTCACGATACCTAACAACCACTTCACGGGTCGGACACGAATTTAGTTACACCCTGTATAAAGTATCACATAAACCGTCAATGCCTTTGGATCTAAGATAACGTAATATACGTGCAATTATAAAAGCTCACTCATAATTTGTTTGTTGTTAATACCTGCCCAGGCGTGCTTATACAAAGCCCAACCACCAGCTAATGTTCTTTAAGCATGAACTAATTTGTCTAGTGGCTAGAGTATAAGAAAGAAGATGGTCAAAGGTCCTGTGTTAAATCCCCGTGTCTAGGCTGTTGCCCAATATGTTATATTTAAACATTGTAGGATTTTATGGAAAATCATTTTCAGTAGTAGGCCGGACCCCGTAAGTTGTCAGTTGCCCACAGATGCACGTAAAGCCGTTGTTCCACCGCCTAGTCTTCTCTTCTTACCTAATAATGTTTTCTATTGTGTCGGATTTGACGTCCCATCAGAATATTTGAGTCAGGTGACTGATTAATTGATATACTTGTGTTTACAAACTCTAATATGTCATGCGCTGATATATGTTAGCTGTTCTCCCTCGTGAACAGCCGAAATCGGTAAGGAGGATTTAATCATAAAAAAGCTTAAGCTTAAAATGCGCTAAAATTTGTAAATGTCATAGTTAAATTGTATAATAACATATATAATATAACTAAGCCAATAAATTTTGTAAAGACGTTTGGTGTAATTTGTTATAGCTTTACACATAATGATACTTGTGAATCGTGTTTACGACACTATAAAATTATCTGTTTCCTACATATTAACTCCAAGAACTAATGCTAAGATCTAAGCTAATGGCTATTAATTATACGTGATTTATAATACTCATTCCTAGAAAAACAACAATGTCAAGTTAAAATATTGAGACTCTTAAATAGCTTTTATTGATGCAATTTATTTTATTAAGAATTAAACGTTCTTATATGTATATGGTTTATATTGGTTTACATTTAAGATGGCAAAAAAAGTAGAATATGTCCAGGCGGCGTTGTCGCTTATTAGCGTTTCGAAATTTTTATCTAGAGCTGTTGTGGCGAGTCACACTATAAAAAATAATTTGATGTTCACAAGAAAATTCGCAGATATGAAATAAGGTTAGCCGAAAGAAGGAAAAGCTGTGAGATTAAGGACTAATATGTGCAAGAAGGGAGTTACTGAGAATATGACTCGAGATAGAGATATGCGGAGGACAAAACACACTTCGTTAACAAACAAATGAAAAAAGACAAGTAATCAAATGATGAAATGAGACAATGTCCATAGACATTGATACCGTTTTATAACGAAATGCTATGAGCCAGATGAAGTGAATTTGATTGATTGTGATGTGTTATATGATATGTGATTGTATTGTGATTCTGATATGTTGATGTGATTTGTAATTTGTTCTAGACTTATATGAGACGTTATTATACATATAATTCAACCTGCCATGCTTAGAACTATCATTCAAAAAATCACAGTATTGTACAGCCATGAGTCATGATCATAATATACCTAAATAACTTTTTTTTTACGACAAACATTTATCATGCTCATGCGCTAATCTTTATATGTTTAACACAGAACAATGAGTGGTTACAATATATAGAGAAAGAACAGCCCAGGAGAAATATCGGAGATGTAATTTGGAATGTCAAAATGAAAGCTGAGGCTGAAAATAATTGAGAGTTAGTTTAAAGAAACTGTCTAATACAATAGCCAATTCTTAACACTAACCACAGTCAAAGTGAGCTAGGTATTAAAATAACGCGAAGTATTTATTACGATTTTAAAGTATGTAACATAAAAATATTAAACTCCTGTTCGTACGTAATAATAGATAACCTCTTGAAGCTCACGTACTCAGCTCGACACGTGACGATATCAATGAAGAACGGACATACAAATTTGCAAACCTACGTCACAGATCCTCGATTGGACGGGAACGCAATTATATTTACAATCACCGCCAATTGTAGCCTCCTGCTTTTAGCTCCCGTGCAAACTACGTGCAATTTTATTGTTTCCATCGCCATTTTAAATTTAAAACAAATGATATCAGGTATATATACAAACCTAATTGGTTTTGGTGTGAGGCAGAGGTTGCGATATAAATACCATATTTCAGCTTTTTTGTCAATAAGATTCGGAGAAAGTAGGCTGTTACAGAAAGACATACACGACCCCCCTCGTATAAGAACTTTTTTCTATTGTAAAGTTAATTGAACTTATTGCTAATATTTTTTTACTTTTAAGTGATAATTTATAGTTAATATTTTTTCTGTTTACTCTTACTATAAAGAAAACAAAGTTCAATCTATGTCTGAGACAAATTTGAGAGTGTAAAATCATAATAAGAAAAAATCTGTTGCAGCGTGATGAATTACGCTACGGATTGTTTGGTTTAATATTTATCTAAATTATAAACAAAATTCTGCTTATCATATGTTATATGTTTTTGTAATTGAGAATAAAAAATCTACCTCAAATTAATTATTGATTGCTATTCACAAGCTATACTCGGACTAACATTTCATAAAATAATTTTTATATTCAATCGTGTGACCTTTATCCGATGATAATGCTCACTTATCAAAATGTTGTTAAAACGCCGGTCTACGTCATAGCAATTCAATTGCGAAAGAACACGCTATTATTTTTGCAATTACTAACAATTTTAGACTATACAGTAGCCTTAGCTAATCATATCGTCTGACAGAATTCTAGTCTATTGTGATTTGTCTATTCATGACAATGAATATAAAAAAACACAGCAATACATTACAGAAACACATGACAGAAATAAATAATAAACGTCTTTCGTATTAAATTCTCATAACTACATAACAAAAAAACAAATATTATAAAAAAATACTCTTATATAAAATTTATAAAAACAGACCAATTATGTGAATAACATACAAATAAAAATGTATTATAACAAGCAATCCGTCCAGGTATTCGTAACGGTATCCAAAGATACCTTATTATTATACGAACTCGTTCTGCTCATACATTTAGATTGATTTAATAAGATGCATTGTTTTGTATGCTTTTACGCATTTGATTATTTACGGCGTTACTTTTAAACGTTGTTTAGAGGTGTAGTTAAATACAGATTTCGGTCTTTCTGACACTGATTTATGATTTGACATTCAAAATACCACAGCATAGTTTAATTTGTCACCAGCTAAATGAAGTTTAAACGTAACTTCGTGATTCTTCTCTTTCTTTTAATAGTAACTCCCGAAGCAATATTAATAAGTAAAAACATTAACACTTAACCTAATATTAACGGAGAATATGTAAAAGTGGTTAGCTTATCCATTTAAGGTATTTTTCTCCAGAAAGAAGGAGTGAGACCTTTTTTAGTTAATGCCACATATATAGTTATGGTTTCAACATATGCAATGAAATGAACTATACAAAATATAAATTGTTTCTGTTATGCTTAAAAACACCGGTCCAATATAATGATGAGTCCATTGGCTTTAGCTTTCACGGGCCGCTATGGACTGGTTTGTGTTTAAGTCATTTGTAACGTTCTTACACGTGCAATGTAGTTTTGAAATAATAATTTATAACAGTCAAAATAATATGGGATAGGAATTAAGATTCCATATTTCATCTTTTGAAATTCCCTAAACATTTTTAACTTCGAGGGTTCTCATAAATATTGTAGGAAACGTTTTTGGCTTCATCATTTGTAGTTTTAGAAAAATATATTTTGAATTTTAATAACATTCTTCTAAGCTGTTTTTCTTTATATTTTTTACATTTATTACATAAATCAGTAACACTGAAACTATTCCTATTCAAATATTATATTCTTATCAAAATTGTCGAAACTATAATGTACTCGAGATTGGGTATTTTCTATGTTTAAAATAAGATTACAATAAAATCTCTGACCTAAAATAGTTGACTATTTCGTTGTGTAAATATAAAATCCCGTGTAATAGATAAAAGTTATAGACGAACAAACGATACGATAAGCCTTACCTTACTTATCACTCCACACTTCTAAATATTACTTCTAAGTTACAACTAAAACCTTGTAAACCAAGAAAAAAATATATCATTATGTTAATATTACTGCGTAGTAAACAATTTGAAATTTAATTTACTCAAAATATTATTTATTCAAGTACCGTCTCGTCTCTTATAAGAACCTTAGAATCGTCAGAGTATTGTGTAAATAATTCATTTTATGGTATTTTGCATTTTTAGTTTTATTTATAACCACAAACAAAAAGTTGTGAATCTACTTTTCTCGACCATGATGAAGATCGACATATTAAGTTATTCCGTTTCACCGATTGCATTAATTGTTGTTGATTAAAAATTCTCTTTCATTTTTTACTGACACGTTCTCGTGATGTGATATTTATCCTCATTGCATTCCACTCGAATATATATCCGTCCTTATCGTTGCTCACGACGATTAATCGTTCCCGAAACTAGTTCACTTCCACATCTGTAACCTGTTGTAAACATTGTTTTTCTCGTTTCGTATACTAACAAATTTTATGTTACGAACGTTTATTGTAACGTTTTGAAAGCGTGAATTTTAAACAAGGATTGCCGGTTCAAACTGCCGAGCACTGAGATATCATGTGCTTATTTTTTTTATAATTAATCTCTTGCGTTGAAGGAAAACATCGTGCGGAAACCTGCATGAGTCGAATTGCACTGAAATTCTGTCTGTGGATACACCATCATGCAATGCGGGTTGCATTGCAGCAGGATGGTGAAATATACTGCAAAGTGCAAACCTCCTCAAGAAGAGGCCTTATAATATAATTATTATAATGTAAATTGTATGTGCTTATTTGAATTGATATTAACATGTAACGTAATATACTTGATTTCATTTATTTTGAACAATTATTTGCTTGACAAAATTTACAATTCGTTTATTTACAATGTATGTCCATTCATAATTGAGTCACTTAACGCTGTATGAATTCTAAATTAAAACTTTACGTCTAGCCGATTCAGAGAAAGTAGACCGTAACAAAGGGACAGACAGACATGCCCGATGCCAGTCATGCTATAAGGGTTCCTTTGTTATAAGATGTATTTACTGAATCTTAAATAGGTATTTGAGCAATACCAAATTAACATTATTGAAAGTAAAATTAATTTCTAACATTTTAAACATTAATTGCTGGATAATTTGTAAAATTTTTACCGATTAGATTCTAATATATAGATTTTGTCCTTGAGTTTATTATTGTAATCTAAAACCAAGGAAAAATCTGTATTTAATAACAAAAACCCCATCCAAATCGAATATAGTAGCTGGTCGTTTGATGCGTACATACAAACATACAAACGGGTCGAATAGAGAACCTAAAATAAATTAAAAATGGCAATTTATAGCTAATTGTTTGATACGATGTTTGTCTTATAGTATATTGTTTTAGCATAGTAATAAAGAATATGATTACGAAATTATATTACTGATAAAATTAATCTCATTTTTAAATCGGACGATAATAGTATTTATAAAAAAAATTGTATGAAAGAAAGACACAATTGCACAAGATTATATTTAAATCTTTCCACGCCATTCCCACCGTCTCGACCGTTCTTAGTATAAAAATCATTAATCTAATCACGTTTCGTGGCTCGTTTGCGTCAGTAGCTCCAACATAACACACCATTCAATATACATTTACTCTTTCATATTTAGATCAATCATTTTTGTTTTGTTTTTTTAGTAAGTAAATAACCATTGGTGGTAAATGGACCACCTAATGGTAAGTGGTTACCGTTCGGTGATATTAGCACTGTATGAAAATTTAAACATTTCATACATCGCTCATGCACCATCAAACTTGGGAACTAAGTTGTGTGAAGTGTGTCCCATGTATGTAGTTACATAAGCTAACCCTTCAAACCAGAACACAATAGGTTTGTCTGGCTGTAGAATGCGGATGACTTGATGATACCTGACACCGAGACGGGCTTGCACAAAGCCTTGTCACCAAGTAAATATCTTATCAATATCTTGTATTGAAAACTTCACGACTAAATGCATTCTAATCTAAGCATGATAAGATACCGGTGCATATAATCCAAGATTACGTATATGCATTATGTTATTTGATAAAAAAACGGGACTAAATGATAAAGATTACTGTTTAGAAATTGTTAACTTTTGGGGCGAAAACTGCGTGCTTAAATAAGCAATCAACCATAAGCAGTGATTTGAAATTACATTTGTTGACGCATTTGTTAAATATGCTATTTGGAACAGGCGATAATTGTTTGTGTTGGTTGGAACCTAATGACAAATTAATGGAATAAACTTTTCGTAATTGCAAGCCACACCGTTCAGTGATTTGGAAGAGAATCGTCTTGTGTTTGTCTAACGACTATTCGTTATTTTATATTATTGTTTTTTAAAAATACAATTTTCAAAAACGATAAGTATTTGTAAAATGTGTATACCGGGTGCGCCCGAGGTTGTCGACAATCGTAACAAACTTTGTGCAGTATCAAAAAGGTAATAATTATAAATTAATTGTTTTTATTTAATAAAATTAGAAAATATATACCTACATATTGTAATACAATTGTGAAATTTAATTTCTATTCTACTATGAATTTTATTTTTGTTAAAATATGTTAGTTCTTTAAATAATTTGTGTTAATGATCTGATTCAGCGATATATTTGTATAGTTCGAAGTTTCTAGAAGAATTTGTCAACATGATAATTAAAAGAAACGCATCGACCGATTTACTGTGACCATTCTATTTTAATAAAAGTCATAAATTACAACTAATCTCTCTTTATTATACTATAAACTAAATTAAAGCAATATTTTTATAGATAGAATAAAATTTTGTAGTTTATGAATGCAGATGCAGTGAATTCTTAGATTAAATTTTTAATTTTTCGCTGAAATCTTTGTGTTTTTTTCTTTTATCGGTCTATGGTATTGGATTTGATTAAATACTTGCTTTATAATTAGTATTGTAATTACAGACTACTTCTTCATTTATAATTAATTTTATTAATAAAAGTAAACTATAAATATACTTTCTTAATACAAAAATATTTCGTTTCATAATAGGTATATAACTGGCAAAAAAAGATTTTTTAACTTCAATAGTTTTCAACTAACTCCTTACAGTTTCTTGTCTATTACATTTGAATTATAGAGATCAAAGCGGTTGCCATATTGGTATAAGTTTATGGGATTTGCACCGCTCCATAGGGTAATATGAAGTTATACTTATAGCGTATTAACCAAACAACCATTCCATCAAACAAACAATCCAATTTTGCAAATCATATAATAGTCGTTCTCAGAAGAAAAGGATTCATCAAAAAGTCCCTAGTTTATTATAATTTAATAAGAATACATAAATTAATTTATTTGTTAATCACTCGATATTTTCTATAACACATTTTAATGTTCTGTGAAGTAATTTAGTTTTATTTATTAGCTACCCGCTTCGCACGGTTAGAATATGGATATACATTAAACGTTTATATCGTAATCCATGTATAATTTTGTTTAAAGACCAGTCGTAATGATTTCTTCCCACATTTATACAAGACTTGAATTATATAAACCTAAACCTACCTCATGAATCCAACCCGTCTTTGGATTAGACCGTATGAAAACCGTGTTCTATTTGAGTTTATCGCCTTCTAACCGACGCCACGGGTTACCCCGTTTATTTTATAATGTGTAGTGATTTTCTCTGAGAACCGTTTGTGTTATAAATTAGTTTTATTTTTAACCAGGAACAATGAGAAACGCAAAGAGAAATCGCGCGTTGCGGCACGCTGTCGGCGTACCAAGGAGATGCAGATCTTCGCTGAACTGACAGCTGCGTTGCCAGCGAAGAAGGAAGAAGTTGAGCAGCTGGACAAGGCTTCGGTGATGCGTCTTGCTATCTCATACCTTCGTGTTCGCGATGTCGTCTCTATGCGTAAGTATATATTACTAACAAAATCCGGCACACGTTGCCTGTCTGTCTATATGTTGAAAGGCATAGAAGTACAAATGTCGCAGCGCCATTATCATCGATTTAAAGCAGTGGATTTAAAAACATCCTCAATGTAAAATACATACATATATTGCCAACAGTCATGGTGATCGGTCAACTATCGAATTATATCAATCTCAAGAAGATATACATACTAAGAAGTATTTTTTTAAATACAATATCATAACGATAGTCTTGATATACAGCAATGATGATTGACACTAATTGCATATGGGGACCCCGTGCCGGTATCGAGGTTCTGCTTTTTTTGTTTTGGTTTGGTTAAATTTGGGCTAATATTAACTAATAAAATATATTTTTTGACAAACGCAATAATGATAACACTTTCTGACGTCACGCAATCAAGTGACGTATTAAATATGAGGTATATAAATTCGTATAATACAAAAATATGTTATAGATAACTGTTCTTGTTATATATATGTTTTATTATAAAATTGTTTTTTTTTTAATCGTGCTGTCTGTCCGGGGAATAATCATTTGTAGTTACTATAGTACTTAATAGAATTCGCGTGGACTTGATGAATAATTTATGGTACAAAGCGGTATCGTGACGCATTTGTTCTATTGAACATAGCGATGGTCAGAATTTAGGCGCCTTATTCGCTTCTTACATTTTGTTTACTAAATCAATTTACCAAATATTGTAATATACAAACATTTACCTTAAAAATTATCGTTTAAAATTTTAATTAATTAAATTGTATAATATGTAAAATATAATAATAAATTATACTGTAAAACCATGTAATAAATAGCGATAAGTTAGCAATTATTATGAATATAATTGAAAACACGCCCTCGATTACGTAATGTGTTGTATTCTTTCATAGAATCTTCTTTAAAAATAAAAGTAAAATTTTTGAAGGTTGAATTTGATTGCATTTACAATAAATTTCGACGCAAAAAGGTTGTACTTCTATCTGTTGTACTTATTTCATTCATATTTAACTTAATTTATTAAATTATATATTTTTTTAAATATATACGTATGTAATAAAACGCTGGTTATATTTTTATTACACCGTTTAGTTAAGTCTATAGTTTCCTCAAGCTATAGCGACCACAGCTTCCGTTTTATTTGGAACTTTGGCACGCGTCACGTTACATCGACATTTTACAATGCAAACTTTACCACAATGTCGTCATGGCAAAATAATTGATCGTTTTATTAATTTATAATAAAATTATTCAAACGTCTTTTGTGCGCACTTATTGTGTAGGCGATTGATATGTTTATATAGACAGTTCCTGACTGGAATATCAAATAATACCAGTATATATAACAATAATAAAAATAACTAGATAAATATGTATCCTATATTATACTCCGTCTTTCACTTGAGAACACTAATATGGATGACGGACGTTCATATTATAGTCCCTACAGTATATATTTGTCTATAGTATTTGTCATAGTGGTCACTATGCTATCTGGTAGTCTAAAATTATAATACTAAAATTCATTAATGTATGTATTATATAACATATGATATAAACCTGCTGTATAATTTAGTAATATATACAATAAATCTATTTGAATGACATATCTCGATATAATGTTTTATCGAGATCGCTCAGTGGTTAGTATTTTGCGGGTGGTGTGAATATTGTGGGTTCAGTACCACGGATTCGTCAAGTGCTTAATTGTGTTAAATAACTCATGTCGCACTTGGTGGTGAGGTAAACCGAATGTGTCGGATGAAAGTCTGCCACTTCTCAGTGGTAGTACATTACAACACTTTTTTCAGAATGTTTAACAACCATTACACAATATATAACGAAATACAAGTCCGTATGAGCGCGTGCATCAAATCAATAAGTTGAACATATGTAATTACATAATATCGAAGACGAAAATAGAAAGGATCATTCCCTTGAAGCAGCAATGACCTATTTTATATATATATTTTTTTGTAGGTATATGTTTGAAGCGTTCGTTTATTTAGACTGTGATACATCTTGTATGATCCATTTGTTAATTTTTAATCAACGTAAAAATAATATTGATTTTATACAAATACACTGATCTAACAATTTTATTGGACAGTAACAGAACTGAATTAGAGATATGTGTATACTTGATGTGACCAAAGCAATGTTCAAACAGCATTGTTTTTTCTTTCAGTTCCCGAAGACAAAGAGGCGCCAAAACTGCAAAGCCCGAAAGGTCTAGAAGAAGTACAATCCGAGCTCTCCTATATGAAGGCGTTGGATGGCTTCGTACTAGTATTATCGCAACAAGGCGACATTGTATACTGCAGTGAAAATATTGCGGAACACCTCGGCGTCTCTCAGGTAAGGAGTTGATTCGATTGATTTATTGCAGTCTTTAGTTTGGGAAGCAGCCAATACTCGCACTTCTATTGCGATTTTCTTACGTCGCTATATAACCTAGTTACTAGACGAATTAGTTAAATACTTCAACAGTCTGTAAACATATCCCAATACTGGACAGGCTTTTTCTCATCTAGGGGAGAAAGTGTGGCTTTATTTCACCAGGATGATTTTCAGAAAAGTAAAACGTCATGACAGTGGTCAGTGATAAACAAAAAGAAACTTCTAATAGAACAACATCGTAACAGTTTCTATATTCAATTAGAATTAATTAACATCCACAGAAATATTCCAAGAAAATTTATTTATCTTCTGTAAAAATATCTTTCAAATCTTAAATTGCATTTAGCACATCTCTGACAATCAATAAGCTATTCGATGAATATCGACTCGGATACGAAGATTTTTATAGCATTTGATTTTATTATCAATTTGGAGATATTCCGTTCAATGGGCTTGTCAACGTCAAGATTGAATCGATCCGAAAGACATCAAATTTCTTTTAAACATCAGCTTAGTTGTCAACCAATTCAAATTTTTTCTCGTTTTTTTATTATTAAAAAATAATAATAATTTATTGCTTTATAAATAGATATTCTAACGCAAAACAGCAGTACATACTTTGTATTGTTCCGGTTTGAAGGGTGAGTTGGTGGCGCATTGGCGATGTAAGCGATGGTTAGCATTTTTTACAATGCCATTATCTATGGGCGTTTGTGACCACTTACCATCAGGTGGCCCATACGCTCGTCCGCCTACCAACACAATAAAAAAAAATAATGATTCTCAGAACATTCTAAATTTAAAATTATTCCATTCGATTGACAGTTAATAAAAATTATCAATAAAACTCAGTGATTTATCTTCAGATACGTTATCATACTAGCCGAAAGTCTAGCTTTATACAGCAAACTATAAAGGAGAAATCCTTGATATAAATGAAGAAACACTCACTGTTAACACGCCTTATATATTATATACTTTTAGATTTTAAACTTTTTTAATAGTAACTAATTATGCAACGTGTAAAAACACAAAAGTTGCCGAGCATCAAACTTAAAAAAACTAGATGTTTTTTAAACAAAATGTATTTCGCGTTAAAATTTTGTGATTAACTAGTTCGTATGTTATGTAAGAAGGGATGTTTTTGTTGGTAGGAAGATTTGTTATAAAATTTAGCCTATGTCCTTCCTCGGGGTTCAAAAAGAGCTTGCTTCATACCAATTGTTGATATTTTATTATCATAATAATTATTTTATTTGAATTGTTATCATATTGTTTCCTACTATGTCACCAAAATATTGTAATATTTTTTCATGTTATTTAAATTTTAGTTTATTTCTGAATTATATATTACATATTACATCTTTACTGATTGAAATCGTTAATTAAACTGTAATAACTTCGTAAATGTTGTTTATTTCTTTGTGTTTTATGTTTTTGAAATATTTGGCATGCTGTAATTACCTTAATATATCTCCTACTGTAATTGACTGGTTTCGTTGTTATCTACATGGCCGCAGACAAAGAATCCGAGTTCAGGACTCTTATTCTGATTGGTCAATTTTAAGTGCCGGTGTGCCCCAAGGCGGAGTGCTTTCACCTCTGCTATTTTCGATTTTTATTAATTCCATAACTCACAATATATCTTCTCTCTACCACCTGTATGCCGACGATTTTCAGATTTACTGTCACTCTAAGTTAATAGATTTACCACTGACAATACAGACAATTAACTCAGACTTAAAAAAGATCTTAAGTTGGAGCAATTCATTCGGTCTCAAAATAAATCCACTTAAGTGTCAATCTATTATTATTGGCAGTCCAATATTAATCTCACGAATAGATTTTTCTCTTTTATCCCCTGTATTATTTGACAATGCCATAATTCCATACAGTGATAAAATTAAAAATCTGGGTATAATATTCGATAAAACCCTTTCTTGGAATCCACAAATGAGTGAGGTAAGCAGAAAAATGTTTGTTGCTGTTGGTTCCCTACGTAGATTACGTAACCTTTTACCGATTCCCACCAAAATTGCGTTAGCACAATCTATCCTTTTACCAATTCTTTATTATGCAGATTGCTGTTATCTTGATCTTAGAGAAGATCAATTGAACAAACTTGAGCGCATTCAAAATCTTTGCATCAGGTTCATATTTGGGCTTCGCAAGTATGACCACATATCCGTTTTTCGCAAAAAGCTCGAGTGGCTCCCGATCCGCCTTCGCAGGAATACACACATTCTCTCTCTTCTCTACTGTATACTTTTCAACCCCAATGCCCCAATTTATCTAAAACAGTCCTTCCAATTCCTTAGTGATTCCCATTTCCGCAGTCTTCGCTCCGAACAAAACCTTACTCTTAAAACTCCTTCCCATACTTCTTCCTTTTTTACTAAATCCTTCTCTGTCCAAGCAGTACGCTTGTGGAACTCCTTGCCCATAAATATAAGACGTGCACAATCCGTTGCTGCTTTTAAGAGGCTTCTAAAACACTATTATTTGTCATTGTAAATCGTTGTACTTTTATTTATGAAATATAATAATACTTTATATATAAGTATGTATTTTTATGTATTTGAATGTATTTATAAAAATATGTATTATTTTGTTTATACACGTATTTATATGTTATATATAACATGTATTAATCGTATGTATGTATGTTATATAGATATATGTTTGTGTATATATGATTTCCCTAATAGGTGTACACCTCCGAACCCCTTTCTTAGAGTATTCAATGTCCTCTATCCAAAGGTTGTCTGGAAGAGATCGCTCTTTTAGCGATAAGACCGCCTTTTGTACCGTGTTTTCTATTTTGTTGTGTTGCTTCTTGTAATTTATTTTGTTTGTGTGTACAATAAAGTATATTTATCTTTATCTTATCTTACCTTTAATTAAAAATTCAAATTCAAAATATACTATTTTATAACTAACACCTGCAGTCCAACAAGCGGACGAAGCCGCGGGCGAACACTAGTAAAGAAATCATGGTGCTTTGTCAGTGTAACAATACAAGTGTCAACAAATTAGCTCAAAAATTTATTATAATATATTTATAAGTTCTTCAAATTCAATACAGCATATCGATCAATGCTCGTTGCATTCTAATAATGTACTTTACGTCATTGAATACGTTCGAAGCGGAAAATCCATACTTATTTTGGTTATTTCGAAGAATACAGCGATATTGTTAAAGCGAAACATGCATTACGATGCTCCAAAACGCATTTTTCAGCATAAGTAATTGCAACATATTTTTCTATGCGAGGCAAAATTTTTATATCGGATTTCATCATAGGTTCATTTTATGCTAACAACACAAAAACAGTTCAAAGTCTATTTATACGCACTGATTATGTTTATAGTAGTTAAATATAATCAATTTCTTTATTTCAAATAGAGAATAATAATTTTTAATATGAATTATTTAAGACTTGTAGTTGTATCCATTTCATTGTCAGTAATATTCCAATGCCAGAGGTAATTATTAACAATAATCGTACCGCGATTATGTAGAACATCAATTTTAAAAATACAGTATTTTATGATTATTATTGTTTTAAAAATATTGAAATATAGCCCGTAAATATTCTTCTTAGTAAAGTATGTCTTGAAAACGGTTACATTTTAAACTACCATTTTTTTAATTGACTTGAAATACCCCATTAGATATAGCGGCCTTAAATCTGGGCAAACATGTCTATGGCTCGGATTCTGACGTACTTTAAAAGGTGGTGGTGGTGGTGTATCTGTACGTTATGGTTTTCAAGGTTTTGAGAACTCTATGTATGTAAGAGATTATCTTCATTTAAACTTAGGTTAACTTAACTTACCAACGTGTACCAGTTATAATTTTCATAACTTTAGTTGACGTCAGAATTATTAATTCAGCATAAATAACGAGTTCTCGTCATTTATAACACTTTAAGCTCGCTTATTTACTAGATAGTCGATTGCAGCAGACGACTTCAGCGTACCCAGGGCGTTAATCTATACTAGACTAACAAGAGGCTCGTCAAGTTGCACATTAAGACGAGCCGGTCGGCGTGGTTGGTAAGACAATTGCCTTTCACGCCGCAGGTTGTGGGTTCGATTCCCACCCAGGACAGACATTTGTGGGCATGAACATGTCTGTTTGTCCTGAGTCTGGGTGTAATTATCTATATAAGTATGTATTTACAAAATAAAAGTAGTATATGTAAGTATATCAGTTGTCTGGTTTCCATAGAGCAAGCTCTACTTAGTTTGGGATCAGTTGGCCTTGTGTGAATAATGTCCCAGGAATAAGGAACTGGCTCTCAGTTGCATAGTTATTAAATTACTAGTTTCGCATTCAGAATTCTGCTACGCGTGTATCTCACTATTAACCAAATCGGATTGATTTAAACTTTGTTGTATGGCTATTGTGTAAGGACCAACTCGAAACTGATCGCAGAAAACGCTCGTAAAATGTCAGAAAGTGACATATGCGACATCGACCATAATAATTATAACTATGACATTTCTAGACATATAAAATGGTACATATATCGACATAAGTCGGTTGAAAAGATTTACGTCCTTACAGAATAGAACTGCTGTAACATAATAAGATCATGTTTTTAATCATAACTGTAAACTGACAATTTTTAGGTTTTAAAATAAACTGATTCATAGTACATACTTCTTTGTTCGGCGCGTTAATATTTCAATACACAAAATATGTATTTTTTTTTAACGAATAATACATTGTACATTTATCGCAAGTATACACTAATTAGTTTGCTTTAGAATGTACTCCAAAAACGTTTTCACGCTAAATGTTCAATTTTTTTTTTAAAGAACTCTTGAAAATATCTTAATGCGTGAATCGCCGAACACGCTGCTGCGTGACCAATGCGTGCGAAACTATTTTATATCCACGTTACTAAAATTAAATAACCTCTTACTCAGATGAAGGCCTTCTCTTTTTATTATTTATTATTCGTATCGATTCTATTTTCAATTTGATTGGACTCATTTGATTATTATTATTGGCGTCAATTCCGTCAATAGAAATAGCGGGTTATATAAAATCTTTACAGCTATTTTCGCATTTAAATTCCAATAATACACAAAATTTTGATTTTAAAATTGATTTCCTGTAAATATAGGTGCTAGATGTATATTATAAATAAGCGTGACATTTAACTGTAATTCACATACAATAAATTGTAATTATCTGACTTTGATATATAAATTACATGACACACATAACCGAGTTTCGCAATATGCCAGTATTCTGCTAAATGTATAAACTTCATAAGATATCAAGGAAAAAATGTTTTTCGATATTAAAAACAATCAAATAAAAAGCGTATTTTTTAATAACTATCGGCCTTACTCAAAGACGCTGATGAGCGGGTGATTAGTTAAACAATGCCGTGTCTTCTTCTTTCGACTGTCAAATCAATAATGATATAAAGAAATCACTGTTTAACTAATCAGTCGCTAACCTACGTTAATAAGTCAGGCCGTATTGTGTAATATTTTTAATATATCTTTATTAAAATTATGTATAATATCGAACAAAATCATGGTAGCCTCTTCCAATAACTATATTTAATACATCAAGCGATAGCTCATAGCTTTTTTTGGAAGTTACCTTTAACACAAATTAAAAAAAAATATCATTGATTTTTACAGATGGAGATAATGGGTCAAAGCGTTTTCGAGTTCAGCCACCCATGCGACCACGATGAGATCCGTGAAGCATTACGTGCGGGCAACGATGGGAAGCGGGACTTGCTGCTACGTCTCAAGTGCACACTCACCAGCAAGGGGAGGAATGTGCATCTGAAGTCCGCTTCTTATAAGGTATTATATGAAACTTATTCGAATAGAGAACCTATGCTTAAAACGTAAGAAACTATTTACATAATTGTTTAAACCTTACTAGTTCAACGGTATAGCTAGCTTTAACACTTTAACTGTTGTCGTCGTCGGTTAACAGTACAAGAGTTCTTTAGGAGATGAAAAATATATTCATTAAAAAAACGAGATCATGCAACATTAAAAATGTAAAAATGAATAATAATGTACTTAGAAACATAGGTACGCGAAATAGTTTATTTTCTTCGTCAAAATCGACCGATACGTTATTGATTCGCAAGTGAAGTTTTTAATATAAAACGAATAACTCATCGATCCGAAATTCAAAGACATCATGTTATAAAAAAGATTAATATATCCATTTATGATTGGCACACTAGATCAAATTTCAGCTCCCAAAACTTTAGATAAGATTGTTTGTTTATTATTAGATTCAATCGTATGTGGTCCTTGCCCGTATTTGAACACGAGAGACCAGACTCCATATTTTTATGAGTAAAATTAAATGCATGTACAAATAAAATGAAGAAAATTAACAGCTACATAGTTTGTTTGACTTGTAATACATACTGTAACTATTAGTTTACGCGGTGCCTCCAGTAAATTTCCCGGTCATCATATTTCGGCCAATTTACACAAAACCATAATTAATTATATACTAAAACCTTCCTCATTAATAACCTTCCTAATTAAGTTTATTGCGTTCAGACATACAGACGCAGCGGGGTGACTTTGTTTTTTTTATGGCATAGGAAGGCGAACGAGCGTATGGGCCACCTGATGTTAATAAGTAGTCTCCAACGCTCATAGACATTGGCATTGTAGAGATATTAACCATCTCTTACATCGCCAATGTGCCACCAACCATGGGAACTGATATGTTATGTCCCTTGTGCCTGTAATTACACTGGCTCACTCACCCTTTAAACCAGAATACAACAATAGCAAGTACTGCTGTTTTGCGGTAGAATATCTAATGACGACGACAGACGAGCTTGCACAAAGCTTAACCACCAAGTGTCTTGTTAATAAACACTTGAGTGTAGTGTTATTGAGTTACTGTAATCTTAGATAAGTTATAGAACAACCTGTTACAAAGAGTAATGCCATATCCCTTTGGGTTGCATATAATTAAAAAAAAAAACAAAACACTACTAATCTTTAACAAATATTAAACTAACAACATGACCAGACTAAAATCACACTAAAGCTTTATATTTTATTACAACTGAAAATTAACTCCTTATCATAATTTAAAAAAAAATTATATGTATGTGTTTGTAAGACATATAAGCTAAAATATGTCGGTCATGCAACTGTTATCGATACGATTTTGATTTGTCATCACGACACATTACTTTACACAGAGAGGCGAATAAGCGGACAATACAATTACAAAAAGTTGTAATAATAATTAATATTTTCTTCATATTACATGTATACATTGAAAAGGAATATAAAGATGACCAACTAAATAATAATATATAACACATAACACATATTGGCAAAATTGGTTTATTAGTTTTTAAGATTAACATTTATAAACAAACAAATATTTATAGGTTACATAACCGATTTAACTAACTGTTCTTACATTTTAATACAGAAGTCGTAACATTGTTTTCTTTACACAATAAATGACATATTTTATTTAAATTTAATTTAATTATACAATAAGTGACATACCAAATTAATAATGAATACAATTTATTTAAGTAAATATATCTGTAGTATTTAAGTAAGTATATTTAGCTGAATAGTTTATTTGTTTGATACTGCTAATCTCAGGAAGTACTGCTTCGAATTTAAAAAATATTTTTGTGTCGTATAGTCCTTTTATCGAGGTAGGTTCTTGGCTAATTTTATTCATTATATTTTTAATAATTATACGCATGTGAAACCGCGGGGCACAGCTAGTATTTATTAAATATATATACTAAGAAAAACAGATAACACAAAACAATGTTGCCGAGTGTATCGTACATTTACGTTTTAAGTTACAACAATGCTCATTATAGGTACTTGTAATTCTATACATGCCTAACTCGTGCTTCTATTTAAAGCATTAGAAACAAAGTAATTATCTTTTGTTTAAACTCGATTATAAAATATTTATCTTTGTTATCGAGGTCTGTTGTATCTACTTCTAATCTTCATTAAATGAGGAAACGTTGAGAAATTATATATACGTTATTTAGATTTTTTTAAATAAGCCTAGAACCTTCCTTGATAAAAGGACTTTCCAACAGAAAAATAAATTCTTAAATTCGAGTTCCTGAGATAAGCCGGATCAAACAAACGAACTCTTCTGAATGTTTGTTGAATAGTACAATAAACTTAATCACGTCTGTAACATAATGACATCTTGTATTAGAAATGTAATTTGTTTATATTAATTTATTTAATAATGTATGGGAGCCACGAATGATCTTAAAAAATACTCACTGTGTATACTCGTTTACAATAAGTCTATTAAATCTATTCTAGTAACTTCTAAGCGATTCTAACGACCGAGCAATTACTACAATTACCTAAGATTGAAGCAATTTTCAACGTTTATATTTAAAACTATTATTGCCATTGATATATGTACACTATTATCGTATACCTATGTATATCTGTATGTGACTTTAAAAATCATCGTTATCTAATAAATCTTTTTTTAAACATAATTTTAATGAAATAGAAAAAAGAATAGATATTATTTTATATATTATTAGATATAAAAAAAGATGTGTTCGCATAAAAACAATATAGGAAAAAGTATCATATACAAAGAACGATATAATGCTATTTTAAATTGTCTTTTTGACCGCTTAATGTCGCTGCGCCCAATCTCAACGGAGACTAGGTGCACTCTTTGATGGAACACTGATCAAAAACGCCTGGAAAGCTCAAAAGTTATGCACATGTGACTACATGTATAACTTTAGTTTACATGTAGTCACATGTGCATAACTAACGCCTTTACATGCTTTCTGAAGTACAGTTCTGTAAATGTTGCCAACTGACAAACTGCGGGATGCTAATGATAATTTATCTTAAAAGGAAATTAATATTTTAGATCTGCAGCCTTAAAAACTAGCTACCGGACCGAGCCAGAACAATACCAAAAATGAATTCATATTTACTTTATAAAAATACAGCAAAACTAATACGAATGAAATTATTATAACTCTATGAGATAAAATTGATTAAACAGTGTAATACAAAATGTTCTAATAATATATTTTTATTCGACAGGTGGTCCACGTCACCGGTCACATGCTGACCTCGTCCGAAGAGAAAGCCAAGGAACACGAACGTAGCACTGATTCAGAGGATGAAAAGAAAAGCGATGATATCAAGAAGTACACCAAGTCCGGTGCCCTTGTGGCTGTCGGTCGTCCAATACCTCATCCTTCTAATATCGAAGTACCGCTCAATAGTATGACATTCTTGACAAAACACAGCTTGGATATGAAGTTCACGGACACCGATGAGTGGTAAGTTATAATGTATTTCATTAATTTCAATCAGTACTTTACTTTATGTACACACTTTGGTGATTTTTGAACGAAATTCGAACCAAAATTAGTCATTACCCATTTATTTAATTTTATTGCAAAAAAGTCGCATTTTTATTGACTTTTGCACTTTCGTAAAATTGTATATTTTCGATTAATAACGGTTTGTCTTTGAATACGCGATATTAAATATAATAACTAACTAACACTTATATATTTATTTATACGAATAACTTTTTAATTCTAACAAAATAGTATAACTTACAATTAGAGATTTAGTACAACAGGACCGATTTAATTCAAAATTACTTACTGACAGAAATATAAATATAACAATAATATATAATTTACCATCCAAAAAACAACAATATTGAATATATAAAAATAACACAATATATAATTAATAATTATATATCATAAGTACAAGCCATCAGAGAAAACGATAAAAAGTATCAATAAATAATGAACCAAAAAACATGATTATCTGCATAAGTTTTGTTTAAATGTTTTTTGTTTGTATTTAATACCAAACAACTATAAAATATGAAAGGGTGTATGAATAAAAATCTACACCTCATTGGTCAATGATTCCTAATGTTATTTGCAACTTGTTGAGAAATCAAACAGCTTTTAGCCACGCTACATAGTTCAAAACCACGCTAACAGATGGCGCTGAACAACAATAGAGTTCAGTTATTACCTGGCAAAATTTAGGTACTGGTTTGATCGCTATGTTTCGACCTTCAGATCGCTTTACTTTACTTGGTAGTATAATATCAACAAAAATATCACCTTCAAATGTATTTTGTAGGTTAAACATGATACGATTTCGCGGTTTTGTACTTTTGTACTCGGTACATGATAAAGAACGGATCTTGGTTGTGTTGTGATGCTTTAGGATGTGTTGTGTTTTGTGATTATTCGTGGTGATTAAATATTGTGGCAATGAAAATTAATATTTAAGAGTTTGTGAACTAATTTGGCGGTGATGGCGGGTTTTTTAAATCTAGCCGTAAGTAAATTTCGTAGAGCTCGTATTAGCAACATGGTAATTGGAATCTTAGTTTTGAATTTGAATTATATTATTTATAATATTATAATCTGTTTATTTTATTTCCATAAAAATTAATACGCCAATAGGTCATTCAAGGTTAACTGCAGATACCGGTAAACATAACCTAAACAAATATTAAGACTAGGTCACATTGGGGGTGACCTTTGATATCATCATGGGATCTTTCTATGTTCCTGCAATATATTGCTACTATTTACATGTTATGAAAACAAGCAATCATAATAAATAAATGATAAAGCGAACTTGTATATAAAATATAAATGTTTTTCTTTTTATATCTAAATGAAACATTGTCTTGAGTTTTAAATGAATACAACTAACTACTTACATTTATTTTAAGTTACCTGACTGTATTTCCAAATAATATACAACTCTGTGTACATGTTATTTGAGAATAATTAGCTAACTAGTAATTTTAAAAATTAATTTGTAAACATTAAAGTTTATAACAATTTACTCGTATTTATGCAGTAATTGTGAGTTTTGCAAATTGTACAATTGAATTGAGAGATCTAACCCGATAGATCTGCTGCATAAAATATAATGATAATATACGCCAGGATTTCAGAATCTAATTTCACAACATTTCGAGTGCCTTAAAAAGGCCATATAAATAAACTTAAAAAAATAAATAAATTATTTAACAGTTTTTTCTTGTTGCAGTTTAATGAACACACTGGGCTACGATACGGAGGAATTGGTTGGTCGTTCCTTATACGATTACCACCATGCAGCCGACAGTGCGGCTTTGGCTCAGCAGTTCAAATCCTGTGAGTACATTGTATTATGTTGAAAAATAAGTTATTATTTTATAAATTTGGTCATATAAAACATATTCATTTACAAATGTTTATTTAAGCAACGAAAAGTTATTTTTGTACCAAATATTGGACTTAAGGTGTGTAGGAAGCCAAATAATTTTTATACTGATAATATGTACAAATAAATAAATATTATTTTATGATATCATGTTTCCTATGATATTCGCAAAATATAATACTTGAGTAAATTATGCAGGCAAATATAACAATATTTAATATTAGCGCCATCTCTATCACGCATTTGGTACTTTTTATTTCTCTTGTGACATCAGTCATAGCGTCTGTATTTAGTACAGCGTAGACCAAATAGATGGCAGGCAGTGTTATCATTTGGTATTGTTCCGAGTATTTTGTAATCGATTTAAACAAATATTATCTAAGATCAGAAGCTAAATACCTCACAAATGACAATCAATCATTTGACGACTTTTATGTGTGCGTTATTATTTGATTTATCGTAAGTGTTGCGTAAATAATGACATGAGAACGCGCACTGTTGTTTTTGGCTTATATTATAATTGTTATTCATATAATATGTACCATTATCGTTAATTGAACACACAGATTTTAACGTGTAAACATAATAATTATGTATTATTAGTATGTTGCAAATAGATTTGATATAAGTACCAGTCGTTTTGAACCTGCCTAAAGCTATAAATTCCAGATAACCTCTCATAAATTTACTTAAAAAAATCTAGTTTTCTTTTCATTTTTTTTCTAGAATTCGTCGATAATTTGAAAAATAACGTTTTTTAATTAATAGAATAAAGTCGCCTTTATTAAAAACAAATGTTTTTGAACAACCGTTTTAAAATTAAAATATAATTATGTTGTCAGATGTTATATAAATGGAGACAAAATTGTATTATAATTTGGTATAATACATAATTATGTATTTATAATAAAACATTATTAGATAGCGCCATGTAATGTGAAATCATTATGTATTTATATAGAAGCCGGATGCGTTTTTACACTTGGCTATTAGCCACAAATATCAATTTAGGTTTTAAGATATTATTACATAAACAATTTACACGTGCAATAATGAGGTTACGTAAAATTGACAACATTGTAAAAACAATGACTTGAGAATTGTCAAACGTTTGAAAAATCACGATAAAGCGATTTATAGATTTTGAATAACAGTCAAATATCATTTGTAAAGTAGGTATTTGTAAGTTGGCTATATAAAGCGAGTTCCACACTCTTGAATCTAGAATTCACGTCGCAATTTTCCTGTGTATTGTGCGTATAGTGATACTCCTCCATTCTCGCAATAATTTACATATTCACTTTAGGAGTTCATTTTTTTATACTATATCGGTGTCATTGCACCCTTTGGTTAAATACAGATGTGTAAATACGCTGCGAGTGTCATAGCTATTTTATGCACGCTAGGTTCAGATACCGAGTCGCAAAGAAATCAGAAAGTTCGAACGTGCATAAAACATGCGAATGCGTCGGCAAAACGTTCAAATTCGTTGTTATTTCACGCAAGTCTTTTTTATTTTTTATTATTGCATAGGAAGGCGGACGAGCATGTGGGCCACCTGATGGTAAGTGGTCACCAACGCAGACATTGGCGTTGTAAGAGATGTTACCATCGCTTACATCGCCAATGCGCCACCAACCTTGGGAACTAAGATGTTATGTCCCATGTGCCTGTAATTACACTGGCTCACTCACCATTCATACCGGAACACAACAATAGCAAGTACTGCTGTTTTGGGGTAGAATATCTGATGAGTGGGTGGTACCTACCCAGTCGAGCTCGCACAAAGCTCTACCACCAAGTAAAAAGTCTGCATCACTACAGATTTTTTCTCTCAAAGTACTCACTGAAATACTTTATTTTTGTTCAGTTATTTATAAACATTGGTCGATACCGGTTGTTATGATTTTAAATGGATGATAAAATTAAGATAATATATGAAAATATTTTTCTTCTAGCATGATGTAATGTTGTTTTGTTTATTTTGTACGTGATTCAAATCGAACAAACGTATAAAGAAATATGTATACAAGATAAGGACAGCTTCATAATTATGTTTTACTCAAAACGTTTTTAGTAAACATTTGTAATTAGAGCTACAAATGGTTGATTTATTTATTTAATGAGATAAACAATTATCTGCTTATACATGATATTAAAAATACATATACAATCGTAAAATCTTAAATCCTTAATTACATTATGGTACTCTACTTAGCAAAAAATACAATCATAATGTACCTGTGGAAAACAAAAAAAATAAGACAATATTATAACTAGTTTCGGTCCGCGGCTTCACTCGCGTATGAGTGGGGATTAGCACATTAAAGTTCTAACATAATCACTGGGCCATCTCACCTCTGTGGTTATTATAAGGATACAAATAAAAACAATGACGTAATTTACCGTTTATTTCAATACGCGTCATTAAAATGTTGATATATTTATTTAGTTAAAACGTAAAACTTCTCGTACATAACTTCAACTAATTTGTATCTCGCGAGATAATCCATATTTAAACAGAAACAAAGTTATCCAACAAAAACTTTAGTATAAATATGTATTTAATAAAACCACTTGAAATAACCGTCCATTCCGACTTGTTTCGTCGACAAATAAAATTAATACAATTCTCGTAATTATAATAACAGCGTTATTTGAGCGGAAAATCATACCATTGTCTCGCAAGTCCCTAAATTGTTGTTGTTAATATTTTAATATTCGAAACGCGCATCGCATTCGTCCCCCTAACCTGTGTTAATATTGACAATCTTGAAAGCTTCTATGTAAGCTTTCGTACATGACACGCTTACCATGCAGTCTTGCACGTCCACGTATCTGAGCACAATGGCGGTGCGTTGGTAATGTAAGAATTACTTCTTATTATTTCTTGTAGTGTGCATTTACCCCCGACGTAAAGAGAGATATTATAAGTTTAACAGGTGTATCTGTGTGTCTGTGGCATCGTAACTCACAAACGATTGAAACTTGATGTGACCAAGATGTATCAACTGAAATTAGGATCTGTTCAGGCATTTGTTTGAACAAATCATCAGTTCTTTTCTTACTTGAAAAATAAGTCTTATCAACTGTCACAGGTCCGATTGATTTGAAGTTGCGGTCCGATGACGTCATTTTTTTTTATTTCATAGGAAGGCGGACGAGCATATGGGCCACCTGATGGTAAGTGGTCACCAACGCCCATAGGCAATGGCTTTGTAAGTGATGTTAACCATCGCTTACATCGCCAAAGCGCCACCAACCTTGGGAACTAAGATGTTATGTCCCTTGTGCCTGTAATTACACTGGCTCACAGACCCATCGAACCGATGTCGATTATGTTAGTATTAAAATAACTAGATAGTAAAGTTAAAATGCTCAAACACATTTGTTTCCTTTTGTTTAAATTAATAATATTCGTTTAAGAATTCATATATATAATGTAAGCTATCAACAAATTTAACGAAAAGTCAGATGATAATTATCTAAGACGATAATAACTTAGGTAATGGCAGTTCAGAGGAAAAATGTATGTACTGTGAAATGTCTGCTTTTATATTTTATAAGGTTCCTTCAAGGTCGTTTCATTGTTCAGGACGTCAGAGGGATAATTTAAGGGATGGAGGCGTATTATTATGTTCGTATCGTTTCATACATATTTTTTAATTAAACTTGGTATCGCCTAATGTCGTGCTTACTAATAACGTAGTTAATACTCGTCAGTCTGCTTCACTCCGTGTTAATTAAAAAAGTACCGTTTATATCTCATGCTACGTAGTAAGTAATTTCTATGCCAATAAATATAAGCTTTTATGACAAACATCTAAATACAAAAACTATTGTATTTATAATAGGTACTTATAAGTAAAATACTGTCTACCGTGTCGATATAGAACAGAAAACAATCTATAAGGTGTTGGTTTAATCAGCCATCAGTAGAAGTTTATTAAAAAAATAATTGTTTTGCGTTTGATGTGTGTAAATCTTTTATTATACATTTAGAAAAGTTTTTTTTAATTGTAACCTTCCTTTCATGTCTCTTTAAGTTAAAGTTCTCGTGTAATGGACCGGTAAAAAATAATGACTTCATTATTTATGGTTATTTATTTTCAATATTTGTATAAGGGTTCTTACATATATTCATATTATCATTAAACTATCCGCGTGAACGACCTATATGTCTTATATTATGACTCGCTTACAGTTACATAGGGGTAATATCGCTTTACCTAATCGTATGTGAAATATTGTCCCCTAACTCCCTCGTCGCAAGCGCGAATATGATACGTAAAGATAAGTTGCTATGTAACGACTATTACCTTTTAAATGACTTAAAAAAAGGAGGAGGGAAGCTTCTCGTTTTTCGTTGAACCGAACGTTGGTTCCAATATTGCTCCAAGGAGGTCCGTAATCACTCTAATTGGACATTGTTAAGTTTTCGATGTGAAGCAATATTTTGGATATTGGAGGTAACATCGATTCGTATACCGTGTCAGTAAACGGTATGAAGCTTTGATACCGACAGAACAATTCCATTCTACAGCATTATTACATGTACAGTGGAATTGTTTTTCATTATTCGCAAACAATTCTATTAATGAATACGCGTATATCCTTATAGACATCGGTAATTGCTTATGTTGTCCTATATTTCATTTCATAAATACGAAGGCGGAAGGCTCACAGCGGAAGTTTAATCTTTTTGATTACGAATAATTTTCTGCAATTCTAACTCTGTATCTCGCGTCGTACCTGCATCCGCAGATCTTTAGATACGAGTCTATTGTGCAATCATTTCTCATCTCATTAATTTTATCTTTTCAACCGAATTACAGTGAATTAAAATATAATTGTTTCATATCGGGTTTTTGTTACAATTAAAATTTTCATGGTAAATATTTTTTTTTGTATTTGGAGAAATCTTAGTTTATATATAATACTAGCCAATGGTCTTCACACAGGTAGATAGGAGGAAAAATGTGTGTTGGATAGGATTTGCGTAAAATCTGCTTTTAGTGAGAGCTTCTACGTCGGAGAATGTTTAACTGTGACAAATTTCAAGTCAAGTCGGGCAGATAGCTTTGGAAATCTCGTAAAGAGTGGTAATTCGCTTTATATGAAATCTTTGTGATTGCTAGAAATACAGAACATAATATTAAGGTACCAAATACCTGGATCCCAACACACATGATCGAAGTTGCAAACGGGCACTAGTATACGATGTAATTATACGTTATTAACTGTTTGATTAATACAGAATGAAGTCAACAATATTGTTTACCACAAATTTTTCCATGCTGCTTTTGTACTACAAGAAAATGTAACTTCATTTAAATCATCTTTAAAATGTTCGATTTAAAAATATCATTGTTGTATGAATAACGGTTTTGAATTAGGACGTAATTTAATATGATATGAATTTAATGCATAGAAAATAAATTCTCATTTGACCGAAGCGATCATATTTCGTAATAAACACCGATTTAACTTCCGTATTGTTAACTATAAACATATTATTCAAAGTATGAAATATAAATCACACTTCAAATGCTGCTATATAGTGTCAACTTTCGATTAACTAGACACAATGCCCGCATAGCAACAGGTCAATTCATTGACGTCTTCCGTTCGATGTCGCGGTGGACGAAAACAATACGTTTTGCAACGCTACCAATAATTTCTCAACTATTCAAATAATAATTAGCATTATTCAATGTTCGTGGTTTCACTTACATTAGGTATTGATTTATTTCGGCCGAATACTGAAACGTCTTTCAAATATGAAGTGGGACTGAATTATTTGGAACGCCATTAATTTCAAATTTCGCATACTAAATTTTGAAATTAATGACGTTCCAAATAATTAAGTCCCACTTCATTTTGAATGACGTTTCAGTATTCGGCCGTTAGACACTTATTTTCTACCTAAAGAATTATTATCGCGCATTTTTTCAAGTTAAAAAGTTGTAAATGTCATCCTCAAACCATAAACAATATTATGCAAACAAACACATCTCACAGATATGTACTTCGTTGGCGCGTAATGACACATAACACGAAACTTTCGCGTTTATAATATTAGTCAGGAATAATGTAAATATTGGTAAATTGTATTACATTAAAATATATTCATATTAAGAATAAAGTATATTTACCTTACAAAAGATTCTACTCAAGCAAATAATGTATTGTAACAGAAAGAAATATCATAATGTGCTGGAATAAAATTCATTTGTTATCCATATCATTTCGCATAATAATATCTCTCAAAAGAGACGGGGAGTGAGGTCGGATCGTAACTGGTACAATGAACGAAAAGAGTAATACGCTGTTATTGCATAAAAGCCTTTATGTTTACTATAATAAAAGTACGTGTCACTCTGATAAAGGTTCTTGATTCGGAAATATAATATGCTGAGTTCACACAACACAAATAATTAAATAACATTGTGCAACCTTTTAACCTGGTGTTAATTAAAAGTAAGCGTCGTCCACACACGCGATGTCATAGAAAATGTAATTATAAACGTTTTGCACTTTTTATATCTTCGTCTAATCTATTTGTATGTCAAATTGAAGTGCTACATTACAAACTTGCTATATATGTGATACGATTGTTGGAATTATGTATATATATGTATTATGTACATTTAACTTTATATATTTTATAGACAACCTATTGTATTCTAGTTCCTTCCTTCCCACTATTCCTTCTATTGTTTTAAGAAGGTTTAAATATTGGTGACTTTGATCATTGAATTATTTGTGACTTGAAATAAGTGAGCTCCAACATGTGTCGATACTAACTGAATTATGTTCATTTAGTTCCCTCGATAATAAGGTTCTCGAGCCGTTAAATTATATAATGTATCGGACGTGTCTCACATGTTCGTCCCAGAAGGCTTACGAACTATAAATTTTGTCGTTATTTCGGATTTTTTTTCTTATATGTATTTATTTCATATTCATATTGTCTCTACTGATAAATTAAGATATTTAAATATAAAAAAACGAATATATTTAATGTTCACACAAATAATAATAATTAATCAATTGCTACTAATTACCTACTAAAAAAATATGATAGTAAATAATATGGATCTCAATGAGACAGACACGTGGTTTAATACATATTCGAAAAGTTTTTTTAATGGTTCAAACCAAACATTAAATAATCACACAAATAAATTACTGATAAAGAACTTGTATATTTATTATGGAAATCCTCGTTTCTAAGATAATTACTACCATGTAAATATGCAAGAGATTTTGCTCATATTGTTCTGAAAAACAATCCTATTATATAAAATAACGAAGCACTCGAAATAAGCTCGATTTTAATATATAGAGTGCCCTTACTTTTCTTTTATGGCCGTACAATAGCGTTACTGTCGTAAAACAAAGACGGTACTCAAAAAATATTTTTACATTGCTATTAATATAAAAGTATTCCTTTAACGACACGTAAAATAACCTTTTGTTATGTAATAATTGTGTATTGAAATAAATAAGTCTCAAATCATTATCATCTAGTCAAACAATGGTCAACAGGTCGAATTCTACTAATGTATAACGATAACGATATGCTCCCGATTCGATTACGATCCAACTTTGACTAATCTATATTTTTTCGAATCGAAAACGAATCGATAATATGGTAACCATGGTTTACATACATATAAACTTAATTGTGAACTTTTATGCCAATAGTCGATAATTACATTAAATAATAGGAAAACGGATAAACGGCAACGATCGCGCTTCGATTCGATTGCGATAAAGTGGCAAATTGTTAGTAGAATTTTCTCACTAATGTTTCAAATTTGTAGTCTTGTCTTGTAACTTTGTTATTATAATAATAATAAGTTTATTTTTCATCATAAAACAAAATTATAAAATAAATGCAATTAATATAGTACATCTTTACGATTTACATTATTTCTGGTTGTCGATCGTCGGTGCCCGGTAATATATCTATGGTGACCTGGTGACCTGTAACCAGGTCTCCATCTCTCGGCTGATATCTAGTCAATAGCGTTTAATTAATGTTTACTTAAAAATAGACACTGTGATGAGTCTATGTTACAAAATTAAAATATTGTTTGTGATGAAGAGAAACAGACTGAGAAAATATAATTTATGTAACTTTCGACTCCATTGTCTATAGCTATTCCACAAAACTGTTATAGCTAATTAAAAATTAAGTTCGTTTACTTTCATATATACTTCGCTACTTAAAATTATTAACTTATCTTATCAAACAAAAAAATATTGCAGGCCTCGCCTTAAATTCATTTTATTGTTGTTTTAGGAATTGGAATATAAAAGTAATGTATTCATATACTCCGTACTAAATGTATCGTATGTTTGCATACCAAATTATAAGGCAAAATTATAAATATTTATTTAAAAAAAATCCCTATTTTTAAATAATTCTGTATGTTAAATATGTATTGGTATGTTAACCCACACGCAATTCAATAAATACAAAACACCGATGGGTCACGGTCAACTTTTATTTAATCGTACGATATGGTGCGACAGCCGGTCGGTTCGATGATTAAAGAGTATTTAATGTGATTTTATACGTGTATACATGTGTAAAAACAAACAAAAGCCGTACAAAAAGCAGCCGAAAACCCCTAGTGGTAAGAACGCGTGAATCTTAACCGATGATCTTGGGTTCAAATCCGGGAAAGCATCACTGAATTTCATGTGCTTAATTTGTGATTATAATTCATCTCGTGCTTGACGGTGAAGGAAAACATACATGTATCTAATTTCACTGAAATTCTGCCACGTGTGTATTCCACCAAGCCGCATTGGAGTAGAATGGTGGAATAAGCTCTAAACCTTCTCCTCAAAAGAGGAGAGGACACCTTAGCCCAGCAGTGGCAACTTTAACTTTATTTATTAAAAATCTCTACGTGTTCTATAGACCGATAAATTCCTATTGTTATTATATGCAGTCTAAACAATGTACATAGTAGTTAAGTGCTCTGTCAGTATCAAGTGCTCTAAATCATTTAAGTCTTCACCACAACGAAATCGTTAAAATGTAACTGGGTATTCTTAAAATGTCATTTGCAGCGTCTCACGTGCGTAGCAGCTGATTTCGTATAGTGGTAATGTCATTGTCGGAACGTCTAAATAAAACTAGTGTGACGGCCGACCATCTAGGAATCCGGCTGACTTGCCAAATTTTCAATTCATTTCGTTCATCGCATGAAAAAAATTATGTGTATTTTTTAATATAAATCTAATTTATAAGGGATTTTTTTTATTATTTCATAGCAAGGCGAACGAGTATAAATTCTTCAAAGGAACCCCGAATCTGGCTGAAAATAATTCTTGAGATAGAACTTTTATTGTTCGGTAAATATTTAATATGGTCTGTTTATTTTGGAGGAAGAACTCGCCTTCTACGACAAAAATTCTGTCAAGAACATGTAGTTCAAATATTTGTTTGTGGTTAGTATTATTTGCTCTCGCCCGATGCTACTTCAATCGGTAATCTTGGGACCAGATTTACGGCACACATTTTTAATTTATATCGTTGTTTCCAACACTATTATTATGTAATATCCTTACAAAAGGTATTAAATTTAATTAAATACGTATAATAAATCCTTAAAAAAGCAAGACAACCATACAATAATCAAATGATAAGCAATTAAAATTAGAATAGTATAATTTATCGCCGAGACATGTTATAGGTACGTTATTTATTTAGTAACGGCCCTTCTCTGACCCTACGCTCGTATAATGTATTCAATAATTTTAATACATACATACATCACGTGATGAATGTATTTTTTCAACGTCCACCTTGAACTTGAACGTAAAATAACCAAATATAAATAGATTATCATATCTGATTCATTCGCGAACATTCGTATAGTTTCTAACTTCGCGAACTTTCCACAGTTGCGTTTTAACTAATCTATTTTTATCGTAACTGAACATTACGATTAAACGGTTGTTTTGTTAAGTGTAATTCCATAAAAGATAGTTTTATGATTACGTTATTTTTTTTACTATGTATCAAATACTATCTATAAGTTATTATTTTTTTATTTTTGTTACGCAACAATTCAAAATAAACAATTACAAAACTTAGAATCAGAAAAATTATAATTAAAAATATATAAGAATTAAAAAAACATCACCTTAAAATAATAAACCAATTTTAAAATATTTCCTCACGATTCTCACTCGACGCAAAGCTGCCCACCACAGAGGCCGCGTTTCCGCGCTGTAAGGCAATGGACAACCTTTGCGCCAAGTAAGACCCGGAGCGATTGTAACAACCCCTCTCTCTAAGGCGACGGCCGATTTCTCTAATAAATGCAAGAGCACCAACATCCTGACGTCTCAAAAGCCAGTGGCACAAATATGTAATTACCACACAAGGGGACATATTTCCCCCTCTTTCTCTCAGCCGCACTCTCAGCAGCAGCCTCAGCAGTTTGTGATGTGTGGGTTAGATGTGAGACCGCGAAGGTATTCACACATGTAGCATCCCACACCGAACTCCTCCCCCTTTGCCATGGGATCAGCGTCAAGCCATCCGGTCTGTATATGTTTATATTAAAATATAAACATATTAAAATATAAACATATTAAAATATAAACATATAGCATATTTATACAGACTATTTATACTACTAAGTAGTAACGTAAATATCCCACTGCTGGGCTAAGGTATTCCACCACGCTGCTTCAATGCGGGTTGGTGGCACAAACGTGGCTGATTTTCATCCGCCAGATGCAGGTTTCTTTAGAATGTTTTCCTTCACCGCTGAGCGCGACATGAATTGTTCAGGGCTGTTCGTAAGGAGGTTCGAAATTGATCGGTCAAATCATCGGTTAAAATTACAGGTTCCTATCTATGTTCGGGTTAATTAAACTTAATGGGCTTTTTGTCAAGAAATATTCACTAACAACGTGTTATCGGAAGCCTCGGAAAGGACGTAAAAACTCTTTGGCGCCTGATTTAGACAGTCATGTCGGATTGCCGTCCTATTTTACTGTGGGAAAGAGTAAGGATGAAGATTTTCAATTATTATTTCTTATATATTTATTAATTGTTTACACATTTCGTTTTTAATCAAAAGTTATTCTACGTAAACACAAAGACATTTGGTCCAGTGAATCTATTGTTTGAATAATTTGAAATAAATAGAATGCTCGCGGGTGGGACTGCATTATATTGCGGAAATGAACATTTCCGTCTATCCGTAAGATCTCATCGCTTAGAACAAATTCCATTCAATATTACGTTGGCGTATTGCGTATTATTCCATTTAATAAAACATGTTCAAAAGTAAATTGTTATTGTAACAGCTAAGATTTATTTTCAAAATGAAATACGCAAATTCGATTTTGAAATATTTATGTCGATAAGATTTGCGGAGAAAACAATGTGTTTAAGCACATTGTCGTATACAATAGCAATTAACAAGTCAGCTAATTAAAGTCGAACTATAAAAATTCCATTCTTTCAAATTGTATTTTTACGTTATTTCAATACAATTCAATTTACTTAATCATATACACAATTCAATACGCATTGATTTTATTGTTATAATACGTCATGCGATTGCGCGTAGTAAAATAAGAATTGATGTGAGCAGGTGCATTTGTAAACATCATTCGAAAAGTAGGTACGTCACTATCTAGAAACTCATTAAATTGTTCACTGCTAACACTAAGTTCTATATATCATGGTCGATTTATAGCCGCTATCTTTACTGGTTATAAAAAGTACATTTGTAACGAGATTAAAAATTTGGCACCTAATCGTGTTTTCCGATATACATTAAGTAATACATTATATGATATTCATATTTTTTAATAGCCTCGATATTGGAATTTTAGATATAAACATTAGTTAGTAATGAGCTATTTTAGAAGCTATTAAAACAAATATATCACTACTTATTTATCAATAACATTGAACTTATCATAAACGCACTCGTATACCTATGTATACGAGTGCGTTTAGCTTAACTATCTGTTTAAGTTTGTATCATTTTGTAAATCAAAAACTATATTCGCATTGTGTTTGACACGATTTATTTTTATTTTTTACTCCTACGTAACATTATATAGGTAGTAATTTTAAACGAGTTGAAATATAACTTTCATTGCATTATTATCTTTAAACATAGTCATAGTTGACTCATGGATTACTCAAATAGCATCGAAATATATTCAAGCGGACTGACCGTTTTAAGTCTGCATATAAGTGGTGGTACGGCTTTGTGCAAGCTCGTCTGGGTAGGTACCACCCACTCAACAGATATTCTACGGCAAAACAGTGTATTGTTGTTCAGGTTTGAAGGGTGAGTGAGCCAGTGTAATTACATGCACAAGGGACGTAACTTATTTCCAAGGTTGGTGATGCACTGGCGATGTAAGTGATGGTTAGCATTTCTTACAATACTGACTTCTACGGGCATTGGTGATCAGTTACGATAAGGTGGCCCATATGCTCGCCTACTTAATCTATAAAAATATTGTCTAATAATACCATCTTAAATATCTCATCTAAGAAGCCGACTTATAAATATTAAACGATCAATTTTCGATGCAGCAGGATGTTATAAGCGCGAGATGACACCGAAACGGTTATATTAATACGGTTATTATTTTTTTCTCTTATTGTATTTGAACAGGATCCAAGGGAATAAAATACGTGCCCATTCGTAAGGCCAACGCATTATCCACATTCCGACCTCAATAGGGTTATTCAAATCAACCTGAACCTTTTTCTAAGCTTCGATCCCATCTCGTATCGATCGTTAATTCATTTTCGTAAGGCTTTAAAACATCTACCATCTCCAACACGTAGTAGTATAAAAATGAGTTATATAACAGTTGATATTGTTATATTTGTATGTTTTTAAATAAAAATAAATAATCAAAGTTGAGTGAATTGTGCAAAATATTAAATTTGATTCGTTTTTCCTCCATTTAAATTTTATTATTTCCTTTTAGAAGAAAACCTATATATATGTGTAAAAGTTAACTTTGAAGACAGTATTTAAATTGTTTCAATTTAAATTTATTGAGATTTATTACACAGCCCTAGAAAGTCTCTCATCTCAGAAGTTCGTTGCTGGAATTTCAATTCGTCTAAATGTCAAATGTTCTACAATAAACTGTGCGACGGACGAGAGCCCTTGTAAAACGTTGAGCTAAATATATCAAAAACCCACGAATGTGCGGAAGAAAACTTTTTGTTTACTCCGATGTATTTTTGGACAAGTGTTAATTCACTCGACGAAGAATAATTGCTTAAAATAATACATGACGGTAACATGTTACGCCTTAAACAAATTGTAGCATAACAACCTTAATTGAGCCGCAGTGTAATTAACGAGGCAAACAATTTGTAATTTTTAATTATGTTATATTTAAGTATCGGTGATGGATGTCCGCGTTTAACAGTAAAATATATGTCGTGGTTTAAAACTTCAATTACTCACTTATACATATGTATAGCATGTTTAATGATCTGAAACTAGCTAGGTCAATACTGACTGAATCGGCTATTAGAAGCAGGTATGACCTCAATTCTTTTAAGCTAGCTAGATGGGATTTAGTTATTATTTTGTTAATACAAATTAAAAAAAAAAACCCTCTTATTATTTTACAAATGTATTTTCATTATTTATCTAGTATAATAAAATATACGAATTATCGCAGATACTAATAACTATTGTTACTGAGCCGATAAATGCGCAAAACAAATTATTTTTCCTCGTTTGTTCTCATTAAAATAATTCTTATAATAATATGTATCAGTTATAATATCTTAAAACTAATAATTTCTTCTTGTTATTGTCTATTATATTAATATTAGAGTTGTCGACGCGTCTCGCCAGTTGCTATGTTGACAATAACATCATACTAGCAAAGATAACAAGCGGCCAGTTTTACGATCATTCAATTATTATTTGCGCTCAACGGAGCGTCTTTATCATCCTGGTTTCAGCCAGATTTTTCTTGATATTTACATTATTTATAATCGTTCGCGTCCGTCTGTATTGTTAGGCCACAATTTTACATTTTGTCATAATATGTACCTACTGTGTATGTATTTGGCATTTATGGGTAACTAAAGATTTTGTTCAAAATTTCAGATAGTGCTTAAGATTTTCTCTTTATCGAACGAGAACTTAAATCGAAATGTTGAGTATTTGAAGTTTGGTTAAAAACTTTTTATTATATAATTTGTTTTATGTATATACAAGTCAATAGTACTAGAAGTAAGTGCTGTGCATGTTGACGTGACATATTCTCTAGAACATGTCATACTACAACCAAGCGTGGCGTGACAATGCAAGTATCTTTGTAAGGGAAAAATGAGGTCAACATTGATTCCCTTAACATACATAATTTTTCTAAGATTTAACATTATATAATTAAGTTACTTGGGTGAAATATGTATATAAAGAAAAGGATTACATTAAGAAGAAAACCCTTTCCACCATCGCTTCAATTTAATTAGCCGCATTTATTTCGTCTAATCATTTGAATGTTTTTAGCAAATGTAGGGATTTCTCTAATATTTTGGTAATCTTCTTAATTACATCCGCTGACGATTGCTAAATGGAATACAATGAAAATTAGCTGTTTACCAAGAGTTCAACGCCAATTTATTTGACGTAGAATGTCTCGACAATCACGAAAGGAGTATTTATGGTTTCGCTGAATGTCTCGGCCTGATTCATTGCGTATCCTAAAAGCGCCTACAGCGAATTTTGTTTTACATAACTCGAACGCCTCGAGTATAACCATAAAATCGTTGATAGCGGCATAATAATGATTGAAGTCCCATTATTTTACGTCTCTTTCTTAATATTTAAATTTTAAAATATTATAACTAATAAATATTTTTAGCCGAATCGTAATATTTTTTTAATTACCTATAAATGTGAAGCTATCACCGGTTCGAAATAAATATATTCTACAAATAAAAATCGGCAAAAAATCGAAGGTTACTCTTTTGAACTACATATTTAAAACTCATGATTTCATTCCTTGCGGACGAATATGATTTGCACTCCGTTGTATAATTTCATTTATGTATTTACATAGGTATTAATAAAAGTTAATAAAAATCATCTAATTATTACTATTCTAAAATCTTACTAAATATATTTGCTGAAGTTCGTATAATGGACACTGGATAATTTGAATGCAGTTATTTTCGCGACTTTAATAAACTACAAGAAAACATTTGACCTAATTCTTGTAATAAGGTCTTGATGACAGAATTTACGCTGATAAACATTATGGCTTATTTGTTTTTTTTTTTATAAATAATCGACGTTGAAATTGTATCTACGTTAAAGTTTTAATTTCTATTAATATATACATATTATATAAAATACCAATTTTATTTGAGAACGATAATTCGACATATATATAGTTTGACAAATGGTGTAGGTAACACAACTTGAGCAAATAATTACCCACTAAATGTGATATGTACGGTGCTATGGAGACAATCTTGTGGCTTCTATTGTTTTATTACATACAAGATAAATGTTACGTGTATAAAGATTGCATTACAATCACGTAGAACTTATCAAACGCCTATAGATAAGTCGCTTCCTATTTTTAATAGCTATACCATTTGAAGTGTTTTAAGTAATGATAATGTATTTCATAGCTCATAGAAATTGGCGATGTAAGAAATATTCACCATTCCTTATATCGCCAATACGCAACCAATCGACTACTAAATAGTTGCGTCTGATATATTAACGAACTTTCAAATGAAAACAGAACAATACTCAGTAGTGCAATTTCTTAGTCAAATAAATGAGCCTACTCCTTGGCTTAGTGTCTGCACTAAGCCTGACGACTAAGTAAATTACATTCATAATCATGATAAATTCAAAAAGCTGACCTATTTTCAGAGTATTTGAGAAACGGAAATAGTTTTTAATGTAATGCCAAAATTAGAACTCCGTGGCCATGACATTGTATTCACGAAAACAAGCTATTTTAACAACTAGATCGTTCCAACTTTGAATTCGATAAGTCTTCATTTATAAATAATTAAGAACGCTTTCTATTCAAAACACCTAAAGCGCGTTAGGAATATTTAACATGGCGGAATCAACATCTTTAATCTACGAAGAAGTAAAGCTTACACTGAAAACCTTACCTTGGAAACTGCGTTTGTATTATAAGTAGTGTTAAATATATTTCATATATTAAAAGCAAATACTTATAAAACAATGCCATCTCGGAGTCAATATTATTTTACTACACAACATCTTCACCATCAAAATATATGTGTATCTTTATAAGATCTACGTATTGATTACGGAACAGCAAAGATCTATCAAGACGTGTTAATACTTTTATAGTGACAGTATTATCGTCTGAAATAAAAATAGCACTTGAGTTTTTATCTAAGACTTCACTGTAAGTGGATTTTTATTTACCGACATAGTCAATCGATATTTTGTGAATATCTACGTTGATATACTTGTAAACAATCTATTAACTAATTTGACGGCACAAATATGTTGTCATCTCTTTCTTATGTATGTAGATTGAAAAGGGATAACAAGTATTTAGGCCGATTAAAAGTGTTACAATTTAGTTTCTTGAAAGTATTTTTTATATGTTATTATCTGAAGAAACTACATTTAACATTTAGACAACGATTACGATTTACGACAATAAAATTCAGATGAACATTTTGTTTCATTCGTTAATTTATATAGAAATACATTATTTTCCATTAGTTGAATATTTGTTATTTTAACAATATGCAATACTCTATTCTTAGAGCGCCAGTTGTATTCAAACGCTCAATCCGAAATGTATTCGTATAGGTCGATGGCATTGAATAAATATAAATTCACTTGCGTTTATTTAAACTTCTGCTACATATCTAACGTACAAGTATACAACTTCATATCCGTTGTATGTTGTCGTTGACAACGTATATAATTATAGATAAGTATTTTGAAGGTATTTTAGGAAAATCTATACCTGTCTATTTAACTCATGTAAGTATACGAAATGAAGTTCGAATGTTAACCCAAATTATTTGGTACCGTGCCAGCTGAGCGAGCTGAGCTGAACTTAGCAACATCGCACGTAAGATAAACAAGTGGATAAATGATATTCAGTTTTTATTGTGTTTTTTCATCGTGATAATGCAATATCAACATCGAAAACGAACAACCGAAATAGCTTTGGAATGAAACACGAAGTACAGTTATTATTAGATCACCTAGCGTTGTTAATATACTAATTTTGATAGGTTCGGTTATATATTTCGTCACGGCAGCATGCGCAAGCGATCCCGTGGCGCTCCCATTAAGACGGGAAGGGTACCGTGGTGGTTTTAGTCGGTAGGAGTCCGACATAACACTCCATCAAGAGATATGGAGGGTATCCATGATGGATTTCCCTACGTAAAAAAAAGGTTAGGTTATATATATTTGTATAAAACAGTAAAGGGTCCATTAGGTAAACAATTTCTACCAGCATGAAATTGCTTTTCGCTTTTCGAAACCATTATATTTTACGCGATAATGTTCTTTCAACTCTGTAAGTCGTGAAAGCCTTCTATAAAGATGTCATTGCACTTTGAATGAAGGAAACCGATGACCACTTAACCTAATTTGATTGCCTTCATATTGTTGCCAGAACTACTATAACACTGTAGTCACGCGACTTCGCGACAAATAAGACGACTATGACTTAATCTATTGACGTGATAAGGTTGATAATTGATGATTCTACTTCGGATGAAATTGTAACGAAATTTGTAAGTATAATTGACAATTCAAGCGAAATAAATTAATAATTATGTCAATCGGCTGATTCTAAGCAATAAGAAGAATTATTACATTTAATGTACGTATTTGGCTAGATTTTATATTTCGTATAAATCATAAGGCATATTCTTTACAATGTACTTCTTGTTTAATGCAATACATTCTTATGTATGTATGAATGTCTTTATGCAATAACTGACTTAACATAATTTATTAGAATTTACTTTATGAAGTGTCAAGATATTTTATATGCGACAGTGTTCGAGGACTTGAATTGTTTTAAAAAGCTACGAACTATCTGGATTATTTAAAATTTTCAGACGGTAAAACCCTTTTAACCACGAAAGCTACCAAAGTACTTGGAAATTTCAAAACAGCTACTATGGACGAGTGTATTTAATTAAAACTTTGATGTTTAGAAAATGCTCTCTGCCCTAGAGATAATTTCTTTGAATAAGAAAATATACAATAAACTCTATAAATAACACAACGAAACTGTTGCATTTTATCAATTATTTTTTTTCGACTAAAATGAACTAAGAGTAGATACAAAATGCCATTATAAAAGTTTGTATAAAAGAACGTTATGGACTCTTATCGTTATACAATAAATTCTACTCGATATAACTCAGAATGATCACAATTTTTTTATAAGGGATTTAATCGTGATATATAAGGCGATTTCATTTTTCCAATAAAAGTATTTGGAGACCCTAATATCATTTCGCACGTTGTTGGCCTCGTGATCCAGAAAAAAAATATTTTCAATGACAAAAAAAGTTACATTATTTCCTTTTGATTTAGTTAAGAAAATACCTCATTGATAAATTCTGTTCAAATCATTAAAGCGATAATCTGATTGTCCCGAATCCCGATAATAATAACTCGTGGGACTTTTCAAACTTCTATTTCTAACTTAATTGTCGCTTCCTTGAACCTGATCTGATTGGGATCTTTTAAGCTTTATGTAATCAAATGTTCCGTATTAAAAATGTCAGTAACTTCCACGAGTCTATTATTATTTTAAACAAAAAGCATTCCTGAGTTGAATGATGTATTTAGAATGTGATAAGAACATATAATTATTTTGTCAAATTATTTTCAGTGTTCTCGAAGGGACAGTGCGAGACAAGCCAATACCGTTTCCTCGCCAAATCTGGCGGTTTCGTCTGGGTTCAGACACAGGCAACTGTGATCACCGACAAACAACAGAAGCCGATCAGCGTGATCTGCGTCAATTACATCATCAGGTAGGTCTAGATTTAAGACGGAATTCAGTAAAGTTGAAATATATAGTGTACTTTGCAGGTTTCATTTTCAGGATTCTATAAAAAAAACCCTAAAATATTTATTACAATGTAAACATGAGTGAACGGTAAGTACCTTTTTTGTCTTTTTATTATTCATTAAACATGGTCTACATTTGATAAGAATTGTTATCGGAATTTACAAATACGTAACCTTCTCTTTAATGCCTTAATACTATTAAACTCTTTATCTTGATTAGACACTCCTAACAACTTCGCTGAGAGCAGTTTAATCAACTTTATTACATAACTGCCAATTGCCCAGTGGCATGTGAATTATTACCTGAAATGTGATAGACCCGCTATTGTGACATTTTATTACTAACGCCGCATCATTTATTTTAATCGTAAAACGAATTTGACACTTTAAACTTTCACATTGTGTATTATTTTTATACAGTCTTTTATTATATTTTTTGCATACATTATATTTAGTGTTTAAAAATTGGAGTATTGATAGAGTATTCCTTATAAACCATAAACAAGTTTCATGATTTTAATCCACTTCCAACAACATTCTTGCGGTGTGATTGTGTTAGTGTAGTGTATTCGCAGCATTGTTATAAAAAAAGGGCAACAAAAGTGGTAATGCTAAGGAGCTCGCACCCGCGCAGTCAACGAAGGAGGGCGCACGAAACTGCCAGTCAGCTCTATCAAACTCTATCAAGCAAAACATTTAAAAAAAAGGTATAATTTCGGTCAAAATGAATTCATAACAATATTATATGTATAAATCATTAAAATACGTGCTTATCGTAAATAGTTAAGGGCACAGTGTTACCAAATATTAAGTGTGTATATTTTTATCACACGAAACATAGACGTAGTTAATATCCTTGATATGAACTACTTTGTCATAAATTTATACCAGATCCCATTTTATGTGTCTGCTCATATAAACGAAAATGGAAGCATCTATGGCGAATCTTGACTGGAATAAAAAAATCAATCGAAGTAAATGCAGTTTTTTTGTTGTCTAAATTGATATCTGCACAACTGGTGATATCGTAAAATCCGAGATCCCAGTGACAATAAAGTAAGGTACAACGTAATCCTTTGATCGTTCGCCGCGGCTTCTTATGTAACAATTTGCCCAACGGTTGGTCATTGGAGTTATTCGGGTCCGCCACTAAGCCTTTTTGCCCCTTTTTATTACTTTCATCTTCTACCACAAACGTTAGCTTATTTTTTGTAACAGTTTTTTTTAAATTAAACAATTGTTAATATTTCGTAATACTCAACTATGATACATATCTTATAATGTTAAATGATCAATGTTCGTATAACGTAGTACTTGTTGTATGAATCAATACGACCCCTAGTACCTATTTATCGATTCTTCCAAATCTAATTGGAATTTCTTTTATGAAATTTTTCCAAATTCTTAAACAATATGTAATGTAAGTAAAAGGTCTTTAACAAAACAATGTACGTCATACAAAGTCATTTATGACATTCTATGATATGACATTCTTTGATTCTATCGTCATTTTGAACAACTCCGCCCAAACGTCAGAAGTGGTCACTTAAGATGTTTATTTGAAATCTCGTCTAACATGTCAGGGGCATCACTCGGCCATCTGGTTGAATCGTATCACATTGTTGGCACAGTTATCGTGTTACGATAAATGTAGGAGTAGAATAAATTTGACCAAGTTATGAAGTTTTCTTTATTTTTCATGTTCCGACAGCGTGTTTTTTATCTTCATTGTCAAATTTTGGTACTGCTACTACTAGATCGGTGCCAAAAAGATACTCATGTTTTTATTAGAAAACTTCAGTTATAATAATCCTTGTCTCGGTGACAATATCGGTATTTTCGGAAACTACATAACCTATTTTTATTATTCTTTAACAGGTGGGAGGATAATATTTAACTATTAAACTAAATTATAGTATTTAATTTACGATTCATTTTGTAATATAAACTGTTAATTATTTTTATCATAGATGTTATTGATAGTGGTCATTTATACAAATCTGTTAAAACTGGTATATGCCATTATTTTTAATGATTTTTTATGTATAAATAACGATGAAATTAATTATTACCAAAAAAAAATTAAAGTAATTTTATCATCACCTTCTAACTTCAATATGGTCAACGGTAAACACAGTATTCAGACATAATATTACAAAAATTATGTGCGTTCACGTAGTTCCGTCAGTTAAAAAGCGGTCACAGATATTAAATATATTTACCAAAAGTCTTTTTATTTTTATGTTATTTTCGCCACATTTTTCGTGCTTCGTAGTGACGTTGACATTTCATTATATCTTTACGATGTCATTCGTTTGTTATGGCTTTATCACCCCGCTTCCATACGATGAAGACAAAAAATGTATTTTCGTGAAGTTGTTATTGTTCGAATAAAAACGTTTTTTTTTTTTGATGATTCAATTTTGAAATTTTTATTTTCATTTCAAGCATTTTCTACCTGCCTACCTTAGGAAGTACAGGAAACAACATTTGAAGGCGTGCCAAAGTGAAATTAGGCATACATGAATACCCAAGGAAAAACTATATATGATAAAAAGTCAGGTGATATCATAAGAAACTATACTATATTAAAATACCTGTTTCACTTGTTTCAATGCGTCACGTGAAATAACTTTCCTAGAATTAGTTTATCCATAAAAAAATGGTCGATTAAAAAAAAGAGTGTGTGTACTTATGTACACGCGTTAGAAGTTATACTTCTTTGGCGTATGGAAAAAAAAATAACTAAAATGCAGTAGTGATTAACGATAAATATTAAAATTGATAAAAAAGATTTTATTTAAATAAAAAAGGTTTTATTAACGTAATAAAAATACTAGAATATACAACTTGAACATAGTTATCGATTTTCATGCCACCTAGAACTAACTTCACGTTGTAGAATTCAGGTGTTTAATGAACGGTTAAGCAGACAGCTTCATACTGTTAATATTGTGTCACAGATGCGCGCGCATCTTAAAATTTCACTCTCATCATTTTTTTTTCATAACGCGCCTAAAGAAGTATAACTTCAAAAATTACTATGTATAATATATTTTTCATCAACCTTTTTTTGATTCGCAGAGTTAATGATCACAATGATTATAAGTAAACAATTTTATAATAATCACGTACAACAGCAAAAATCAAAATTAAGTAAACACAGCTATTTTATACAATCGCTAAGTCACGAAAAACGTTATTAACGAACCCAAAGTGGACCCAGTATCGGTTTTATAGCCCATACTTACCATATTGCCTGTGGACTCGTTTTTGAAGGTCACAAATATGAGAATCATATTTTCTACTTAACCATTTTTAGGGATAGAAAATCATTTACAAGTCTATTGTTTGTATTTGTTTAATAAATTACAAACAACTAGAAATTAAAATCTTTCAGAAAATATTGTCCGAATATTTGCGGCCGTTATTAACATAAACCCGTTTCCTTGAAAATTTGTAAATAAAATCAAGAAACATCTTCCTATAATTCACGAATTTTCTTACGCCCCCGCAACGAAACAGCACGCCGATATTAGAATTAATAAAAGATTTTTTTTTATTATAGAATATAATAATTTACATTTATATAATAAAATATTATATATTTTGTGTTAAGAAACTATATTTAAACTTTTGTATAAAATAGACTCAACGTCATTTTTCATGGTAAGACCGATATGGTTTTCTAAGAGATTTGAATAGTATATTACCATATTATTATATGTATATTAAGACAAACCGAAACCATATACTACTAACCAACCATAGACAATACATAGTCAATTCCTATCGGGAGAAGTAAAGATATATAATAATCGATTTGTATATTGAATTGACATGATATAATCGGTCGAAATCTTGAATCATTTATGGTAGCTATTATTGATTCGAAATGTGAACTAACTAGTAACTATTTCGCGTAATAGTTATGTAATATAAAAAGTCTATATTAAACAAGCACTGTTTGTAGCAAATAACAAGGCAGACTATAAAATCTAAATTTTGTTTACCTCTACTCCTGTTGTAATTGGCTTTAGAGAAATCTAGCCTTGATAATGATTGATGAAATAAATAAAAGCACATACGACATTCTGTAATAAAACGAAACATGTTCCTTTATCAGAACAATCGAAATTCCTACTTTCATTCGAGTTCATAAATATCTTTCATAGCTTCCTTTGCTCTCGTAATTTGACGTCGCGTTCTGACTGAAGTTCAAGGCTACCTTTATTAGGCTCTGTTATGCCTATTACACATTATACCTTTGATGCTTGACGTTTTGAGGGACAAATTTTTATATTATTTCGTAGAAGGGTTTTCTCTTTGGACTATTTATATTCATGACATCAATTAATATTAAAATTATCTTTGGTATGATCATAGATTTGGTATCGTCAGCATTATGTTAAGTTTTATTTGATATGTATTTCTTTATCTTTCTGAATTGAATGATATAGGAAAAATATCATGTTTTTGCAAGTCATGTAGTCATGTATTTTAATATGACATAAATGTTTAAAGTGTAAAATATTTCATTGCTTCCTGTTCCTTTTCCATCATCCAAAATGTCACGATGACTAAATGCTGATTTCATAAATAACTAAAACGGATGCGAATATGATCAAATTACCAAAGATTTTTTAATTACTTATTCTTCTTAATTACTTTCATTTTCTTATACATTAAATTAAATATTTTATGAATGATTTTGTAAAAATTGCTTTCTCCAATGGAGCTTTAATCGTCGTTTAATTTGTCTTCAAATTATAATATACGTCGTTCTACTGTGACGACAACGATTTGTCCAAGTACATTCACATAATTAAACTATATTTTTTACAACACTCAACATTTATCTATAACTATATAAAACTTATTATTTATATTGATCAATATTAATTAAATTGGTAGTTTTATTTTACTTATAAAACCATAAAATCACACAAATCATTAGTGATTAGCATGATAATAATATTTAAATATGTACATAAAAAATAACTAGGTATGTAGTTTGATACATTAAATATAAAAAAAATTATTACCTTACCAAGTAGGTACATATGTATGTTTATTTATAAAAGCGGGCATTTTCCTGTTTTAGAATTTGTTTGTTCCTTTTATAACATAACGTATTGCCTGTTAATTTGATTTCATCAAAATACGCATATATTATTGTATCCTTATATGTGGTTTTAATTCCTATGGGAAATAATTGACCTGATAGCAAATCAAACCCATAGTCAGTTTCCCACATTGCTCATTGTACACTTAATTTATTCACAGACTATTCAAGAACCATTCGTTTTACTTACCGACGGACACAAAAACGCTTTTTTTAGCTTAAATAAAATTAATATTTATGTACTTTAGTAGGCTCATTATTTGTAGATTAATTTAATAAAGGAACCGAGAAAAAGACAAAAATATATCTAATAAGAAACCAAAAGTATAAGCTTTTTTAACATATAAGCTAGCGCTTGACTGGTATCACACCTGATGGAAAGTGATGATACAGAGTAATGACTGAAAATAGTATAGCAATTTAAAATGCACGGACACACAGACTTTACGAAGTATCATTTTCAATCAATTTAAAGAATGTTTTACAGTAAGTATAGTAGCAATTTAAAAAATCTCACTCATCAGATATTCTACCGCAAAACAACAGCATTCGCTATTGTTGTGTTCCGGTTTGAAGGGTGAGTGAGCCAGTGTAATTACAGACACAAGGGACATAACATCTTAGTTCCCAAGGTTGGTGGCGCATTGGCGATGTAAGCGATGGTTAACATTTCTTACAATGCCATTGTCTATGGGCGTTGGTGACCACTTACCATCAGGTGGCATATATGCTTGTCCGCCTTCCTATACAATAAAAAAAATAAAAAAAAACGTTAAAAAAAATTAAATCTTTAATAAACGGTATGCGTTAAACTGACTATCTATTAGGTTGGGTGGACGGAAAATTTATCTTATCTTTGTTGACTCTCGATAATAATTAATGCATAATGCCACCAGATGCCTCTAAAGCCATGGGTTATCTCGGGTGTGATGGTTGCTATGCATAGTACAGAAAATCAATGATCAATATGTTTATTAATTTTGCTAACAAGGTTGTATGCATTGTAATTAATTATTCTATTATTTTGTACAGATGTTAATATAGAATTAGCTTATATTGTACTACCTCAAATAATGTGTTTCTAACATTAATCCTGGATAATATATTTATAAATTAATCCTTCTAAGACTAATGTATTCCTAAAACCTAAATAATTCAACTGATAATAAAACAGACTCACCGTTAAAATGTTAAACGATTACTTCTGTAAGCTGTAGTAAAATTTAGAAGCCTATAATTAAAATATATACATAATATATCTATAGTCGGTGTCACGGGACGTAGCAATGGGAAATGTTTATTAATGATACCATGGTTATATTAATGATCGCAATGATTAATGGTTTTAGCCCAAGTGGGCTATTGTGGGCTACGATTCTGCCTGATAATTTTGTTTCTATTCATCAATTTGACCCGCCGTATATCGTGTCTCGTACTAAATTGGTACTTCCTATAACACTACTACTTTAAATAGGTATTATCTTACAAGATGCATCTTTGAGAGATAGAACTAACAGCACAGGTATTATTATGATTATAATATTTACTACGTCAATATTTATGATGTCATATAATCATAATTAATTTTAATATATTGTGTATAGAAATAAAAAAACATAGTATTTAATACAAAATTAAATAACCTTATTAATAGACTATAATTAGACAATATTAAATCAATTTCTTGTGACAAATATGAATCAAGAAAAATGAAAATTTATATTTTTCCGTCACGTTTATTGTATTACATTAGCGCTCGTTTCAAGTAGATACCGATCTCGAAAGAGTTAATAAACTTCCTATCCGGAGGCTAAAAACGAATGCTTAAAAGCGAAGCTTAGTTTAAAGCCAGTTATAATGGAATTACGAACTCATCCGACTCAGTTTATTTAAGCCGAAGTTAGTTCTGCTGTTTGCAAATTATTCGACCCTAAAGCGCTCTTTAACAAAACATTGTATTTTAAATATTATGTAGCTACGACAAAATTCGATATATATTTGAAGGAATTAATAGTATTCTAATTTAACCGATCATTTTATGCTTAGCAAATCAAGTGTTAGGAGTAGGCAACGACATTACTAAGCGTCCCAATTATTTCTTTATTAGTCGTTAGTTTTGTTTATCAATATCCTTATATTGTTCAGAAATATGCCTATTTGAATTAAATATTAATTCGTTTTAAGAATAACTTTTTAAGGAATTCGTTACAGACCAAAAGCATTTGCATGTTTCGCTTTTATTGTGTTGGTTGGCGGGCAATATAAATAAAATATCGAATTTATTGTACCAGAATAATTTCTGTGGAGTAATTAAATATCTTACCTACATTATGACTCCTGAGATGTTAAAGTTGCAAGTTCAGTTATTTTTATATTAACATCTAGCAGACTTTTTAAACTTTGTTGTCTTTATTTTAACAACAAATGCAGGTCACTATCACTCGTCAATCCAGATCATTATATTTAGTTACAGTTATTTTAATTTCTGGACATATTTTATATCTAAGAGAGAACAGATTTAAATACTTATTATAACACATGCGCAATGCCAATTAAATTATTCGTGACTCACGAGTACTTACACTGAAATTTACGATATCTTATTTTAAATCTCTAAAATGTTTTCTACAAAGTTTATAACTGAAAATGTTTGAATAACGTTTACATGAAAAATGACTTGTAATAGTTTCACAATCGATAGAGTTCTATATCGGAATTATCACAATTTATCTGTCGATGTCACTGCGGAAAAACGACTTGACCCTATCAAGTTTCATCAGTCTTAATTAAACTTCTAAAATTCTCAGAACACATTTCATGTTCTTATGTCGACTAATAATAATAAGCGTTCGTGGAATTGGAAACTGTCGAAATTGTCAATATCTGAACGCTTTGAATGAAACAAACATTATTGTTAATCAATTGCAAAGATTGTCAATTTTACGTTACCAACCCTTAACATGTTAATACTTAATACTTCATATTGTGGTTTTGCGGTGAGGTATCTATTCGCTGTGGATTACCTACATGTGTGCCTTTAGTCAATATTACCAGGAAACTTGAATCGTGAACAACATATTCAAAGTGATCAATTTAACATATTTTTTGACTGTTTGTTCTTTGTAGATCGTCACTCATTGCCATATTCTCTTTTATCGTGTACTAGTTTTTTTAACGTTTTTCACATGTGATGTGGTCACATATAAATGTTGTCTGTAGAAATAATTCCTTTACTTTTATAATACATTTATTGCCAAATGTGCGTTTGGAGTGCATTTGGTCGTTTGCATTTGGAGACTGCCTGTGTTTATAGAAATAGGATAATAGTATTCAAATTTCAAATATGTAAAGCTGTCAAAATAATATATATATTTCGAAAAGTCAAGCGTCAACTCGTTACCATACATGGCGATCTTCAAAATAAAAGACTAGTCGGTCACGTTAAATCTATTTTCAATATTAAATTACAATAACTTTAAAATATTACAATACGATAACAAGATGGCGGGCAATTCAGTTGGTAACGCAGCGAGTTCGTCCAAACAACTGTGTCAGCGCATGCCGCGCATGCGCTCTCCGCGCCCACATCAAATATGACATTTTTCGGATGTCACGTGTCCTTAACGTCAAACTGACACAGTGGCGACCTCGCTCAAGCTTCCAGCTTGACGTTGCCGGCTGAGTACTATAATTAATCAAAATAATTCCCAATAAAACTTCTTGGTGCTTCGACACGGCCATCGTGACATGTCACACGTCCTCGTGTGAGGTCTCTAGATAAATAAAGGTTCTGCAGTAAATAATGTACCCACTCGGCCACCCTGCCTTAAATAAGAACTTACAGTTTCTTAGCAAACAAAACAGTGATAAACTACCAATCAAATTTATTATCTATCATTCTGAGTACTAGTTAACAAACGACTTCCGGACAACCATTAGCTGGCGTCCGATGGCACACACATATAACTGGTCTGGCGTCCGAACACGACATGGACAACCTTAAAGAAATGAACTACCCCAGGATAACTGAGCCGGCGTCCGAACAAGCCATGGACAACCTTACAGCATCCGACAATACCAGGATAACTGAGCCAGCGTCCGAACAAGCCATGGACAACCTTACAGCATCCGACAATACCAGGATAACTGAGCCAGCGTCCGAACAAGCCATGGACAACCTTACAGCACCCGACAATACCAGGATAACTGAGCCAGCGTCCGAACAAGCCATGGACAACCTTACAGCATCCGACAATACCAGGATAACTGAGCCAGCGTCCGAACAAGCCATGGACAACCTTACAGCATCCGACAATACCAGGATAACTGAGCCAGCGTCCGAACAAGCCATGGACAACCTTACAGCATCCGACAATACCAGGATAACTGAGTCAGCGTCCGAACAAGCCATGGACAACCTCTCAACATCCGTCAACACATGGATAACCGAGCTGGCGTCCGAACAAGCCCTGGACAACCACCCGAAATCCGACTAACAAACCACGTCTTGTCATACTTAGCACTCTTTGTCATGTACTGTATCGCTTGTCCGGTGTGCTGAGCACTCTCAGCAAGTCGGAGCAACCATACGTGCTGATTACTGCAGCAGCACGCGCTGCACGCGCCTCACGCGCTGCGCGCGCCTCACGCGCCGTACGCGCCTCACGCCACGGACGAACGCGCACTGACAGGTGAACACGCCTGTACGCTTGGGACAGTCGGTCACCACGCGATGCAAGCGCCACGTCCATCAGGCTGGAGAGTCGGCTGACTGGATATGGGTCAGCCAGCAACACCAGTTGTGCGCAGACACTGATGTGTCGCATCCGAAGCACTGAAGCACCATCTTCGTGTGTTACTCTGAAACAATATTTGTCACACAGTATCACTTAGCTCGGCCACTCCTGACCACACATCGATCTCTACCTCATTACACATCTTCGACAAGAGTCTCGCGAATTTACCTACTAAAAATTCTAGAGAACTAGCTTTTGTCGTACTAATTAACCGAATCACACGTTCACCCATTGTTACGCGAGTTTGCGCCATACCAGTAATAAAATATTTCGAATAACGAATAAACGCAGTAACAATTTCTGCTTTATGAGCTAGGGACACTTCGGTATCAATAACGGTAAAATCATTCATCAAAAGCCGGTATTTATTACTACGAAATGAAACATTAATTTTAAATTAGCTGAGGGTACTTGTGAGTAATAATTGTTTACGCAGTGAAAATAGAAATTTTAAATTTTATCGCGGTCAAATTAACACTAAATCCCTGCGACAGTACGCCCATTATCATGATCATGATGTACGTATCGTGATATCACTACGCAAAGAGACATACGGCAAAACATACAATAAAATTTCGATTAAATTATTATCAATCTCGAAAATACAAAATATTTGAACAGTGCTGAGAACACAAGACTGGCTAATGGTTCTTAATGTGACTACGTTTTGTTCAAGTTCCCACAAAATTTATAAGAAATACTTTCTTTAATAAGAGAACACTGACTGACTGACTGAGACTGACTAGTAGGGCCAGTACAATCTTTTATCACTTCAGACACTTACAAATATGAAACAAACGCTCATTATCATTACCATTAGCTTTAAAAGTAAGCGTGATTAAAAATATTGGTTTGATCTCACCGTAGTATTGTTGATCGTATCACATCAATGATTGTTAGCACCACATCGTGGTTAATGGCCGCACTCACGGAACGCCATGCCGTAAAGTCCCGATGCTCCACCATAATCACAATCACTACACGAAGTCGCGGCGGCGTCTCGCGTAGAGGTGAATGCTTTATTCCTCCGACAACGTTAATCGAACTAGAATGTAACACATTTGTTAAGACTTTATCAGGCTTATTATGGCTGTTATTAGGCACATTTCTTACCTATTATTGCGCAAGATCACTTAATTAATAGTCTAAAGCATGGTAGCTAAATAAAGAAATTATCACAACGTAGGTACAAGCAAACTTGTGAAGTTACTAAGAAACTTATAAAGTACGACACACAGCATCTATTCGCTTTTAAACAAATTGAAACATACTCACAAAATCATTTTCGACGTATAATACGTTACCACATATATTCTGCACCTACAAAACTATAATACTTTCGTAGGGTAGTAAAATAATTCGTAAGTGCTTTAATTTAATTTGCATAGCCAACGGCCCTATTTCAGGAACCCGAGCGTATAAGAACACATGAGATTTCGATCCCACTTCTGATTTCGAAAAGTCAAGCGTCAACTCGTTACCATACATGGCGATCTTCAAAATAAAAGACTAGTCGGTCACGTTAAATCTATTTTCAATATTAAATTACAATAACTTTAAAATATTACAATACGATAACAAGATGGCGGGCAATTCAGTTGGTAACGCAGCGAGTTCGTCCAAACAACTGTGTCAGCGCATGCCGCGCATGCGCTCTCCGCGCCCACATCAAATATGACATTTTTCGGATGTCACGTGTCCTTAACGTCAAACTGACACAGTGGCGACCTCGCTCAAGCTTCCAGCTTGACGTTGCCGGCTGAGTACTATAATTAATCAAAATAATTCCCAATAAAACTTCTTGGTGCTTCGACATATATATATCATTAATTACAAGTTTCTATAACCAGACCTAGTAGCCCTGTAATAATGCTAGGTGATAGTGAATGGGATATATAGTAAGCCATGAACTAATATGCCAATGTAATGTATTCTTATTATTTATTCATATAATAATTATGCGTGTGCTATAATATGATCGATTTAATTAGCAGTGACATGTTGTTTTTTAATGTATGAAGTGTTTTGTTGAAACAAACTGATATTTTTTTTAATTATTCAGGTATAAAAGTATCGTTATTATTCATTTACAAAATGGAATTGTATTTATGTAAAAATTATATACATAAGAAATTTATAATCCTACTAGTATTCAATTCAATCTTTTAAGTTCTAAATCGGATAAGCGAACACTTTCACCGTATTAACTTTCCTATATAATAGTATTAACGTTTTCTGAAGTGAATACATTTAACAATATTGTTTTTTTTTCTATAGTGTTGTGGGTTTTCATTTATAAATGTTTCGACTGGCTCTACTGTTTGGTTAAATTAATAGGGTATAAGGTCTCGAGGCTTACCCCGGGTTGGGTTATAAAAAAGTTATCGGGTGTTTATGCCGAAAAAATATTTAGTAACAACCCGGAATCCTGAAAGTTGGAGTTGTGTTGCCTTAAAAAGCGTTGGTCCTCCGCCTTCAATCTTTCCGGTCAGACTTGCCATCCTTTTGCGTTATGAGAAACAGAAAATTGATTTTGATATATATTTTTGACATATATTTGGCCGACATCATATTATTTTTTAATTGCATCGACACGTGGTATTAACGGATTCTTTTGAATATGAATATAATCTAACCCTATGCAATAGTTCCGTTGCTCCGTTGCTTCGTAATAGAACAAAACAACAATCTTTCGCATATATAGTGGGATATAAGGGCAGCTCTTTAAAGTGAAAGGCATATTTTATATATAATTATCCTCGTTTCTTTTCATTACGAATAACTCTTCTACAATCTACAACTGATAATATAAGTCCAATACATAATGTTTGGTTTACACATAGGAACACCACTTATCTCCTTATCACTTATATATGTTCATATAAACGCATTCTCGCTTTGATATTCGATTGCGAAGCGGCTCCTTTTCCGTCGAGTTCGAACGATATTATATATGGGATACTTTTTTTATTAGTATAGAAAAACTTCAAGTTAATAGTATTCTTATGTCTTACTTTGTATATTTTTATTGTAATTTTTTTTATCTATAGTTATATTATAATTTAATGTAGTATATTCAAGTATAATTTATAATATTAATCGGAACCAAGAACTCTTGATATTAAACATGATTGCTTAGGTTTTCTTTTTTACTTAACAACAGCGACAAGCACAGTACAGACTAGCAGTTAGCACAGAGTAGCAGTTAAACTTATATTAAAACATATGAGATTTATGCCTTTAAAGTTAGAGGTTATTTCCCGCGTTGTTACCGATATCACGTAAAAGCAACAGAAATGAAAATTTGACGTATGTATCAATTAATTTATTAAAAACCGGGTCAAGTAAAACCTAATATAAATAATTTATCAATATTATCCGGATACACAATGCCCATGACCCTTCCGTTGACAAGATATTAGGTACCACCTGCAAGAAATCGTGCGATACATATATCGTTTAATTTCACATATGTGGGTCAATGCAATTACATACTGGTGTATGTATGTACGTATACTCATGCGTTGCATTCGAAAGGCTACCGGCCACTCGCTTCGACTATTATTAGAACTGGATCGTCTGGGTCGATCACAATGATAAAATGTGACTGTTTAATCGAGAATCGATAAAACCAACCGATTCATCAAGTTAGTAGGTACCCGTATACAACTGGTGACATCAACATCGGGCACGTATTCGTTTTTGTAAGGAATATAGCATGCGATGACACGAAACAATATTTATACATATCTAGTATGTTAGATAACAAAATGTTCAATAATTTGTTGAATATAATTTGAAAATGTACGAGTACATGCCGGTTTTAGTTGTCCCTTTTTTTTAATTTTCTGAAATTCTGATCAAACGCCATTATCTAATTTTACTATAATCTAATTGGTCGATAGCAGCTGGCCACGTAATAGGTGACCAATGAGCGTTCAGCATTTGGGTACTTTGATCAGCATTTCAGAAAGTGTACGTTAGTAAGTGTGTGCGATTTTTGGAATTCTAAATTATTATTACTTAACAATCGCTACGTTTGAAATTCCCAAGAATTCGCAATAGGTTTTTAAAAAATTTGGATGTCTTAGCGTATTTGTGTTTGTGTATATAAATATGTAGCTTAGTGTTAATTATTATCAGTGTATAAACATTTATGGCTAAATTGAAAGTTGACTTACATTAAAATATAGATAATCTTTACATGTTTTTAATTTTCATTTTTATTCATTATATATTAAAGAAACAAATTTAAAATTTCGCAATGAAAAAATTCTGAAGCTAATTTCAAGTACGGGCTTGAGAGGAGTAATTAAAAGCTTTCGGTAGTTAATTAGCTATTTTACAATCAACAAAAGGAAAAATTCACTGAGCACAGAGAACAAAAGCTTTGATGAAATAAATGTATTTTTGTGTCTTTAATTATTCTATATTCGATACACGAATATGAAACCTACTAACCGAAACAACTCAAAATTTTTAATGTCATGCTTTTAAATGTGGCACTAATAAAATTAAGTCTAAGTAGTAAAAGTAATCAATGGTAATATCAAGATTTAAATAAAACAATAGAGTTCACCACACTCTCGGACCAGTAATCAGTATTCATTGCTCAAGGAATAAATTTCTTCATTCCATTATTCTTAGATTAGTTTTATGTCAAGCTGTGGTTTTATAGACATACTAACTACTGCCCGGCTTGCTCTGCAATGCCTCTTTAATTTCATTTGTTTTCAAAAAAATATTCCTTACGATTGCGTTAAAATATTATCCGTGCTAATTTACATGTATAAATGATATAGCGATTTGAATAATTGAGTCCTATAGAAGTGTGATCACAACAGTGTTGCAGCACCAACTAAAGAAAAGCTGCAACAGAGTGAATAGTATAAAAACCTATTCCATGAAAAAAGGGCATATGTGCCAACTTTTATTTTGGTCCAACATAGATATGTATAAGTTACATTTACACTAGTGTATAAACACTAATTATGACGTACATCAGATGAAAATGTATGCACATATTTGCTTTTATAATAGCGAAACATAAATACCATTACATAGAATGCTTCATTATAATATGATAGTGAATATTTCACTATGTATCTCAAAAGAAAAGCAAGTGTAACAATATTTCATTTGAATTTATCCATACAAAGTTTTACCTGTAGCTTTTAAATTATTTAAAACTTGGCCATAACAGTTGAAATAATATCGTAATGAAAGCGAAATTCTTGCTCGTCTACACCGGAATCGTCGGTCGGGTTTATGCAAGCCGAGCGCAGTGCAACCTCCCCCCTCGGTCGTTCACCCCTCCTTCCTACTACCTACTCCGAGTAGAACACTGCAGTTTTCGTTTTAAACTGAATGGGTGGCGTGGGTGTACTCCGGTTATTGTCCCGATTGCGGCGAGAGCGGTACCTCTGAAACTATTCTTGAAAATCAGCACTCTGCTAGTCTTGTGTTTTTATTAAACAAAGTGCACGTTGTATTTTATATTTTATGCATGCTTAAAATAAAATATAAACCATTAAATAATTCTTTTATTTTAGGATCTATCGCTACTTTGATTATTATTTATTAAATGATATATTCGAACTGGTATTTGGAGGGACCGCGAGGGTCAGCGGTATCGTCACTCGAGTCTATTACGATGTTAGATCCACTTGTCTCTCGAGACCTTGAAAACTGATTATGGAAACGATCTTGCGCTCAGATCGACTTCCCCTTCGGTTTGGTTTTACGCCGAATTTTCTTTCGTTTGACCCGAAACAGTACATAACACTTTGCGATACATAAGTTTTGTGAACTTAAAATAGAACGTTTTCGTACTATATTCGATTATATTTACACAACGAACGAAATGTCTCTTTCTATTTTATATTATTTGCATTTTAAATCGTCTTCTTTCTTGTGAATGAACTTTGTTATAAATCGTTTTGCTATACAATTAGAATTTGAAAGTTATTTGTTATCTGAGAAATATTGTGTTAATTTTTTTTATTAATAAAATTGTATATGTACTAGTTGTTACGCGTGGTTTCAATCGGGTTAAACGTTCCTGTTCCCCTGGGTATATTATAAGGTACCTGACCCATGTAAGGCCCAGTGCCTAATAAAGCCCACGTTTTAAATATTCTAAACTACAAAATCACACGGATTGAGCTATCATCGTCGAGTGTCTAGCCTTGAACGGCCGCCGTTGCCATAGCTACCGCCTCGGTGAGGCGAACCTGTCGGAACTTGCAGTCGAAAGAAAGGACCGCGTGCGGTCATTCGTAGGCGTTTACTAAATTTCGACATACAAAAAAGTAAGTGTTTTCAATATTACTTATTGAATCTTTATTTTAATTATTTGTAGTGATTTATTAGCTTTTGATATATGTTGTGATCAAAATTTAAGTTTAAAATTAAAAGATAATATTTTGTTTTTATTTTTTGTGTAAAGTTACTACTCTAGCCTAATAAGGCCCATCAGAAATTGACCTGGGCCTTATTATGACTATGTCATGTTAAAGGTTTTTTATTTTTTTATTTCAGTAGAATTATGGAACCAGTCGAAGAATCAGCACCCAAACCAAAGCAAAAACGTGCGGAATGGTCCGAGCACCAGATCACTTGTGCTGTGAGGGCTGTAGAACGAAAAATACTTCCCCAAAGAGAAGCTGCTAGAAGATACAACATTCAACGAAGAACATTAAGGAACCACTTAAAACTGGCTCAATGGAAAGGAAATTAGGTCGAGCGGCCACCTTAACACCAGAACAAGAAGAAGATTTAGTGGGTAGAATAATACGCTTGGCTGAAGTGGGAATGCCGCTTACACCTAAACTTGTTCGAAAGCATCTTAATCGCTTCATCGCCACTTCCACAGCTGGAAGAAAATGGCTGAAACTATTCCTAAAAAGACATCCTCAACTAACTCGGCGAAAAGCCTAATTTTTGAACCCAGCAAGGGCCCAAAATCTGAATAAATTTATTGTCTAACAAAAGATCTATTTGCAAGAAGAAAGGAAAGCACATCTTCTACTAGACTAAAAGGAAGACCAAAGACCTCTAAAAGTAAAAGTCAGAAATCTGGAGTGACTAGAAAGATGCAGCAGTCATTAGCTCGGACTTGGTTTTGCCATTCTTGCAAAGAAGATAAGATTTTGTATATCAGGCCATGTAGACTATGTGGGGTTCCACGAGATATGTGTGGGCCTTGATGCCGATGATGAGGATTTCGAATGTCCTGTGGCAACCAACCAACCAACCAACCAACGTATGTCTAGGTTTAGTTTTTACTTTGATTTTAATAGAATTGTTAGAATATTAAGACTAATTACTGAAGAGTTTATTACATTTAAGTAAATGCCAAGACTGATTTTCATGAGTTATTTACGGTTATTAAAAAGTTCCTATTTTATTTTATTTTATTTTTTACTTAATGTTTAGTTATTTTAACTGTTGTGTTAAGTCTCTAAAATAAGAATAACTTAGGTAGATAACACAATTTATTTACAATAGCTTCAAGAATTTGAGTGTATTAAATTTATTGTTCATACGAAGTTTAAAGAACGCCTGTTATATATATTTTTTTAGCTTTATTTTTAACATATAGTTTAAATTGAATCCAAAGAAAATACCGATTATTTTTGTTAAGATAAACATAATTCTTTCATATTCCATAATAAGGCCCGGGTATGGCCTTATTAAGGAATAGTGATCAGAATAAGGCCCAGAAGTCGCTTTTTAAAAAAAAGCTCATAGTTAATGGAAAACATTGTTTTCTGAAACAAAATTATTTTTATTACATTGATTATTGAATAAATAATTAAATAAACATTTTAGTTTTATTTCAACATTCATAGTGTTTTGCTTGTACTCAAAAACAAATAAGGTGGGCCTTACATGGGTCAGGTACCTTAGTCTAACCTTTGTCAATAATATTGTTATAAATCGTAATAACATTTTAAAATTCGGACTTGAAAGTTCTCTTAAATTTGATGTAATATTATATACATGTATGTGTAGATGGGGCTTTAGTGTCACCTGATGACAAATAATCACCTCAGAATTGCAATATCCTAGACGCTCATTGTTTGAACTGAAACCTCTTAGCCTCTCTAAGCAGTACAATAACTAATTAAATAATATAACTTGATCTATATATTCAAATTCCTTGCACCATCATGTCATCATTTTGAACTATATTAATAAAACCGTTTAAATTACAACAAAACATAAGTATTTTCTTCTTACAAAGTAATACAAAATAGACATTATAGTTTGTATTAAAAAAAACGAACACGTGATGTAGTGGCGTGATGTTAATTTTAAAACACGTTATTAATAAAATATAATTTAGCTACTCGACGAGACTCTTAAATACCTATTGGTTGTTACGAGTTCATTGACACCGGTTTTATCAGTCGATAGTATGATGTAAGACTTTATCAACATTTAAGTAAATTGAAACGAGTAATTATGTTAGTATATAAGAATTATTTATTTCCAAAGTGTTATACAAATTATTTAACGAAGGTTTTTTTATTATAGATAATGCAATTATGAATGTGATGTATTTAGAACATAACGTCGTTAAAATAGTTTATGACTTACATAAAAGTTATAACACATTAAAATTATATTATAAGAACGGACAAGTATATTATGTGATTTTATCAGTCGAAAATCTAAGCTCTATCAAAGTTACCTTCGTCTATTTTATACTAAACTAGCTGTGCCCCGCGGTTTCATCCGCGTATAATTAAAAAATAAGCCTAGATTAATCCTCGATAAAAGGACTATACAACACAAAAATAATTTGTAAGTTCTAACCAGTAGTTCCTGAGATTAGCCATATCAAACAAACAGACTGTTGTATATATTAGTATAGATGACATATTAGACGATATCGTATCGATAACCGGACTACCAATTAACATCGCCTATACAGTCTACTGGTCGGTAAGACAATATGTTATGTGTTCAAAATGTATAGTAAGTTTTCGTTGCAAGCTCACGTACGACGTGACATTCGAATCCAGCGCACGATTTATTTTATCGGCGTTATCGATTTTTCAGACGGTCGACTCATACTTAAAGTAAACTTTTCGGTTTCTCATAACTCAATCAATACACTTGGTAAATTCGTGTAGACGGTCACGTAAGCTCTATTTGCTGTTAACGACGGCCATTACTGTGGTTTTTTTTTCGCTGTTATATAGTATAGAAACAACAATTACACGTCGTGTCTAATCAAACTCAATATATTTTAATTGAAACATTCTATTGAGTGATGATGGAAGTATCACTTGCGTTGTTTAAATATATTAAAAGCTGATGGAAATTTATCATGATTTTAGTAAATGTTCAGATTTCTTAAAGATTTATATTAACGAATCAAAATAGGTTAAGTATATTAAGATATCGTTATTTTTTGTGGAACTGTCTCGCTTGGTTTTTTACTTACATATAATATATATATAGGTCATGATCTGCTCCAACAATAATCACAACCATCGTGTTTTAGCTTATTTTACCGTAAAAACTAAGTAATTTTTTTATCATGCAACTTTGATTATTAGCTAACTTTTTGCGCCGTTGCAGTTATTACGTTCATGTCAATTTTTGTTACCAAGAAATTGCAATTTACATGAAATTTAAATAAAAGTGTGTGGATTAATTTTTGGTACCAATAAACAAAGTTACGCTGTTTTCATTTAAATAAAATCAACGCATCCAATTTCATATTGTATCTCGTATTTTTATTTTATAACAGGAATATGTATTTAGGAATGTATATTAAATATAGTAAGAATTTTGAGTCATCGGCCGATATTATACTAAGCCCGTTAATCGAACCACAGTCTCGTTAAAAACACTATGACGACATGACTATATTCAGGTGATGTAATTCAAGATTGTTCAACGTTGTTAAAGTCACGTAGTCAGTACGAAGCAGGTCGAAAATGGGGATGGAGCTAGGGTCAACGTACGGACCCGCGGGCCCTAATGGCATAATGGGTTCGCAGTTCGCGAAGTGAATCTTGTATTATGCAACGATAACTGAATTGTTAAGAAGCAATCCTTGTCGCGGCTGATGTAACATAAAAAATAATAAAAAAAAAAAATTTAAGCATACTAATTAACCTTAAAAAACTATCAAATAAAATGTTAATATGTGCACAAGTACCTCGTAAGAAACCTTTTCTAAGACCATTTCTAAGGATAATATTTAAAATGTTGCATCAGATATTTTTCACCGGATTGTGCAATAAAAAAGCGCGCATGTCCGTATCTGTGGCCCAAGGATCACTCTCCGTAGTATCCTAATAGACACTTTATAATGTGGACGACATCAATTGTAGCCCAAGTTTGTCTTTGAACGTCAATTTGTTTTAATGTGTTCTTTATTAATATTCTAAACGATTACTTCTTTTAATATTCCATAGACAATAAAAAATATTGTTACTTAATTTTTGATTAGTGCATTCCGAGAATATTAAGTACCAAGTAATACTCAGTATAAATCTCGCTCACAAGTCTAGATTTTCTGTGCATAAACGAAGGTGAGTACTGGTCCATTAGCGCGCCGGATCGTATTACGCGGCTAAATTGTGGAACAACGCTCCTTCATCCAACAATATCGTATAACAAATTCACGATGGATTGATGAAGGCCTTCCTGCTTCGTTCCACAATCGAAGAAATAATAACTGTTCATTATTTTAAATATCTTTATACTTTAATTATATTTTAATCTTTAGGTACATAACATTTTTACCGTCTGTGATAGTGTATTTGGAGTGATTAAACGTCTAGATAGCTTCAGTGACTCATTATAATGAGGTAATATCAGGTCTTTGCGGAAAATATATTTGTTGAATTATATTATCGCTAGTCAAATTTCAGCGAAGCTTGAATAAAAATGTTGAATATAAAATTTTAATAATATATATATGATAATAATAGAAAGTTAAAAAACTTTAACCTTAAGCTAAATTATGGAAGTAGGTATTCATACGGCATATATTGATAGTTCGCAGGTCGTTAACCTTTTCGGAAATAGCTGTCTCTAAAATAACTTATTACTTAAAATCTTTACTATTTAAAATAACTCTAATACCTACCCTGTTGCCAACGCCGAGTGTTATGTAAACAATAAATAATATAATCATATATTATCGAGGTCGTCACAGACAATAATTGCAGCCTTATCTAAGTCAACATTTATTGTAGTGTCATAAAAACGTGTGAGAATCACTCATTGAAAAATGATGTGGTGTTAACTTGACCGTGATCAGTAGATCACCGGTGGTACGCGAACTCTGTTATCTCGCCGCGTGGCTGTCGAATGAACGAAGCGGCAAGCCTCGAATATTTATCATCAGGTTACGTCGCTTGACTGTGCAGTGTGTGTTTAGGTTGGTCGCGTCACGAGTCTCTCGAGTGCGCCGTCGCCGCCAATCGCCGCGCGTATCATTCGCGCCACGGACTTCATACCAAGCGTACACCCCATGCGTATACCCTGCCGCCCACCTACCGAAAGTCGCGTTCTCGATCAGCTGTTCGCTTTGTAACCACCGCACGAAACTTCTCCACACAAACATTGTTTATCAGACGTCCAAACGTTGGCTTTCCGCACAATGGTAAGAATCAGTGGAATATTTGTGTCAGTGAATAGTGATACCGTGTTTGTGCCGCTAAAAGTGCTATTAACTGCATCATAATAAATTATATAAGGACGGTAGTCGGCTAATAAAAGTGCATTGTTATCGTCTTCGGGCCATTTATATTCTCTACGTGTTCAATTTAGATATTTGTTGAATAATAATACAATTTTCCATAAATATTCAAAACGACGTTGAGTAATTTCTTTTACTTATCGACGTATTCAATTTACATTTTATAATCAATAATTAGTAGTGGATATTATATGAAAATAACACAAATAATCGTTAAGCTTGTTATAATGTAATGGAACTAGAAGCTATACTAGTAAGTCGATGTTATCATTTTACGACACAGAAATTGAAACCAGTTACATTGATGGAGCGTCTCTTTACACTGCGCTAGTGCGCTTATGGTTGTGTTGCGTCTTGTTTTTGAGATATGCTAAAATTAGCGAACTCGTCCCCCGCTGTCCTCAGGCGGTTCGTTATGTAACGCGCCACCGGTCCGGCCTTGACTCCCGCGCCGATCACACCGACACGCCATTGGCAGACCGATGAGATATTCGTATTGAAATTGAATCATTGTTTAAATCGTGGAAACTAGTCTTACACGCTAAAAACCCTAACAATAGGAGAGTCGTTGATTTTTACCGTCTATTCTATCTATATATCTATCCGACTATCGTCTATTTCCAATATAACATCTATAAGCTATCTTAACTACTCTGTAAATTGATGTAGTTTTACGCGTTCATCCTCAATCCCGTAGATTTGTTATTCAACAAAAGATGCCGAAATTTTCCACAATTACCATTGATAACATATCGTTGGCTTCATTCAATTGCACCTGCTAAATGTTTACTTACATCGATCAAATGTGTCCTTCCGACAATAGTAATGTATGTATTACTCTATCTATCTATTATCGTCTTTACCGTTATAATAGGGATTCTTATCAGTGCGGCCTTGAAACTAATGCGTAAATATTTATCGTGATAGAAAATCGTCTGATATTTTATACCTGATACCTTGTTAGTGTGCCGTTAATGGTTATTAAGATACTTATCTACTTATTACTAGTCTTACGCCGTTGAATGTACTCAAATTGTGTGTTGAATTACTTTGGATAATATTAAAAAACTACTGAAATGTTGAACTATACATTAATAGGACTGAAAGTTCCAAGACTGAACAGTTCAGTTCATTAAGGTTTATTCCTGTACTTGTCGACCGATTCCTCTTTTGTTTTATTGCTATTCGAGCTTTTTAGAGTCATCAAGAAAATACGAGTTAAAAAATGAGATTGAATCGTGCAAATTACATATAAAGATGTTTAGCGGCATTTTTTTTTTAAATACTTATGTTCGAATTTCAATTGCGAACACTAATTAATAAATTTCATGTATTAACAATCTGATCTAGTAACGAAATTAAATGAAAAACCTGATGTTTCATTATATTTTCCTAAGTATTTTTACGGCTTTATATTCTTCACGTCAAACATTTAATTACAATTGAAAACATACTTTATTTATTACACAGTAATAAAGTTTGATCGTATGAGATGCCCAAAACGAATGCCCTTGTCCATGGCAATATAATTGTTGAATCGCGTTTCTCGTTCAACAGTATCACGGCCAAGGTCAGGGACAAAACAGCTGTTTCGCTACTGACTATTAGTTTTTGTTACCGTTTTTTTTGTAAGGTTCATTACATTTTCTTTTATTTGCCGCGTATAATGATTTCTTTCGTTAAATTCATCCAAAAAAAATCCTTTACTAAAAATTTTTGTCTACGGAATTTATGTAAGCCGTTAACGGGTTAACCATTGGTTCTATTTTTAAAAAGCAAACGTATAAACATAAGAAGTAATATTTTTCTATAGACCGGGTAGACAGAATGTCGGATCGTAATCTAGTCGGCAATCGATACGGGACACACCGCGTGGATTTCTGCGTGCGCATTCAGTTTCACTAGAACTCTAGTGAATGGCCGCCTCAAAGAAAACATGAGGGTTTTAGGCAGGGGGTGAGCGGGCAAGGTCGTTAGCAAGGCCGAACTTACTACCATCCCTACATCTCTCTTCAACATTACAGCATCCAATTCAACTGTCTTTCTCTAACAAAATTCACTTTCGAAAGTAGCGTAAATGCAACGAACAAAACACACCCTCTTACGATTTATGTCTGGTTCAGGATGAATCGGCTTTTTGGCAACATTTGTTATGCTGTTACGTCACGACAATTAGTTTCAATCTGCCAAGTCTTACTTATCTTCCGGCATGCTTTATTTTTGTGCGTAAATTAAGACGAAAATCTGTATATTTTCAGCAGAAAAGATTAATACATAATAAGAAATTGAGCGTCAACTATTTTTACTTAAAAAACATAAATTACATAATTCTATATTAAAATAAATATATATATATACCTATTTCTATTTATGTTTGAAATACAGTGTTAAGTAAGGAAATGCTATCTACATAATGTAGGAAATAAATAATTCCGTTAACACAGCATTATACATAGTTTAATCTATTAGGTTAATGAAAACTTGAACTTTACTAAACTGTCAACAACATTCTTATCGTAATAGTTGGCTGATCGAAGTTTTGATGTGATATCATTGACGCAAACATCATCTATCCCTGAGGAACAATTCTTAGGTTATCTTAGTCACTTGACATTTATTAATTAATCCCGTACTTTGGTAGTTAGAGCAGTAAAGATAGCATCTTTATCGATTCGTTTAGGTTTATTCAAATTAGTGCCAGCAGCGCGCCAGTCAACACGTTATTAAACATTTTTTTTTTTATTGTTACTTCAGCGTTGAAGTTGTTCCAATCTCGTGATTATAGTAGTGTTGGTCGTTATCGCGTTTTAGTGATTCACTGTTCAAATTATTATATAATATTATTTTACCTAACTATGATATTTAATTTATTTTTCTACAAGAATTTCAACTAGGTGAGCGTGAAATTTATCCGTAGCTACGCAGACACTTCGAATTATGTTAGTAATTAATCGGGTCGTTTTATTGTCTGTATTGACCATTTGCTGTTGTTGTCGGATATCAGTTTCACTCCATATATCGTGTATTATGTTTTTATTTATCTCTCGTCGTAAACGTTAACAAATGCTATGAAGTGTTTTTTTTTCTTGCTACATAGATTATGTATTTAGTGAAGAGAATTAAACATAATAAACTATTATACGTATGAGTTAACGAGTTACCTGACAATAGTATATTGGTCTTATTCTGCTCTATTCTAGATGTATCACTCGTTTAAGCATCGGCCTTGAAGTATTGTTGGCTCATTACTCGGTTCCACATACGTTACATCGGCGACACATTGTACGTCGCTAGGATGATACTTATGTTTATCTATTAGCACTTGCTTCTTTACTAAATCAATTAACACAGTAAACGCATACCTGTTTTGTAACCAGTGATTTGTTTTAAACTGTAGACCATGTTTTTATTTTAATTCATTGACTTGTTTGCTATTTTGTACGTGATTTGTTCACAGCGGTATCGAGTGCAAAGATGAGGTGTTTGCTGCACACCAGGTGCAGCACGCAGACCTGAAGCCTGTGGTGGCTCCGAAGGTGCCAGCACCAGCTCCTCAACAAATCTGTGTTCCCACTGAACCCGCTAACGGTGCGATAGTTGCCACTATTCTCCCAGAGGAGGAAAGACCTATACCCGTTACAGAACTTATATTTGCACCAAGAAAGAAAGAAATGAACAAAGGATTTCTCATGTTCTCTCAAGAGGAGGGACTTACAAGTGAGTGGCACGTGAACAGCAAAAGCTTAGGTATCCGTTGCTTGCTTTTAGTGTAATTCATTAAACTAATAATCAAAAAAGAAATTCCTTGCAACATTTTGTTCATGTTTTTCAGTGCTTAAAGACGAGCCGGAAGATCTGACTCATTTGGCCCCTACAGCCGGTGATGCTTGTATTCCCTTGGAGAACAGTCCTTTTGATATGTTTGACGAATTCATATTAAGCGATAACTACTGCAGTTTACTCGGTGATGATCTAGCAAATGGATCACCCGTAGACTCTCTAATCGGGGACTCTTTACTGTCATCACCTGAACCACAGGTTTGTGTTTATTGTTGATATTATAAACAATGTTTATATTTTAAATATCAATAAAATTACGCTATAAAATAATTGGTATTTCAGGAAAATGAATCGTCATGTGAACAGTCGTCACTCCTCACGGAATTGTCATTAGATGCTTTCGATAACAATAGATCAGACACTGATATCGATGATGGACATTCGCCATTTATCCCAACAACTGACGAGCTTCCGCTCCTGGCACCAGCTGTCATGTGGGGTGCTTTACCCGATAACGTTAGCCAAGCGAGACCGCAGCCCTCGGAGCCTCAGACATCAGCACCAGCTCTGCAACGTCTACTTGCGGCTCCGCCCACGGGCCCACAACCTCAAGATCTCATTACGAATATTTATTCAGACCAAGGTATTTTAAAGTCAGCTTACGAATTGAAGTTAATGTATGAGATTTAGAATTCGTTTTACCAAATGATTTTTTTCAGGTCTAATTCCAAGCAAAGGCATATCAACATGGGATACGGGTGTAAAACGAGTCCTAAAGCAGGAAGAGGAGCCCACTGCTAAACGCGTGAAGCGCAGTCCCTCCCCAGCGCCAGCATCGAGGTCGCCAACCTCAAGCGTCCTCATGAACCTCCTGGTGAGCGGCTGTGACGTGGATGCCGGCTACATTTGCATGGTGCAATGCAGGCCGCGCCAAAAAGCGAAAGCCTGAGACAGCTTAAACTGTCCTCAGATAAAAACTGTGATAATGCGCGTCCAGTGATCGGTCGATGGTTGTCCGAACCCCTCCATACAACGATATTCTGCATCGAATACGAATTAATACTTAACCGTGCCGTCAACACTTGTGATATTACTATTGCTTATACACTTTCAGTATCTAAGCCACTTCCGTGAACGAAATGATCACACGACAATAAATATCGAACACCAAGTTTAAAGTTATTGGAGGTTTAGGTATTTGAACGGGTGCATTGGCACTTGACAAGGACTTATTAGTGTAGTTAATCTTTCGCCGGCTTGCAAACTCGAACACATATCGAGGAGGCATGCGAAATAGACGTTATAATTGTTCAGCGTAGACCACACCCGATGCTACGCAATAAATCCCGAGCAATCGTTTTAGTCTTATTTTAGTGCTAAGTTTGAAGTGCGCATATCGATGTGGTTTTGGTGAACTATTTCTAGATGTACTAAGTTGACGCTCGCGTGTGAGCTCTGCCGCGCACTCTGTCTTATGTTCTAAGAGTCAGTAATTTATTAGATTTTTTATTAATAACCTATTTTCGAAGGTCACCCCTCTATTTATTCGTTGTAGTTAAGTTACGAGTAGTTAGAAAATTTCTGTTGATTTTTATATAAAATTAGATAAGACTGCTAGAGGCGGTTTCAAATATCATAGCGTGCCCGTCGCTATTTAAATTTTTATCAGAGTTTATCTTAGGAAGTGTAGTCATAAGGCAGTTTGTGGACACGATTAGCTAGTTATTTAACTGTTGTCACTGCCAAACCATACAAAGTACAATTTAGATGAACGGTATAGTTGTGTTGTTGACTTTTTTTCATTTTATAAAGTATATGTATTCGTAGCGATTAAATAATTTCTTAGTATTTATTTTTAACGTCGGTTTTTGTATTTTATTATTAAGATTAATGTTTTAGCAGCTACGAAATACTCGAATAAGATGAAGGAGAGCTCTACAGATGTATTAGAGTCTATATTAATTAAAATATACAGATAATATATTGAAAAGACGTAATTTCTATGTATAGATAACTCTTGTCATTGTTGTTATTAAAAATTTTTTAGTCGTAAGTGGATGTATGTATTAGAAAAATATTATATTTATTTTTCTTGAGGCCTGATGATACTGACGATATTAAAAGAAACGAGAGCAGGTGATATGTGCACATTGATTTTATTTACCGACCACCCCCCCAGATCTAATCCCTTCCAAACGTATCAGCTTTAATTGAATTTACACACAATACGTAGATTAATCATTTTGTAAACATATAATAATATTAATAAAAATATTTTTAGAATGTACTACAAATAGTTCAAAAGGTTATGTAACGTTTTTAATAGCAGTTCTAACTTTCAGACAAGTTCAAAAAGTTCCAAAGCCATTAAAATATATTCTAAGCATATTTCTGAAATTACAAATATTGTCTTTCTTTATTAATAAATGAGGAATAGTTTGTTTTGAAGCCTGACTGAAAAATTAAAATTAAGAGTAGTTGCGCTCCGCAATTTCATTCGCTACAAATTTGAACAATTGTCTTGACAAGCGTAAATTTCATGTTCTTGTATATCTGATAAACTTATAGACTTCCCCGAGACGGTACCATTATAAAGATTATTATAAAGCTGGCAATTAATTTTACGAAGATAACTTGCAGATAATGCTATCGGACAGATTAACAATTATCGGTAAACTGAGGAAATATCATTAGTACTAAATAACGTAATAAATTTATAATTAATTGTGTTCTATTTACCTACTACAATATATAATGTTAATTCAGTTAATATGCGGAGCAGTAAATATATATGTAATACACTAGTACAAAACTTCAATGAATTTTCAAAACCGCCTCTACCGGTAATTTGTAAATATATATAAATATTATTTAAATATCTCCGCAACAACATTGTCGTCTTGATAACTAAAAATTATAGCTCGAATAATAAAAAATAATGTCTTAATACACTATTCTTGAACATTGGTATACTTAGTAAATTTTAATTCGTTTTAAATGCGCGTGAGCATTATACATAGCTACTGACACAATGTTTAGTTTAATAAGGTAATAAATATTAAATATATTTATATACTTAATTCGAAATAATGGAATTTAAATTACATGCTACTAATGTAGTATATCATTTAAATCACAAAATGATTTCGTTTTTTTTTTGAAGTAATAGATATTTAGTATTTACTAAAGCAATAACTCGACTGATATTAATTGTTATTATTTCTTGCCATTTGACCTTTCCGTAAATATTTCCGCTTCAAATAAATATTATATATACAATGATAACTCATAGATACAAATTATATTACATAATATCTGATAAGATTAATGGTCTGCAAATTAAAAAATATTTCGGAACAAATTTAAATGGAATTAAATCGATTTATATAAACAAGGGCTTTTGATGAAAATAGATTGGATGACTTTTCTTATTAATACGATGCATCGCATAAACGCTAAAGTAGCTCTTAATGTGCCTGAAATTAATTTGAATTTGATTTTATATCTACAATTCCACAGTATTATCATTGAATTCAATAAAATTGTGTTATTTAATGATATCTTGTAAAATAATCAATATATAATCTATTTGATCATGAACGTTAAACAAGCTTAAATACAATATCACAGTTTACGGATAATTCCATAGATTCTTAAATGTTTATCGTAGTTCTCGCGACTCTTCAATTTTGTCGTCTAGGCCAAGCTCTAATATTTGTCCTCTTTCTCTCATCTCCCGCATACACGTTGTTTTCTTTCATAAACATTCATTATGCTTTTAACTTTAATATTGTTACACGCTGTGAGTGAATAGGCAATTATCTTGACATGGTACCCGCGTTAGTTTTGTTATTCTGATAATGATTACTAGCTATAGTTACAAGTATTGTACCTTGCTTCACTAATGCGATGCTAATGTGTTACTTAACTAACAAATTAAATCTCACTATAGCTGAATACTTATCATCTAATAGTACGACATTATTTATATTGGTTATAATTTAAACATATTTGTTCGTTAGGATATAAATAAATAACTTTTTTTTATCTAGTATTATAAGAGGCCTTTATAGGCAGCCTGTATGTCGGCCCGATATAAATAACTTTAAAATATTCTTAGAATTATACAAACCGCGGTTTGTACCCCGGTCTACTAGCGTAAATAGAAAAAAAGTCATTGTTTTCTGTAAAAAAAAATACTATCATGGTTCAGATAATGTAGGACATCCGAAAGAAACCGGACCGTACCGTAAGCGAGACGATAACCACGAAGCGAATATAAAGATAAAGCGTGGTCAATTCAGCCTTTGTGTAATAAGTTAGGTTTTATACATTAGATGACAAAAGATAGGAAAAATGACTTCGTTTGAAGTCGTAATATCAATGATTAGGTTTTGTGTAATAATCATCTCAAGCTAATTTTAATTTAAATATGGTTTAAATTTAACGATCGCAAAAAATAAGTCGTTAACCAAAATTTTAACGTTTCTTTCTACGCAATATAGAAACATTTTATATTTTGGTTATAGAAATGCATACATGAATAAACAAACGGAAGTCATTAAAATTGCTTATCATTTGGTTAGGAATAATAAATATTACGAAAAACTAGTACGGTATTAACTTTGTATATCGTAACGAAATGATTATTCAGACACACTTGGTTTAAATTCAAGTTTAAAGCTAATACTATGTCACTTTACTCTGTAGTCTCTTTGTTGTCGGATACGTCAATGTGCATTATTTACCGCTCCTCAATTATTTCCATTCAATAACAAATTGTTTTTTAATATTTTATTAATATAATTCTCCGTGTGTTACAGGACATACATCCGCAAGCAAGGAAGCAGTTGACCCAACAGCCACCAAACTATCACCTCATTATGAATTCCCAAAAAGTACCACAACAGAATACCATCAATAGAAATATTCCTATTCCCGTCATTAACATCATACAATCGACCCCGAAACCCGTGATGCGAGATAACACGCCGATGACTAATGGTCAAATCATGCATTCAAATATGAGTCCAATGTCTCCCCTGACTTTGAACGTGGGAAGCCCCATATATTCTTTACCCTCCAGCCCGAACACTCCGAGCTATAGTCCCGCTATGAGCCCAGCACCAAAAGATCGTATCCTGAGTCCATATTCCACTCCCCAATCCCTTTCGCCGACCGGAAGTTACCAAATGTACAGTCCTAATAACAGACTCCTGTCACCCAGCGGTGTGATGCAAGGCTACGACCCGTACCTCACGACCAAGATGCAGTCGAGTCCCGGGTTCATGCTTCAGTCCAACGAAATGCTGCTCGACTCCAACGTACCGTTGACCACGACGGACTTCTGGCCTGACGCTGAAATATTGCAGAGCACGAGCGACCTCTTGACCGCTTTCGATGATGTAAAACTAGTTTAAGAATATATAAAAATATAGATTGCATGAGTGATTTCTTCATTCCGTTGGATGATTGTGGAAGTATTGAATATTGTCGTTGAAAGAGTTTCGAATTCTGTTCCGTAAAATTGCTTAGTAAAGGTCTAAAGGTCCGTATTATTCGCAACTTCACACAAACATTCCAATAGAAGTGGTGTCAGAAATATATTACGTAGTTGAGATATTTCTCTCCGTTAGAAATCACTCGAACGAATGCAGGGTCGAAAACTAATCCGTAATCCAAAGGGATTCCACGCTATTTTCTAATAGTTACCTTATAACCGTCGTGTTTGACGAGCACAACGCCGATGACATTTTAGTACGAAATAGACAATGTTGACTTTTTTGATGAATTTTATAGATTTTTATATTAGTAAATAGTTAAGAATATATTATAATGATTTCATGATTTATAGTGGAATCCTCGGTGATACAAAGATGTGACTTAGCGTGAAAAAATGGTTTTTACATTATATTTAACTATACAATAAATGTTATCATATAGTTTATTATGAATAAGTATGGGTGTAACTTAAGTGTAAGTGACTACCATCACGGCTAATGGGTTTTGGACCCATTTGGTTTAATTTTATAAAATAAAAAATCATTTAACTATAGATTTATTTTAGTTGTAATTGAAAATTTAACACATTATTTTTTCTTGTATCTTCCATTCGTATGATTTAATACTTTATGAAATAAAGCAAAATATATTGTTAATTTCGACGGGAGGTCACTCTCGGTTATTAAAATTGTTAATGATTATATCGTTTCTGATCGAAGTTTAATTAGACGTAGTTTATTTTTTATTTTATGATCAAAATTTATATACTCAACTAGAAAGTAAGACTACGAAACGCATTTCGTATTCAAAATCATCAAATTACACATGCGCTGTCAACAGTTGTAAGATCAAAGGAGGCATTATCACGAAATTGGCATCAATCAATTTAAAGGTACTCATACCTTCGAACTATCAATTACATATACTACCCAGATATTATCTTGGCTTTACCTATATTACTTACTGTCTTCTTTTATCAAATGTCAAAACGATTATGATAGAAAGAGACAGGTCAACTAAAGCCGAACTTATACTAAATGAGTTAAAATTATTTTTCTTGTGCGACTTGTCTAAAGCTGTATCTTTTCGTACACTCGAATAAATTTTATTTATTCTATGTAACCTTTTTGTTGAATAGTTGTAGTTTAAAATAAATATGTAGCAATCGATAAAAATTATTATACGTTACAACATCGTACATTTTAAGTACAATATTAACTGTCACACAAGAATAATTATCTTCATAGAATGCAATCGTTAATTTAAAATCTCGTTAGGTTTAATGCCTACGCGTACTTTTAAGTTTGTTTTAATTAGTTTAAATGTTTTTTTTTTAAAGAAAGAGTAAATGTAGCCTTATTAAAGTTGACAATAAACGGTGGTTCTTTTTTTGAATTTGGAATAACGGTAAATTGCCGCGAAAACATTGATTATATGGCTAGTTGTATGTTTGTTTCTTTTAGCTTATTACTGTATTATTATATAATATTTACCGTACTGCCAATATTCATAATATTACGTTAAAGTTATCCGAGTCTTGTATGAACGTCACTGTGCCATACATAACTGCATGTCTATAATTCATCTTATGTATGCCGATAATTATCAACGATTATATTATATACATATATAAAATATATTATTGCTAATTTGATAATGTGAATTGTAAATACATAATAAATCAGATTCTTTTATATATTTTGAGAATAAATTTCTGTCATTATTATAATTATTGTTTTATTTTTGTTCTGTAATATAATTTTAATATTGATCAAAACAATATTCTAAAGTACAAACAAAACCAATGATTCAACTCAAACCATAATTATATTATAAATAAGCGGGAGATATATAGCAGACAAAATGTGTGTACGTTGTCAGAAAACGTTACGCAATTTATCATAATATAATCAGCTACCTCAATATGAAGTTGAGAGAATAAAGATTTTATTTATTATAACAACAATAGTTATTCAAACTCATATACATAGCTAGCGACATCTAGTGACGAGTAAATAAACAACAATGGCAACACTGTCGCAAAGCAACTTCGTTCCTAAAATTTACACTAGATGTCTAAATATGTTTCTCAAAAATATATTGGATAATACAAATTACCAGTTTTAGAATATACAATAATAATTTGAAATATCTGAATAAAAAATAATACAAGGGAAAATCTTATTTGGCTTGAATTTCGAATAGCATCATTATTGAATAATCAAAGATGGCGCCAACGTCGTAATTAAAAGATACGAGTAGTTTTTTTTGTTTATATATTTTTTTTCTTAACAATTTTTAACCACGGAACTAAGTCTATCTATCTATTGTCCTTACCAAGAAAGCTCAGCTTATCAAACGCGCCTCCGGTTATAAAACAAAGCAGAAGGAGCGCATGAAATTAAAGTGCGACAAATAAAGCAAAATGCAAATACATATATACCAACTTCTATTATTTTGTACGTGTGTTGTTAGAAATTATCGATAAGTCACAATTGGTCTCAGTTTATTTATTAATAATGCCATTTTGTATGTCTAGCAACTGTTCCTTATAAATAAACTGCAACATTCGTGTTTAGAAAATTTTTGTTACTAATATTTACAGCTCAATTAGTATATTTTACTATTTCTTATAGTATTATGGAACACATTACTTTGGGGTAACATTACATACATTGCAACTGTTTTGATTCAAAAATAGTTATGATGTATATTTATAATCTTGCAGCTTGAGACTCCATTTGGGAGGATACTCAGATCGGAATTATGGAACGTAGACGTAAGGATAAGGATCATTGAGTATAAAAATTGAGCCTCAAAATCTATAGAATCTAGATGGCGCTACTGGAGCTAGAGTGTAATTTGAAGTAATACACTAATACTTGTTTGAGTGATGACTACTTACGCAAAGTTAATACATCCTTACCTTACTTGTATTTAATTTATGTGATTTGTTTCTTGAAGAGGCTATTATTTCCTAAAATTACGAATACGAAAGTGAGTTTGTTTCTTTATCTGTTTGTTACGTTTCTTATATGTCTTAAGTACTCACTACTCAACCGATCATGATGAAAGTTTACAAGTACACGTTGATCAAGTGAACAAAAAAAATACGCGGGCAAACGCTAATATTTTTTTATGGGCTTCATACATTTGTATAAAAAGTTTATACATAATAATATTAAGTCATATCAGTCACATCATATTTTAGGAATAATTATTATCGGTATGCTGATAATTTTTCGAAATATATTGTAGATGTGTAATTGTAACTGTAACTGCAAATTCAGTTTTACCTGATAGCGATATTTTGAAAGTCGATTAATAATAATAGATATTGAAATCTTTTTTATGTATCTTCAAAAGAATTACAAATGAAATGTTAGATTTAATTATTGTAGAAATAAGTATAAAAAACATTTAAACAGAATAATAAAACAATAGCACTAATTAGAAATATAAAAAATCGGGTTTTATTATTTTAAGCTTATATAATATTTCATAGACAGAGACTATTTATGTAAATGAATTGCTTCTGCTCTAAAGTTTGACAAAGACTTTGACGAGCCCGTAAACGTTATAGTTAAAAACTGACAATCGAAACGTCATTAATTGTAAACGAATCATTGGACTGTGGAGCCGTGTAACAAATAATTTTATGTAAATTACGAACTTACTGTGTTTGGATTTTCACTTCGTTTTAAAATGAAATAAAATAATCGTTCTAATTAATAAAAGTGTAATGTTACTTATCAGATATATTAAATAGTCGTTATTACATACATTTCGCTTTATCCATGGCTTCTACACCAAAACAATCGAATGGCAATTTGCCATCGAGCAACGGTTCCGGTGTGAAGCGGAAAAAATCGCGTGGAAGTAAAGGAAATTATCTATCGAAATGGTTGGACAAAACGATGCATCATATTCAAGAATCTACACCAAGCTCCGAAGTGTATGATACTTATATTAATCCGAACGTGAATTGGCCGACCGGTTCCCAGTTTGCTCCAGGTTACGATCCATACAAATACAATATGTACGGATGCGCTTCCGAACCCATGTCACTTCCTTCACTGCCGACGTATTACAACCCAATGATACCTCCGCCCTATTCTGAATATCGATATATACAAAATGAGCATAAAGGGATTCAAGTCCAAAGACCAAGGCAGCGACGTCGCAGTGAGAATAAAGCTGAAGAGCTATCTAGTACACCAGCTGATACTCCTATGAACCAAACGAAATATTTGCAACCAAAGAATTATTCAGATAGTCAAGATTTCGCTAGTCTCCCGCCAATAGTTACTTCCATGGGTGATACAAATTCAAACAGTGATATGCAGACCAATGACAAAGACGATGCAAGTAATGCAAGAAGATATAGTGACCCTTGTGTTAGAGAATTACCAGACGTAACAAGGCCTAATGGTGAGGTAGATTCTGGCTCTGAAGCTAGTTCTGGTCTGTCAGGTAGTCAAGTTGGCAGCCGGTTATTATCATGTCTGCTTGACCAAATTTCAAACCTTAAAATTAATAATGAACGTTTGAACAAAGAATTACAAGAGACGAGAGGTAAGCTATTAAATTTTAATTCCTAATTGATACATTTCATTTCCGCCTACTTTCACCTGTTGAAGTTACAGTAAGATAACCATGTAATTTAAGATTATGTTTATTTTATTAAATAGTATTATTAAATGAAAATTTAATATTTACTGTAACTAGAAATACACACATAGTTGACTTAAGATTCTTAATAATGTCTGAATTAAAAAAAAAGTGATTTAGTTATTCATTAAATACTAAACGTATGACATGTTTTTTTCATTTTCAAACTAAACTGGGGAGACCCCACTTGGAGTTGGCACACAAATTCCTTAAGAACTGCGCTTCTATGTAAAGTCTGTATTCATTGCTAGTACTTTGTCATGACATTATTTTGTTTTTGTAGGTGATGTCATTGCTTGTCATTGTGTTAACATTGGCAAAATAACAAGAGTAATAATAGAAACTTGGTTGTTGTTCTTATTTATCTTATGCACATACATAAACTGCAATAAACATTCAATTTGTGCGGTAGCTTCAAGTCACTCACAAATTGTGATTACATCCCAAAAATAAAAATAAATGCTCATGTTTTTTATTAAATATTAGCTGTGCCCCACAGTTTAACCCACATATAATAAATAAAAATAATGAATAATGCCGAGATGGCCTAGTGGCTAAAATGTGTGAATCTTAACCATTGCTTATCACGGGTTTAAACCCAGGCATGCACCTCTGAATTGTAATGTGCTTAATTTGTGTTTATGATACATCTCGTGCTTGACGGTGAAGGAAAACATTGTGAGGAAACCTGCATGGGACCCGCATTCACAGGCTGTTATTTTACTTTGAATTTTTTTTATAATGATTAAAAATAAGCATAGAGCCTTCCTCGATAAAAGGGCTATACAACACAAAAAAAAATTTAATTTGAACCAGTGGTTCCTGAGATTAGCGGATCACGGATCAAACAAACAAACAACAAGATCAACTTATCATGTTAGACATATCAAGTTCGACAGTCGCATATATCAAATCATATTGAAGTCATTTTTAATTCAAAAAGGATCATAAGAGCACTTTTGAATTATCATGTTACAATATTGAATTAAATGTAAACTTATAAAGCTACCGCAGATTAAAATAAGTTATAAATTCTAGAGAAGCCCTGAGTGGAAAGTCAGTAGTACATATATAAATTGTAGACTGGTGGAAGTCCAGTAGACTTTTTATTAATACAAAATAATATAAGATTAAAACTATTATGCTAATTAATAAAGTTAATAATTAAATATACTTTGACCTGAGGTAAGTAATAGTATGTAACTAAATCATTTATGTACATATAAATTGCATGAATTATATATTACATAATAAATTATAATTTGTTTTGTTTAATTTACATTATGTATTACACAGTGAAATGTTTTATTCATAAAAGAAATACGAGGAGACCTACATATATCGTAAGAAAGTATATGCGTATGTCTACTAAGCATTCTTGCATGAATTGCGGTCTTATTCCAGTAGTGCGAAGTTTCCCAGTAAATCAGGCTTGTCTGGGTAGGTACCACCCACTCATCAGATATTCTACTGCAAAACAGCAGTACTTGGTACTGTTCCAGTTGTTCCAGTTTGAAGGCTGAGTGGGCCAATGTAATTACAGGCACAAGGGACATAACATCTTAGTAACCAAGGTTGGTGGCGCATTGGCGATGTAAGCGATGGTTAACATCTTTTACAATGTCATTGTCTATGGGCGTTGGTGACCACTTACCATCGGGTGGCCCATATGATCATCCGCCTTCCTATGAAATAATAAAAAAAAATTAAAAAAGTAAATCAACCTCTAAAATATACTTTTTTCAAATAAGCTTTTAAGAGCACCGTTAAATTAATATTTTACAAATTTAATATGATATAGTAGATACTAATGAGAATGACCAGCTTTAAACAAGGGGGTGGTGTAGATTTTAGTTGAAGGCCTTATATTCAAATAATTCTATATAAACCTCTTTGTCATGTTTAGTTATTTGTAACCTTACCACCTACAAAATATGTCCATAAGAACATTGAAATAATATCACCTACACAATGTGACTCAAGGAGAATCAACTCATCGTGTTACATATTAAAATTAATACTTTGTAATGCAATATTTGATACAATGACAATGAAAATCCCAACTTATTGTTCACTTTACAATACATTATGTAACCTTATTTACAATGCCTTCTAAAGCTTTTAATATAAATTATGTATATTAAATTTAATTTAATTATTTACTAATAATATGTATATAAATATTAGTAAATAATTTAATCAAGTAACTAGGACATTGATTTGGACAAACTGTCCTTTGGAATATGTTAATGATCTATACTAATATATAAATCAAGAGTTTGTTTTTTTTCTCGGCTAATCCCAGGAACTACCGGTTCGAATTTGAAAATTATTTTTGTGTTGTATAGTCCTTTTATCGAGGAAGACTCTAGGCTAATTTTTATTCATTATATTTTTTATTAATTAGTTATACGCGCGTGATACCGCGGGGCACAGCTAGTAATATATAAAAGTAAAATAATAGTTTTTATATTACTTTATTATTTAAATATTTTAAAAGATGTTGATGATTTTAAAAAAAATAGCATATTCGAACCACAGGTGGAGTATCTTAGACAAATAAATAATTTTGATATTCAATTGACGCGATATCATTGGTTGAGATTGGTATAATTAATCTTCTATTGAATTCGCGAAAAACTCGATTTTTTTGTCGCGGATTTGAATGTTAGCGAAGTTTCTATCGGAAATTTGGAAGTAAAATTAAAGTTGATATAAGTATAAAGTTAGTGTATCTTAACTCCATAGATGGGAACATACTATACAATCACTTAGTTTGGATTCAACATGTTTATGATTGGTCTTACTGAGCAGATCTGCATCTGTGAACCTCGGAGACTTCATTTTCACATCATTGTATTCTTAGGACTGTGTCAAATCGTTAAAAAGTAGTAAATTGTTTATGGTTTTATTTTAATGTCTTTGATTAGTAGATCTGAGCATTCATGAATTTGAAAGTGGCTGAAGATCATTAGCATACCACTCAACATATTCACAATTTTAATGAGTATTTATGTATAATACGCATACTTAATATTCATGGATATTGGTAATAATATTTTTTAAGACTTCAGAAAAATCATCTAAAATTCCAACTTGACTAATGTTTTTGTTAATAGGTATTTAGAATGCTTAGTTATACAATATGAAAATTGATTAGTTTTCTTACTTGTATTGTTATTATAAATAATTAAGTTAGACAAATTATTATAATACATGTTGGATATTATAATATAATACTTGTCCTTGGTAGAGGTCGTCGAATAAAATTAAAAAAATCTAAACAGCTAGGTCTAGAATGCGGTTTCTGATGGCATTTTGCCAAAAAAAAATATAGGTTGACATTCTTGCTTTATAAAATATAGTATTTTATCATACAAACTAATGTCAGTACACGAGCAATTTTCTATCTACAATTGGAATATAATATTTATATAGTAGTAGCCAAAGTAGCCTATCAGTTAGATAGGTATTTTTCTGCCACGACGCTCACCACCAAACCAAGTGATTGTTTTACGTGCTCGTCGTAAAGCAATCACTTGGACACGCGTCCTAATCGAGCAATGTATGGAACATTGCTCGATTAGGACGAAAAATTGATACATGCTATATAAGTATAAACGCAATGAATTTAAAACTTGTCTACTTCGTGCAGTTAAAAATTTATATTTTTTTATTTTCAGCTGAATTAGAAAACGTGCGGCATCATAACACGTATTTTCCAAAGGGACCGACCAGTATGGGAGCTCCGACTAATCTCAATGGAAATGGTAAATACATAATATAAATTTTGATTTTTGTTACTGCGTTAGTATAATAAATGACATACACGATGAAAATGTTCGTCACATTTCAATATTAAATCTCTGTAACTTCGAACATTACAGTATTGAGTTAAGTCGTTGTTTAGCGCTTGGAATATGTACATGTAGTGTGTACATATACCCTATTCCAATGGGAATAGAAATAAATGTAAACACACCGTAGATTTACAAATTGCATGCGGTTGTCAAATCGTTCTGCATCATTATGCACTGTATACAGTTCTCGATTAATTTACCCTTATTCATAATACAACTATGGAATGGATACGCGACATTCACTATGGATACGCGAAAAGATTTCGCGTATCCATAGTGAATGTCATAGATTATTCAAGATGTCGACCAATGACATCGCGTCAATTGATATCGATGACCAATTATATCGCATTAATTAGATGTCAATTTTTTAATTTATGTTTCTTCCTGTTGTGGTTGGAATAGGCTATATGTATGTAAAAAAACAGATCATACGAACTTATTTTTGTTGGATTAACCTCTTTTGGTAAAACCTCCTTACATAGTATTTGTTAATCATATTATGCTATATAGATTGTATTATCGAGTGCAAAGTGTTATTAGCTGGTATTAAATTTGTAATATTTGACTTCACTTGCTTAACCATTGAATTAATCTTTTATTTAAAAGAGCATCTGCTTTTCGGTACAAGTTACAGAAGTACATTATCGTTTCCGACTAACTTTAACTTAAAAACCCTTCAAAATATTGTACGTTTTATAATTTTAAAACTCGGTGTTATATGAGAGCCGACCTTCATTATACAGAAATGGAGATTAGTAGGCGTGCAAAAGAGGACAACTTGTTTTTTCTCATAATAATAACGTAACGGTATTCAATAAATAATAAATAGTCATGCTAAATGAAGACGGTAGTTTAATTGTTTGATATTTACGGCATTACTAATCCGAACGGTATATAAATTGATTTTAAAGGAAATTGAGAAAGGAAAATGACTCTTCGGCCCGGATGCGTTTATCAATGGTTTATAATATATCAAAACATAGACGTAGAATTTATAGAAATATTTTATAAAACAAAAATTTATACGGAAATGGCAATTTACACATTTGTTTATATATCAAGATCGAAGGAAAGCAAAATCAAAATAATCTTTATTCAAGAAGCATAATACAAGCATTATTTGAATGATATATTGAACTAAATATAAGGCTAGCGCGGGGACTTCCCCGGTACCAAAAATCACAATACACTTTTCAATTTATATGTAACGGTTATTGTAGCTTTGCTGTCCCGTTTTTATCCTTCCTGTGTGACATAAATTTATACTTAAAACTGTTAATTGTGACTCACACCGGTAACAATTTTGAGTTTAAAAAAATAGCGGTATCGTTCGCTCCAATTTTTTTCGTTAATTGTCTTCCTTACTGATATCATAAATTCGAAAGTGAGTTTGTGTGTTACGCCTTAACGTCTTAACGACTCAAACGATCATCATGAGATTTTGCATACAAGTCGTCAAGAACATAAAAGATGTCATATCGTTTATTGTGGCTTGTCTATCTTCATTTGCAGTTAATCAGTTGCAATAAGCTACGTTAAAATGTGTTATGTACGTTCGCTTATGTACGGTAGATTAAGCATCCTTTAATATCCGTCGATGGTCGTTAGCGTGCTTTAAAATATAATATCGAGTTACACTTATAAGAATTTAAATTACAAAAAGTCGAACGCTTAATTCATGCCCAATGATAATGCATTTTCAATCAATACATCTTCGTACAGATAATTTATTTTAAATAGATAAAATATATGTACGTAACTTATCGATGCAGATATATTTTAAAAATTCAGGCCTTTAGCGGTATCGCGAGAATAATCAATCGATATAAGAAGGTCACGCGGAAGCACCGATAGCTTCTTAAAAATGCTTACCAGTAATGTGGATCGATGGAGTGAAGAGCTAAAAGCACCGAACGTTTTTTAATATTTAACCTAAAATCCTCTGTTTACGCAATTTTTTTTTGATGTAACATAATATTAATAATCACTTTTAACTAACAAATTGTATCGTAACTAAAATGAAGATTATTACAATGTTTGCAGGAGTACTGTTGCATGTAACGTTTTGTCATTTCTTCATTTGCTTCGTTCAAGATTGATTTGAAACGTATGTATGTATATCACGAGCTAGATTTAACTTTCGCAGCGGAGCAGTGATGTCATTATCGGTTTTTTTTTTTCGAATACGTCTTTCCCCATCACTAGTTAGTAGGTATGTCGGTGCAACGTAGATGTTACAACAATATTGTGTGTCGTGGTTTTTTTTTTGTTGTATGTTTTCGTTCGATACCGTATCGAGTTAACGGAACATGTGCAACATAAATACATTAATGTGTTAGTATTAATTGATTTATAATTCTCTTTGTTATTGTTTTATTGTTGTCGTAATATTGATCTATTGGTTTCATGATAGTGTTATAATACTGGGACTGATTTTTGAGGTGAACGTAATTATGATTCTGTTCCTGTTGTTTAATTAATTTTAAATATCTCGATAAAAAATAAACAATTCATAACAGTAACAAATATAATTTGTTTGAATGCTCTTTAACTTCATTTTAAGTACCAGCGCTGGTTTCGATCGCTGAACTGGAATGTTATTGGAATAATGACAATACGGGAATGTAATTCCAGTCAGTGATCCAGTCCAGTTAATGCGGTGCATCTGTTCTACTCTTTCTCTTTCTTATATAAGTCAAAGTAATAGCCTATAAATATACTATTGCTGGGCTAAAGCCTTATCCCTTTGCGATGTCTTGGAGCATATTCCACCACGCTTATACCAAATATATTATAAACACATAAGTTCAGTGGTGTTCGCACGTATCAGAACTGACAATTTTCGGTTAAGATTCGCATGTTCCACTTCCAACCACTGGGCTCACTAACCAAATCCATAGAACCGATAGGATGTCTTACATTGTGACTATTGATAAAGTTTAAGCTAACCTTTCTGTATCTATATTTGTTATTGTCGATCGCCTTAGTACATTAGGCATTGCGTGCTCGGTCTGACCCAGCCAGATAACCTCGGCCACATTATGCTGAATCAATTTATGTTATATACAATTATACACTTTATTCTACTGAAATCTAAGACTGAATTTGATTATAATTAATTACGTAATTCAAAAAGAATACGTAAAATTAACAAGGTTTCATTTAAACAAAAATATATATAATTAATTATTATTATTATTATTGCAATTAAGACAAAGGGTTCGTTTATAGGTATGTAATGTATATCTTATATCTATAGCGTTATCCCAAACACAAGAGAAACAAAAATAAAATAGAAAACTTTGTCATTTAATTGAGACATCATCTTGACAGGCTTGTTCTAAATAAAGCATGTCAAAAACGCATTCTAAGGTATTTTTTTAAATTATTTTCATTAAAAATAAATAAAGTTAGTCCAGTTTATAGTAATACCTATAGTTCTAGACATTCGATATAAAGTATGTTTGAATTGTATCTTGTTTATTGTCCCCAGGCGGTCAATACTCGCCGGGATTCCTGACGGACTTGGTGCGCGAGATACGAGACGCGGCGCGCATGCGCGAGGAAGCGATGTACGCGAGGCTGCGCACACTGGTACTCGAGAGGACTGACGTACGTATGACATGATTTATATATTAGTAGTGTCCTTAGTTACACAATTGTCGATACAATCAATTGACTTCGTTTATATGGGTCAGTTACCCATACGTATAATATATGTTAATGATAATTGTTATTTATGAAGAACCAGTTTTCGGCTTCGCCCGTGTGGAGGAGGATCTGGTCTTAAGTACCCTATCTCCTTCCTTAAGGTTCAACCTTGCTTGTGCAAGGTTTAGCCGCGAAAGCATAACAGGCAGACAGTGTTACTTTCGCGTATATATAATATTAATATATATTTGAACACAAAGAAAAATAGAGTAACGAAAAAAAGTCATGTCATGTTTGTGTTCTCGTATTTTTATATATATACCTACTACCTATACAGCTTTCAATGACTCTGTTCTTCGCAACATACCTTGGCGTTTATCCAAATGTGCGAAAAATAAAGGTGCGTTTTCACTGTCATAGTTGACAATTGCTGCATTTGAAACTGTTTCTAATCTATACTAATATTATAAATGCAAGAATAACGCTGTTGTCTGTTACGCTTTCACGACTAAACCAATGTTTTTCACTGCCAAATATGATTGGTCTGTGATCAAAACATAGCGTATTTGCACTTCTGACCTGGCTGCCTGGAATAACGATTATGCTTCTAAATTTATAACCTGGTATGGTTCCTAGTTAATAATACACGTCAATTAGGGGTCTGCGTGGGAGTATCGCCTCATTTATCTTTGCGTTACTCCATAACATATTCGTTAATACATTTTGACTTCAGAGCTCACAGTGTTGGCATTTTATGTTCTCTGCAGACTGTATTCTTTTTTTATGGTAATTGGTCACCAACGCCCATAGACAGTCGCATTCGAGAAAAGACGTAGGCTACTGTTTTAAGACCAATTCCGGTTCCCAATAACACGGAGAAGAAGCTGCGGTCGTACGTTAGTCGTTAAATCGCCAATCTCTTTTAAACTCAATAAAAAATAATTCTAAAAAAAGCAAGCACACATGATTCGAAACGTATTCTGCTAACGTTAACCGTCTTTAAAAGAAATGTGAGTCAAATAATTGACGATTCAAAAGTGCAGTAAGTAGCTTATTTGAATAAAGTATACTCTAAATGTGGGGTACTTTTTAACCTACTTCAAAAAAAGGAGGAGGTTCTTAATTCGTCTGTATGTAAAATGACATCGACTCCAAAAATAACAATAATTGTAAATACATTATCAACCACACAACACATTCGTACCTACATATTGATGAGTAGAAAATAGTAAGTTAATTATCAAATTATAGAAGAACACTCAATTATTTTTTTACTTTTTAGTGCATATTAATTTGTTTTTTCAATGAAGTCGGTTTTTGTTTTGTTAAAATTTTTATTTATTTTGTTATCAACTTAAGGTTAATTAAATCAAATACTTTCCCTTTATATATTTATTATATATGGAGACTCAGCTTAATGTTGTTTCATTTGTTCCTGGACACGTGGCGCCTGGAACACTATGAGGATGTATAACATAACCTTTAACATTTATCCTGACGCTATAAATACAATTCACCTACATTTGAAAACGCCTCGCCATGGTACAGTTATGTTTGATTGATTGGATTTTAAAATTGTTCAACTTATATATGATAGTGTTTATAGGAAAGTACATTATAGTTGTTACTCAGTCAGAGGCCAGTAGTTCGAACGTTTGGACTTGGTGGTAGCCCGTCTATGGTCTATTTGCTAGTCTGCTACTATTATTAGTGATTAACTATTATATTAAAATAAAACCTTAATCAGTCATTCCAGCAATCACTAAGATGTCGTGTGCTTTATTTTGTTTTCGGTGAAGTAAAAAAAGCACATCGTAAGGAAACCTGTCTGTGTATCCTCAAGAGACTAGGACTATCTGTGGAACATTAAATAGCTCTTACTTCACTAATAAAACAAATGTTATTTGAAAGTGAAACATTAAATGCGAAATATATGTAATATTTTTAGCATCTGTATAAGTATAACGCTATCTAATTCAGATAATTGCTTACGTGCGTTACTTTATCTCGTGGAATCAAGGTCTATACAACCTTGTCGTGTCGTGTAGGACTTAGGGATACGCTCTTACAACATATTATATATATTAAGACGTGAAAAAAATAAAACTTTACTAATTAATCATTATATTATCGGATATATTAAATTAATAAAATCATCGATATTATGAACGTGAAAATTATCCTTTACTTATATGTATAGGCTCATAGAAGCACTTCGCTTCACTTCACTTCGCATAAATTTAAGGAGGTTCATTCGTAAGAACAAATGTACTGATTTTTTTTTGTGTTAGTATGAAATGACGTGACTAATTTATTGTATCTCTTATTACTTTCTTTAAAGTTTCGACGCAATATCTCTTTCGGGTTTTTGGAGATATTGAACAAATATAATTGTGTATTTTGAAGTTATGTTCGATCACAGTTTTGCAATTACTAAGATGCCACCGGTTCGGAAAGTTTATATTCTAGCAACAGTAGTTACAATAACTAATAGTATTAGTCTAATAAATATTGTTATTTGCTGTTCTCCTGACCGATTTCGGCCACGACAACCGATCACAAGAGAGATTAACCAAATGCGCAAGATATAAAATGCCCAAGTGTGTGAATAAAAACAGATGCACTCTATTCTCTCACTCTCACAATCCGACACGATCGGAAAAAGTCAATATTAAAATTACAAAATCTATATTCAGAATAACTAAACTATTATTAGTATTAACTAAATAATAATCAACCAAAATAATTATGTATTTGAAACAAAAAAACATAGATAGCAAAATAAAAGAAACATGAAACAAACCTAATCATTTCAAATATAAATACATTAATAACGTACAAATAAATTCACAAATTAAATGTATTCCGCCAATTTTAAGATATTATATAAATTAATCGCAACGTCGAAGTGAAACTATTTACTTTCTACGTTACGAACATAATTATATATATAAAAAATATGTTGATCAATCTCAATTAATGTTACGTATGATATGTCTTATCTTGATATTAAAGTCTATCGTTGATAATAATCATCACTTATATAAAATATTTAATCTGTATCTTTTAACATAATACTTAATAATATATAAGAGTTTTGTCTGTATGTTTTATACAGTGTCATGCAAAACATTCTAATCAGATTGTTTTAAGTATTGTTTGTAGTTTTAGTAGTATAGGTAGTAGTATATATAATTATAGTCGTCGTTGGAGGGGACATTGACTGTCCAGTAGGGCCATAGTCTAAGAACATAATATGTTAAGAACACACCGATCAAAATAGTATATCACAATAAGTCGGTTGACGACACTGCACGGGTGAATAATGCAGTTTGCTCTTTACGGAATAGCACTGCAGGCAATTACGAAGCGAACGCTGTCAAAACGATACATGTACTAAAAATATTTGTTTCATAAAAATAAACAACTCAAAAATATCAAAATAAAATCCAGAAAAGCAACGATACTTATGCTTTTTAGATAATTTCATCGTTATCGACATTAGTTTAATAAAGTTTAATTAAATAGTGACAATGTATGTATTAATAAAATTCTTATCAAAACAAATAACATATTAATTTTAAAGGTTTTATGTAGATAAATAAAATAATTGTCAATACTTTTACACTTTGCAATTATTGTAGTCAGTTGTTTATATATTACAAGATATTTAATTAAACGCGCATACTTATTTAAAAAAATATACTGACTATCACACAATGCATTTATATTGGGACAGATTTATTGGCGTGTGTTTAAATGTAATTGGTTAAAAAATGGCATGGGATAAAAATATTTGTCTACCCTCGCGAAGACGAGCTTAGCTAGTCGAGTTCTGTACTATAATAATATAAATAAGAAAGTAACTGTCTGTCTATCTGTCACGCTTTGATAAAATTTGGTATAAAGTAAGCTTGAAACCCACCACAGAACATAAGCTACTTTTTTATACCTAACTCCTCCCCCTCAACACGCGGGCGAAGCCGTGGGCGAAAATTATACTTATACATACTATGTCGGTGCGTCTATCTATAACTGATGAAGTAACTCATTCCGACTTACTTCTAAATGACTTGACCGATTGAGGTCATATTCATAATTCATTACAGATGAGTTTATTTTCTGTATTGCTATCTCTCTTATGACCTAGTCTTATAACTATATCAATTAAACAATGTTTTTAAATAAGTATGTTTTTGTTTCTAGAGTGGCTTATCGTCAGCTGAGTCGAAACTTGCGGAACGGACACTTGAAGAAATCAAGGTAAAATATAAATATTTACAAAATCATTGTCAACGCCATCTATTGTCATATTAATACAATACAAAGCAATTGTAGTGATTCTCATATGTAGCGACATCTATCGCTGACTTTCCCCTTCATTTAAGTTTATTATTATTAAGTTTCACATTACATTTGTAGATGGCGTTGTAACATAATTTTTATTGGATATTTGATTTTTGTTGAACTGAACACAAATTTCTTTCTGCCTAATTTAATTAATCAAATTAAGCGATAACTTACGCTGATAAAATTAAACTTAATTAACTATGTAATAACGGAAATGCAACGTCTTCACTAAAGAAAGATGGTCAATTTTTATAATGTTCCACGGCTGGGCCACAGCTTATTCTTCCTTCGAGGAAAAGGTTTTGGAGTTCAATCCACCACGCAGCTCTAAGACACATGGAGGTTTCCTCACGATATTTCCGATTATATATTTGCTTGTCGGGTTTGAACCCGCAATTTATATTCAAGCATTCTAGCCGCGTTGGTGACTGAGATATAATTCAGATGTAAAGAAATTGCCTTACAACGTACAATAATAATAGTGTGAGGTTGTTTTTTCTTTAATTTCAATGAAGACGCACCCTAATACTCGTAGCCGGTAGTTGTCATTATCATCTCGGAATACTAAATAACAAATTATTCCGAGTCACATCAAGTTGCGTTTTTCGATTCGGCGCTATTAAGGTTTATTTACACGCTCGCTGGGTGGTCTCTGAGTGCACTTCACGCTTTTTGACGTCACACCTTACATCTTGCGAGTTTGTTTGTGCTAAACGCCCGTCTGCCGAGTACCGACACGCTGTGATAATGCAAAGTTGAAAAATTCATACGTCTCTCCTTTTTTTCTCTCGATTATTTACATTGATTCGGTGTCTGAATTTTATTTTATACTTTATACAAGGTTGCGTGGTTTCGTCCTTTTAGTTTTTTATATTGCAAAAAAAAAGTTTTCGATTTTCAAATGTTTCTACATACAGTCTTCGGTTTGAATGAGAAATAATTAATTTTTTATTGCACATATTGTGATTTGGAATTTCATTTTTATTCGTACGTGATACTTTATTAATTGTCAATTAATATATGTTCGTTAAAACAGGATACATGAAATGATATACAAAATGTAACATACGTAGTAATACCGTTTGGCATACTATAGTTATATAGTATTGTATATTATAATTTATATGTTTATTAAGTATTGTATAAATAATATATGTCGCATGTACGGCGATCTACGATCAGGCTTATTCTTGTCGCTAAGAGATATTGAAAATATTTTATGACTGTATTATGTTGGTACGTTATATTATTTATTTATCTTTATGTCCCATTCTCTACACCCGAGATTGCCTGATAGAGATAGCTACTACCGATTAGGGCACCTGAGAATGAAATGTTATCTTTAATTTTCCGTACGACTTGTCTATATTGTAATTGAGTATCTATCTAATTATTTGTCTGTATGAATATATAATTTCGTATAGATATTATTTTTAAGTATGTTAGTACAGAAATACTCTATATTTCATTACATATATTGACAATATCTTAGATGCTATGAAGGGCAAAGCATGTACAACGAAAAAGAGAACGGATTTGCTTACTGCGCCAAAACTGTGATTCAATATATTAATGCGTTTCGCATAAAAATATGTTTCTTATATCAACTATATATAACTACAATAAACAGCTTCAACTGATATCTATATCTATCTTTTATAAAGAAATCACACGCTCTTAATCCTTATCACCATAATTATCATATTATTTAAAAGATTATTCTTCAAATAAAAATTGTCGTTTACACCTTTTTAATATTATCAATATATTATGAATCGTGAACAGCTAGTTGTATATAATATTTCCATTACTAAGTTTTCAACGATACTTTGTTTATATTTGTCTTAAAGCATGTCCCTTGTCAATTCTATCGTCGTTGTTTTGTTCGTTAGATTTTTTATTGTATAATTTTATTATAATAAATTCGATTATGTTCGGAGGGTTGTTTTTGTACCGGTTCGCAGTGAGGATTATAAAATCACCGTGAGTTCTCTACCGGAGAGCGGAACGCATCGATTCATCCGAACGCGCTGCTATTCGTTTGATCCGATAGTTTGATGGACTGCTGTTACACCGATGCGTAACATAACGTGTTCAATACAATATATTACCGGGCCGATATAGCCCAGTGGTAAGAACGTGTGAATCTTAACCGACGATCGTGGGGTGAAATCCGGGTGGGTTCAAAGCACCACTAAATTTCATGTACTTATTTTTTGAAGAGTTGGCAAGGCCTTAGCCCAGCAGTAGGACATTCCAGGCTGTCACTGTATTATTTATATTTGTATTGAAATTTACATATACACAATCCATGGTCCCGTTTAGGATGAACAGACATTTCATCAGAAACTAGTTGCAGAGTCAACTGTCTAAATCAGTTATATAATCATAATTAACGAGAATAATTAATTCATTGATTCTATGGTAGTCGAATCGCATCGAATATACAATGCTATTCTACTATAAAAAATATTTCTTGTAATATAATAAATGCGAAAGCTAGTATTTTGGTTTATACGTTTGTTACGCTTTCATGTTTCAGCTACTTAACCGATTATCGTGAAACTTTGCATACAAGTTGTAAGGGATACAGAAAATTACATAGCAACACTCACTAACTCCTCACTTCTCGCACGCGAGCGGAGACCTGATGTGGAGTAGTAATAGCATATCATTGTTAATTTACAGTTTACAGATTTACAGTTGCAGTTTATAATAAATACATGAATATTACACTACCGTATAAGAAGCGGCTAGGTTACCCGGTATTTTGTAGTCTTTACCGTCTCCCCACAGCGGGCATTTGAAATATGAACGGGTGCGTACGGGGTGGGGCGCTGTGTAAATATTGGCAGATGTGAGTGGATGGCTGCAACGAGGCGCCACCCCTGCGTGACGTCACCGCGCTCCCATCTCGCCCACCCTCGCTACGTACGCTCTACGTGGAGATTTTGAAACGTAACTGACTTCGCTGATACACGATATAACGGAATTTATTCATATTTAAGTAGCTACCTATGTACTTTCATGTGCGAACCGTTTTAGTTACAGCCAAATGTAATATAAAATTACTTACAATTGTACAGTATAATAAAATTGTTTTTGTTGAAGAAATTTATATTATTTTTGTAGAAGAAAGTTATAAGAATATGGGTTATAATGAAACGTTTATACCGATAGACAAAAGTACAAAGAAAATGAAACTGTTATATTTGGGGTCCTTCCTTAGGAACCTTCGCAAGTGTACGCAACTCCAAAGTCTCATCACATTTAGATGTATGGAGCACAAAGACAAACATACAGACATTTCATTTATTACATATAAGATTATAACATAACATACATATATACACATACATTCCAAACAATCGTTTGCTTTCAGATACTTTACTAAATTATATAGTTTTAGGCTCTATGTTCATCCTTTAGCAAAATAGTGTTACACAATAAATACTCACCGTCTGATTTTAAAACCGAAGCGATAATCACGCGTTAACCGAACGTATCGTGGGCAAGTTTGCGCGTTCCATTAGCGTGTGAGTGCGCATGTGCATAGCGATCTTAATAAGTTAATTGACGTGCAAAAACGCGTACTCGTTTCACACCAGGTAATGGCTCGCTACGAGCTAAACGTTGCCTATCGACGCTAACCAAACCAGTTTCCGATCCTTCGACTTTGGTGTTACGTGTACGACTTAAAAGAAGAATATTGTACGACTTAAGAGGATTCGATATATAATGAATAAGGTTCGCCTTATATTTTGTCTATTTGAAATGTATATGTATACATAATAGTAACACACGCATGTGTATAATATGTGTATATATATATCTTTATTTTTACTTTTATTTCTTTTATTTTTACTTGGTGGTGTGGTAGAGCTATGTGCAAGCTCGTCTGGGTAGGTACCACCCACTCATTAGATATTCTACCGCAAAACAGCAGTGCTTGGTATTGTTGTGTTCCGGTTTGAAGGTGAGCCAGTGTAATTACACGCACAAGGAACGTAATATCTTAGTTCCCAAAGTTGGTGGCGCATTGGCGATGCAAGAGATGGTTAACATATCTTACAATGCCAATGTCTATGGGCGTTGGTCCGCCTTCCTATTCAATAAAAAAAAATCTTGGTTGTATCTTAAAAAGCTTGTTAATCTCAGTCCTCACACCATCTTTAGAGCATTTCCTCTGCCCTAAGGTGCGTATTACCTAGAACCGGTCGTAACCGGTTTTGGAAATAAGGTGTTGAATACGTATGTAAGTGCAAATGTCATCGGTTCGTAATATCAACTTAGCAATTGTGGTGATCGTAGCAATGCATGTATTAGATTCGTGCTATTTAAATAAAACAATTTAGTCTAGGAGAGCGAAGTCTAGACCGGGAAAGTACCTAGTTAAGGATAAAAAAGCAAAGGTTTACTTGATTTTTTTATAGTATAGGTAGGCCGACGAGCATATAGGCCAGCTGATGGTCACCAACGCCAATAAACAGTAGTATTGTGCGATTCTTTAAAAAAAACTTCGCCAATGCGCTACCAATCTTGGGAACTAAGATGGTAGGCTCCTTGTGCCTGTAATTACACTAGCTCACTTACCCTTCAAACCGAAACACAACAGTACCAAGTAGGTACTGCTGTTTTGCGGTACATTATCTGATGAGTGGGTGGTACCTACCTAGACGAGCTTGCACAACCTTCCACCGAATAAAATATGATAGAATTTTGTCTCGGGCATCTGAGTAGGTACATCGACACATCGAAATTGTACTTAATAGTACTCTGTATTGATATGATTTGAAGAATAAGTGAGCCATAGTTATAAAAGGCAAGCGTCATAAATGTCTATTGCTTTGTTTGCTGGCGTATAGACGATGTAACAGTCAATACTACTTACGGTGCAAATGTTTGTGAGCGTTGGTGATGGTCACCATCACAGATTTTACTTTTTAAATTAAATTAAAAAAAAAACAATAATTGACGTTTACACAAAAAACAAATTGTTTCAAATGGTTTTTACAAATAAATACTTCATTAAAAACTTAAAACTAAACATTTCTACGATTGTACTTAGTTAAAGAGTTATATGTGTGTAGACAGACGGGAAATATAATTACAAGAAGAGCTTTCTCAGAGAAATCTTTTGAGACGTGACGTTTAAATGTTTGCTAAACGCAAAAACATTCTGAAACGTCGATGCCAGAGACGTTGGAAACGAACGGATTTGACAGAAAAGTATGCGTAATATGAGTATTATATTGAAAACGAAATATTACTGTGGAGTTTTAAATTGTTATATGAAACAGTATTTTGAACATGAGTAGGTATTATATTGAAAAAAAATATATATTACCGTGGAATTTGAAATTGTTATATGAAACAGTACTTTTGAACATGAATTATTAAGATATATATAATTATAATCTTCATTGTCAGATTTTTGTTCGTCGAAAACATAATGTAACTAAGATGTAACTAATAATAATTCATTTTACCATCAGCTTATACACGCTAAACACTTCGTCAGACAAGTATTGTTTTGTCTTCCGTTTCGAACTCTTTACACAGACTTTAAAGTCTTGTTGTTGTATCACAATTTTTCGCGTGTTTCTAGCTTTTGCAGTAAGCGTGTTGGTGCCTCGTTGTAGAAATGTGATCACATCGAATACGCACACATTGTTTTGACCGTTCAAAATAGAAAATAATTACTTGAAAGTTAAAAAGTACTAACTTGATACTCCTAGCTCTACTTGATTGCTATATTGTTAGGTATAATATTAGAATATAGATATGTATCTTGTTATTTAGGTTTTGTATGATTGTACATGTCTACCTTATTTCTTTGTCGAAATTATTTCTCCTTATTGAGTATGCTTGAATAAATCTCTACAAGAGATGAGCATGTTATTTTACACTTAGTTCTATTTTGACATATTTTTTTTGTAATAATAATAAGTCTTTATTTGTGTGTATTGTATGTTCTATTCCGATCAGTAAAACATCCGTGGTCGTAGCTAACACGCACAGGAACAAACAGAATTGTCCTGTTTGACGTATGTCCGTCTGTAAACATGTATATACATGTACCTTCTAATCTTCACGTGATATTGATACCACGTGTAAAAGCCTTAATGGCGGCAATATGTCCAAAGTTCGTGCCAATAATTAATTTCCGGATAATATTTGTTCGTGTATTTCCCGGACATATAGATCAATATTGTTAATTTATTTACTCTGTTTGTATGTATTCATGTTTTAACTATATCCTTATCTTATAAAAGCGATCGAGTGTCGTCATTAATAAAAGATTGAAGAAATTCGTTTCCAAGATGAAATGGTTAACATTTGCATGAAAAGTTAAGTCGCATAGAAGCAGCTATAAATATCTGGCTGCTGGGCAAAGATGTCCTCTCCCCTTAAGGAGCGACCTATTTCACACATTTGGTAGATTTCCACCCGATACACCAAACCTCCTCATGTTATTTTCCTGTACCGTTAAGGAAGAGGAATTATAAACACCACTGTTTCTAAATTTTAACCCACGATCCTTAGATCCAATTTGTTGTATGTAGTGATGAGTTAGGCATTTCTTCTATATGTATTTGAAATGCCTTCTATGCATTTCTAAAACGATTAATCCAATTGTATTTGTAATTTTATTGTCTTATTTTATTAATTTATTGTATTTGAAATTTAATTTTAATTTATTTTATCATTTGATTATTGTAAATATAATTTTGAGTTGTTAAATTATTAATAACCTAACTTATTTTTAAAAACATGCCGTGTACACATGTGTTGGAATGTAATTTGCAAATTTTTTTTAATACTTAATTCTGTAATTCTAAGTCTTGATTACATTCCGTTTTGTGTATCTTAATAAATAAATAAATAAATAAATAAATTGTGATAACGTTTTTGGTGGATTCGTTTCTTGGGTAATTTCATATAAGTATGAGAGATAAAATAATATATGAATAGATAGATAAGATTATTTAATTATTTTATATATAAGCAAAGCTACAAGAAATAGCAAAGTAATGTAGGAGGCCTACCTAGATGTTTCCAGTCAGCATGGTTCAGTCGTGTTTATGCATAAATTAACTGAACAATCGTCTACAGAATTGGCAATTGGATTTGTTTCAAAAATATAGATTATAGATGTTGTTGCGATATGTTAGTTGTAGTTTATATATAAAATCATATGTGCGGTTGTATAACGATAGGTATCTATCGAAGTACCATTTTTTTTTGTAGTATGATACGTATTGAGATGTGTGGCATTTATTTTCCCCATTAACTAAATGTTGAATTATGATCAGATAAAAATATAATTAAATTTAAATTTTTAACCCAAAAAAGAAGATAAACTATCTCAAGTCATACCATTACCTTACCATTCCGTTGCGTCTTGACGCAAACGTTGACAGCAAAAGTTGATTCAAATGGTCATTTAAGAAAAAAATCATATACGTAAATATTAAAATCCAGAGAATTAAGTATATTGTATATTATAACGCTTTTGTGACTGATAGTACGTTAGAATTTTCCTAAACCAAACCCATACGATATGTATGTATATTGTATACCTGTGGCTTGGTCACAAAAACATAGCTAACACGCTAAGTGACTTATCTTACGTATACGTATATGATGTTGTATTTGTGTAATTGATACCTCGTAGTTATGTTGCTGGGTCGAATAAAAACGCGCTTAAAATATCGTAAACCTATTTAGGCATTATTTAAAAGGTTATACTGTTATTGATACCATTCAGATATACATATATAACTTGAGTCTTAAGCGAAAATCGTAAATGAAACCGTTTTGCGTTCTATAATGTTTAATCAGCCTTTATTGATTAAGGTTTTTTACTGTATATTATACCATATATCAACCAACTCACAGATCAGCTTGGTGGAATCATCTCTTAGCCCTCATAAGACTTTACGCAACCGTTTAGGTGATGACGAGCAAGAAAATCAGCGTGGTGTAATGACTAAATCTTCAAAAGGAGATCCTATTTAGTTATTTTTATATTGTTATTAGTATGAAAACATATCATATTTGCTAAGGCAATGTTTCAGTTACAATGACTTGTTATAGTTTTGAAATGTATAAATATATTATGTGTAAGTATTAGATTTGTTTTATCGTTCGTTGCAGAGCTCTCTGCGTGCTTCGGAGGCTGATAAGCGACGCATGATGGATCGAATTTTGAAAATGGAAGACGAAATACGAGTTCTGAGGCTATCGAGCGGGTCAGTATAATATAATCACAAAAAATATATATAAGAAAACTTTTTAGGTTTTCCCTCAGGTTAGAATATATTAGTTTTGTTAACTACAACTATTCTTGTTCGTTGCTATATTGCTTATTTACTCGATATTCGTAAGCAGTTTAAGTAAACCAGCTGTCGTTAAGTTAATTTATATGTAACTCTGTTTGTAATATTCGCTATGATGTATTTGCGAGATCTATGGTATACTTTTAAGGATACAAGTATAAAAAGGCTTCTTTATAAGACTAATCATTTATATAAATATAATAGGTACGACCCTAACGAGAATCGTTTGAACGGGAACGTGGAAGACGCAGAGAGTGAACGGCTGCGCTTGCGCAAGGAACTAACTGACATGCGCAAAGCGAAGCAGAGCGCAGAGGAGCATGCCCTTAAGTAAGCATTTCCCGCTAACTTTTTAAAGTATGACATTGCGATATCTATAAAAAACCAGTGTGAAAAATTATCTTAATTGTAACTCCAATTTCTCTATGACTATGTATGAGTCCTCTTCCTTTATATTAAGCAACATTTTAATATATTTTAAGGCTAAACTCACTTGCAGACTTGAACGTCTAGTAACGCAGCTACGTTCAAAATTCAACGGCCTACAGATAACGAACGGACCCGACTCGTTGCCGAGCGATCACGAACACGAAACGCGCACGCGACGCACCAGCAACTCGACAAATCCTACTAACAATAATATGACAAACGTTTCGACCAACAATTTACCCAATCTCACTAATTTGTCCAACACTTCGGCCAATTCGACGGTAGTCTTTGGACCAGTTACGGATTTGTAGCGAATGGAACTCGGGCATGTAATGTGCTACATTGTCACGGACTTTATCAAGTCGTTAAGACATAGAATGGGTAAATAGTATTGATTTTTGAGCAATAATTTAGTGTTGATTAGTAATAGATGTGTGCTAAGTTTAACGATTGCAGTGTTCGTAACGAGCTGTGTGATTTTTAGTGAATCGGGAATCTCGTAATTTAAAGCAAATATCGAATAACTTGTCTTGTAATCATTTAACACTAGTTTCAAAATTGACGTCTAAATAACTTCATTTTATGTTTAAAATCTGTTTAATATTTGATTGGTAGTACAATAGATTACATTTTAAAATACATTTCATTAAATTCTCGCCTTGTTGATAGCTTCGGCGTTATGTACTTATAAATATTGGCTAGTATCGTTAAAATGGAGCGAATTTCCGGCATTGCTCATTTATATATCTGTGATTTTGTTTACTTATAATCATTTGTAACTGAGCTCGATGTCAAGCTTTACATAATTGTAAATAATCATTTAGTTTATACATATTAAATAAAATAATGTTACGTAAACATTATTATAACTAATTGTTCTCTTGAAGTTATTAAGCTATTATATCTATAAGCTATTACCAATAAAACAATTTTTTTTTTAATATATTGCTCCTAAGGCTCCGCCACCTTAAGAGGTGCACCGCCACCGCCTTGATAATATCTTTGTCACTGTATTTTTGGGTTGACCCGTTGTTATTTTTTCAATTTTAAACTAATTTCGCTTCTGACATCGCGGTTTTGTTTCTCCTAAAGATGGAATCATAATCATTTTCTATCCTATAATGTACTTTGTACATTTTGATTTCTCACCACGGAAGCGTTTGAATTATTTTGCTAATTAACACGTTGTTGTTTTCGTGTGCGTGTGTGAATCTACATTTGTTTTTCTTTTCTTGGTTGTCATCGACGTCGCTTCTTATTTGTTGATTATTTTGTAACATGTAAGATTGCCGAGTTCCACGGTCGTTTTGATTAAAATCACAATTTTTTGTTTTGTCTTTAATTTGCGGTTAATTATATTATCTGATCGAAGAATGATTAATTAGATGCATGTGTTTTGTTTTCATTTGCATCTTTTTTTGTTTTAAAACAAACAGTTTTTAGAAGTATAAATATCTGTTTTGCTTATATAACATAATACAGATAACGAATATAAATGTTCCTATAGAAGAAATTTGTATTCGTGAGCTATTTCGCAGTAATAATGTTACTTGCTCTATAAATTTTAAAAACATTTATATAAAAAAAAATTACTAAAACTCGTTGATAAAGCAAAAGTTTCTGAACGTCAATATATAGAAGACCATTTAAAGTTTAAATTGTTCATATTATAATTATCTACATATACAACTGCCCCCCTCATTAATATCACATATATAATCTCGAAAAATCTAAGTTTCAAGTTCATTTTTGAGTTCAGAACTCATTGTTTTGTCTGTCAACTTGTAGCAGTTATGACCTTTCTGCAAAACTGCATCCATGTGTATTTTTATTATATACAAATAATATTACCCCTTATTTAATATCGAAATTAGAAAATCGATTAGTATTCGTAGCGCTCTCTAGTTTAACATAAAATTAATTAATTTGAGATTCCAGTTAAGACTAACGCATTGTCTAAATACTCAAATAGTGAAGGATTATTGACTTTATATTCACAAATGCTATCAATAAATTAGACTTCTTGTAATAATAATTGATTAAAACGTGTACTTTTGTCTAACTTCACCGGAAATTCATAAAAAAACGCCTTTATTTTTTTTTATCAATGGCCTGTTTTTAACGTAAAATACTAATATTATTCATAAATTTTAAATTTAGCACTTGTGTTTGTGAGTAGATAAAGGTTCATTGGGGTCAGAATCGAACTGCAACCCTTCTATTTTGCCAGGTTGCCTGTCAATTGTTGAGCAATTAAGGCGTTGTTGTTCCTATTAACTTGTAGCACAACATCCTATGTATTCATGAAAATCGTAATTATTAAGAAAATCGTTTACATAAAGGGAACTAGTGAATAAGTTATCTGACGGTGTGTCTATATACTCAAATAATGTTGTTTGTTTGTGTGTTTATAAATACTAACGATTCAGTGTATGGAGACAATTGTCTCATTTTATTCATATATGTGTAATTTGGCTTATAAAGGAATCATCGTTTTTATCGATTCGGCTTGGTAGCTCAACCAGACTACGTGTAAATCGAATAAAATCGAAAATATAATAGTTATGGATCGATTCGATTATTCTAAAGATTAATCTAACTGTTCTTAAGTGATAGTAGTTTTTTTTTTAATTGCATAAAATATAATAAACTGGTGGAGTAATAATTAATAAGGTAATGTAATAATAATATTTAATAAGCCAAACGAAGCAATATGCCTTATATATAGATAAATAATATTGTTATCATTCTAATATCGAGATTCTTTAAACATACACTTTAACACATTTGATTAACTCAATTCTTCATTATCTAGTCCATACAAGCATTTACACGTTTTTTTATTCGACACAATATAAAACTTATTAATTTATATATTATATAAATTACAGCAAATAACGCACACATAGATATCATTTATGATCAAATATTTTCTACATCTTAGGCTAATTACACACGTAGCAACTTATAAAGCTATCTACTGTCAAAGAAATGACACGGCCTTTGACTTGTAAAATTTTGACAATTCGATTTTCAAAAAAAAAATTGAATGTATCATCTATACTTTACTAACCACCGACTTCATATTTAGAATAGACTGATTTCACTAATTTATTATCTAACTATTATTAAATCGTATACCAAATTAAAATAAATTTAATATTTAGATAATATCATAGATTTTTATTAACTTATTATTATTGTAATTTAATATAGTACTATATAATCATTGTATGAAAAGTTTTGAGATATGGTAACATTATAACTAATTTCAATACTATATAAAGTGATTTAATATTAATTATGTTGACGTTAATTGCAATAACGTTAAGCTGATTATACACGTACGAATACGAACAATACGAATATTTTGCGAATAACCGCCATTGGAATTGACAATGTAGATTCTATTCCAATCGAAGAGGAAGTCAAGATAAACCTTAGATTTACATACGCCATGCGATTTGCTAATAGTTCTGCTATATTATGCACGTCGAACAGTTCTTGATTAATTTACCGTTATTTATAATACAACACTATTCCACATAACTAGTTATAACCACTTGAACTTCCAAAATTCGGTTTACAACTACACAGATAATAAAAAGGTCATTTTCTCGCGAATCCATAGTGAATACCATAGACTGTCAAAGATCTCGACCAATCATAACGCGTCAATTCGATGTCAAAGTTGTCTACTTGTCTTTACTCCTCTTGCGGTTGGAATAGGAGTCTGCGAGTTATTTATGAATATTTATGTTACGTTACGTTACGTTACGTTAAAGTTTTCTGACACGTGTCGTATAAATTAGATCGCAACGAATATGTTTGACGATCCCAAGTGTTTAAATGTTCGTTAATGGTTTGTAACGTTTCATATAACGCAACAAATTCGTTCGATTTAAATTGTCTAATTATATTAATGATCGTATTCTAGAATAAAATAATGATGGTGCCTTATTCGTAATCATGTCCGCCCATGAATAATATTATGTCTGTTTTTGTATACTCTGTGCCATTTTCTTTTATAATGAATATATTTCTCTGTGCTTTTTTTAATTTTGTCATATTCAAAATATATAGTACTATGTAAGTATAATTAAACATCGATAAATGTTCATATTTAATACCACTTTAGTATTTTAAGGTTGTGTATTTCTATTTAGACGTGTTGATGATTAGCTTTGGTTATTTTTTTTAATTTTTAAGATTTACCAAATAAAAGGTCTCGTATGATAGTTATTTAAACGGAGCACTAATTTTGCACATTAATATTGTATAATCTGTTTCTATCTAATGTGTACAAATGGAAAACAAATTTAGTAGCATACGGTTATGTACTGATATGACGATCAAAGTTAGATTAATCAATTTGAATTTAATTTGAATCGTGATTGGTCGATTGCACCTGATAACGCAATAGCCGATCGTTGAGAGTTCCGTATTCAATTTAACTTCAATCATTATTTCAAAAACTGACAGTTTGTCTCGATCTTTTTAAACATTGTTATTAATATCTATTGATTTTTTTAATATGGAAATGTGTTCAGTACATTGTTTGAGATTTGTACAAATTAGTTTGAAAAAAAATATGGTGCGCGTTTCATTTTTTAATACTCATTTACAATTATTTATATTATTATTATTTAACTGTCTAAAATGTCACAATTTGTAAGTTCAATGGCTGGTATAAGGTTATAAATATAAAATAAATGATTAAACCTAACTGTGTCTAATTTCTAATGTCCCTTCGAAACAAAGAAATATTAAGCATACAGTGTCGCTACAATAATGACAGTTCAATTGGTTTTTAACCCCAGCCCGGGGTAATTTACTCGATGAGACAAAGGGTGTTGTTTTCTATTTTGAATGTTTTGAATGAAAACAGAATGCGCGGGCAGGCGGCACGCGCCCTGGCCGCCGCGTGCGCAACCTCGCGTGATGGGCGATGGGTGGGAACTTCCGTGCGCGTCATCGCACGCGTTGTGGGAATGAATGACAAGAATCGGTTTTTTTACAATTTTCCGACGAGGGGAAAATAGAAAGTGGTTAATTGATGATAGTCGTTATACTTTTATATAACATAATTGGGATATTAAAATTGTAAATTTTAAGAAAATAATTTTTAATCATTTATATTTTGAGGAGAAATTTAAAATGTGGCAGTATGTGATTCTACCTTAGCTATTGTACACTACCTTGTTGTAACAGAAAAAAAAACCTTAAAACAAATGAATAAAGTTTCAAAAATAGAATGTAGGTATTTGAATTTAATATTAATTAAGTACTAAAGTGTGGTTCGTTAAGCGATAAAACCAATACACGTGTATAACTAACATATCAATACGTACCAAATCCGTAATTACGAATTTAAATTAAATTACAGTAAAGTAAGAGTCGATTAAGGTTTATGTATTTTAATAATTTTACGCCGAACCGCATGATAAATGGTCGGAATTTTCCACTTATAATTTAAATAATTAAATACAACGTTACGCAGACAGATCAAATATTCAGACGACCGCAGCGCGACAAATTGGGCACAAATCAATGGCGGGTCGCTCGCGGCGAGCTAAAAAGCTCGACCTCATTATTGAACATGAATTAATCACAGTTGTCGATTGTCCTTAGTGTTGGGCATATTAGGATGGTTTAATATCGATATGTGTAAATATTTTTGGCCAATATCACACATGGCCCATTGGATAAACACGTCAATCTCGTACGAAGAACGCAGCTTCAAATACAGGTAAGTACAGTTAAGGTTACAACTGCTTGAATAAAGTTTGCTTATAACGTTAATCGTGCGGCGGATTTAGAAAAATAATCGTGAAGAAACATATTCTTGTAAATTTAAAATCATCAAAATAAGTAATACAAAACAAGCAATATGGATACGATGGGATGGAAGATCTTATTATATATCAGGGTATATCAATATCACAATGAATACAAAATAAATACATATGAGCTTTATTTCTATCTCTTGGGTGGATCTAAAACTGATTTTTATTAGAATTATAAATGCGACGATGACTGCCTCGATGGTCTAGTGGCTAGATATAAGGCCGCAGACCCGGTGGTCCAGGGTTCAATTCCCAGGTCGGGCCAATAAATGTTGTTGGGTTTTTCTGTCAGAAAATTCTTAGTCGCAGCCCGGAGTCAGGAAGTTGGAAGTGTGTACACTCCCGTGCCTCGGAAAGCACGTTAAGCCGTTGGTCTTGCGCCTGAACTCTTTCGGGTCGTGTCGGTTAGCCGTCCCATTGGATTATGAGAGCTAAGGAATCTTTTCCTGAGTGCGCTTGTGTTTGCGCACACACTTGTGCACTATAATATCTCCTGCGCAGTTGGCTAATCTCTCTTGAGATTGGCCGCCGTGGAATCGTTCTGGAGGATATATGCGATAGTAAGCCTGTCTGTTTGACTGTCCGTTTGTTACCACTGTTGTGAAACAGATTAAAACTGAACGAAAGATCTGTTTTAATTTATAACTTTCCGTTAAAAAAAATTTACTTCAAGATATTTTCATTTAATAATTATAACGGATTATTAAACAGTTGTAGGAGTTTATCGACTACAATGCCAGTTACTCCCTACGCGATGAATATTGTATGGTGCAATTTGTATAATTTGATTAAGCCCACCTGTGCGGAGACCGCGCTATGACGAGGGTGATTCTACGTATATGATGACGGGGTGTTCACTTTTATGATTATTATATTGACAACGCATCTGAACATTAAGTTGATTTTGTTTTTTTAATGAATTCATTTACTACCTAGTTGATGATAATGACTTCGATAATTTAAGAATAATAATACTCTACTTTAGTTGTCATCAACAAGAAGCAGATATATTGTAAAGTATTAGAGTAAGAATTATTTTATATAATTTTTTAAATAATATTTTGGTTATATTTGTTTCGAAGGCGTTTTGTCTTAAGTTAATCAAATAACGTATTCCAATTGCTAAAACGGCGCGAAAATACCAACCATGTTTCCCTTAGTGATAGCATCAGGTCATTACAATTCAAAAGCGTTAAACAGCACCTATCTACCCGCGCACACTTATTTAATCAATCAAACACCCTTACGCTTATCACAAAACCCATCCCGACAAATTACATATTAATACTGGCAACACTAAAAAGAGCACGTCAAACTGACAGTTATAGCCCTCTTTGTACAAAAAAATTGCGGAAGTCCGAACGTGCGCATATAATTATAATAATATTTTTAAAAGTCTCGGGGGTTGCGTGGGATCGTGAGGGTGAATCCAGGTATTGTTATAGATGAGGGATGAGCCTCATAATGTGCTTAGCACCAGGTGTTTGACTTTTAAACATCGGTAACGGATTGCAATAAAAATAGGTGATAATGTGATTAGAATCGTAAGTCAATTTGTAAACTAAGTATATTACCTACTTACTTTGGTTTGAAATATTTGAATTTTTAAAGCAAAAGTTACCTATTTGTTCGTTTGTTCAATTGTATAGTCAAATTTAAGTGTAACTTAATACAAACATCTATTGAGTTTTAGCTTTATCATAACTTAAACTTTATTATTATAATTAAACAAATGAAATTCACTTATTACATTATTTTAGTACAATTATTTTCTATACTAAAGAGATATGTATGTCATCAACTAGAATACGTTGCTATTTTCCGTGGGAAAACCAATTAAGCAGTTTCATAGGCTCTTCAAAATTAATCAAACCGCTGTCCATTATCTTCTAAGTCCCTAATATAAACAAATTGCAGTTCAATTACTCGGACCCTTTGGATCGCTCGACATTGTTACCGCAGCGTATTCTTATAGATACCGTGAAATTTACACAAAAATGAACTTTATTGCGATAGGGATAAGGAAATGTTATTTTTATACTTGGAATAATATTGCACTATATAGTCGAACGTGTGTTTTTCATTGTGAACTCTGTCATCCATGACCGCTGAAGAGGGCGCGTGGTGTCTGACACGCGTATTTTTTAATTTTATTTGGTTTTAATTTAATTAATCATGTTGTTTCGTATTGCCTTGAGAACTAAATCAGTGCATATACTAATATTTAGTGAGTATCTGTTTCAAATATATAAAACAAGTTCAAGTTTACGAAGATACTGTTCACTGAGTTGAATTATTTTGATTCTTAAAACTTATTCAAATTAGATAAAAAGTAAAAGTAATACATGTATACTTACTTTACTAGAATGAAATTCTAAATCAAGTTTTTATGCGTACTAGTTTATTCGGTTTTCGTTTTTATTTAGATGGCAACTTTGACATTCCTAATAATATGTTGTACTGTAATTTCATAAAGCTTGTATCATTTTCTTACGACAAACTTATAGGCTAACGGTTAGACATTTACTTTCTCAAAAGATTTACTTTTAAATCACTTACAGAGAAAATTACAAAACAATTAATAAAACAATTAAGTCGAATAGGCGTAGTAATAGTAGTAATGTTACAAAAACCTAATAATATCAGCACAATGCAAACAAGTATGGATATTTGTGATGTAAAGAAGGGTAAGTTAGTAAATATATATATATATATATGTATATATGTAAAATGTTAAAATATTACGTTGTATACAGTGCGTATTTCTGTAATTCAGAATTCACTTTGTTTTTTGCTTTCTTTAAGATAAAGATATTTTTTCTTATTTTGTTTCTCGTCAAATAAGTTTTTTTTTTAATTTTTAAGTTAAGTAAGCCTTTAATTGTTTATATATTTTGTTACAATATTTTTATACATGTAATTTGACAAATGTTTTTCTTAATATATAACGTTGACTTCCTATGAAATAAATAAATAAAATAAAATAAGTAATAATATCTAAGGAACGACACATTAGAATGAAATGAAATGAAATAAAATAAAACCTCTATTAAGATCCCTATTAAGGCTACTAAGACCGACCACCCACGAAGTATTTACTTCGTCCGTAGTCTGCCCCCTTTTAATTGCCAACACAAACATTTAACACTTTTTCTTAACGCTCCTATCAAGGGTTGATTATGGTCAGCCAAAGTAAACAAACATTTTTTGACGACGAATGTCTTTGAAATTATTTACCTATATTTTGTTGTTTTTTTTTGCCCTCGTTTTGTTAGACTTATGTTTTTCACAAAGTAGATTAAATTATAGAAGTGTATTTCAAAGAGAATATTGAACGTTAAAAATTCGAATTTGTCTATGATAATTTTTGATCTTAAAAAGGAGTGGACACTCCTAGAAAGAACTAGTCGTTTCAAGGATACTCCAGCTCGGGTGGTCCAGTACAGGCGCAGGGTACCTTGGATTTGTATACAAAATGTTATGCGAAGTCATAAATTTGTTTTACTACGTGCTTTCGAAATAAAAATAAGTACCTCATAGTTCTTTGCCGGTTATTTTAAGTAGTATCTACTGTTCCAAGTTTCACTAGTTTGCACAGAATAAACAGATATTATTTAAATTATTTTATTTTTTGTGAATTCTAACGTTTTTATTTAATTAAATATTAAAACTAATATAATAACTTGAAAATAAACATGTCCCATATACAGAGAATAGAATAAGAATAATTCAAAGACCGATCCAATATCTCGTTCGCCTGTACTCCATAGCAAGACATGAGTTTATGATGGTTTTACTGCGAGAGCCACTTAACGCCCGTCTCGGCTACCGTGTACTTACCCCTCTCCCCCCACTATCCAACCCTTCCTTGATTAGATGCACCCCGTATACTTACGTATTTATTTCAACTTAACAAGGTGTGGGATCTTAAAAAACGAATAGCTTTTCATAAACACATACGAATACCATAAAACTCATTAATTTTAACTTATTATCATTTATTGAGCGCTTCCTCGTTCGTCACGATCCTAGCTGATAAGGTTTTGCAGAGCCATTAGTTAAACCTCGATTCGGGAAGAAAAAGTTATTTAATTTTTCTGTCAAGAAATTTTCAGTATCTCTACTCTATACTCTGTATTTCTATCGCTCTATCTCTATCTAGATATCGGTAACAATGGTTTTTTTCCACTGCTGGACATAAACCTCCCGGTAAAGAGAGTTTGGAGCTTATCAGTGGACTGTTGGTTGATATTTGCATGGGTGTCAATATTTCATCCCACACATTTCCTATAAGAAATTATATAAGATATATAATAGACGTCTGCCTTTCACGCCGCAGCTCGCAGGTCGTGGGTTCGATTCCCACCCAGGACAGATATTTGTGTGCATGAACATGTCTGTTTGTCCTGAGTCTGGATGTAATTATATAAGTATGTATTTACAAAAGAAAAGTAGTATTTGTACGTATATCAGTTGTCTGGTTTCCATAGTACAAGCTGTGCTTAGTTTGGGATCAGTTGGCCTTGCGTGAGTATTGTGCTAGGATATATTTATTTACTTATTACATCTATCAAGGTAGCACAAAAGAAGCAAAGAACCAAAAAGTTAAATGAAGTATTAATTGTGGGGTCTTATACCTATCATTATGTTTAAATTTATTTTATATTCTGCATCGGTAGTGCAAATACGGTTTGTTACTCTGTAGTTAGTACCATCAACCATATATTTTTATAAATATAGGATTGGGCTGACATATTTATTTTCAAATAAATAAAGAAAAAAAAAACAAAATCGGCATTTTTACACAAACTTATTTAAATTTTTACAATAATAGCCTTGTCCGATATAACATAACATAATATATTAATAACTTAGAATGTATTAGCTGGTATAATAAATAAATCCCAACTAAAAAGCAATAGCGCAACACAATCTGAGATAAGTATCGTTTTATTGTCTTGAACAAAACGACCCACAATCACAACGGATAACCGCAACTCTCAGGATTAGCAGTACTTTAGCGTAGGGCGATCCCTAATTAATTCTGTATTACTAAATATTCCAATGAACTCACCCTACGTCTACCTTAAGCCATGGTGGGAGGAATTATTGTTCCCAGGAATCCCTCAGGGCGGCCACTTGCCACGGATTACGAGCGGGTTTTGCAATTCAACATAGCTTGGTTTATATGCAACATTAGATATTATTTATTTATTTATTAACATAATATGTATATGCATAGATTGAACATATATGTTTTTAATTAACTATTATTATTATTTTATAATATTTCGTTACTTATTTTTTTAAATAGTTTTGATTTCCATAAAATTGTTATTTTTATTGTTTCATAATTTTTTTTTATCCAGTAATAAGTATAGTTGTATAAATTGTAACTTTGATTTGGTTTGACGTTGTGTATTTAATATAATACATATTTGAAATGTTTAATTTATATACATATTTTTATTCAGTATGAAATTTAAAAGTAAATACACTTTATTTTTCTTCCATGTAACCCTCTCTTTATAAATAGTATATGGCATAACTTTAATTGTTTTCAAAGTGCCTTTACGGTCGGTCTGATCTATGAAAGGGTCTTTTGAAGGCCCGAATACAGCAAGACCTCAGCGCAAAATACCTCTATGGTTAAGGGCGTGTGAATCTGAATAGCACTTGTCGATAGCGCTTAGATTCAATGACTGAATGTTGATGACTGTTATCAATATCATTAATCTAATACTGCATAATGATATCATTAATACTGAATAATGATTAAGTTTGTATTTTTTTATGGCATAGGGAGGCGGACGAGAATATGGGCCACCTGATGTTAAGCGGTCACCAACGCCCATAGACATTGGCATTGAAGAGATGTTAACCATCGCTTACATCGCCAATGCGCCACCAACCTTGGGAACTAAGATGTTATGTCCCTTGTGCCTGTAATTACACTGGCTCATTCACCCTTCAAACCGGAACACCACAATGCAAAGTACTGGGTGGTACCTACCCAGATGAGCTTGCACAAAGCTCTACCACCAATCATAAATTGATATTTGTCATATTTATATTTCATATATTATACTATGTAGGTATATGAGGACTAGGTGTATCTAGTTGTAGGCCCTCCCGTGCAGTTTTTTAGAAATTTATCTTTATAAAAAACCTTCAGTAGTGTGTCTACGTCGCGAAATGAGTGAATATACTTAATTTTAAGTAAATCGGACCGAAATCGGGCAGTTTATGAGTTACGGTTTCATTTATGCTTCGTACTATTTATTAAAAATTAGGTTAAATTGATTTCCAGATTTGTTTACCTTCATTTGTTATTTATGTGAGAGGTTGTAACTTAAGCTAGAGGGTGTAAAAAATTGGAATACATTTCTATAGTACGATAAATACATAACTATTTTGATTTCAATTTCACGTGTTGGGATTTAAAAAAAATATTGTTACGAATCTTAAGTAAGAACAACAAACGTCAAGTTTTTTTTATTTCATTCAACCCACAGGCACGTATTGCCGACGTTTAAACGAAATGTTATTTCATTATCGTCTGAAAAAGTAAAGGAAACAAGCTCTTAACATGGCGCGGGGAGAGGGGCTTTCATCGTACCTGCGCAGGCGCACCATACCTGACCTAGGAAAACATTGTGCTCCGTGATAATAGAGTGGATCTTACCCGTAATATTTAGGACTATTTAAGTATCGTTTTCAATACGGTCACGATGAAGATGGGTGTAAGAATTAACTAATAATTCGATACTGAATATAAAATTAATATTAATAATGAAATACAATTTATACTTTACAAGTTTGAATATAAATTAATACTTGTTTTGAATCTGGAAAATATGACTCCATCTTATAATATGAAGGGTAGCTTAATTTTTACCAAATACGTATAATTTATGTAATATATACATATATATACCTATATTCTTAGAAATATATTCTTATAAATATAAAATGTTTCATACAAACAGCGGGCTTGAATAAATATAAAGTTAAATGGCCAATGGCATGTCCACATTTAACTCTACCTGTTATAAAATTAATATTTTCATATTTTTTGGTAGTATTTTTTGTGTGACACGCTAAGTGGCATGATGGGACCACCCACGGCGTTGGAAAACCCGAAAACTATTTTTCAACACGATTATTTAAAGCATTGTGTTAATTATTATTACATGTCTAATTTTCACGACATTATATATTGTTAACAATTAAATGTTTGTCTTGTGTGTTGTGTTACATTACTTAAAGGTACATGGCTTATATCGTGGTTGGTTTTCAATAAGACATAGAACCCCATGTTGTTAAGTAGTACTTAGTTTTATTTTAATTGCTTGCGTCGTCAGTGTAGTGGCTAGCTTTTTATTCAGACTGTGAAAGCCGAGATTCTGAATTTGCCCCGACAGGAAATTTGATTTTCTGTACATAATTAGTACTGAACGTTGGCAGTGTTAACAATCCTTTGCCTAGGAAAGCATTCAATACCGTTGGTCCTCCTTTAACTCTTTATATATAAAAACTAGCTACTCTGTGTGATTTCACCGGAGTAATCCTTACTAATATTATGAGTTTGTTTGTTACGCTCTCAAATGACCTAACGCTTAAACCTAAAGCCTCTGCCACCGCGGAAACTAGTGTTATATAATCTTTATCAATAAATGGGCTATCTAACACAGAAATATTTGTTAGGCTATAGAAAGTTTCTTGAGAAGTATTCAATAAGTTATTTATTTCTGATGATCTGATGAGTTAGTCAATAGACCAACGACTTAATCAAGCTGCTGAGCCCAAGCTGATTGTTGTGTTCCGGTTTGAAGACTAATTGAGCAAGTTCAACGACAGACACGAGTGACAGAACATCATAGTTTCCAAGGTTGGTGGCGCATTGGTGATATAAGGAAAGGTTAATACTTCACATCGTCAAAATCTATAGACGGTAGTGACAATCATCACTTGTCATTTAACAAATATATACAAATTTGTAAAAATAAATTCGTTTTGATTTAAACACATATCACGTGTGTACGGCGAGTGGCTCTCGTGTGAAGTATGTACAGAATGGCCGAGTGGGCCACTGTACGGCACAAAACTATTTGCGTTGTGATCAACATTATATTTCTGACGATACCGAACTGACAATTTGTATTCTTTTAAAGATTGACTTAAAGAGTATTGGCTTATTAATTTAATTACAAACTATCCGTACTGGTATTACGTTTAATGAACAAAGGAAGTGCCGTTTATTTGGTTCATCGTTGTCTCTTCCTAGTAATAGTATAAATGCCCCGTTGGTCTAGTGACTAAATATAAGGACGCAAATGTTGAAGTCCAGGGTTCAAACGTTGGGCCGATTAAAAGTGCTTGGGTTTTTCTGTCGATGAATTTCACTATACTACGAATATGTCTGCGCAGTTGGCTGATTTCTCTTAAGACAACCCATACAAAAACGCCTTTTTATGGGTTTGTAGGTATTAAATATATATATAACATACATCGACTCACGCATCACTCGCGGGCGGAAGACGTAAAATTTGAAAAGTTTGAATGTAGAAAGTAATCTCCGAAACTAGTCGTCAATTATTATTTTTTTGCCAATATAATGTAATAAACCTTCAAAATGAACATAGGCTATATATTACTATTCTATTCGACTAAAGATACATTTTAAATTATTTTCAATATATATTTGGTAATATAAGCTACATTTAGTAACGGATAATGTTAGTAGCTGCAAAATATCAGATCTTAGGAAATGTCATAGAAACGAAAAAGTCATTTTTGTTCGATACTTTGACTTTCAGGTATTTAACTATAGCAGGGAGATGAAACACGATTTTTCGGGCAATTCTCACATAAAAGTGGGGAATTTTGTTAGTTGGTCGCGATCTGGACGCTGAGTCAACACCGGCCTAATGGTGTGCCGTGGGAGCGTCAAGTCATACAACCACTGAAATCATAGCGCCATAATAGCCAACATATCTTTACGTCATGAATATTTCTAGATTAGTAAATGCATTTTTTAAAATATATTTCAAAGGATCACATTTTACTTGTGACCTTTTGTCTGACAAATAATAGATAGAAATTTACATAGAGCGATATTGCTTTTTTAAAGAACTTAATTATATATAAAAAAAAATGTTAGTTTCATTATTAAATAAGTTATAATAAACATTGTATCTGATACGTTGATATTATAGCGCTATGTCGTACATTTTTTTAGTGGTCGATCAGATCAAGTTATCGTTTGTCCGAACTTGCTGGTTTCGGATAAACCTTATATGGCTAAAGGGCTTGGTGTGTGGGCTCTCGGGAAATATGCTTTATAAAAACGTTTCGTCGATGCAGATTGATAATTTTTACGATTTCAAGTAGAAGAAGAAATATATTGTTTTTATTATTATAATTGTTTTTGATTTTCTTTATTATTTTATTCAGGTATATTATATGTAGATGATTATTACGATTTACATTATATAAAACTTATATATAAGTTTAAAATGAAATATCTCCAAAACTTTTTGAATTAAAAAACAGTTTATACATACGTTTTCTTACTAATCATATAAATAACGTTGAAAGATATTTCTGTTATTCCAATTTGGTTTTGTGTATAATAAATGTTTGTAAATAATAAAGAAGGCGTGGAGCGTGCGGTGTAATTTATTACCACTGGGCAGGCTGAATACAGGCGGACTGATCGCTTGGCAAGATTAGTATACATATTTACATTTAAGTAATATAAAACACATTTGGTTACATGGACTTCGAATTGGTATAGTTCCTTGGTTATTCATTGACTGTTAAATAGCTTGATAATATATACTATTTAATATGTAATTAGTATAATCATAATTTATTGCAACTTAATATTATGTTTCCTTAAAAACATAGCAGGCTGTATACGTTTTTTCTTCATAGTTATTAAAGATAGTAAAGAAAAATTAAATAAAAATTTAATACTTAATATACCTTAATAAGGCGAGAATACCAGTATTGATTCTTGAAATATTACTTTCTGTATTCCGCAAAGCAAAATCTTCTTTTGTTTTTATAAAGTATTTTTTCTGATTTATAGAACGCGGTTTCACCTCTTCGACGAAAGATGGCGCTAGCTGTTGTTATTAATTTTAGTTATCTCGAAGATCTTTTAAAATCTTTTGCATTATTTAATATTTATTAATGTACGCATACAAAGCAAACATATTATCGATAAAGGCGAAACATTAGTATTGCCCTGTATATATATTATTATAAACACCGATCTCTGAATGTCTGTTAATAAAATAAAATAAATTTACAATATATTTATTGAAACAGATACAAAGCGAAGATACAGCGCGTTTCAAAGAAGGTAATACATATTATGATTCATAAGTAGCTGAGCTTCGCAGTTCCTTTTTTACACCACTGATATGCGTGTTTTCACATTTTTGTACAAATCAAATCAATCATATAAAACCAAATAATTTTGCATCAATCCAAACGTAAGGACGACGACTCTGAAGGGATTTGATTCATAATTGCAAATTCTCACGTCAATTTTAGTTCGATCTTAACTACAATGGTGACAATTTGATTGTTGTGAATGAATACGTGATGTTGTTGTTGCTGCTCAGCTTATGTACCTGGCTTATCTCGTTAGGATTGATGCGGTCAAGGTATCTTTGGTCCATTGTTCAACGACGCTAAGGCGTGAAGCTTTTAGTTCATTAAGGTGTTGAAAATAAATGATATTTAAATCTTTATTTTATTTAAAGGATTTTAGAGTTCTTTGTTACGTTGTAATCACTTTTGTTTTGCCTTCATATCAGATAAAGGAAGAAGTTTGTTAGGCAGGATTATGCGGGAATACTAATACCGCGTTTTATTGAAATCTACCCAAATATTTTTATGACATTTGACATTGACATTAAACAGCAATGCAATTTTAAAATGATATAAATTAGTATTTTTTCTTTCATTTTGTAGTAAATACTAAAATTATATCATGACGACTATATAGTACAATATGGTATACATGTACAATTGTACATATATAAGATATTATAAAGAAAATATTCAATACAAAAATATTGAGAATTAAAATAATATATTGACAATCGAAAATAGAAATCGAAATTATTTTTTCTTTCATTTTTTAGTTAATACTAAAATTATATCATGACAACTATAGATTTACAATTGTAAATATATAAAGAAAATCTTCAATACAAAAATATTGAGAATTAAAATATTATATTGACAATCGAAAATGGAAATTAGTTATTGACTCAATTAAATATTTATATACACATAGGCAACAACAACACAGCAATTTATGAGCTCAGGTTATATAAAACTTTTAAAAATTAAATTAGAAAAAAAAAATGAACGAAACCATCAAATTATTTTCTTTCGACTATTGAAAGGTTCTGTACGTCTACCGAATTATTAAATACAAGGAAATAACAACATAAGTCAAAGCATAAACACTCAATTAGTAACAAAGTCTGTCTATTTATAAAAGAAAGTGCAGTGGTGGTATATTTTGTTGTTTTTGCGATTATGGAGCAGACTAATTAGCGTTGTGAGTTACCAAGGCGTCTGTTTGTTTTATTAATTGTTTTGTTTATTTTTGATAATACGTAATAATCTATGTTCCGTCAAACACGTAGGTCATAGATACCTTATAAAATTAGTTTCAGAGTTCTTGCCGTCAATATACATACATGTATCGTTTAGGTAAATGAGCATAGAATAATTCAAACCTAATTAAAATTAATGGCGTTCCGTCGATGACATACAACCACGTAATTTGGATGTCCGTTTGACGTTCCGCCAGAGTGCTGTAACAACAAGAATTCTGCTATCACTCTCGTCTCAAATTCAATCGTCTAAATTAATGACAGTCTCGCCAACAGATATATTAAATACATATTAGTTGTTGCACGAATTACAGTGATAACATGATAACTATAAGTTGAGATCCAGAGAACAATTCATTGTAAACGACTTATTTCTCTTTTCCATCAAAGTAAATACATATCAATGCAGTCATTTGTACGAGTCGTTAATACGTATTGAAGCCGACGGCTAAAAATTGCACTTTGAAGATATAATATCCTTCACTTAAATGAATAAGGTCCTCCAGACCGATTTCGGCCACGGCAGCCAATCTTAAGAGAGATTAGCCAACTGTGCAGGACTTATATTATAGTGCACAAGTGTGTGTGCAAACACAGGTGCACTCTCTTTTCCTTAGCTCTCATAATCCGATGGGACGGCAATCCGACACGACCGGAAAGAGTTCAGGCGCAGGACCAACGGCTTAACGTGCTTTCCGAGGCACGGGAGTGTACACACTTCCAACTTCGAGACTCCGGGCTGCTAATGAGAATTTTCTGACATAAAACCCCATTAACTATATATTGGCCCTACCTGGGAATTGAACCCAGGACCACCGCGTCTGCGGCCTTATATCAAGCCACTAGACCAACGAGGCAGTCGAGGCTTAAGTGAATACATGTTTTATATATCATATATAATTACTAAACAGGTTAAAGTAGAGTAGTAGCCTCGAAATGTCCAAGTGTCGGCTTACGCCCACGCTGCCCCAGTTCGGGTAGACACACGTAGCAGATTCTCATACGACAGATGAGGGTTTCCTCACCGGTGAGTACGAAATAAATTAGAAACACAAATTAAACACATAACAATTAAAGATGCTCTGGTTTGAACCCGCATTTGATTAAGTTCAACGCATTCTAACCACTAGCTCCTCTCGGCTCGGTATAATTGAGCAATTGTGTGAATAGATAAGATAGTTTACCTGTGCTGTTGCTACGAAAATTGTGGATACAAAGCACAACACCGACTATATAGACGTTATTTTAGTCGATATATTGTTTAAATTTAAAGATTTGAATGACGAGTGAGACGTTGACGACGAGTGTGCAGTTTGGGCTGACTAAGGTAAAACCCGCGGCTACGAAAACGTAAGAGTCATTAAAAATATTTATTTCTAACCAGTATTCGTGTAGATTATTCTTAACTTTTTATGAATTTGATATTTGAACTTGATACACAGATACTTCACGCACAGATAAACTAAAACAAAGACCACATAAGTACAATATTATATAAAATAAATGTGTCCTCGACCTCTCTATTGATTATTGCCTTTAAAAAATCAGACGACCCGGTTACAGTTTTAATATATGTATATTCGTGGTAAATAAGACATTCAATACGAATACATAAGTCCGATGCAGTTCATGTTACATGAGGGTACATGCAACAGCCATTAGCTCGGATCCGGTGTCGAGTTGCTGAGTGAGTTCCACTCTGAACTGTCGATTGTTAAAATAATATAAAAATCACGACGTTGAAGCAAGAATTTCGATATATTATTTCTATTTAAAATGTGACATTTTAAACAGTAGTAAAGTAAAGACTTGTAGATATCCCAAAGGCAAAACGACAAACGTCACCTTTATTTTTTTGGATAATTTATATAAATTATGATTTTGGGCTTATTTGAATATAATAATGTAGAGTTTATTGTTTTGTTTATTTATTTATTTAAAAAAAAAACAAAACCATAATGAAAAATGTATTTTTAATAAACTTAGAACGCGTGCCTTACTTTTAATCTTAGTAAGTCATACACAAAAGTTATAAAATAGTTAAAAAAGAGTGTGTGTACTTATGTACACGCGTTAGAAGTTATACTTCTTTGGCGTATGGAAAAAAAAATAACTAAAATGCAGTAGTGATTAACGATAAATATTAAAATTGATAAAAAAGATTTTATTTAAATAAAAAAGGTTTTTATTAACGTAATAAAAAGACTAGAATATACAACTTGAACATAGTTATCGATTTTCATGCCACCTAGAACTAACTTCACGTTGTAGAATTCAGGTGTTTAATGAGCGGTTAAGCAGACAGCTTCATACTGTTAATTTTGTGTCACAGATGCGCGCGCATCTTAAAATTTCACTCTCATCATTTTTTCATAACGCGCCTAAAGAAGTATAACTTCAAAAAAACGTATAACGACAACATTACACTATGAATCAAACCTTTAGCTCTAATTAATTAAAAAATATATTTTATTAATCGGCGTAAATTGTTGTTATTAATTATCTTATATGCTTTGTTATGGATTCTGTAGTGACTAGTGATATATGATGAGCATTATTGCGTGACATTTTATTAGGTAGGTATTAGTTATTCATTAGGAATATGTACGATATCTCTGTGCACACAGATTATAATAAAAAAAAGTATTTACTTCACAATATAATTTATTGGAAACTAATTATATTAAAATTAAGTATTATTTACTCTATATAAATATATTATTATAATTGTAATAGATTATTCGAAATAATTTAACACATTGGGATTTGTAAGACAAAAAAAATTATGTCATTTAATCTATGCAAATATTTGACTATTTTATTAAATATAATATAACATGTTGAAACTTTAAAGATCAAAGAGGCAAATGCCTATGGCTCTAGTATCTTTGTTAACGTCAGATTGTACCTACGTAGGTATTATCTTATTAGGTGAATTTAAGAGTTAAATATCAAGTATAAATATGTTCATCTTGCTGCATTTAGATCAATCCTATTATAATATATTTTTATTTAAATTATAATAAAATAGTTGGGAACTTAAACTTAACAAATAATTTATTTTATTTTTATAATTGAGATATTAATTTACTTTAGTTATTAAGGTATTAATAAATTATTTTATATAACAATATATGATAGTAATTCTTGGCGGTAGAGCTTTGTGCAAGCTCGTCTGGGTAGGTACCACACACTCATCAGATATTCTACCGCAAAACAGCAGTACTTTGTACTGTTGTGTTCCGGTTTGAAGGGTGAGTGAGCCAGTGTAATTACAGGCACAAGGGAAATAACATCTTAGTTCCCAAGGTTGGTGGCGCATTAGTGATGTAAGCGATAGTTAACATATTTTACAACGTCAATGTCTTTGAGCGTTGGTGACCACTTAGCATCAGGTGGTCCATATGCTCGTCCGCCTACCTATGCTATAAAAAAATAAAAAAAATTGATCAATATTGCATTAAATTCCCTTATCAATTTACTTAATTTACTATGCATTTTCTTATATCAATTTAATTCAACGATAATACAATAATAACTATTTATATTTAAGACTTCAAATGCTGTTTTTATATAAAATAAGATAATAACCATATTGCGCACAAGGTTTATTAAAGAACACATATATAAAAAAGTGTAAATGCTTACAAATTCTCATCCCTGTTCTGTTCAATGAGTATTTTCAAATATATATATAATAAATTGTATTGTTGTTTGTTGTTTACAAAGTTCGTCAAGTAATTAAGTAACTACTTTGTTTACATCAATTAACAGTGATAATAATTAAAAGTTCAACATTTGTAATCATCTTGTTTACTAGTGATACTGCGGTCTAATTATCGAAATATATTAATAAATAATAATTCAAATTTCTTTTGTTTTAATTTATTATCTTAACAATAATTTTCATGAATTCGTACTAAAAAAAAACCATTTAGAATGATCAAAAATCCGTATCCACGTACGCATTATTAAACATATTTGTGTGGGATTTAATACATATAAAACTTTTATTGTGCATATTTATGGCACAGTTTCTTTCGAATGAATAAGCGTGATTCCTTTTGTAATAAATACTGAAATAATATAGGATAGTAGGTATTTGTATGTTTACGTTAGTGAAATATTGATATCATTAAAATTTTACTTATGTTATTTTTCAAATAAGTAACTTTATGAAATCCTATCATTTCATTATCTATTAATTTAAAATTTAAATGATCATATATCATATAATGTATAAATATTTTATAAGAAATTATTAAGTAGTATAATTATTTGTAAAGGTTATAATGCTGTATGTTATAAACACAAAACGACGATTAGCAGCCCTGTCACTATCTCATAGCTTGACCGTAGGTACCATAAAACCTATCAACTCTACGATTATACTACTCATCTCTAAAGCTTCTCCATGATTTAAATATCTACGACACCTAATGTATCGTATTGTTAAGCAAGTGTTATCTTCTATATAAATAAAATGATAGAGGTTTGCAGCTGTGCGCGCATCACGGAAAAACTACTGAATAGATATCAATGAAATTTTCTAAATTTTATTTCTTAGACACTTTGTCCTTATCAAAAACAAAAATGATTGCGATATCTTCATTTAATTAAAAGTTATTAAAGTTTCAAGAAACAACGATTTGCATATGCACTACGTGTTCAGTGATGTATATGTTTAAACAAAGTATATTTTTGCTTGTGATCTTTTTGATGTTTTTTCCTTCGTACAAAAGAAAACTTTGTTAATATATGCGCGGATGAAGTCGCGGGTATCAGCTAATGTATTATACAATGACTACTTATTGATTTTAATTATCACTAAGAGAGTTCGACGATGATCGGCTTAGTTACTAGTACTTAGTTAGGAATACTACTAATGCTTTTGTGTCATACATAAAGCTATTTTATGGATATTTTCATAACAGCTTCTTCTAGATCGTTTACTTATTGTAATTTATAAATATTTAGAAAAACCAATAAAAAATAAATTACGAGTTACAATTAAACATTGCTTTGACTTTCAAAGATAATTTGAACAATAAACCAGAATACTATTAAATGTTATTACAACACGAGATATTGGTTTTATAAACTATTTAAATTAGTATTTTGTACATATTTCGAGCCTGCCAGTCTAGGATTCAAAATTATATTTATAAATTAAAAAAGACAAGTTACAAATGTCATGAATTAGCTTAGTGGTTAAATTGCAACTCTATTGAAACTTTCCGAAACTCTATTATTGGCCTAATTATAACACGTTCATTCGATTACAAAGTTTATATCAAAACCTTAGGATTAATATGAAAATTGATAACTCGAGTGAAAATATTTGAATTTATATAGGAAGTTATGTTAGATATACTTATTAATAGACACTTTTAACACAAGGAAAATATTACAATAGCCCTAACAACCTAATGAATGAACAGCGCACTAGGTAATTGTAAAAGGTCGCGACATTCAGCGTTATTTCAAGAACAGTCCGCAGGCGATATTCAAAGCTTCACACAACTACACATTCCCGCTAACGCACTTATGATTATTTCATGTTTTTATCTTTCCGAGCTGCTGCGGTATTATTAGCGGCGGACGCGCGAGCTATCGCGGCGCGGGCCGAGGGGCGCAGGGGACCGGCGGAGGAATGCGCGCGCAATGCGGGGCGTGGCCGGGCCGGTAACGCCTCCTCAGCTCCCATGGCCGGCCGTGGAGGGGAGCGCGGGCCCCCGGCTTCTATTTACTCTTTCAATCAGTGCGAGTGTTTGCCCCTGGCCGGCGTGCACGCGCGGGTGATGCGCTAGCCATGATCTCGCAGAAGCTGTCGTACGGCGACGTGCCGACGTCCGCGTCGCTATCTTCGCTATCACCGGGCCTCGCGCCAGCTTATGTGAACGGAATGGGCTGCATGCCAGCTCAACCTTACCCGAATCTCTACACCAACAACATGGTGGCGGGCGGATCCTGCATGGGCTCGCCGGGCGTCGGCTACTCGCCGCCGAGCACGATGGCATCGTGCATGGGCGGCGGAGGAGCCGTACCTTACGGCACGTTGCCCCGGGAGCAGGAGGCCGCTTCACCAACTTCGGCTCTGCAGCGTGCGCGCAACGACAAGACTTACCGTCGGTCCTACACGCACGCCAAGCCGCCGTACTCCTACATATCGCTAATCACAATGGCAATACAGAACAACCCATCGCGAATGCTCACTCTCTCCGAGATCTACCAATTCATAATGGACCTGTTTCCATTCTACAGACAGAACCAGCAACGTTGGCAAAATTCGATTCGGCATTCGCTATCTTTCAACGACTGCTTCGTCAAAGTTCCACGGACACCCGATAAGCCCGGCAAGGGCTCCTTCTGGACATTACACCCCGATAGCGGAAATATGTTCGAAAATGGTTGTTTCTTGCGACGGCAGAAGCGATTTAAAGATGAAAAGAAAGAATCTCTGCGTCAGGCGCAGAAAGCTGCTCAAACGCATGGACACCACGGCGGAGGGCATGACAAGCGCGATCATGCTCACGAGAAATCCGGCAGCGGAGGAGCAGTACCCGGAGAGGAGAAGGAGATGCGTGACGAGTTGCTGGCTCAGCTGCATGCCGCGCCCGAGCTTTGCCTGCCTGAACACACGCCGCTGGCGCTCGAGCACTATGCCCACTTGAAGCAAGAGCCGACAGGGTACGCACCTGCGCCGCATCCGTTCAGCATCACTCGGTTGCTGCCGGGCGCCGACACGAAGGCGGATCTGAAGATGTACGATGTGAACTATGGATACGGGCACGCGCCCGCCGACAACTACTACCAGTCGCCGCTGTACCATCATCACGCCCACGCACACTCGCAGCCGCCCTTGTGACAGTACCCCCTGGCGTAGGCGCCGCGCCGCGTCCCCAGCGCGCCCTGGCCGCGCCGCGGGTAAGCACCAGCGCCGACACTCATCGCTAATCTCACTAACTTTACCCCTTGGACTCACTGTGAGCGTGATTTGTGTTCTTGTGATATCGTACGCTCCGCCCGGGGCATGTATAATAATTGTGTACATATTTTTTCGATTGTTTTAAAGTCGTTGTGCGCATTTTTAGTAAGTAGATGTTCGATGCACGAGTGGCTCGCGCCCCGGGCGTCGGCGAAGTTAGGCCTAACTCGAACTGTGGGACTCTCGCGAAGTGTCCATTTGAGTGTCAACTCAACTGACGCCCATTCGTATACCAAATCTTATTGGAACTATGAAACGAATACTCGGTTTTAAATAAAATAATAATTATAATAATCTATACATATTATACATTTATTGAATTCGGAAGTTCAGGAATTATTGTTTAGATAAAAAAACTTTTTCCGCCCAAAACAATAAGCTATATGACATAATGCTTGAAGTAATCGCAGTGATAATGCGATCAATACGATTCCGTTATCGCGTTTATCTATCGATATTCCGATAAATTGATTACTATTTGTGCGCGTTGAAATCTTTTGTTTAAACATTTTGTATTCAAATTATTTTACTTCGATTTCACAATGGATCGCTGAAAGTTGAAATCGCAAATGTTATATAATTATATATCATAGTCATATAAAATATTGAACGAATTAATAATCGTATAAAGCTTATTAGTTATAATTGAGTTTTAAAAATAAAATATATGTAAATAAATGTAATATTTAAATTTTAGATTTATTTCAGATAAATGTTATACCGATTTAGTTTATAACTTATTCACATAGTTATGTCGAATTGTAAATAATATATCGAGATTTGGTATAAGAATGTGCGAGAATTAATTTCATATCGAATGAACAGTGCAATTGTGTAAGAAATGTGTAAAAAATTAAATTTAATTCTAATAGATAGGAAAAAAAATCGGAATTATTGTCCTAAGACCATCGCATTTAGGAGTAGATAATTGTATATATAGTAATAAGTTATATTATAACTTCTAAGTAAAGGTGTTTGGTCTAAATGGGTACCTATCTAAGCTTTCATAAATTCATATACATATTTATATGCAAGTGTCAATTTAGCATTCTTAATATATTAGTATATAATATATTCGGCGAATATACGTGATATACAGAACTATATACATGAGTACACTTGTAACATATTCATTTTATATTTTATAATATAAACAAATGAATATTCAATCCAATCATCGTCGGCCGTGATTGGTTAGTTTTTCTATTTTGAAAATCGAATGATATTATTATGTTGTTAAATTGGTATACAATATTTTTTTATAATAAAAAATGTAAGCTACTGTGTAATAGCCTTCGCTATAACTAAGCTACCTTGACGTGTAACGCGGCAGCCTCGTATGTGACCTTCTATTAAGTTTAGATTCAATCCAAGTATATATATCAAATAAGTGTGAAATAAAGTTAACCTATAGTGACGTCATAGAAAACAAACGCTTAGCTCATGTCTTGCATTCATATTATTGACGAAATATTATATGACAATTTCTCTTAAATCAAATTTATTCATAAATAACACGAGTCTGTGCAGTTATTTATTATTTGTAAGGTTTTAAGAAAACTATTTTTAATCAAAATATATGACTGCGAGTTCATTCATTTGAATTGATTGGTTTAAAAAGTTGAATATTTTAGTTGTTTTTTAATAAAAACATGCTGTATACTCACTATATTTTCATGTGTCTTTAATATAGCCTTTATTAGTGTGTTATCGTGTATTCTAAATCACGTACGTTTGCTGAAGGCTTCGTAAAACAGTTAGTCATGCTAAATTCATCCTTGTAACTATAAATAGATATGTACACTCGAATCTAGATAGGTAACATGTAATATCATCTGTTAGTTCCAGAGTTAATAAAATTAAGTTTACAAAAATATATGATGTTTTTTTTAATTCATTGAAGGTTTATTGGAGGCTTTTGGTCTATTTGTCAATATTCTACACATTGATAGTGCTTGTGTGGTACTTATAATGCATTTTTATTTGTTTTTTTTTATACATATTTTAGTTTTATAATACCAATAATGATTGAAAACAAATCCAACAGCCAACATTGAGTTATTCTCACAAGTCTAAACTAAAAGAGGCGCCGAAGTATATTACGTCATTTCTCAATGAACGTCATAAAAATTCCCATGAACGAATATAATAATAATAATACAAGGCAAACACCTTTAAACACAAATACTATCTATACACGAGCTATTTAACCCTTCCGCTGTTAACACAATGGTACCTGCTGGCGCTAAACCAGAGAATTTTGCAAAAAATAAAAATAAAGAAACACATAGAAATAGAAAACCTCACTTTTACAGCCGGTTTTATTTTCACTTTTGTCGGCGTTGCGTAAGATAAGGTTATCTTAACACGACATTCAAGTCATAAACTCAATACAGCAACAAAAGGGTTAACACATTGACCGTGGTGTTAATTCCTTTAAAGGTATCGGCGAACCCGCGAAAATACTTGTTAATGAACCACCAGAGGACTTATTGGTCATTTCTATATTAAAATATTGGTAAGACCAATATTAAGCAAGTGAGGCCATAACTTGTTTTGTTATTAGCGTTCATATAATAGTATTAATCAATATGACATTTCATTTATTTCCTCAAACATTGACTGTGATGCCGATAAATGGTATACGGTGATTAAAATGTACATACAAATTTGTATAATGTGCCTCCGTCTCCGTGTCGGTTTGTCGATTTGAAATGATTTTCGTTAATAGAATCACTTCTTTGCTCAGTAAATAGTCAGAGAAACACGATGTCATAATCGAGAAACACTTCAATTTATATAATCAATAAAACCTCAGCATAAGATTGAAATATATAACTATATCGATTAAAACGATTCTAATCTATTGAAGTATTTTAATTGAGAATTGTTATGTCTGTTTATTGTATTGCAATTGCAAATTTGATGAAATAATATTAATTTTAAGTTATAAATCTAACGTAACTTAATATGACATAATGTTATAAAGGACAGAAACGAGTGGCAAGATTACGTTTTCAAAATATATAATAGAATTGAAATAAGACACTTTACATAACATAAACCTATATAAATACTATTATATATGTAGAACATATATAATTGAGAGCTTTGATGCTTGCCCACAAACTTATTGATTATTTTATTTCTTATTTATTTACAATTATATTTGTTAAACTTTATACTTATTAATTCTAATTTTGTATCTTTTCAAAAGATGAAGTTTTCTATTATAAACCTCTAAAGAGAATATGTATTCGCTGAATATACTGGCTTAAATGTAGAAATATGAGATGCCTCATTTTGTGTTGAGGGAACGACGCGGGTGGTTTACAGCCTCCATAAAACTAACCACTCGACTGACCCACTGTCGTTTTCTATGAGGAATGACTCGGCTTCATTGACTCACGGTACATTCACAGAAATAATAATAATAACATAGAATTTTGCTTGTTGTACACAAATGATTTTAGCGGCAATCATTACATGGTAGTAATTGTAATGTCTAACCTTTTCTTAAAGGTTTGGCATGGTATGATATCAATGCATAAAATTATAAAAAAAATAATAATAAAATACGTGCGTTGTATACGAATATATAAAACAAACAATAAACAAAGCATTGTAAAGTTTTTTTTTTCATAAATATATTTAACAAAAAAATTTAACTCAATTAATACTGAAGCAAGAAATATTTTATAAATATAATAAAATTCTCACACGAATAGGATAACCGATCATGTAGTTTGTTAATGACATATCCAGCTAACACTTATAATAAACTTACTTATTTCGTAAATGGAAACCAACCCCACAATGTGTGGGTGCAACTTTATATTTATTGATTTAATATGTCACTTCATTCAACGTGTTCCCAACGAGGCTACCGGGCTTCGCCACGTCTAAACATCTGATAACGACCATTCAGTCAAACACCAGACGATCTTAACAAGTCGTCAAACCTTAATTTTACAACTTAAATTACATATATTTACTTATAGGAAATAGTAAACTCGTCTCTATTACAAATTAATAAGAACTGTAATCCTTTAAATTTTATTTTAACGGATGTAAATTTAAATTGGTCGATTTATAAGTTTTATAGTGAATCACTTGAGAATTTTTGTTTTTTTTTTACGTTTTTGTTGTACCGTTTTTTATTATTTGAATCCGTGTGATATTATGTCAGAGGCCTCGTGTCCACCTTTTGTGTGTGTTGTGCCATGGTAATAATAATAAAACACTTTCTTTGTACGCTGTAACAGTTGAATGAAGGTCTTTGAGTGTCAAGAGTTGATATGTTGGTCTCTTGTTGCTCTTTAGTTTTGAGCGACGTGGTTTGAGAGCGATTTCATTATTATATTAGAAGTATTATCGTATATGATACTAAGCACAAACATACAAGATATACTTTTGAAATGTCATAATATATGACATGAACACGATGTGCTTTGGTTAAAACATTTTAATTCGCTTTATTATACTCAATCGTACAAAATTTAAAATGGTACAATACGTCCCCGGTTCCATTATCAAAAAAATAAAAAAGCTGTAAAATATTTGTAATCAACACTATTCTAGAGCATGTTGTGTTCTCCAGTAATTGGGGGTACATCTAACCATGTGTAAATGCTTGTACCTTTTGTATTTTTATGTGTACTTCTGTTGGAGTTGCTTAATAAATAAATAAATAAATAAATGAATCGTAATTGTGAGCGAATTCTAGTACATAATATATTCGTATAACGTTTACGACATGGTCAAAATTCTATTCCGTTGTGTTAAAAGAATAGAAAAACGGTTACACGGCAACGATTAGTTTTCGATTCGATATCGATTTAAAGACAAATTATTAGTAGAATTGATGGTTGATAATAAATGTGTATCGGTTCAAATCAACTGATTGGATTGAATTTATCCACACATTTTTAGTACTGGTGACACTAAAATCTCATTAGTGCACTAAATATCGTAGTTTGTGCATATGCATACATTATATTAGTCATAGTTAAAAGTTCAAATCAATGTCTTTGTATAAATATATTTTTCTAATTAATTGTAACGTTTCTTTAGTCTCAAGCAAATAAAACATTAAAATATCGAGATCATATTACAATAAAAAGAAAAATTAAAATCTATATAAATATAAACATACATAAATATGTTCTTAGCAATCTTTACTTCATTCAAATAAGTGACCTACCAAGAAATAAGTTTCAATGATCCTTTGTATCGCTATTGGATTTCATTATCTTATAATAATAATTTTCCTCATAATTTTGTTCGATCTCATAACTATTTGAAATGTAATTGCATAATACTCTTTGGATTGACAAACTCATTGCGTCATATTAAGGTACGCGTTACACCATACATTATGATTGTAGTTATGTAATCTTCATTGCTAGCCGTGATAGCCCAGTGGATGCAACACTTAGATCTTAAAAGAATATATGTGAGTCTTATGTGTCTACAAATTAAGATTATAGTATACATGTCCGTCGGTAAAGAAGAATATCGTGGGGAAACTTACATGATACTTAACGCAGTGGATCAGGGTTGTGGAATCAGATGAGGTGTTTCCCCAGCGCTGGGATACATGTACAGCACAGCAATATTGAGAGCATACGAGTGAACGGCAAACATATATATATATTTTAGTACAAGTACAAGCGTATTTTCAAGTAGGTAATAGACGTATCATTAAATTATATTATCATTGTTCGTCATCAAACAAGTAATAAAGACGCATTTTGATCTCTCTCTCTCTCTCTCTCTGTATTCCATAAAAAATGATTGTTTATATATAATATTCGTAAACATATTTATTAATTTGATTTACATTTTAAATTGCAATAAGCATAATCGCTTTGGGTATAATCTATTTGTATCATATGTGTACAGCACGTTTGTACTTCTAATTATTAGGCACTGAGAGATTCTTGGTAAGCGCCTGGCAGGAAATAACCAATAGCTAGTGCAGAATTAATTTTGTATGCAAAATCAAGGCTTTTGTAGTGGTTGAGAGGCGTCGGAGCATTCTACATAGGTGCTAAGTTTGAAGAGGCTGAAGGGTGCAGGAAAACTTTTAACGTACTTATCCGATGTTTACTTCTGCAGCGAGGGATACAATACTGTTGTTAGCTCTGCCCACAATGTCTTGCTGAAATGTGGAAAAAAACTCAATACATGCGAAAAATGCTTAATGTTTTGCGTATATATATAGTAAGCTGTAACATTATAAAAGTACAACACTCCTGCTGGTGCTCTAGTTCTATTATAGTATTGTTATAATAAGTATTCAGTAAGAATTTATAAAAATGGAATAAGTAAACAGGCACAGGGAATTTTGAGCCCGTGGATGTCGTGTCGTGTGTGGTTTGTGTGTGTGTATTAAAAAAAAAACATTATGATAGCTTACCTGTAATAACAAGATTGAAGTAAATATATTTCAATAGTTAGTGAATTAATAAATGAAAATAAGTCTGTATTTGTATTAACTTTTAAAATGTGTCATTTTAACGCACAAAATGTATACTTGCATAGTAGCTGTAGTATAAAATATAAAAAATATTTTTTTTGGTTTCGGCAACTCGCAAATAACTGAGGCATTTATTTTGCAATTACAGACGTCAATTTCATTTTTATAGATAAAAATAAATTCATTCGTAATTCAGTTTTATATATATATCTTATACATAATATACCTATAGTATCTTTTAAACTCCAGAAGCGACATTTATCTATAATGAAACGTAGCAACACAACATTTATATCAATATTATAAATGCGACAGTAACCTTGTCTGTTTGTTTTTTCTGACTTTTATTATTTTATTACAGCTAAGCCGCTGAACCAATCTTAATGAAATTTAACATTGATATAGCCTTTTTTTTTTTTTTTTTTTCGCTGGAAAAACGCATTACGCGTTTCCCCCACGTGAGGTGGGGGGGTATGTGGGGCTCGCCGGTGCTGAAGGCTCCGGAATACCCACTAAAAAACCAGCGTACCTGCATCGTCTCGGTGGAGCGGCACGGGATCGCTTGCGCATACTACCGCGACGCCCCGACGGTTGACCCGATTGCGCGGGCCTCCTTTCTTAGTTGGGTTCCTGGCACGCAGAGAACCCGACTAGCCCCGCCGACGCTTACGACGGGGGGAGAAGAAGATGCGCATAGCGCCGACGCCTCCTCCCCGGTCTCCTTCGGCGGAGCGGGTCAGCGGAGGCAGATGCCTCACGCTCACGCTCCGCGGCCTCTTTCTGTGACATGACACTCTCGCAGAAAGAGACCATCTCCATCCAGCATTTCTCGCTGCCAAGCATGGCGGTAATCACGCTCGGCAGCGAGAGGTCTGCGCCGACTGTCGCCGCCAGGGAATGCCTCTGGGGCCCCCACGCAGTACACTCCGCCAGGGTGTGGTTCGCCGTGTCCAGTGGCGCACCACACTGGTGGCAAGAGGGTGATACCTCCCGCCTCGCTATCCCATGAAGGTACTTACCGAAACAGCCATGTCCGGTAAGCACCTGCGTCAACCTAAACGTGAGTTTGCCGCTTCTTCTTGATACCCAGCGACTCAAGTGGGGGCGGATTGCCTCCACTGTCGCTAGGCCTGCTGATGGAGACCCCAGGTCCGCCTCCCATTACATTGATATAGCCTGGGACCTAGATAAGGATGCAGAGATACATACAAATTACCAGATTTATGAGAATAACTAAATATGTAGGTAATATAAACTAGTGTTATATTTTATTACGTAAGATTAATATAATAATGCATTTTTATTAAAATAAGTAGTCGTGACTAAAAAAAAATGAAACTCCTTCATCGCCAATGCGCTACCAACCAAAGGAACTGAGATGTTATGACCCTTTTTCTTATAATTACACAAGCTAACTTACCCTTCAAATAAGAATACATCAACTTTCAGTAATGTTGTTTGGCGGTAGAATAGTGATGAGAGGGAGGTATATAAGCTGATGAGCTTGAACAAAGTCCTACCACCAAGTAAAACAGACCTTCAACCGGAGTCGTGACCAATTTTAGAATTTTTGAGATTACACTTCCCTAATATCAATTTCGTAAGTGAAATCTCTCGATAGCGGGCGGCGACATAAAATTGAAAACTATTTGTCGAGCAAACATCATCCATCACCGGCCGGCACTTAGCCGTATTGCCGGAATGAAGACCGGACTAGCCCTGCATTTTACATTTTATGGGGGTCCGTAAGAAATAAATAAAAACTACTTCGTCCTATTTATAAATAATAACTAACTAAATAACATATTTATATAAACTCAATTCTTTTTTCAAAAGGTTTACTGTTTTCAACAAAAAATAATATCGGAATGATAAAAGATTTGGAGGTTGCAACTATTATCTTAACTTATTAAATTGATATATATATTTAGTATATATAGTAATAATTATATACATAGATAGTTATTTGTTATATAATATTTTTTCAGACGTTTGTCTGTTCCTAATATACACAACATTTATGCTTGTAACTTACATTTTTACATATAAAATAATTTAAACGAATCTACAAACATGTTATACATATTTTTAAATGATGCACCCAGACTGATGAATTGAACCTACTACCCCGGAGCTAAAGGCAGAGTCGCTGACAACTGCCGGTTAATATTTAATGCCAACACAATGCAAACTCGTTAACTCCACCCTCTTTCTCTCTCTCATAATGGGATGGAAAAGACACAACCGGAAAAAGATCACATGCAGTACTAGCATATCACTCTCAACTTCCTTGCTTCTTCTTCTTTCTACTTTGTCCAAAGCATTTTCGCAGTTCAACTGTGGCTTGGGCCTCCTTGAACGTCTGCGTCAGAGAGCTCTTTCCTGGCTTGCCTTGTGTACTTAGGTTTTCTTTCTGCATGTTTGAACGCCAGATTGCGGACGGTATACTACCTATATATACGGTATACCTCTTCTCTGCCAAATTCTTTGCCAAGAATAAGAATTTCTATGATGAGAAACTCAATTTATTAGTCCGAGCTCGTCATTAGTCCAACGAGGTGAAACGAATTTTTGTTTAAAAATTCTAGTAAGTAGAGATTGTAGAAGTGGAAGTTCCGGCTTGAAGGGTTCCAGTGTAATTACAGGCAAAATGGACATAACATCTTAGTTTCCAAGGTTGGTGGCGCGTTGGCAATGTAAGCGGTGGTTAACATTTCTTACACTGCCAATGTCTAAGGGTGTTGGTGACCACTTACCATCAGGTGGACCATATGCTCGTCCGCCTTCCTATGCCATAAAAAAAAACTTAACGCAGTAAATGCTAGGTATATAGCAGGAAAAAAATATTTTTCCAAGCACATAAAACCAATTCTATTCATACATCACCTGGTCAAGTATGTCTCAATGATTTATGAGGATGTATCCGACGGGAGAACTTTGAGTGTGCGATAAATTGATTCTGTTATATGAAGGTATACCCAACTACCAATCCATTCCTGTCGTAGCCACGGAACACGGAATTCAATGTGGTTTTAGAAGTGTCTATCATAGCTTGATCTCTTCATATTATTGATATTATATTTTATATCTAATGATTGTATTACTTAGCGTCTAGAATTTTATGAACTTTGTTTTAATCTGAAATTGTTCAATGGGTATAATACTTTTATCGTAACTAACAACTGCCTCGTTGGTCTTATGGCTAGATGTAAGGCCGCAGACTCGGTGGTTCTGGATTCAATTCCCAGGTCGGGCCAATAAATAGTTATTGGGTTTTTCTGTCAGAAAATTCTCAGTAGCAGCCCGGACTCTGGAAGTTAGAAGTGTGTACACTCCCGTGCCCCGAAAGCACGTTAAGCCGTTGGTCCTGCGCTTGAACTCTTTCCGGTCGTGTCGGATTGCCGTCCAATCGGATCATGAGAGCTAAGGAAAAGAGAGTACACCTGTGTTTGCGCACACACTTGTGCACTATAATATCCTGCGCAGTTGGCTAATCTCTCTTGAGATTGGCCGCCGTGGCCGAAATCAGTCTGGAGGACCGTATCGTAACTAAAGATTATAGTTTCAAATCCTCATTCACATTTCATGTACTCAATTCGTAATATTCTCGGCGGTGATGATGAATAAAAAAACTATATAACGGATGAAATTTTGCCACATTTGTGTTTCCACCATCTCATATTTGAATAGAACGATGGAATAAGATATTTCTGCTGAAGAGAAGAGAAGGCCTTTGTTCAGTAGCAGCCTGTGAATGTCCCGCTGCTGGGCTAAGGCCTCTTCTCTTCTCTTTGAGGGGAAGGTTTGGAGCTTTGCTTCTTTAATGTGTTAGGATAATTCGTCACATCGGATAACCAATTATATGACCCACCAGGCTATTAATATACTATAGACATAATCTATAGATAATATAACAATGATTTGAATCTATCTATCATTATTGTATAGTGACTGTGTTTTGTCGCAATACAAACAAATAAAAGTTATTAGAAAAAATATTGTACATAAACAACAAGCAATTCTTTGTGATACGCAATTTTGTACTTTAATGTAATCTGCATAAAACCTATGAAAGTAATAATAGTAGTAATATGTTTATTAATAAGTATTTGCAATATTTACTTTACTGATATAAAAAACTGCATATATCTATTTGTAAATTTACTTAATCATACCACTTAAGAATGACCGCCCTTTCGACGTAGTGCATTGACCGAATCGCTTAGATCGGCCACCTTGTTTTTCAGTAATTACTATAACAGTGTTAACATAAAATATATTCGTATGTACATGTTTGTGGATAATTGTAAGTACTTAGCTTATAATAAATCTAGCCGATTTGTAATCTGTCGAACTGCGAACAGCGGAATTTTTTTTTAAAATATTTTATGTCCAGCTTTATTTATTTCTCAAAATGATTGTAACGCTATTTATACAATACTCACTTGCTTGTTACTTTAATATTCTTGCTGTGCTTGCATCTGGTAGGATACAATTTATTTTCCCGTGACGCTTCTGGTTAAGACGGAAAGGGTACCGCTGGTTCTATTGTTAGTGTTAGTGCTATTCCGATGGTCGAGGTGTATTGGGCGCGTTAAACAATGGTGAGTCCCACATCCCCCCCACTATTCCCGTGGGGGAAACGCGTGATGCGTTTTCCAGCGTGAAAGAAAATAAAAAATAAAAAAGGATACAATTATTTTTTATTGTTATTCATTGTGTTAATGTATGTATGATTCAATTTTTATATACAGTTTTGCAAACAAATATATTATGTTTTGCAATAAATAAGTATAACTCCCCATTACTCCCCTCTCAATAGAATTATGAGAGCCTATAATTCAATAAGCGGAGACAAAGATTTAGATATTTTCGGTAATATGAAAAAATTTAAAAATAAAATATTAATTATAAATACTCAAAATTGTTTAGTTTAGATAGTTTAATTTATTGTTGTTATATAACGGTTTTTAATTAGCTTTTTTCACCTTCTGTTTGTTGTCGCTTAACTTTTATTCTGTGCATGCTGTTATCACCTATAAGTAAGATACCACTAGTCTTATTTTTTATTCATGTATCTGGAATGTTTTTAGTGTGTATTTTGTTGGTGTTCTAATAAATAAATAAAATAAATAAAAAATAACGGAATTATTTAAGTTAAATTATGAAAACACTTACCTAGCCCAAACGAAAGATTGTAAACTTTTGACATTGTAATGCTCCGTTCACAAAGCAAAGCTGTCTGGATTATAAGCTATCGGCCTTTATAATTTTACGTTGATATAAAGTTTTAAAGGACAAATTGTCTTTAAACCGTTAATGTGTTTCATATCATGGAGTTATTTCATACATTTGTTTCAAGGATTAAATAAAATTTATTCTCAAAGAGAAAAATAGTCACTTATATGAGAACATAGGAAATACATTATATATATCTTTGGTTGTCAAAAACATAAGAATTTGGATATGTGGGTACTCGCTCAACGGTTGTGTTTTGAAAGCTATTAATTAGAATTTATATTAGACCTACTTTCAATGAATAACTAACGGAGTAGTATATGTTCGAAACGATAATGATCGCTCTTTTTTCCTTTAATTTTTATTAACACTTTTAAAGTCACTCCCTATTCTCACTCGAACCAAAGCTGCCCACAACAAGGGCCGCGTTTCTGCGCTGTACGGCAATCGACAAACTTTGCGCCAAGTAAGACCTGGAGCGATTGTCAAAACCCTAATATTTTCAATTATAAGTATATTTTGATAGTTGATGTAAAAACTTTGTTCCCATTTTTTACATTTGATGTTAAATTGTTATTTATATGTTTTTTTTTTAATTTATTTATCCATTTCAGTAAAATTTATACAAAATTTAAAATAATGATAGCAGCTAAAAAACCTACTTAGGTTTATAAATGTGCTATCCTTAGTCTATACTACAAATTAATAAACTTAAATACTATCACTATACTACAGATCTAAATACTTACACTAAATACACTTAAAGTAAACTTAAAAAATACTGCTTAAGGTTAAGCTTAATGTTTTTATTTGTAATATTATAACAAAGATCTGAGGGTAATTTATTAATTAATCTGTATATTCATATTACAGATGATATTCTTTGAAGCATAATTTGTCCGTGTTTTTGGTAAGACTAGTAAACTCGTTTTTTTTTCTCATATTTGAAAACCCAAAAAGTTTGTTGTCGGTGCCTTTGGTTTATCTTTTCAATTGTTTTCATTTCGCAATTGTCTGGATTTTATTTACACCACAATCTAAATTTGAGGATCACATCCTTACAAACCCGAATACCTTCTATACATTCTATAACACTATAAGTGGGTGGTACCATACAAATTGGTCTTTACAAATCTCTACCACCGGGATATACTGCCAATCAGTTTAATTGTTACAGTTATAGATTTTGTAGTTAGTAAGCTTAGAGTCAAAATAATAGTAAAAAAATAAATGCCTCTCCGGCAGTCATTATGGAATAATTTTTTTAGACGAGAATAATAGAAGTAAAATTGAAACACGTAAATATACATATAAATAAATCGTAATCCAGGTACGGAAGTTGTATGCATAGTAAAGAAAAAAATACATAATGTACATAGTTCTAACAAATACGCTCGAACGATTATTGGTACTAGTAAGTCATTTATAAACAAAGTAAGTGTTAGCAAATATTTACAAACACAAATATTTGAAAACATTTGAACTGTTACACAGTAGTTAATTGTGTTATATGTATCTTATCGACGGAAGTGAAAATAAAAACATCAAATTCGGCATATCTACGCAATACAAGGTACAATATTTGCTCAATTGATTATAGTTGATTACAAATAATCGTAGTCAAAATGTAGCAAATCATCAAAACAAAGAATTCGATATTTACACACGAACATACGAATTCGTATCGATAACGCGCATCACTATCACGATATTGTTAGACACATATTTGTGTCGCGAGTCATCTTGTTGGTGCAACCTTTAAAATTAGTTAATATTAAAATAATATAAGAATTTTAATTTTTATTCTTTTTTTAGATGATAAACATAACCTGATGTCTTTTTGAATTGAAAATTAAAAAAATAGTCTTTTGTTAAAAACATTTTATTTTTTGTTTAATAGGTTTTAATAGGTGTTAAAATATTAATGAATGAAAGAAGGATTTTATTTTAAATAATTTGAATGTTAATATTAACTGATAAAAATTTCGTCTCAATTCTTTATCAATCACATTGATCATGTTCGTCAAAGGAGACGACTAGTTATTTTATTTGTATTAATTATAAATTGTTTGTGTGTTTATGTCAAGAATTATTAGATCTCTAATGAGATTTGATAATTCAATAGTAGCCAATTCGTGATTGTCAATATTATCTATTTGAATTAAATTTACAAGCAAACATGATCATTATAATTCAATTAATGAGTATTTACTTTAATTTTTTTTAATAGATGAAATTGAATTATTCAAAATGCCGACATTATACGCATTTAAGATATCAAATATCTTTAAAAAATAAACCTCACTATTTTTCATTTTAAATAGGGTTACCATGGCTCATTAAAATATTATCCTTCTCTATTATGACGTATGTATATATATGATATACTTTTTACAAGGACTGAACAGATGATTATTAGATACTTATTGTAAATTAGAGTTATGAAAAAAAGACCACCAAAACCACCTTAAAGTTTGTAAAACATTTTATTTTTATATGAATGTTTGAATTGAACGCTTTAACAGTCCGACGCCCTTAAACCTATACCACTTTCCAGAGTGTATGCTAAGAAAGTCATATTTACAACGGTTAAAATATATATCTCATGTATAATTTAAAAAGTTCCGTCAAATATTAATAATCATACATTTTCAAAAAAAATTAATACCACGTCTTATTACTTCAACTGACTCAACTGACCCAAAGAATCGGAATTGATGGGTTGTACCATAAATGCCTATACTAACCTAACCTATACATATTGAATTAAGCCCTTTCTGTAAATAACATTCAATGTAATAAATGATTATAAATATCAAATTGAACCTATTAAAGAACAATACGTTTAAAAATCGACTTGTAAAATAAAATAAAAAAACATGGCGATCCTTGTCGAGGCGCGTTCACTTTTTATCGTCTTACGTGGCTAGTATTTGCTCATTGCCGTATCGCGGGGTCAGTATCGATTCTCGTCGTTATCGAATAGTCGATATTTTTGTTTGCACAGCACCATCAATGAGAGACTCGAGTATCTTGCGTATTTGAGTAATAACTTGTTTGATAATGCTTTACAGTGCTTGCACTGTGATTAGTCCCGCCTCTCTAGATTGCGTTTGTAATTTGTTTTGTTTTATCTATTAGAGCTCTATTGCGATTAAATCAGTTCGAGACGATTTATTCGCGTTTATTTTTCTTATTCTCGAGTGGTTTATTAGCTAATGACGAGTTATATTTTGAAATACATGTCATGGAATGGTAAACATGTCATGTCTGTTACCCGTTACTCTTGAAATTAGCTTAGATTGATTATTTGTAACTTAAATAACTTAAAAAAATTGGTTGCCTGTAAAGTCGGTATACGGGCGAAAGTTTTACGTGACAACGACTTTGAGTGGTAAAATAATTTTAATGTGAATATTCATTCGTATAGTAGGAAGAAGACGCGTGCCTTACACTTTTTATGTCTGTCTCTCTCGCTCTTAGGCGGGCTAACCATGCCCGAGTGAAAGGGACGCGTGCCTCTCACTCGCTCTCATTGTGAGCGCATAACGTGAGCGGAGCGTAACGCAGTTTCTTGAAGTGTCACACGGCAAACCAATTTATAAGACGTTGTCACGTCAAAAACTTACATCTTAATTGAATTTGTTTTGGGTTTTTGAGCGGGATGCTACACTTACCAGTAACTTACAAACTTAACAATATATATTTGTAAATAGTAATAAAATCAGATCACCGATTCGTCTGTACGTTTATATTATTTTTTAAAGAGAATACTTGGTATTCAGAATGGTAACCATAATATTCATAAAGCCATTGGAATGTAATTCAGCATGTTGAATTGATTATGGAATTAATCATAGACAAACTGCGAACAATCGAATGATTTCGGAGCTTTTCGTCGATTCTTACAGGAGACACTCAAAGCCTGCTGTAACTTCTTAGCTTCCAAATGTTCATAAGAATTTCTAAACTGAAAATATTCATTTATTATTAATACGACTTTGTGCATAATTGGTTCGGAGTAGATATTTAATTTCTTGCCGATTCTACACGGATAATTTACATTTCGGATTGAATCATATTTGTTTATATGTGTCACATATTTTTGACCCGAAGCGTCAGGGCCCAATTAGGTCTAGTGGTTTCCCAGTTATAATATTATATGAGCCTTTACAATTGCGTCGAGAGATAGCGGCACTGACCGCTTTCTATCGACTGTATCACGGCGAGTGCTCAGAAGAATTATTCTCCCTCCTTCCTGCTTCCCCATTCCTTCACAAGTCTACGCGTGCTGGCTCTCGATGTCACCGCCTAACTGTGGCATCAATTCCATCGCGCACGAAGAAATTTGCCAACTCTTTTCTTTGTCGCACCTCCAAAACATGGAATTCTTAACCAGCACACGTGTTCCTCTCCTATTATGACCTGGGTTCCTTCAAACGAGGCGTGAAGAGGCATTTGGCCTCCACTGCCACTTACCATCAGGTAGAGTAGAGACATTTGCCCTCCCGGGCTATTAAAAAAACTTCAAAGAGCAATAATTCTTGTTGGTACATATAAAGTATATATTCTTGTTAGTACATATAAAGTGTATATCCGAAACTGCTATAGCGATTTGGCGCAAATTTTGTTTTTCTTTTTAAGTTCTATATTATATATGTAAAAAAAGTTAGCGCCACCCAGTTACGAGAATATATTTGCAATGCTATATAATAAACTAATGTGATATTTATCGATTATTTTGTCAATGAAACAACAATATCCGGTCTAATTGCTTTGATCATCAAACCCGAGCAGCCCAATAAGGGTGCCATAACGCGTCCCATCTGATCGAAAACCAAATCCAAAACAAGCGGTTATCTTCCCACAATCACGGACGAGCACTTCAGAACGCATTTGGGCTATGTAATAAAATACTAAACGCAATATAAAAGCCGATCGCATTAGCTAAAGGAGCCATTATTAAAAAGTATCGAATTCCCGAACGTACCGCGTCGGCGTCAGCCAATCGTAACCTCGGAGCCGGCAGACAGCCAATCACTGAGTGCCTTATTTTTTTTTTAGAAGATCGAGTTAATGGATTGTTCTTCATTTTGATTTATGTTTTGTTTGTTTTTTTTAGTTTCGTTGTTTTTGAAAATATGCTTGGGTCTCTTATTTATTATGCATTTTAGAACTTTCGAGATTAACAATTACTAGTGTATAATCATATTAAATGATAAAAAAAGAGCAAACAGCTCGAATTTTAAATTTTTGAAGTGGGGTATCTTGGTTTATAGTTTTGTAATAATATTTGTTCTAAAAATAAAGTATTATATGTGTACCATCTTTGGTGACCAAATATGTTATTGCTTCATTCACAACTTGGTATAACTTGCGTGCCGTTACAGTGTTAACTGTAGCCATATGAAATAAACTCCTGGAAGGGAAAATCAAATAAAATTACATAATATTGAACGATATGAAATAAATAAATTTGAAATGAAAGCAAAATTCTAAAGTAGAATACGTAACGCGTGTTCAAAACAACTTTTGCTTTACTAAATTATAATTTAGATTTAATTATTGTCATTGTTTTCTATGAAAAACCACAGTTTTAATAAAAAAAAAATTAAAACCAAATTGCACAGATTAATTTCAATATCTTCTTCAGCCTTTTGCCGCCAACTACTGGTCGAAAGCGTCCTCCATAGAACGCCAATTTTCCCGATCTTGGGCAAGTTCACATCCATCACGTACCTTCAACCTTTTTTAATCGATCGGTCCACCTACACACCTACCACCCACACTACGCTTGCCGAAGCGTGGTCTATACTTTAGCACTTGTCGGCTCCATCGGCCATGAAGACGCCTGGAGAAAATAATTCAATATCATTGAAATATATTTGTCTCGTTCAAAGGTCAAGCAATAAGTCATTAACAGAACAAAGAAATAATTAACTAGCCAGATAACAAAATCAGTCTAATAATGATATGACTTGATAATTAGGACTTTTATGTGACTCTAGTGAGTAACTAGTATTTATCGATAACGCATAACATCACTATTTAGACTCAGAGCTAGTCTACTAACTACTTATGTATGTATTGATGTATCTGTTTTAGTGTAATATAACTGTAAGATGAAAAATAATGATTGCATTCCCAAAATCAACTGATTGGCTGCCAAATGGTGTAAATATTGCTTTTAACGACGTTTTTCATAATATTACTTAAACAAAGTGATTTATTTATAGTGGCTCATCCTTATCCATTAAAAAAACAGGTCTAAATGCGATTTGATCGACATTGAACTTTTTTATTTAAAATCTTATATACTCGTATTATAAGTATATAATAGGCTATTTTACATCCAAAGGATACGAAGCAATTGAAAATTTTATTTTCAGAGCATACAGATTCACAGACATCCTGAGGTTTCCTACTATAGATCGTCCACAACGACTTAAAAATATTTCGTAAAATTATTCGTAAGTATACAATTCCAAAATGGCGCTTCATGTCAAGACAAAGCAATGTTTGATTCTCTATTTACTAAGAATTTTAATTTAAGTATAGCCGTATCTAGTCGTCTCACGTCCGTGCGAAGCCCGGCGAATGTACGCATGCGCGGTGGACACAGTCAATACCAGCGGGTGCGTGTCCGAGAGACGCGCCTGAAACCTGAAATTGTTCTCATTAGAATATTCTTACAACACGTTGTTAACTCTTTCGCATTTATATAATTTTAGATTTTAAATTTGGAACACATATTTTTTTGTTATAGGTAGACTAAGTTATTACAATAATATAATTGACAATATAAAAAAAAGGTTTTATTTAGGTTGGGCCTTCTCTCTTATAAAGAAAAAGTTTTGTATCTTATTCCAGAACTCATTTTCAATGCTAGTTGGTTGATAAATTCACAGATAGACAGAGTTTCAACTGACACATGCAGGTTTCCTCTCGATGTTTTCCTTCACCGTAGAGCACGAGATTAATTATAAACATTCATTAAATACATGTAAACGCAGTGGTACCGGTCTGTATTTAGTCAAGTGAACTTTGCTAAGATCATCTTATTTGCTAAGATCATTTTACTGCAATAAAATATCAAGAGAATAAACATGGTCATTTTTTCTTTATTATTCTTCTTTAAGCTTTATTGTCTTGAATACACATTTTTCGTATAATAGGACAGACGTTGTTTTGATTCATATAAATAGATTGTTAAATAAGTATATACTTGACACGAAAACAACTAACAAGAAATATAGTGCCACCACTTGTCAGCATTATTTAAAAAGTCATATTTAATCTGTGAAGTTTTTAAAAACATTATTATTATAAATTCTTTTTCGTTTAGCTAATAGATGATTATGCAAACTACCACTTGATGGCAAAAAGCCATCATAAACGCGCGATAAAAGATTTTACAACGTTAGCGAGCTACATTTACAGTTCCACAGATTAAATAAAAGATAAAAATGTAACCTTTTTTGAGCTATAAAGAGGTTTCTTTTTTCAGTTCAGAAATGTATTGCATTAGTATTGTTATAACCACAGATAGATTTGAAACTTGCACAGGTTCTTCTTTGTTCTGATGACGGGGCTCATTGTCATAATAGACCAGCCAACAGCGTAGATCATATTATAGTGCACAACTTTGTGAGCAACACAAAAGCATTCTCATAATCCGATACGGCAATATGACACGTCCGGAAAGAGATCACGTGCTTCAACTTGGTGGTAGAGCGTACCACCCACTTATCACATAGTATACGGCCAAACAGCAATACGTGTTGTTGAGTTCCGGTATTAACGGTGAGTGAACTAATGCGACTACAGCACAAGGGATAACATAACATCTTAGTTCCCAAGGTTGGTGGCACATTGGAGTTACAAGTAATGTTTAATATTCATTAAGGTTTCAGTTTTCACGTAAATTGACTGAAATATGACCATTATTGTTCGAAAACTCGAAGCTTTAACCAATATATAATGTATAACCAATAATATACGTATGTATAACATATAAAATATAAATAGTTTATATAAACGTTTATGTAAACACTTATTTTAATATATTATAAATGAATGTATAGTGAATGTGTCTGCTTACACCAAAATTTATATGTGATTGAGAAGCGATAATACACCTTTGAGGGCGATCATTTACGTATACATTTTGTTATAAATTACAATAAAAAATTGCATATTTATCGTTATACTTTACCGTCGTGTAGCCTATCCTTAGTTGACATCGCTAAGCCGTGGATTGTTGGCTCATTATTGTTGAAGACCGTCCGACTTTAACTTGAATCTAATATTAGCTGTTTTGATTCAGCTTATCCGAGTAATACGGAACGAGACAATAACAGTAAGCATTTTAATTAAGTGTATTAAATCACGGATTTAAAGATAGATTCCATTTAACCAAATTTTTAGCGTAGGCACAGTTTTTTTAATTGTGTTGTGGTTTGAACTGTCAGCGTAATTACAGGAACAGGTAATATATTGAAGCTTATATAAGCGAAATTGAATTAAACCGTTGGCATTTACTCATTATTCAGTTTTTTTCTAAATTAATTGCGGTTCAATCAATAAAGTTTTTTTTCTAATATTTATACCATTAAGAAAAGTTTTTTTCTTATTTGTGTCTTTTCTATATGACTTTGACGTGATGGTTACGGTTTCATACACACATTTAGGCAAGAAAATATATATAAGAGCATTCAACAAAATATGTACGAACAAAACGCAACTTCAGCATGTTCCAAATTTAAATCCTTCGAAGTTTAAAAAGAAGGATTTAATAAAGGCGATTGTTTTTAAGATGTACAGCCAACTTCATTACGTTTTTATTAGATTTGGTTGTGTAATGAGATCAAACAATGATTACCGTGACGAGACGTTGGACTTTTCATAAGTTCAATTGAATGGAAAAAATCACCCAGACTAATCACGACACGGCGTTATTTGGATGGTTTTATGCGAGAGCTATGCAGAAAGCAAAATTATAGTAGGTAATATATAATGAAAGATTTCAAGGTTGAAAGGCTATTTATTTATTTGTTGGTTTGCTATCATTAGCCCTTGTAATAAGTACTTGTTCATCCTTTGTTCCAGATAGTAGAAATACAAATTATAGCTATCTGTCGATAGCGTAACAGTGGATTGCTACCCAGATTAGCTCGTCATGAGTACCCGATGATAGGCATTTACACACCTTTAGGTAGTGGATTGTTAAAAATTCTCTCACTTCGTATTGTCTAAGTATGTAAAGAAAGAAAAATACTATTGGCTTTAATCTGCATATTAAATTTCACTATCTACAAATTTAATTTCACCAAAAAACTTTATAAGGCTTAGATGTAAAGAAGTTACAGACTTATTATTCTGTAAATCTTCCTCATAAACTTAAATCAATAGGCTAAAAATAAAATTTGAAATGAATCTTTTAAAATTCTTGGTTCTCTATCTAAAATATCGTCCCGGCTAACAATTAAGGTTGAATTAAGAAAAAAAAGAATTTTTATTCAAGAAACGAGAATGTTTCGACGGAGATCGGTAATTTGTTCAAATTTTCTTTTAAAATTTTCCCGATGTCCGTTTAATGGAGTACTCCAGTGATCCTGGCCTGTTTATTTTGACTTTGTAATTGGATTGTTAAAATTTGGAATACGATTAAACCTAATTCTGAATCCATAATTAATTTTGACTTTTTAGCATTATTTTGATATATTAAATCTACATAATATTATCACGGGGTTAATTTTCAATTCCGTGTTGGACGTATTGGTAGTTTTTTTGTCCAGATCATAAATAAGGCCTCTTTTCTACTGAAGGTCTTAATCATGCCACTATTAATGACACATTTATATTCGTCGTATGTAATGTATATTCTTTTCATTATGTATTAATATTTCGTTAGTTTTTATATGTTATTAAGCCGCTTTTTATACCTCTTAATAGTAAACAGGATTGTAAGAGAAATCAGAACGTACAGAACGTACGTTATAGTAGATGTCATGGCCGACAGCACTCTTGTAAGGAATGAACGATGATTTAAATGGATTTCAGACACGACTGGAAAGAGTTCAGGCGAAGGACCAACGTGCTTACATACACTACCATTTTCAGAAACCGGGCTGCTCCTGAGAATTTTTCGACAGAAAATTCCAATATATTTTCCACCACCAGACCAACTAGGCAGTCATGGATAGAATAAATACTATGCCATCAGAGTGTAAAATTATATAATTTAGTAAAGTAAAAAGTAACAGCCTGTGAATATCCCACTGCTGGGCTATTCACAGGTTTGGAGCTTTTTTCACCACGCTGCTCCAATGCGGGTTGGTGGAATACACATGTGATAGAATTTCAGTGAAATTTTACACATGCAGGTTTGCTCACGATGTTTTCCTTCACCATAAAGCACGAGTTGCATTAAAATTACAAATTAAGCACACGAACATTCAGCGGTTCTTGCCCGGGTTTGAACCCACGATCATCGTTTAAGATTCACACGTTCTTACCACTAGGCCATCTCGGCTTTTTTATATATAATTTAAATATGTTAAATTAAACACATTATTATTAAACCAAGTTATATTAATAAATATTCTGCGAATTATAACTACACTAAAGTGTCTACCAACAACCAGAGTTAATGTAACACAAGATATCTTAAATAAGCCAGTCATAACCTGATGTTACAAGAAAAAAAGTGTGAGGGGTCGCATTAGTCTGTTATCAGTTCTCATTAGATAAGTAAACCGACATCCCGGAACCGACAAGCAAACACACTTATCTGAAGGAAAAAGCCGACGAGACAGGGACGACATTCAATGTTATTTATGTAAAATATTTTATAACATGTGTCTATGTTATGTAATATTAAAATATGAATCGAAATTTTCTAGTTTTCGCTTTATTTCTTTCATTTGTTTCTGAAACCGCTTTAGAAATATTTAGGCGCTGAATATTTTCGCTTTATTTCTTTCATTTGTTTCTTAAACCGCTTCAGAAATACTAAGGCTTTTAATATGTATAAAATATCCCGTTCGAAGTTTAACTCAGGTTGTGTAAACTATATTTTAAATTGCACATTTAAGAGTCCATATATACTTAAAATAAAAAATCTTTATAAAAAATCTTTAACAGTATTCAGGTAAAGTAAAACTACAGGTTCGAAAAGTATATAATAGTTTGAAAAGATGGTTGAAAAAAATATGTGGGATAAATTAACATGTGTATAAGAAATGTGCCGATGTCTGAAGACGGAAATCACATGTTGCCTGCTAGAGCTGGATACGTAGTCTGGAGAACTAGAGTCCTTATATAGTATTTTTTTATTGCATAGGAAGGCGGATGATCGTATGGGCTACCTGATGGTAAGTGGTTACCAACACTGATAGACATTGACATTGTTAGAGATGTTAACCATCACTTACATTACCAATGCGCCACTAACCTTGGGAACTAAGATGTTATGTCCCTTGTGCCTGGCTACACTGGCTCACTAACCCTTCAAACCGGAACACAACAATAGTAAGTACTGCTGTTTTGCGGTAGAATATCTGATGATTGGGTGGTGCCTACCCAGACGAGCTTGCACAAAGCTCTACCACCAAGTACCAGAGTATATAATTTTGCTATAATTATGTTTGATGATAATAATTAAATTATATATTCTTATATATTTAACAATCTAGAGTCATATAAACTTTATTTAGCGTATATAAGTCAAACATTGATGTCTCTCTATCATTCATATACCACCAGCTTTTATGTTATAAATTAGAAGTAATAAATAAATTATTATTAAATTATTATTATTATTCATAATTTGACAGTCGGAAGAAAGAGACGCAGTATTATTTGACTAATTAGGTGAATCCCGTATGTTTTAAATCTGAATGGACCAGTTAAATGTATATTCATATTCGTAAAGTAAATAAAAAAGCATTCTTGAAAATATTTACAACGATATTTGTGGCACGATTATGAAAATATATACAAATGCACAAAAATGAGGTTTTTCACCACCGGATAATAAGGGGTCACCTTTACGTATGTACTTTAACACAGCGAGGCGCATAACTCATGCCATATATGTTACCCATGTGTATAATTGCTTACTAAGCTGAAAAGTAAAATGCCAAGTAAAGTATCACAAGACTTTCACTTCAGAAAAACCATATGTGTTGCTATTAATAAAATGAAATATGAAATAATTACATTTTTTTCATAAATCTTTTAGAGGAGCTACTGGTGTAGCGAAATGTTTGTATTTTCGAATAACCTTCCTATAACTATATAATGTATTGTATATAAAGGAATGATGTATGTTGTTATATTATATGAAACACATTGCTGAGGACTGAGGTCGGGCTCATCGTGAGGCGTTCCGCGTCATTGCCTGCCGCCATCTTATGCTTCTTGGTACAGACAGAAAAAAACATTAAGTTTATTTTATTTTTTTTACAATAATTTCATTATTGTAATCTTTATATATCGATATTCTCTACTAAAATATAAACGTCTAATGCATATATTATTACATGTGTAGACTTTGTGAGCCAGTGAGCCTTTGGCTCAGTTTTATCTTTATATATTTGACTTCTATTTATGTTTTTCTTCAAACTACTTGCCGAAAATAACATAGAAATACAAAATTAGCTAATTCCACTAAATAGCTCACATATTTACACAACTCATACGATCAATAAATATTAATACAAGTTAAAAATTACAGCAAGGAATGAAAAAAAAATACGTTAAATATTAAACAAATGTTTTTAGTGTGACGTCATATTGTTACTATTATTACACAATGTTTCTCGAATATTATAATATGAACTTATCAAATAATAATAAATTAAAATAGCATATAGTATGAAAGATATATGATTGAATATATGTCTAAACATATTATCTATATAAGTATGTAATTACAAAAGAATAATAGTATATGTAAGTGTATCAGTTGTCTGGTTTCCATAGTACAAGCTCTGCTTTGTTTGAGATCAGATGTCCTTGTGTGAATATTGTCCCAGGAAATTATGATTATTATTTTTATATTTATTCCTACTATAAATATACTTAATATATTGTTTGTCGGTTTGTCCTTCGCTCATGCAACGGGTCAACGTAGAGCCGGATGAAATTACTTGCCCCGTGAACAGTTTTGTAATGTAATAGTTTTTAACCCAGAACTTATTATATCAAAATGTTATCTGCTAATATCAAAATCAGAATATTCTTTTTTTTAAATAAGGTCATATAAGGCTTTTGATTTTGATACATTATAGGATTAAATTCAAAAACTTGTATTTTAGTTTTTTGAAATATTTTGATTGAGTATATTTAATAGTAGCTGTGCCACGCGGTTTCACCCGCGTATAATTAATTAAACTGCCTAGAACCTTCCTCGATAAAAGGACTATACAACACAAAAATAATTTTAAATTCAAACCAGTAGTTCCTGAGATTAACCGGATCAAACAAACAAACTCTTCAGCTTTATATGTTAGTATACATATGAATTGACTTTAGTTGCTATCGATTAAAATGACTTAGTCGAAAATGATTTCTAAAAGTGAAATATAATGAAATTAATTAAATATTTAATTTTCCGTCTGTACTTCGTTTATCAGGCCAAATATTTTCGAAATCGTCCACGAGCCGGTTTTGGAGTTATTTCGTTTCGTCGCTTGCCATCTCAGTTGAATAAACAAAGACAAGTGTGCGCTTCAAGGAAACATCGATTCAGTAAATGGCATATTTCGGTATTCGCCGATGACAGTTTTAAAAAAATATTATTTTATTTTGTCACAAATTATATTTATAACATGCAATAGTCGGTCGAGTTTATGTAATATATCTTATACGATGATTATGGGTTCAAAGTCGGTAACCGTTAGTTTTTCACGTGTTTAATGTACGTTAATAATTCGTTCCGTCCTCAAAGTAAATTGTGTATTCGTCTAGGAAACCCATTTTGTTTAATTTTAAATTAATTTTAAAAAGTGTTTGGATTTGTTTTGTTTCATCTGGGTGCCATCCGGTACCATGCACCAGTTATCCTACTTACTAATGAAATATTTTGTATTACAGAGTTTCCGTTTAAATGAAAAATCTATGACAGGCATATGCCTGTCGATCTCCAACCATATGGTTGGAGATGCATGAACTCTGTGGGAAGGGGCTTTTATTTCTTACATATTTTAAGACCGATATCTTCCAAAAGACAGACAAAATGTAAGACTTAATGCAATTTTCTCGCAGTGGCATAGGCCATAAGGGTCACATCAATGATATTAAATGACTGCCTCGTTGGCCTAGTGGCTACATGTAAGGTCGCAGATACGGTGGTCCTGGATTCCGGTCCGGAATCCCCAGGTCGGGCTAATAAAATTGTTATTGAGATATTCTGTCGAAATTTCTTAGTAGTAGCCCGGAGTCTGGAAGTTGGAAGTGTGTACGCTCCCGTTCCTTGGAAAGCACGTTAAACCATTGGTTCTGCGCCTAAACTCTTTTTGGTCGTGTCGGATTGCCGTCTCATCGGGTTATGAGAGTAAGGGAATAGAGAGTGCACCTGTGTTTGCGCACACACTTGTGCACTATAATATCTCCAGCGCAGTTGGCTAAGCTCTCTTGAGATTGGCCGCCGTGGGCGAAATCGGTCAGGAGGACAATTATTATACTATTAAATATGTTAGCAAAAAATATTTGCCAAGTATCCGTCGCTAAAATCCAAGAAAATAAATATATTCCTTGTATGATAACGTTATACAAATAACAGAGATGGCAAATCAATAGACCGATAACGGTATCGAAGTGCAGTCCACCTTGATAGTAAACTTGATAGCGGGTTCGATGACCGATAGCAATGCAACTGACACTGAAAGCTCGCATGTTACATGTATTCTGTTTAACGCTTAGATTCTAATCCTGATATTAAATAACATTACAAGTTAATTTTCTTCTACAAAGAAATTACAAGAATATACAGACATTCGAACTCAGACCATGAATACGGTTTAATATATATTGAGACCTTAAATATATAAGTCGGGTAAAGTACTTGGTAAATAATGACAGAAGAGAGAGAGAGGTAATTATATAAAGACATTTTTTTTAACTAAAATGATAAGGTATGCTTTTTCCAGAATTATTTACTGATATTCTCTATTGCATTGAATCCCGTCAAGCAACTCTGAGCTTAAATTGGCTTAATAAGTGTCCTTATAATATTTTATCTTGCGCTCGATGACGAAAAACATCATAAAGAAACCTGCATGTGTAGCATCGTTAATAGGAGAGAACGAAAAACCTGAGAACGAAAAAGTGGGATTCTGACACACCGGAATGTATATAACTCCAACTTCCAGACTCCGGGCTATTGAAAAACTTCGACAAAAAATCCAATAACTTATTATTGGCCCGATCTGGGATTTGAATCTAGGCCCTCGGAATGTAGAGCTTTATATCTAGCATCTAGATCAATGGGGCAGTCAATTTTTCATATAGAGTATATACAAAGTAATAGCACTTTCTCTTTTCCTTGCACTGCAGGTGAACGATATGTAAATAGCAAACCAACGGTGTCTATGTAATGTTTAATAAATATTAAACGAAAAAAAAGCGACCGTTCTGTCAAAACTCGCTCTCTCTTATTCGCTATGTTCAGGTACTAAGCATAGCACGTAGTAAGAAAGTAGGGTTGAGACACAGGGAATACTAAATGAGTCAATTTCGTAATCTGTGATGCAGCCGTTTGAAGTTAAGAATTAGCTGCGGCCTTGCTGGCTTCAAGATTGGGTCCCTTGATGCTTGGATGAGTGAAATGGGGTTGCATGAGGCAATTAAACTTTACTTTGTACCTTTATCAAAGACATGACCATGAAAATGGTTGTGTAAAAATAAACCCATTTAAAAAAAATCTTCATTAAACTTACATTAGACAAGTTTTGTATTGCTTTCTAATTTATCAAGTTTAACGAGACAAACAATAAAGGATTGAACTTTTGAATATTTAGTTAATTAGCATAGAAGTTGAATGATATAAAACAATAATTAATCGGACTTATTGTCAGGTATTTATTTAGGTCTAAAAAAGATCCGAGGTGGCCCAGTAGTTAGATTACGTGACTCTTAACCGATGGTAATGTATTCAAACCAGAGTATTAATTATAATATGGTCAATTTGTATTTATATTTTATAATCCATGACTGACTGACAGACGAAACTGTTTGTTGATAATCAGTCAGGAAAATCGATTTTATCAGTATAGATTTTTTATCTAGGTGAGGTGATATGATGTTATTGTTCTCCTTACAAATAAGTAAGGAATAAGTGGCCAAACAGGTAGATGGGCCGCCTGATGGTACATAGTCACAATCGACTTCACAAAATCACATTGGTCTTGAAAGAAATATTAACCACAATTAATTTCCTTACATTAACAATGCACCAACGACCATGGGAGCTAAGATTTCCCTTGTGAAACTGAAACACAACAATACTAAGTATTGCTGTTTAGCGGTAGAACATCTGATGAGTGGGTGGTACCTACCCAGACGGGCTTGTACAAAGCCCTATCACCTAGTTATCTAATGGTACCATATTTATTTTTATGGCTCTTCAGTAATCTTTACGTCCGTGGAATGCCATGGAATTTTGAGTGAAGGTATGTTGTCACAAGTCGACCGTTTGACATGTAGGCGCTAACGATATGCTATTACCGGGAAACTTACGTGATGTTATGGTGTTTGAGATGTGAACACCATTGGCGGACCGTGCTTATATAGTTTACTATGTGTTTAGATAACATTAGAAATAAACCTTATGTAAATATTTTAACAGTATATAAACAGTTGAAACGGATATATAATGGATATCAACTTAATTTATGTAATATATAAAGATATGTAATGCTTTAAAAATATTTGTTACATTTTTCTAAGCTAACGTTAGTTATATTTTACATTTATTTAATAAATATCTAATAAAAGAGTTCCTAATAAAAGATATCTTATGGTGTATATTTATCCAATACTTTTGTATTAATAAAATTAATACGATATATATATTTTTAAAGCTTACTTGTAGATGAAATATATTTTTTTATGTAAGTTACATGAATTGATTTTGAATGGTAAAATTTATATTTATGAAATTTTCATTGTTCTTTTATTCAATTATATATGCATTATGTAGCGAGGGAAACTACACTTCAATGTTGCCATCCTAAGACCGTTTCCTAATAACATACACGAAGAATGTGCGCAGAATTTCCTTGAAAATCATGTTGTTCGTCTGTTGTCTCACTATCGTGACCGCGAAGTCTATTTCAAAGTGAAAAAGATCTAGTGTACAGTCGACAACACTTGCATAAGACTTTTATTGAACACTATCATTGCCCTTAGTATTATAAATGTATAAGTGAATTTTTTTGTTACGGCTTCACGCCTAAACTACTCAACCGATTATTATGAAATTAAGTATATATGTCGTCAGAGGTATAGAAAATAACAGAGGCTACCTAATTTACCCCCTCTAAGACAAGTGAAGCCGCAGGCGACAACGTGTACTACTATTATGAAGGAGAAAGTTTTTTTGTTTGATTAATTCTTTTATGTAAAAGGTGAGAAACGATCTAGGAATTGATTTGGGTTTAGCTGAAATTTTTAGTATGATAAGTTGTGTCTTGATGTAATACCGATTGTTTTGTTATATATTTGCTTATATTAAAAAAAGTCCTAATAATACCTTTATTAAGAAATAAACGATTCCTGCAAAATCGTGATAGATATGTGAACATTTTAAAAGATCGAAGGTCAACATTTCTATTTATTAAATAAAAAGTATATGAATGTAAACAAATACTTTTTCTTACTTTATAAGTATTATTTTGTAAGGCGTATGAACACGAGTGTACTTGCCAATAACTGGCCAGTGTAAATATTGGTGTAAGCAAGACAACGTTTTTGAGAATTCTGAATGAAGGTTCAGCTGTTTGTGTATTGTCGCTTGTATATATGTACTAAGGGAAAATATATTATATATATATTTGACTGCTGATTAAAAATGTAATACATAAATTTAATAGGTTATATATTTACTTTATATACATTTTGACAGTACTTCTTTGTAATTTACAATAAAAAAATACAATTTTACGTCAAGCTATTTTCGTTAAAACAATTAAAACCTTTTTCAGATATCCTTATTAATAAAAAGAAGAGTTACTATAAACATTAAAAGTAATGATATATTTGATTATACTTTAAATTTTTATCTGTTTTTGGCGTAACCGTTAATGATATTGTTTTCAGATATTCAAAGAAATACAATTTATTAATTTTCGTTATTGAATTCTAAAACTCCAAAACCACATTATAATGCAGTACAACTAAGCTTTTATAACAATTGTCTAATTTCGATGTAAGTTGATTCAGCCTTATAATTTTTATTTATTCTTTTTATCCTTAAAGGACAAGGACTAATACATTTTCACACAAAATAATATATTAATATTAATTTCCTTGACACACATCTCAGTTCTTAAGCTGATGACGTGATCACGTTTTTCCAATAAGTGACTGCAACGAGGTGCTAATCCACTTGCCGTAATGAGAATGCTAATCACTCCCAAAGGAGTCCTTAGCCTACAGTCATAGCACTAGGCTGAAACACCGCTTTAAAAATTACTAATATTTTGCGTTATTCATATTTTATAGAAAAAAAAAACTATTTATTATCTGTTGTTACAAGCGACGTCTTGTAATTATCGTTCGGAAATGTATAAGTTTAGATGTATAAAGAAATGTAAAGTTAACATCTCTTCGTTTTGAAAACAGGAATGTAGTCATTATTGCATTGAAACCCTTTTCGAAAAGGAGTAATCGAAAAACCAGTTACTGCCTCGTTGGTCTAGTGGCTAGATATTATAAGGCCGCAGACCCGGTGGTCCTGGGTTCAATTCCCAGATCGGACCAATAAATTGTTATGGGGTTTTTCTGTCAGACAATTCTCTGTAGCAGCCCTGAGTCTAGAAGTTGGAAGTGTGTACACTCCCCTACCTCGGAAAGCACGGTAAGCCGTTGGTCCTGCGCCAGAACTCTTTCCGGTCGTGTCGGATTGCCATCCCATCGGATTATGACAGCTAAGGAAAAGAGAGTGCACTTGTGTTTGTGCACACTTGTGCATACTTGTGCACTATATCAGTTGGCTAATCTCTCTTGAGATTGGCAGCCATAACCGAAATCGGTCTGGAAGACCTTATTATTAATCGAAAAAGGGATAGTTAAGATAAATTATACTTTAATTAGACGCTAAAGAACAATAAAACTGCCTTCTTTTCAATTATCAAAGTTAATAAGGAAACTGAGTTGTAAAATTTTGTTTGGTCCTTAAGTATCTTACACAGAATGGCTTAACGCCAAATAATGATCGTTCACTCATTGAATAAGCTTGTAATAATGTTTTGTTTTTACTAGTAATCATGTTCCTATTTTGTTGTATTTATTTAAAACTTCAAAAAACATAATTTACTAAGAAATTAATTAAATAAATAACATCCACTTTAACGAAATTTCGATTTTTTTCTGGATTAAGCTGATGCCTTAGTAAATAAAAACTTTATTACAGCCTTAAGTTATAGCATTAGGGCTCAATGGCCAAAGTTCAAAATCATTCATTAAAAAAAAATGTCGACATCTAGCAATATCAATCCACCTCTTCTGTCAAAAAGCCTGAGGGAGACGAGGCCCTCCCTTTTTAAAATATATATATCAAATTATGGTGGTTTTTTAACATACGGTAACAATGGCTAGTGATTGTATATAAAGAATAAATATATAAAAAGATAAGTTTAATATTCAAAAGTATATAAAATAAATCAAATCAAATAAATCGACAGATTACACTCGTTTTTACGTATAAAACCGTAGTCAAAGCTTTTACAGTTTAAACTTTTAAATTACTTCCGAAAACCATCAGAATCAATCCTATTCAACTGTGCATGGGTGCATCGATCAATATTCTCTCTGTGCGGTAACCTGTAGAGGCATGGAGAGGCGCAAACAGCGGCGTCCTTTGATGTGCCTAGCAGACAACGTCAAAGGTAGGCTGTGGCTTTGACGAAATTGTCTACAGCATGTGCTGATTTTACAACAAACGTGAATACTGCTATGTATTATTCATGGTTACTTCAAAAGGTGTGTGATAGACTTACGCTTTATGATGTTAAAAACTTGATACATATTGAATTTTTAATTTTAAATGCGATACAAACGAAGTTGATTATGTTTAAAATTCAATGGCGTTGTTTATGTGTCTTCCTAATTATTCACAATTGTACTAGATTTTTATGTACTGATAATGCCGTTCTATACTTTCAATCAAAACTTTTGCCAAAATGTATGATAATGAGATCATTCTTTATTCAAATTATCATCGACCTAATCTAGATAACTAAAAATCTTATCTAATATGTTCGTTGAAGGTGGTAATAGTTTAAATGTGTACAAATATATTGCACCTGTAACTATAATAGTCATAAAAATGTTTACTTAATATGAAACTATAATATATTAAGATACTGTTTTTATAATAATAAAGTAACGAAGCAACAGCTTTTTTAAGCTCATATTATCGTTTTTCGACTATGTTTAAAGAAATATAATGATTTATCTTTCAGAGTAAACATACTTGAATATTAACAATACAAAGAGAGTTTTATAGCATAACTATCTCGCATCCACATCTAAAACAATTTTAGGATACAAGTACCTACAAAAATAAACAAAGAAATATAAAAAACGATTTTCAAACTATTTATTTTCTCATGAAAACAACAGGTGATAATTTAAGAATTACATTACCAATTACGTTAAATATGTATAATTCTATATAATATAAATAAAATAAACGAAAAATCAACAGAAATTAGACCATTATAATTTTGGTTAGTGTAAATGTATTTTGACTATAAAGCTAATCTTCTGAGATGAAGGAAAATATCGTGAGAAAACTTCCACGGATTGGATAAATGCTAGGCCAATGTATACATGCTTATGTATAATGTATGTCTACCAACCAGCACTGAATTTAGTTCAGTAGATTGAGCTCCGAGATGATCTTCCAGAAGGACTCAGGATGATTCTTATAATCGGATGCTGTGGACATCAGAAATACATATTAAGTAACTGTAATATATGGCGTTTTTATTGACTCGCTTGGGGCAAAGAATCTTAAAGGAGTTATGTGAAAATTTATCTAACTTTTTGGTGAGTGTGTCTTGATTCTTTTTTTTTTTAATATATATTCAGGTTTTAATTGTCATTAAAATGTTTAATTTTACTTAACAATGCATGCAGTGGCAAAACAATACACGAATAAAATTGTGATGTAAAATGGAACATTATAATGCTTCAGTTATACATAAGTAAATTTATTTTGATATCGACTATAACAACTGATCCCGAATCATGGGTTAATAAATTATTATTGACTTTTTTGTTGAGAATTTTTCAGTAGTAGCCCGGAGCTAGGAAGCTGGAAGCTACACTCCATTGGCCTCACGTTATGGCCAATGTTGCTTAAAGCCAATGACCAAGTGCCTGAAATCTCTCCGAACGTATTTGTGACCTATAAAATCTCGTGCTCTTGACATCTCCGTTACTGGCTACCATGACTGGAATCATTTGGACATTAATAAGATTTTTTTTTCAAATAATTGAATCGTGTGTAGAGCCAAAATCAAATTGCCAATGTAACTACAGGCTCGAGGATATAACATCTTAGTTCTCAGTCAAATCAAATCAAATCAAATATCTTTATTCAATTTTGAAGTGTTACACTTTCTTATTGATTGTCATAAATCTACCACCGTGATGGCGAATTGGCGATATAATAAGTGATGGTTAATATTTCTCTCAACGCCAATATTTATGGGTGGTGCAACTTACCATGAGATGGCTCACTTACCCGTTACCGATAATAAATAATAATTTACCGATTCGTAAATTATAATAGTTACCGGTTCGCAATATAATTTTTTCTACACCAATTTTTACCAATAGTTACACATTTTCATTAATCAAAATACGTATAAAGCCTATTGATAATATATATTGCTGAAAAGCGCTCTTTATAAGGAGTACTAGTAGCAAGCCATGGCTTCGCCCGCAGTGACGTAATTGTTAGGTTGACGTGTGTTGATCCAGGGTGTATGGAAAATTTTATGATGTTCATTCATAATTCATTCATTTTTTTGTAGTTAAGACGTGAAAGCGTAACAAACAAACAAACTCACTTTCGCATTTATAATATTAGTAAGGATGACGTGGGATTGTATTAAAAGAAAATACATAGACTAGAAGGGATGGTGATTCGGGCATTTATTAAAAAGCATACAATGCTGAGCCACTACATCGAGATCGCCTCTTTTATATTTTATTTTTAATATTAAACCCCCTGGCGATAGCGCGGCACAGAGTAGCTTAACAAGAATAATGTCTATAATTTATATATTTTCTTCTAAATATTTTATTATATAATATTTTTATGAAAATGTACTAATTTATAAAACCTTTGTTTTATTTATACTGTCGCAAATAAATTTTACGTTACTTCTTTCAGTACATTTGTAGTAATTCGAACAATATTATTAATAACATTCATACCGTATACAATATGTTCGTAAATGAAGCGATTATTATTCAATAATATATAAATTTATAATTAGAATAGAATTAAAATTTATTAAAAAAATAAAGGCTACAAATTACAATTTGATATTTACAATGGGAGCTTACGTTACGAACATTAATAAACAGATATTGAATTTTATGTAACGAAATGTTATCTTTTTAACGAACGTATCTTAAAAATACTTTACTTCTATCTTCAAACGAAGTGATTTACTGAACAGAAATTTAATGTTTTAGATAATTATAATGAAAGTCTCTGATGCTATTTAGTCTATGGGCCAGTGGTAGCGCAGTCTGCTGAAGAGCCCTTTACAGCGTTATTGAGATTCAGACGAGCCCCTCTTCATCATGTCTTCATAAGTCCGGGAAGATGGCTGAAACAATAATAATGAATTATGTATAGAAAATAGGTAATTTTAGACTTTTTAAATTGTGCGAGTCAGTAAATAACGTTTTGATTTTTTTTTTAATCTTTTATATATCTTTTTTGTATGTTGTATGTATTTTAAGTTTAATTTCTATCATACACAAAAATAGTTTCATATATGGTATATTTTTGTATTAATGTTGTTGTATAAGTTATATGTCTATATAATGTAACTATTATTTTGCTCCTATCCTCACACGAGAGAAGGGCTGAGCCCAGCATTGGGGCATTAATAAGCTGGTCATTTACTTAACTTTACATGTTATATATTTTTTTTATTATGATAGTTACATACTATTTTAAAGATATTTTGTTAAGAAGTACCGTAACAATTATTACGTTTGATGAATCTTATCATTTATTTAAACACAGTTGTAAATAAAATTTAAAAAAAATATATATTTTAAATCGATATCATAGAGAGCATTACAGCTACTAAATGATCAAAAACATCTCTTGAATCAAGTCTGATATTTCATTTCTGAAAAAATTCAATCGCCATGTTTTCCCATGTCCATGGACATATTCGGTGTGCAAATATCCGTACTATAACTACATATGCGAGGCACATAAATGAGGCCTTTACAAGCTTTCCATGTGTTCCGATCCTTATCAGGCTTATGTCGGCAATTTCGTATCGCGTGCGGCCTCTTTGGTCTTTACATAAACAATAAACTGAAGCGAAAATAAAAGTAAAAAGTTTTATTTCGATCATTTCATATCGGAAAATTAATCTTAAAATATGTTTTTAATTTTAAAAATGAGCGATGTTTATTTTATCGAGAAAACAAATAATATTTCTCCATGACACAAAAAACAATGTATGAATAAAAAAATATATACTTGTAATTACGGTTTTCAAAGAATTAATAATGAACCCCTCACAGCTCGTGTGTTGTATGTAGGTAATAAAAGCTATGACTTTTACTTCGCTATTGAGGCAATAAAATTTTACGTTCATGATAAAATATGGAACTGAAAAAAATTACGAACATATTTCATCATAATCAAGCTCATTATATAAATTTAAGCTGTAAAATTGAATTTCTTATATTTATATAATACTAGTTTTAGCCCATGCCTTCGCCTACTTGTTAGGTTAGGTTTCTCCACCTTCCGGGGGTAATTGCTAGGTTAAAAAGAGTAGATGTCTATGTCCATCCTTGGAGTTCTAGTTTATTTCATACCAAATTTCATCAAATACGGTTCAGCGCTGAATGTGTAACACGGACAGACAGAGTTACATTTACTTATAATTACATTCGAATCAAATTATAAATAGTAAACCCAACAGCAAAATCATGAGCCTGATGCATAAAACAAAACAATATATATATGTATATACATCTCTATCGACTCACGTTATTGACACCTCTGCCGATAGAACGTATGGGCTGTTCCATTACTTTAGTGTCTATACAGACGAAATGTAATCGGGTAATATGAAAAGTATCTTAAGCTAATGCGAAAAATAATGTAAGCTCTCAATACTTAGACCATACACTAAACGCTATCTAATGGACAGTGGATAGCTCAGGCAATTATAAAGGTTGTGTAAACTTTAATAGAGGCTAATATCGTGTTTTTAGGTTGATTTATGCAACGGATAATTTTAATTGTTAACTATTCCTGTTGATTATTCGGTTATTTATTAACTACACTGACGTTTGTATGATATTTATTATAAAGATCATGAGGGTTCTATTTCCACGTTTGTGAGATTATTATTGTTAATTAGAACCATTAATTGTTAATAATTATAATATTTAAAAATTATTTTAATTTTTTCTAGCATCTCTAAATTTTGAAGTCAACTTAGTCTATATCTGTAATGTCCCACTTCGAAGGTTTCTGCATTATTCTTTCATATAAATTCGGATTTCGGATTGATCGGAAATTTCGGATATGAAATAAAAAGTATAAACAAACTTATTTTTTAAAACTTCAGGCAATATATTTTGCCTTTCTAACAAATCACAAAGATTTGTTATAACAAATTAGATGCTTGAATAACACATACGTTATATTTTTAAGTAGTAGTTCCTATTCAAGTCTTTTATTGGGATTATCTGGAGCATTCAATTTTAATTCTATTAACCCTAAAACCTAGTCACTTAACCACAACTATTAGTTATAATAATTCAGTTTAATCAAAGACACTACCCTCCCAATAAGCCGGTAAACAGCGACAGGTGCCGGGTGGGGTCGTGGAAGCGGCTAATAGTTCAAAATTCAAAGTTGTACTCAAACAGGTCGAGCAAACACTACGCCATCTGGCGACGTTTGTTCAATGATATTCGCCAAAACTCTTGCGTGTAACGCGACCGATTTGCTTCGAGGACATAACTTTTGTTAACCAATTAATGGTTTCGTGTTCAACGCTCAAAATAATTTTGATATATATTTAAAAAAAAAGTTATTTTTTTTAATAACTCAGCTATTTGTCAAACAAATAATAAACAAGCGAAGTTCTTTTTAAAACAGCCTGTACCAAAATTTTTATAATCAACAACAACATATACATGTTTTTTTTTTAATATAAAAACTGTGCAATAAACGTAAAAAAATGAATAATATAATTCAATTTATTAAATGAAAATATACCTTTTCTGGTAAGCTGTTATGAGCACGCGTTACAGGACTAAATAGCATGTGACATCTTTTGATCGTTGATTACCTTTAGGACCCCCAAGTAACTGAATTATGCTATTCTTAGTCAATCATATTAATATACATAAATATGTATATCCTTTATGATAATCAACAAATACTAATTTTAAATTATTTTTCTATTATTCTATATCTATTTGTCTTGGATATCTTTGTCTAACATTAAAAAGTTTTTAATATAAATTAAAAAAGTAAAATGATTAATGGGTAAAATTAAATATCTCGATGTAAAGTCGATGATCATTTTTGTGTTGTCGATGTATAGCACAGTGTGCGTGCGCTTGTCTTAGGGAGGGCTATAATTGACAGCTTCAAGGAGCGCCGGGTGCAAAAACATGGTGAAATTTCATTGCTGTCAAACCACTTGTTCGTTATCGATATCGCTGAATGAACACTAAATGTCTTGCATGTTTTAAACTAATTTTCTAATTCGAATAAGGTATTGTACACATTTAATTTTTTTTACTTCAAATTCAGACACTGTAATAAAAATGTATACATATATTATTATTTATATATTTATATACATATATATCATAGGTAGTAATTGTTATTATTACCAAGATAATAATTTGTATAAATCAGAACAAATGAAGTGCTAATTACAAACCGGTCAAGTGCGAAACGGATTTGCACGTATTGTTACGTTTTTTTTATTGTATAGGAAGATCATATGGGCCACCTGATGGTAAGTGGTCACCAACGACAATGTCCCATAGACAATGATTTTGTCTATAAAGGTAAACCGTCGCTTACATCGCCAATGCGCCACCGACCTTGGGAACTAAGATGTTATGTCCCTTGTGCCTGTAATTACACTGGCTCACTCACCCTTCAAACCGGAACACAACAATAACAAGTACAACTGTTTTGCGGTAAAATATTAGTGGGTGGTACCTACCCAGACGAGCTTGCACAAAGCTCTACCACCGAGTAAAATGTTTTGAAGAATGTATATTTATTAATGTTCTTATTTATGACGTATAGTTTCAATATCATTATCAAAGAGGAAGCTAACTAACCATAAGGCTTATAAAGGCATATTATTTTAGGGTAGACATATTTGTATCGTGACAATTTTGCTTTTTATTATTGATAAGGGTCTTGATAAAGTCGAAGCAACTGTCGCATTAGAAATAATTAGAGGTAATGTAAATATCTGACTTAGGTATTCAAGTGGTCCCCGCGGGTTTGCGTGCGCCCCGCAGAGCGTTACTCGCCCCAGAGGACAGATAGCGTTTATTGCTGGGCCTAGTGAACACGCCCTTCGTGCGGTATTTATAAAAATATGTTCCTTTAAATTAAAAAAATATGAAACATTATTTTGTTATTATTAATCATTATCTCGTAAAAAAATCTTAAGAAATAAAGTTAAAGCCGCTTTTTTGTTTTTGTATATGTGACAATTATCCAGTAAGATATGAGAGGTTTTCACCTTAACCCATAGAACTCTACATTGCATGAAAATAACCATTTACCGTAGTTAAAGTCACACCATAAGATACGTTTTCATTAAACAGCCAGTTATCACTGTATTTTTTTTAAAACTTTTTATGATTTTATTCTGTAAATGTCATTGTCGAAATAAATTATGCCTTCTTAGCAGAAAAAAAAATTAAAAATATACATATTATTATTGATTGTATAATTCATAATAATATATTACCTAAACCAGTGCAAAATAGTAATAATTGTAATACACGAGTAAAGGGTGCCGACATATGGGCAATATCACGGCTTTATTAACTGTCTGTCAGTCAATTCAAAGTATTAGCGCGAACATAGCCACGGGGCTAGCTTAGTCTTACACAGGGTGTTGCAATTTTTATATCATTAATAAAATTATATTTAATAGGACATCTTGTAACATTAAATTGAAAATAATAAGTAGTTCACGTTGTCAATAAATTGGTTTTTTTTTTATTTAATTACTATATCGTTTAGCTTAGGATAAATCTTTGAAAACAAAAAAATAAAAAAGTAAAATTGGATTTTTTTTATTAATATAAATAAAATATACGATACGACTTTTTTGTGTATAAAACAACTGTATTCCGATCCCCCCTGTATATCAATAAGCCGATACCGCAGGCGTTTAGCTGACAACCATTGTCCCGCCCTACGCATTTCGACTCCCGCGCATGTTGTGAAACACATAATAATTGATTTAGTTGCGCGTGAAATTCCGTGGTATACGTTTATATTCTGCATTCGGTTCGGTTCATTTTAATAATGTTGTTAGCCATAATGAATGGTAGAGATATTTGATGTGATGAATGATTATTATGGTTACGGTTTTATGAGCAATTACGGGTTGTAGAAGTAGAAATAAATATCTATATTTACTCCCCTTGTATGAGTTGTATCGTTGCCTCGTTGGTCTAGTGGCTTGATATAAGGCCGCAGACGCAGTGGTCCTGGGTTCAATTCCCAGGTTGGGCCAATATATAGTTATTGGGGTTTTCTGTCAGAAAATTCTCAGTAGCAGCCCGGAGTCTGGAAGTTGGAAGTGTGTACACTCCCGTGCCTCGGAAAGCACGTTAAGCCGTTGGTCCTGCGCCTGAACTCTCTCCGGTCGTGTCGGATTGCCGTCCCATCGGATTATGAGAGCTAAGGAAAAGAGAGTGCACCTGTGTTTGCGCACACACTTGTGCACTATAATATAAGTCCTGCGCAGTTGGCTAATCTCTCTTAAGATTGGCCGCCGTGGCCGAAATCGGTCTGGAGGACCTTATATCCTTATGAGTTGTATGAGTTGTTCTGTATAAAAACAAACACGAAACGCATTGCCGGACACGATCGTGTAATGTCAGAAACATAAATGTGACATTGATTATAATAACTACAGCAGTTAAAGAACGAAAGTCTATCACTGAAAGTCGCTTTTTTACGTTCACGAAGACTAAACTAAGTGAATACGTTTACCATGTTTAAATTAAAATGTATAAATTCGTGAATTTGTTGAAAATATAAATTTCAAACGTCATCTGTCTCTGTCTCACGAAATTTTGGCTTACAAAACATTAAAAATCCTTGGGTACCATTCTGTGCTTTTTATTAGGATGCATGTGGCTATAGATATTACATACATATAAAAGAGTGCGTAAACGCAACTTTACGTGTAACAGATTTGATTAACAGAAAACCCCAATAACATATTATTGCTTCAATTCTGGATTCAAAAGCTTCAAGATTTTTAGCCATGCATAATCCATAACAGGAAACAGGACTAACGAGTCAATGAATACGTTTAAAATACCAACACAATTAAAAAAAGTTGCGAACACAACGAACATAACTATTATAGGTACCATAATATATTATAAATAACATTATATTCAATGAAATCGACGACTTAAATCAAAAACATTAAACAATAACACTATTAGTTTTGTTATTTCACTATTTACAAATCCCGTTGCGTCTTATTTAAACAGATGCCATTATTATGTAACAAATGTAATTGAATAAAACAATTAACAGCATCACCGACGGTTTTCCACTAGTGACCCCGCACCCCAATAAAATAGCGATAATTTATTCGCGTCACAATAATCCGGCGAGCCGTGATCTGAGCGCGATCAGATGCGAACAATAAAAATCTCTGCACTCTGCCCTCAGCGTATCGGGAGGGCGTGTAAAGGGCCTTTTAGATTTATATGGTGCATAGAACATTACAAATTTGAAACATGTAGGTTTATGATAAATCGCTTTTTTTTTCTTTTTTTAAATTTTATATTATAAAAATATAAAATTTAAAAGAAGAAGAAGAAGATTTCAGTGTGGTTTTTATATCAATTTAAAAACTTTAATATTGCTCGTAGATATTATGAATTTATGGTGTTTGAGATATTTATAAAATTATGTATAAATTACCATTGTTTATTCAAGTTAAAATATGTAAAAAATATTAGTATTTATTACAAAGATAAATAATATTGTAAATCACAATATATTAATTAATTACGTAAATAAATTATTACGTATTGACGTAATTGGACAGCAGAATGCCAATTAAGCCATGGTTATCTTTACATGTTAGCATTGCACTGGCTGTCTATTGCTATTTGCTATTCACCAATAACGACAAGATATTGATAATGACAGGATCCAAACCTCAGAATCTAACCCCCTTGTGTCTGTAATAACATCATCTCAACTAATCACTCACTAATCAGAAATTTACATTACGTACTGTAGCTATTGAGTATGAAAAAACTGTGACTCACCGCAGAAATCAGTCAGAAAGTGATACGCGTCATTGATCATAATAATTATAATATATAATAAACGTCAATTGTCAACATTTCACGGGTCAGTAATGTAGTGAGTTCTTATAGAATAGTATCGCTGTTATCAGCAAAATATATTATAACCTAGCTAGTTTAAAAAAACTTGCTAAAAACGCAGCGTTTTACATATAACGTGCAAGGGCCGTAATAACGAGAGGGATCGCGATACGCGACGGGGTGCGACCGAAAACAACACGATTTGTATTTATATCTAAACCGTGCTTTTGTCGAGCGATTAGCAGCGCGTAGGGCACAAGTGTAGGGGGACGCTTACAGGAATAAGCCGGCGATAAATGTTATTGCTGAATCTTAACTGACGTGTATTAGTGCAATAAAATTTTAAAATTTATTTATGCCTATACGCCATTGGTCGCGGCTTTACTCTTTTAAGACGTATAATTGTTTTTAATTTGTGTGTATTTTTCAATTTATGTTTCACTTTTGCAACCTTTGTATTAGATGTTAATTTTAGAACGAAATCGATTGAAACTCTATCGTTTATTAAATCGCTGTGTTAGGATTTCGTTATGTACTCTACGTTGAATCACCCGTTGAATCACATTGTTTTAAACTCTTTTTTAAATATATTCTAGGAAAGTTCATATAAAATGGGCTATATGACGGTATATGGGTGAGATTATGATTATTTCACTTATGAAATATTTCAAACCGGAAAACAGCTATGTTTAGTGAGAGAAATACGAATGATTTTAGTAATATCTACCTAGACTGACCTGGACAACACCCCGCCATGGACCGGGATCAACTACGTCCCCGCGTTTTTCATACAATTACTATGTAAACATAACTAATTCTTAAGTTATATGATCATTTTGGTATTATTTTATTCGTTATAATTATTGTCATTGGTTTTTCTATACATAAGCTCTTTTATAGGTCTAATTTTTGTTTTAGATTATAAATGACGTCTGCAGACTAAGCAAGTAAGCACACATAAACAAGAAGGCAGATAATTGAATAAGTTTAAGAAAATGAAAGAAATGTTAATTAATTACATTGTATAGTTGCCAGAACAAAAAGTGCGAATAATATTATATTTAATAAAACAAACTATCGCCTCGAAACATTCTACGAGGTTATATAAGGTTGGATTTAAAATTAAATTATTGATGTATTATTGTTGTTTATACCTTTTATCTAATTTAAATGATTTATGACTTCAAAACACTCTGGCTGTAGAACGTTGATGTCTAATCAAGTTTTTTCTAATTACGTAAGTATTTAGTAAATTATATAAGTGACATTGGCGGAATATTTTGCGCTCAAATAGTGTAGATACACGCCAGATAAGAAAAAAAACAAAAGAAAATTATAAAAATGTACTCGAAATATATCTAGATTCCTGTCCCGTGCCTGAATTTATAAAAGACGCGTCCCGGAAGGCTATCTTTTTCATGAAGCGAATTTAATATTTGAAACTTAATTTCGCGAGATGAGACGAAGGCGTCTTATAAAGTATCTTGCTTCATGATAAGCTATCAAGTTTAATGAAAAATGTCCACGGCGGATCCATGTTGGGATATGTCTAGACGGAAAATTAAAAAGTACTTGTAGATTTTTTTTATAGCCTACTTGTCTTTGTAAAAAACCTTTAGTCAATAGAGTTTTAGATAATAATCGTCTAACTTACCACCGTTTCGGAATATATATTCTTACGAGAAGAGCGAGAAGTGAAAAAATTTACTTATTATTATTTTTTAATATGTCCTATTCCAACGACTAAATTTGCCCATATCATTTGTGACAATATAATATCATGTATTCCGCTTACCAGTCTATGTTTCTTTATTATTTATAAGTTTAATGTATTATAAGTAATAAAATAAATTATCCTAACTTTTGTTATTGTATAGGTAGGCGGACGAGCATAATATGGGCCACCTGATGGTAAGTGGTCACCAACACCCATAAACAATGGCATTGTAAGAAATGTTAACGATCGCTTATATTGCCAAAGCGCCACCAACCTTGGGAACTAAGATGTTATGTCTCTTGTGCCAGTAATTACACTGGCTCACTCACCCTTCAAACCGGAACACAACAATACAAAGTACAGCTATTTTGCGGTAGAATATCTGATGAGTGGGTGGTACCTACGCAGACAAGCTTGCACAAAACTTTACCACCAAGTGAACTGACTTTCAACGCACATCTGAAATCAATGACTATGTTAATAGCAAATTGATTTCTGGGAGATCGGTTTATTTTAAAACCACGAGATATCGGTGGGATTTTGTATGGATTTTACTATGAAGTCGGATCACACTGTTATTTATATATAACTGTCTATTTTTAGAAAAAATATACATTATAATACTAAAATTATAATATCCTTCATGAAAAAACGGTTAGTACTTTCATAAATTATAAATTTCCAAGTAATATATACAACAATATGCTTTATTGATCACTTAAAAAAATACATAGCACATAGATACAACGTAATTAACATTCTACTTCAGCGACCTTATCGCTATATAGCGATCTCTTTCAGGCCTGTAAAATTCTCACCTAAGTTAACAATATATGTATAAACAATTTGATTATGACATTGAACTTCCTGATTGTTGCCATCATCTCCACTGACATTAATCAGATTTATCACCGACTTATAAAAGTAAGTCATTCATAAATTCGATTAAGCACTATCAAATATTCATTCGAACATCGAAATGCAATAAAAAAAAACATCACAAACACATTAAGCTCAATGAGAACGATATAAATGACACGAGACTTTTAATACTTGTGATAATGCCGACAAATAATGTTGCAACAAACAAATTTACTTTTATAAGTTACAATAATATTACCTTGTAATAATGCTTATCTCTGATTCTATTATTTGTTATGTGTCGTTACCATTAGCAACACACTATTTTGTATTGTTGTGTTCCCGTTTAAACGAGTGAGCCAGTGTAATTATAGACACTAGGGACATAATATCTTAGTTCCCAAGGTAAGTGGCACATTGGCGATGTAAGCGATGGTTAACATTTCTTACAATGCAATTGTCTATGAGCATTGGTGATCACTTACCATCAGGTGGCCCCTATGCTCGTCCGCCTACTTATACAATAAAAAAAACAGATAGCAGTCAATTAAAATGATCTTTGGTATAATTTTAAGCATCAGAAGTTTTAAGGTATACCACCACCAAATGGGAAAGTTAAATGACCGATTGAGCACTTGGCTTCCTTCTTACACCACTCATAATACGAGCGTTATTTGGTACTGATAATAACATGAAAATATTATCAAAAATGCTTTTAAGGTAGAAAAATAAAAAGTTGTAAGCCTACAGTTGCAGAGTCCACCTTATTGCCAATTATGGGGTAGTTGATTTAGATAATTAGTACGAATAATGATAAGAACATATATGTAATTGTATTTGAATTTTGAATTCTCTCTTAATGCCTAGTAAATTTAAATCTAAAGTATTACAGTATGAAGAAGTTTATAGCTGCGGTGAGTGGGTACGTGCCTACATAGACCTCTTTACAACCCGTGAATCAACATCTGTACTAAGTGCTTAAAAAGAGTATCTAAGTAAGGGTTTTCTTCTCCGGTCTTCTTAATAAAATCTTAATCCGATCCACAGATTCGTGATGCAGTGATAGTATGATAAAATTCAAAGATTATAAAAAGTTTATTATAAAGTAACCTAATTTATAGCATCATATCATTTGTATTTAAATTACAATTAGTACATATGTATATTTATGGTAGAACTCCAGTTCTCTACTTAAGTTCCAGCGTATGAGCAACAGCGGTCAATACATTTCAAATGTCTAAGCCACAATGAAAACTGTCTCTGTCCCTGTCCCACAAATGTGTTTAAAGAAAACATGAAATATTTTAAAGTACGAATAGATACCAAACATGTCTAAAATATTCAAACTTCGCAACAGAATACGTCGAAAACTGGAGCAATGGTTTGTATTTATGGATCGAAAATCCATTGATGTTTACCCTTCCTGGTTGCGTGTGCCCGACAGTCGCGAGCAAACACTGGCGCGGGTCGCTAGCGTGTTGTGAATGCACTGATGTACCGACAGAGGAGGCGATATATTTTACTGTTAAGTTTGGATACACAACGCACACAGAGCGTGCTTACTTTAACGTGTAAAATATGTTAGTGAATTTAAATAATAAAATACTTTTAACTTACAAATAAACGTTTTATAACAAGGGAACAGTTACACATAAATTTGTCTCTTTCTGTCATCAGCAAATTGACATTTGAAAGAAAATATAGGAATGCGTTTATTAGGAAGGATATAAAAATAACCACTTCCAATTATTTGAAAGAAAAAAACCGAATTATTTTAAAATTAAGCATCTTAAGCTATGTGTTAAAATACTTTATTTAACTAGTTGATATGTTTACTTCTTAATACATTTAATTATGTTTTTTACCACACTAACCATTCACTAACTATAAAAACCGTATTAAATATATTCCCCTAAATAATTACAGTTTCAGCGACAATTACCAACGAAGAGTAACCCATTACGGACGATATATTATGATGTACAAGTGTGTGCGCAAATATTGTGTTTATTCTGTAGATAGTTCAAGAGTAGAACCAACGACTTGGCTTTTTATTTCTCTCAGATTCTGAGGGTTCAGAAGTCCAAGATATACAGATATATGGCTATGCGGGATTTTATGCATAGCGAATGTCTTAAAATCTTGGACTAATTATGTATTGTAAATTGAAAACGTCACATCATTGACATATAATTCTAATCTATACTAGCTGCCTGTCCCGACTTCGTACGGGTAAAATGAGGATATTACCCCGTGCATTTTTTTTTGTCGTCGTAGCCTGATGTTATAAAGCCTAGATCTTTCCTCGATAAATGAGCTATCCAACACAAAACATTTTTTAAATTCGAACCAATAGTTCCTGAGATTAGCCGGATCAAACAAACAAACTCTTCAGCTTTATATATTAGTATAGATAACCAGTCTGATATAAACTCAACTATAACAATATGTCCATTGTTTACATTATACTTTCTCTTAATATTTGAATGCTTATAACGAGTAAATAAGATCGTGGGTCGTGAGCGTGCCGTAGTCGCGAATCACAGGTAAGCGACAAGGAAATACCGTTTCTAAATCACATGCATAAATTTGCAGTGACCATTTAAAACACAAAATCAACTAACAACATATAACGGTACGTTTTAACAACCTGACTTGACTGTCTGAATTCTTTGTGACCAGGAGTCATATCGCCTCCAGTTGGAAAAGACTTCCGTATCACTCTGCATGTGTTTTTTGAGATGAATAAAATATATTCATATATCCTTTTTTTTTCAAAGAAAATGTTAACTTTATAAATACCGTGTAAAAGATTATGTAAGCCATTACATTACTTAAATAATTATTTTTTCTTTTAACGTACTGCTATAAGTGGACATGTCCGACTAAGCCTCACTAGTCGGTATTTAGGGCAACTTCACACCTGCACAAACATGTCCCGGTGAATAATTAAAATTGTATAGGATATATATGCCTTTATGTAACTAGATGTCAAAGTTGTTGAGATAATGAGCAGAGACGAAGAATAATGGTATTGTTTGTTTTAACATTTTAATAGCCATAGAAATTTATACGGCCACGGCATATATTGATGTATATTCAAATTACAGTCAATAAATCCCACTTCTGGGCAATCTCCTCTTGAGAACAAAGATATTAGAGCGTACTTCCCCACACTGCTCCAATGATGGGTTCGAAAGCATGTCAAACTTTAGAGGTGCTTGCAAGGTTTTGAAATGCCGTTTATTAATTAAAATTCACATGTTTTCTCCACTGAGTAAAATTCAAAGTAAAAATCTTTATATATATGTATATACAAGCTTGCACTTGCTTATTGATTATAAAAATCAAGTACCTGTTCGAAAAAAAATACCTCAGACTTAAGCCGGCGAAACAAACTCAACGTTAACTTGTTTTTTAACTATATATATATCAGCATATATAATATATATAAACCAATTTTCGTCCACGGCTTCACACTCGTGCTTGAGGTATAAAAAACTATCTTATGTCCTTCCTTGATGTTGCATTGTACAAAATTTTAATCAAAATCAGTTCATTAATCTAACAGTGAAATTATTTTAGTTTCAATTTCTTATAAAGGTTAGGTTATTTTTTAGTATTGATTTTAGTAATGCAGAAAAATAATATACATTATACAAATGAACAGTAATACTCTACTTAAATACTCGTAACTAGTCAAGAATCCCCTAAAATAAATTGCAATAAACTAACGCTCAACAAATACCCAGTTCGAATCAAAAAACGCCCAAAGACCAAGTCTCCGAGGAGTAGGGAACGTGTGTTTGAACTGCATCTCATTAAACAGACCCCGCATCAAGAAATTTACTCAACCATAAAAATAAATAAATCACCCCCTACTACGTTTTTGATTGTTGCGATTTCGTATCGAGGAACTTAGAATAGGGACCCAAAAATTTCAAGCTATGGGTCAATTGCAAGTGTCCTATCACTTACGAGTAGGAAAGCTGTTGTACTTATCTTTACTAATATTATAAATGCGAAAGTGAGTTTGTTTGTGTGTTCCACTTTCACATCTTAACTATTAAACTGTTAATTATGATATTTTGCATACATAATGGCTATAGAAAATATACCTAATACAGGCGGAAAAAGCCGAGATGGCCCAGTGGCTAGAACGCGTGAATCTTAACCGATTATCGTGGGTTCAAACTTTTAAGTGCTTAATTTGAGTTTATAATTCATCTCGTGCTTGACGGTGAAGGAAAACATCGTGAGGAAACCTGCATGTGTCAAATTTCACTCAAATTCTGCCACGTGTGTTTTCCGCCAACCCGCATTAGAGCAGCGTGGTGGAATAAGCTCGAAACCGTCTCCTAAAAAAAAAGGAGAAGAGGCCTTAGCTCAGCAGTGGGACATTCACAGGCTGTTACTTTACTTTAGTTTTACTAGGCGGAAATTAGTATTAATATAAAATGGTATAATATCAGAGTATACCATATGAAGTATACCATAATTGTTAGTTTTATTGACCAGTGTTTGACAATGCTGTTAGTATAATGAAAACACTAGCTGACATTGCAAGTATATTAGTTTCATATATATCCGTTTATATCAAAATTACTAATATATATTGCGGCAATCTTCGTGGGTTTGTTTAAAAATCTGATATTTTTGTGATGACCAATAAATCCTATAAATCTTTCACACACACTCATCAGATATTCTACCGGTGAACAGCAATACTTAGTATTCGGTTTGAAGTGTGAGTGAGTGAACTAATAGGCACAAGGGACATAACTTATTAGTTCTCAAAGTTGGGGGCACATCGACGATATAAGGAATGGTTAGTATTTCTTACATTGCCATTATCTATGGACGGTGGTGACCACTTACCATCAGGTGGGCCATCTGACAGCCAGTTACCCGCAATCAGCAATAAAAATTGGTTTGTTATTCTTTTTTTGTTTCATGAACTTTTATATAACTACTTTCCTATTCCAGTTAATGTCATAAATGACGTGATAATAACCAGCAAAATGATTAATAAACGAAATCTCCGCAAATCTGCCGACTATAAATCAGACGGAATCCCTCGTGACGAATCTGTCCAAATCAACGGACGAAAATAATTCCCCTTAATAAAGATTAACAATTGGGGGTTGTATTGGCTAGTGATCCTAATAGACATGAGTGGTAAATGTTTCGGATGAAATATTATGTGAATTTTTTTGACTGAATATGACATATGCTTAGATTTTGATTGCTAATCCCAATGCAAGTTCGAGTCGATTCCTATTGAAATAAATAGTTTTTAGTTTGAAATTGAGAGTAAGATTTGGCCGAAATACTGAAATATATATATATATCAGACATAATGATCCTGAACATGTCTTACTTCACTGGAAAGTGGAGGCCTTAACCCAGCAGTGGGGCAATCAAAATGTTTTCAATACATAACAGATAGATTTATAGAAAAATACATATGTTTATTGGGTACAATGCACAAATACCGATAGAGCAAATAATCATAGTCAAGATGTCATAGTTTTGTTACTACATAATAATATTATTAGTAATATACCAAATTCTAAACAATACACTTACTATACCGTTACTATCATGATATATGAACACATCTTAATGGCAATTTGTTAATTTATGTGTGGCCATTAAACATGTGTAGTTCTAATGTCGAGTTTAAATGGCCTATTAAACGTTGGGTTCGGTGTTCGTCAACGTAACAATCCCATTTTTATTGATGTCCACCCTCGCGCTAGATAATTGCTCGATTTATTTAAAACTGCTGACAGTTCTTACAAATGTAATTTTATTGAAATTCGTGTTTATGTGCCGTTTGAATTGGCTTCGTCTCTTATTTGCAATTGAATTTGTGTAGTCAACACGTATGCCGGTAATAACAGTAATTACCTTAAGTTGTCAAAAATGTTACACTGACTTACTTGAGAGTTACATTGCATCATCATCATCAACCAAGATATAAATATTTTTTGGACAATCGAGCGCCAATCTGAATGTTATTTTTTAAAAATTATTCTGTCAATTTATATACTATTTTATATTACATATAGTTACCCAACATCCAGAGATGGGCATTGGCTCCTAAGCCCTTTGACATCAAGGCCCCTCCATTCCAAAGTGGTTAGAGTGAAATTATATTATTTTTGACTAAGTGTGGCCCTCGCATAATGTGAACACCAATTGTGGCAATTTTTTATCCCGTACTGACAATCTGACTTGAAGAAGATGAAGAATGACATATTGAAACAGTTTGGTTGTAGTAGAAGATTAGTTTGCAGCTTCTGAACGTTATTATATTTTATAATACGGGTAGGCCCGTAGGATCTGCCCATAAACATTGTCTTCGTAAGAAATATTTAACATTTCTTACATCGTCAACGCGCCACCAACCTTGGAAACTAAGATGTTTTCTCAATTTAAAACTCATAATTATCAAATTGCGATTGCATATTTGTTCAAAAACTAGAAAAAACTGGAAAAATGTCCAAACTTTAGTATTACCTTTTTCCTCTAAATATATGTTATATATTTAGTGTATTATAAATAACATTTGATTAAAACAACCATGACGTTGCTATAAAAAGTACATAATACATTATCTAAATATAGATCTTATTACGAGTACCGCAACGTCGATATTAAAAAAACACCTTCTGTTTCAGGTACCCATGCAAAGGATTCCTAGAAACCATTATGAATTAGACTATACAAGAATACTGTGAGCTAACATAGTCATTACTATGTAATATGTCAGTAATTGCATACAACGTTGAAAGCAACATTGTTTGTGTGACCTAAAATGATTCTCTGTGTACATGACGGGTTGAATTTTGTATGTATTTTATATGTATCATCTGTTTGTTTGTTATTTACATAACAAAAACATATATTTAGCAGACTTGAAATAAGAAAGAGGTTATCGAATCCGTTTTTTTTTGTGCGTTTTCTGCGATATCGCTTATTGTTAACATTAGTTGTGATTTATCTATAACAAATAAATATGTTTTTATTGTATTGGTAGGTGTACGAGCATATGGGCCACCTAATGGTAAGTGGTCACCAACGTCCATAGACCACCACCGTTTACATCACCAATGCGCCGCCAGCCTTGGGAACTAAGATGTTATGTCCCTTTGTTGTGCTTGTAATTACGCTAGCTCACTCACCCTTCAAACCGGAAAACAACAATACCAAGTACTGCTGTTTTGCGGTAGAATATCTGAAAAGTGGATAGTACCTACCCAGACGAGCTTGCACAAAGCTCTTCCACGGAGTACACAATATGATGTAGCGGACTTTCTATAATTTAATAAGCTTAAGTTTCAAATCGTCGACTTTTCTCAACAATTTATTTAATATACAATGAACATATAAGAAATGAAAGGCCGGCAACGCAACTGCAAGTCTTCGGGTGTTAAAGGCGTCCATGGGCGGTGATAGTCACTTTCCATTAGATGAGCCCCATGTACGCCCCGTCTAATATTGAAAAAAAAATTGGTGTAAACCACATTAAATTCTGTATTTGATAATGAAAATATTATTTTCGTAAACCAAATTTTACATACCTAATTACTTATCAACCACAGAAAAAAAACTAGTAGGTACTCGTACTTTGCGTTTGTTCCTTCCCATACATTTTAAAATAACTAATCAAACAAATAGACAAGATACTATCTGGTTGGCGACTCGGTTTATACTATTTACATAGTTTCGGAGCTTTCCCGCTTATTTTTCTGCCACTTAATATCTAACGTGTACAACATACAAAAAAAACCTATCGAAAACCTAAATTAAAAAAATATACAATAATTATACATTTTTATACTTTATATTCGATATATAAATGTTAGCTTTATACAAAATTTAACAAATCATGAAGACCAAACGAGTTAGATAATTGCATATAAATAATACAGTGTAATTAGTAACAGAGCAGGCTGTGTAATGAAACATGGTGAAGCTCGTGGTAATTAATTGGAAATGGGCGGAAGAGCACCGCTCCTTGCCGTCTCTCATTATAATTATTACTCTATAACATTATTAGATTGAATGTACTTAGAGCAACATTCAATTATGTATCATATTGCACATGATATACGTATATATTCTATCATCGAGAATTTATTTCATATCTTAATGTGTTGTTGAAGATCATTAATTAGCAAATCAAAATCTTATATATCAATTTAAGATTACCCCAAAATTACCCAAATGAACACCCAAAATAACAATATTTTAAGATAAGTGTGATTTAACCACATTAGTGAACTTAATGGTATTTTGGCTTGTCTGGAAGAAATGGCTTAAAATCATATGTCCGATTAAAAAGTATATACAACACAACTACCTTCTTAGTTCTTAGCAATATTTTTGCGATTTGAATATCGAAGCCATTTTTTATTTATTTACAATAATAAAAAAATCATATTAATATTAACACTAAATAAAAATATAAATTGAGAATTAGAGAATCAATATTGCTGCAGATAAATAAAAGTAGTGCATAAAAATTAAGTGAAAAATCAAAAAAACCATAACTGCTGTTGCTTTTGTAGCTTTAAAGCAATCTGTAAATAGTACAGGTAGTTATAGTAAATAGTTTTACTTTATTTATAAAATAGAAGTGTGTGTGTGTAGCATTTACTTTAATTTCAAATGTGTGCTACCATCTTAAATGCCGCGATTAATAATAATCTGTACTCTATACAGGAATGAATCTAGAAATGTGTTTCGTTATATAACCCTGCCATTTAGATATGGACGTATAGTGTACACAGAGCAATTTCCGGAGGCCCGTCCCTTCTAATTATTTATGTATCCCCCCAGCGCAGTAAAAACGGGTTAATTTGTGTAATAAAACAGACCCGGACGAAATTAAACGCTATCTCCGCGATGTCGCTTCGCTGTAGCACCCGCTTCATAATTGCGAGATTCTAAACAAATACTTGAAGTTTAATGAATTTTTCCTTTTGTAAATTTTAGCTTTTATGTAATTAATATGATGAAATATTTTCTAATTTGTCTCGATTATTTATGTACTGGATTATTTGTTGTAGGTTTTATCATAATATAACGGAAATAACAATAAATTCAATATATATGTTTTATATTATATAATCGTTATATTGAAAGCACCTATTCTGTGTATATGTGTACTGTCTCATGTTTGACAGTGAAAACATTGTAATATACAGTTTTTTTTTTTTTTTTGACTTTAGAATGCAAATGCATTTTTTTTTCGCTAATGATTATGGCGAATTAAATCGAGCCGAACACCAGTAACACAGTTACAATTGTCATTTTACAATATAAATATCAAACTATTGGTTGTTCTTTTTGCGTAATGTCTAAACGATTGGCTGAAAATCACTGTTGTGATTTAACTCATATATATATTGAGCCCGATGTGCTTGCCATACAATGTTAATGGCGTAATTTTAAAATGTCCTTTATTGTTTCTGTAGTTATTTCAAACAAAATATTTGCATTCGATTTTTTTTTATAGTTTTTCACATGATACACTCTTAATATTGATTTGTTATGTACGTATATGGTTTATGTCAGATATGATATAAGCACATAATTTTAAAGTAACTGCGAAGACGTGACGTCTGTTGGCAGGCGATAGCGAACCCGTGCCGGTCCTTTTCGCGGCGGGATTAGAACCCCGCCGGCTGACGACCCTAAACTTGCCAAGAAACCAACTTTACAGAACTTAAATGATTATAGCAATTATACATAGATATTTCAAATTATATAATCAGAATTATAGTCATAAATTTGTATTATTTCTAAGTAAACACAAGTAAGTACGTTTTCTTACATAATTTACGTCTTTTCTCTTCTGCGTCGGTGCAGTTTCAGCTTAAATGTAAACCGTTACGCATATGTTAAATCTTATAAACGTTATACAAATCCTATAAAGTGAAGTTATAATGTATTCTATAATTTACGTATGTTCCTAATAATTTGATTCAAAAAAATCTGAGCAATGTGTAGAATATTATTTTTTCGCTAAACAAATCACTATCGATGACATTAAGTGTTTCAATCTCGCGCGGCCAACAATGTGTCACGTATTGGCACACGACACGGCATATTACCATATTCTTTTAATATAGCGGCATAGTGCGCGCGCACACGGCCGTGTTTACGCCACGCGCGCGCCACGCGGACCTTCAAGGGCCACACCTACCATCACTAATTTCATCGGTTATTCCAAACGATAATGAGGGTGTTCGAAATTTGAAATCATTTGCCCTTTTTGATCTTGCTTTTTTAATTTAATTTATACGTATTGTTAATGATAGCAGCAAAAACATTGAAATATAACAAAGCGTTTCAAATATATAGAGTTATATAGTTAAAAATATTGTTTTTCCTTACCAAGGGATATTTAGTGATAACTTGATGAGGTATCATGATTATTACCACTTACATTAATTCTATTAATATTAATATGTATATTGAAGTTGACAGTTATTTTAAACAACAAAAAAATTTAGAAAAATTCCTTTTTCATAGTAACATTGAAATAATAATATATGAATCCTTAAGTATTTTTCTTCGACTTAGTTTTAACACTTTTTAGCTCCGATTAATTAAAAAAACAGCGTGCGTTGTTTTTTGTGCTGTGTTGTCAGATTTATAAACAGCATTTAATAAGTAATATAAAAAATATCACATTCAGCTAATAAAATAATTTGAACATCCATTCAAATCTTTCAAATTAACGCTTGCAAGACAAACGAACAGACAGGGCTTAATAAAGATAATTCAGCCAGGGGGCTGTCCCCTAGTCACCCCTGTTTGCTCTAAAACTATCGGCCCGCTGATTGATACGGGCCGCAACAATGCGTGTTTACTTTCAATTACACAGCGCCGCTACAGCGCAGCTACAGCGCTTTGGAGGTGGAAAAATCGCCATCAAGAGGTTACGATCATTCGTTGTAAGTAGTAGAACGTTTGATCGTCAAAAAACGGCTCTGAGGAATACTTTCGCTTCCTTCCACATGTGTATATATAATTATAAACCTCATTGCACACGAACATATAAAACATGGCAGAGGACAAACGATATCTTAAAAACGTGCAAAGGTAGCTTTATCGCACCAAAAATCCTTTTATCAGAAACATATCTATAAGAAATTTAAAAATAAATAGGTCGTCAGTGAAAAATATAGAAATGATATAAGCAAATAGATAGATGACTATTGACTAGAATTATCGGTAAGACATTTCCCAACATACTCTATTTTTTTATGACATCATACAAAAAATATTAAACTTCTTTGATCATCATTTTTGACGCAAAACTTCACACGTCTGTTACATATAAGTACTTGTATTACATTTTTTTATGTTAACCTTTATCAACGTTTAAACGCAGCAACGATATTAACATACAATTAAACCCCAAATAAATCATTTCTTAGTATAAATAAATCAAATCTTTGACCAGTTTTTACGCTTTTGGTTTATTTTTATATCACCTACACATTAACGTCGATAAATTAAATACATGGTAACCTACCTTATTGCAACGAATCAAAACAAAATATAGTAATTGAAACAAAAAGATACATAAAAGATTTGGGTCAATTTTTCGTCCCATTATTTCAGAGCAGTCATGTGTCGAACAGGTTTTTACGGGTGAAAAAAAAATGTAACATTCGACTCAAAAACGTTGCGAGGGAATTTTAACAAGTTGGGCGTTTTCTATTTGATTTGTTTTCGCATCCGCCGGGGGCCTTTGCAAACCGTCTACCAACTATTTTAATATTTCATTACACTAGGCACTCGGTTTTAATAGCTTTCAATGTTAGGTTTTTATTGTAGTTAGTCGGTTTTCCCACTCTGAGATTTGAGTTTGTGGCTTAAAACCATTAGAGTATATTTGCGGTATGTGAATTTTCGAGTATGTGTTCATGTTTTGGTTGACTTTAGCTAGCAATTAGATTTGTGTAGATATTATAATAGATAATTTAATTACGAGTATATTTGTATATCGGAAGGGGTAAGGCTAACAAGCAAGCAAAAAAATATATTTTTTTATATGATTTTTTTTCAATTATTATGTGCTGATTGATGCTTTTATTTTTTTTCATATGTCAAAAGGCTAATTATATTATGCCCTATAATGTTATAATGTTTGAGAAATTAAGCTATAGTATGTACAGTAATGAGAAACTTATATAAATCAAAGTCATGTATATCAAATATTATTCAAATGGAGAGTCTACAAAGACTTTTAAATCGTATTGTTACAGGATTATATTATATGTAAAGCTTCACTGGCACAGAATAAAGGTTTCACCAAGAAGAACTGAGTCACTTATTTCCATTAATGAAATAATATATCCTTATTCCCAGGTCATTGCAGGACTGTGAATGGTATCGAGAAAACGTTAAATAAGTTTAAATAAAGCCTGATATAAATCAGTTAACGAAATTAATAATTCCTTCTTAATATCAAAATTTAAACAGCCCCATGTACCCAGCAGGTCCTCGTCCAAGTAAGTAACCCCATCGTATCGCAGCGCGCCTTATTTAAAACACAAATATTTGCCACAAATGAAACTTTTCCGTCTCCGGGCCTTTATTAATATTTTATTATTTTGTCTTGTACCTCCATTTCTGAAATTTTCAACTTCCCCTGTTCGAAACTCTCGCTCCTAAAGCGATTATATTTTAAATTATTTTAATTAAAACACTGTGCAAACGTCTAAGACTCGAAATTGTTTTGTTTGTTTTCGAGAATGTTTGAATTGTTTTATTAATAAACAGATAATCGTATTGGACGATCAAGTATATTTATTAAATTAAATTTTAACTATATTAATATAATATAAAAACCATGTTCTAAAATCTTTATCATTTGTTATATAATATTTAATTATGTTTACTTTTTATTTCAATTCAAAACGACTAATGATTTTGTTTTTAAGTATCGAAAAAGTATAATTATCGATGATATAAACATGACGAGAAAAAATCCTTCTGAGTTTCTTTCGCCGATTCTTCCCAGTTTCATGATATACACACAAGAAAGAAGAAGTGGTGGTTGATTAAATGACAAGTAAGTGTAACGCTTTGACATTAAAGAAAAAAATTACTAACTACTAATTCGAAATAAACATATTTTTTTATGAATAATATTTATATGTGAGTGATTTTACATATTATACCGTTAGATAGCGCAGATCTAGCTTTACGCCAGGATTGACTCATCCCCACCACTTTTACCTTGCGGATATTTCGTATTACGTGTAATTTATTGTTATTGATTCTAGAACTTTCTCGCTCAGATGTACATATACGTGACATATATTTTTTCATTCAGAAAAAATGACGTTAAATATAAATTCCTAATACTTACTAATTTTATTCTTATCAAAAGATAGAATTTTAACTTGGTGCTTTATGCAAGACCGATTAGATAATCCTCGTTCGGCGCATATTCTACCGCAAAACAACAGTATAAGTACTGTTTAGTTCCAGTTTGAAGAGTGCGTGATATAACTCCAGATGCCAGTATAACTATAAGTAAGATGTACGTTATGTACATCTTGCTTATATCTTAGTTCCCGAGATACCAAACTTGGCGATCTAAGCAATGCTTAATATTTCTTATAATATATATATATAGGCGGTGGTGATCCCTTTCTATCAGGTAGCCTATTGGCCCATCCGCTTACTTTTAATATTAAAAGAAAGATTCGCTACGAGACTGAATAATTTTTTCTCCAGATTCAAAATCCAACTTATCAGTGTTTGTAAATAATTTCATATTTAAAAGGACGTAAAGGAAATATTGGCTCATTGTATCGTTGTTGTCTTAGCAAATTTCTCGTGTTCTCTTTTTATTCTGAGGTGGTTTTAGGTGTAACAGACACCGTTTGCGCAGTCGATTAAACATTGTTTACATCGATTGAGTTCCCCTGAAAAGACGGTGTTGCAAGAAGTTTTACTGCAGTAAACTTTAATAACATCAAAAATGTAATTATGGTTTTTGTATCCGTGCCAAAGCATTTGCTGATTTTTCCCCTTTTAACATAAAAGGCTTATTTATGTTATGATCATATAATGAGTGCTTCGTCAACCACAGATTATATAACATGAAGTAGTTATAGTTAGCAAGAATTAGATGCAGTAATCTACGGGCAAAAGTGGCTACTTCTATAGATCAATTTGCTTCCTCCAAAAATAATAGTATTATTAATAAAAATGTATTATAACCTTAAACGATAACGAGTTTGTTTTTCGAACTACTAGCTGTTTCAGTGGGGGCTTAAAGTTTTATGAATTTTCTATAAGTTTCAAGATTAACGAACATTTCCCGAACTTTCTTGTAGCTAATTAATTAAAGCTTTAGACGGAAAATTTACTTTAAAATCATATTGAAATTTCTTTATATACTTACAATATATTATGTATATTATATAATATTGGTTTTATGAAACTATACAGTTTCTTGAAATGAGAAAGTTCGAAAATCGTTTCTCTTGTAATAATATTGTGACTGTGATATATTGAAACAATTACACTAATAGCGGCATTTTGCATTTTTTTCTATACTTAGGTAGAACATCACCCTCTCAACCTCAAAATAATTAGGCAAATGTGTCAAATTAATTAAACAAATTAAGTCGAGACTTTTAATACTACTGGTGGCTAGATATAAGGTCGCAGATACTGGGTTTTCTGGTTTCCTTCGAATTAGGAGAGTGAGGAAATAGAGAGTGCTTACTTGTAAACTACAAAATGTTCTACACTGTTGGTTAGTCCCCTTGAGAATAGCCGCCGTGGCCGAAATCGGACAGAGGACATCATACAATTGGTAGGGACTAGGGGCACATGTAAAATAATACATGTATATCATTTATGTACACCCATATATGCTATATCTTCATTACGGTGTAAATAATCTACAATAAAACTGCATAAAATTGATTGCGGAGAGATTAACGTCAGTTCGTAATCCCTTTTTGAAGAGGCCAAAAATCCATAATGAATAGACTATCTCGCATTGATTGCTGCTGACGCAAAGCCTGTATTCCCTTGCAATGTGACGTATTATAAAGTAATAGAGTATATTATTATTTTTTTACCATAGACAAGAGTGTGAGCTGTCAGTTTACGCGCCATTTTTAAGGGCCCTCGATGTTGCTAGCATACGACACGCGAGACATCAAGTGGCCCGAGATAGGAAAACGAGCTTTTGTATCGTTATATTTTGTGGGAATATGTTTTTGGCACTATTGTTACTATTGCTATTGTATAAATATTTTCTTATAATCATATTTATTTGGCCCAACTCAACGAAAATAATACACTTCAAAACAAAACTGCTTGCCTATGATAATTTGTCAAACAGAAATGACAAAAAACTTATATTTTTGTTGTCTAATAAGAAACAAAATTAAATTATTTCAATTTAATTTTCTTAATAATTAAATACAATAAAAAAATTATTTCGTAAATTTGAAATACGTAAATATTACCAGTCATTGTTATATAAAAATTCACCATATATCCTACATTCCTACCGCGCACCTGCAAGAAATATGCTGATAACACCTCCTAATCCTAATATAAATCAAGCCCGCAAATTTATGAGCCCGCTGAGCACATGCGTAAATTATGTGACGTGCGTTAAAAATAAAAATACAGCCCTTTAATTTATTACGAACGATAAGAAGTAACAAAATGTCTATGTACATAATTTTCGTTGTAAATTTATGTATTTTCAATTTAGGTTATTTTATGGTGATAAATTTTTTTCTCCTTTGAGATAGAGATTATTACTCGTGCAGTTGTTTTTGTGTACTTATTTCCTCATCCAATTGTATTTTTATTGCAATAATATAAATCACTTATTTAGACCAACTGATAAAGAAACTATATTTTTATTAATTTCACCTATTGTTGCTTCAATCTTTCTCTCACACAGAATCACAAAAGGAGGTTCTAGTTCCTACATTCCTATTGTCCTGGCAACACGTGGCGGTGCTGTATCATCAAACATTTTTTCTTTTTTATATTCCCAATTCTTCCTACCGGCCAGACATATGTTATTATTATTCTACCCATTCATCTTTTGTGTCACATAGAAATGCAAGGAATAGACCGAGTATAATAAGTGACATAATGTCCGAAGCAAAAACTAACTGAATGTTAAAAGAAATATGCGTTCATTCAATATTTTTGATGTAAAACAAACTGACATCGAATGTAAATACTATTGTCGAGTGTTGTCATACGTAAAATAACAAATTTAAATGTATATTTAATGGGCCTTTTTGATGAATGGAGTACGCAAGTTTGCTGGCGTGATCGTTCCGACTTTGTTATTTATGATTATTTGTAAACAAAAACAGACTGGCTGTGGTCAAAGTAATTATTTAAATTGACTATCCTCTGACCCAGTGACAGTATCCGCTAGCTTTAACTTCGATACTCATCGGTTCATTTCCCACTTGGAATACTTATACACAATACATATTGTTTTAGTTGTGAAGTATGTTTACAGTTTAAATGATAACCATTAATTCGAGAACCTTATGAGATTTTGATGCGATGTCGAGACAAAATAAAAAACCTATTTTTAATATCGATAATTGAATATGTTTTATTATTTCTCACCTAACTAGAATATTTGCACATAACCTTATCTATATTTTTGATGTTTCTATCAATTCTATGAAATTATTTTTACTCTACTCTACGCGTATACTATGTACTTGTATGTACTTATGTTTGAAGCTGTTCCATCTCCAAACGTAAAAATAATGTTTTAGGGGCTAAAATAACAAAATACTTATATGAATAAATATTTTATAAAATTGCACGTCTTTTTGTTCGATTTTAATTCGATTTGTGTACTTTATTTCGAAATCTATACATTTGTGAAAAATATTATTTCAAAGTGACACCTTCGTTGGACAGTGCATTGACTTATAATACCATTGCTTATTACAAAAAACTGACTTTTTTTTATTGTATAAGTAGGCGGACGAGCATATGGGCCAACTGATGGTAAGTGGTCACCAACGCCCATAGACAATGGCATTGTAAGAAATGTAAACCGTCGCCTACATCGCCAATGCGCCGCCAACCTTGGGAACTAAGATGTTATGTCCCCTGTGCCTGTAATTACACTGGCTCACTCACCCTTCAAAGCGGAACACAACAAAGTACTTGATTTATGAATAAGTAATTTTCCTATGTAAATATTTAAGCATTTTTCATATATATCATCAATATCGTCATTTATACCACGAAGGCTTGCATAGAGCATAGGGCGCCCTACAGTTAGAACCAGAAAATAGTGGGATGAATGTGGTGGTAATGAGTTTTTATGGTAGGAGTGGTATGTCCAGCAGTGTACAGCAGTGTACATGTGATCAAATACATTATGGAAATTTTCGGTATCCGATGATACAAATCATTAGCAAGAATATGATTGCCATGAGAATGACATATCACTTTTTTTTCAGATGACAAACCAATCAGAATGCATGAACAAATCAGTCGCCTCATAAGTTTTATAAGCGAGATTTTTATATGTTACTCTAAGGTTATTTTACAAATAAATACTAATATTTACAGTTTTAAAAGAAAGGAACCAATCATTTCCGTATTGTTCTAAATAATAGCTTGTATTGTAAACAGAATCTTTTGTACCAAAATTAAAATTCGATGAGTTGTTTATTATTATACTTTATGTATGTATATGCAACGACCGTCTGTGTGTCCGTTTATTCACGGTGGCACAAATATGTCACGGTCTTTTGACAGACAAATTTATAATTTACATCGATAAAAAATTATACGAAAATTTCATCTTAAATGCAAACCAATAAGGTTCAATTTTGATTAAGGTCTTATTTGGTGGACGTAAAATAAATTTGTTTTGTTTTAAAGGCGGATCTCGAGTTTTGGTTACGTAATAAGCACCCTGCGCGTGAGTTGAAACCGAGAAGTATTTCATGAGCACTTATGCTAATATTACTTTAATACACATTGTGATATGATGGCATCCGATAATAAGCCTTCAGTACATAGGTAATAAGTTCCCGAGTAATGAGCGTATTTTTATGTATAATTATGCGTTTTCAATACCTACTGGTTTTGTAATAAAAACATTTAGTCGTACCTACTTTGGAATAATAAATTACAAGAATATTAATAATTTTAAGGAAGTTGTATCAAAAATAATGATCCGCCTCTGCAGTTAAAGGATACATTATAACAAGCGTAAAGCAAACACAAGTGCACTATTTTAACAAGATTGCACTCACAATGTACCTGTTACAAAATAAGACTTCCTGTACCGACAAAGAGTATCGACAATTTGCCACGCCCGAATCAAAATATATTATCGACCTATAAATCCAGCAAAAACGCGAACTGGCAACATCGGATGCGATTGAAAAAAAAATTGCGATGCCGTTCGCACAATCAATCAAGCGCTAAGCCAATAAACCTCAACGATGCTCTTTTGAATTTGGAATTCGATTTTTGTTGAGCCATTGTCGAGTCTGGCCGGCGGCGGCGCGAAGCTGCCTTGACGAATTGCACAATGAAAGGGCAAGCGGAAGTGAATATGCCGGTGTCTCTTACTGAATAGCGGGTTTGATGCGTTCAGGAACTATTGAGGTCGCTGTAGATAGGTGAACGGACGTAGGGATAGCACGAACATAAAGCGTAGACATAAATCTAAATTTTATGTCAATTTCAATGTCTACTTTATTTTATTAAAAATATTCTATTAATTATGGTAAATTGTAATAAAAGAAACTTCCATTTAAAAGAAATTCATTCGTTTTAATAAGTGTAAGTAATTTATTAACCGTTTTACAATATTTTTTAATATTTATAATTAAAAAAAATCAATTAACATTAACAATAAAATATATTCTTCTGACGTTACATTAGCGATATCAAAACGTTTGTAAAATATTGTATAACAATACAACGCCCCCTATTGAATAACTAAACTGCTATTGTAACCCTTGTGAAAAAAATACCGTTCAGGGTTGCCAGCAATAAAATTAAACATACCATAAAGGTAGTAATAATGAAATATGTATTACATGGGTATAATGTTGTTAGCCCCCGTTTAGTATGAATGGGCCTTTTTATAGTCCGTTTGACTTGTACCTTTTGTGAAAAATTGTGCGTGAAATCGTTCGAGATTTGATTGATTTATTTTATTCAATTCAAATCATTGTTTCCTTTCATGTGTTTGGTAGTTTTACTAATTACAGGGGTAGAAACGCATTTATGTATTGATGTGATCATAAGTAGTAAACTTATTTAAGGTGAATCTCCTTCGAGAGTAAAATTTCAAGTTCGATTTGAAGTGCAACGTTTCTGTGTGTAAATGTTTGTCAAGCGTTTCTGTGTGTGAGCGTTTGTTAAACGTGTCTGACTTAATTAGGTTTATATTATGCTAAATTGCACGCGCTATCGTTGTCATTTGATATCGTCTATCGTTTTTGGTTTTGTTACCAAGTAAGGCATTACAAATGCTTTAGATAATATCATTTGCAATAGAAATTAAAACTATGGAGTAAAACTCGAGGATTATATAACTTAATAAAAAGTTACCTTAAACTTAAGATACATGCGTTTAGAAAGTGAACACTTTCTCCATTAAACCCAAATTGGATTTACCTAACCAGGATATATTGCAGTTCAAAAACGAAACAAAACTCAATTTCAAGCCTTATTGCTATTGTACTAAGGAGTACAATTCTAAAATGCTGTGTTTGATGTCGTAAAACCTTACTTTCTTAGCAAGTCGGAGATGTTCCACGGCCAGTTCACACTAATTAGTGTTAATCAAATAATGTCCTCTTTGGCTTCAAAACTAGCCGCTTCCGTAGTCTTAGCCCCCGTGTGAAGAACCATGGAAAATATTACGAAATAGCATGAAATCAAATAGTAACAGCCAGTCAATGTGCCACTAACATAGGTTAAGGCCTCCTCTCCATTTCGAGGAGAAGTTTTAGAGCGGATTCCACCAAGTAGCTCCAATGCGAGGAGACATACCTGGAGGAATGGCTCATGCACTCCACGCAGCTTTTATCTCGATATTCTCCTTAACATCCGACGGTAAAATGAATAAGCAAAAATTAAGGACATGAAAATTCAGTGCTGCTTGCCCTGGTTCATCACAATATAAATTGTTGACTGAATTATAGTTTTGATACGCCACGAGTACCTATTTTTATCTAGATCTTTGATCTTACGTACCTTTAACACTAGGTACTCTGTAAGGACAAATTCGAAACTCACTGAGGAAGAGGCACGATCGTTAAATATCAATTTAGGATTTAAAAGTTACACTCATCAAAGTAACGTGTCACTAAGTATGTTTTCAACAATACACGGGTGAGATACGAAACGCGCTCTTACAGCATTGCTGAGGATTTTTTAATGGGAAAATAGAAAAGGTTTGTGGTATATCTAGATATACATATGACTAATACTAATTATAATACTAGTTCACTTAATATCATAACGCTTTTAATCTACCAATCTATGCATTTATTATCTCAGTCTCTTAGACCATAAACCACGCACAAAGTCCGTATTCACTTGGATATCACTAAATTCCTCAGGTCATCATTATGATCAAAACAAATAAAATATATATCATTAGGACTGAAACTACAAGCTACGTAGCAGATTATTTAGTGATACTATTTTTCAAATAACTATACCATTAAAAATATAACGCATATTTTTTGTATCTCTCGTAAGCTGGTTGTATAAATATATAATAATAACAGCATTTAGTACATTACTCTGAAAGGGCTGCAAGCCTATCTCAGTAGTAACCATCTATCTATTCATCATATTTATTCTACTACCAAAATTCAATATTATACACGTGTTATTCCGATTTGAAGAGTCATGTTACTACAGGTTCAAGTGAAATAAAATCTTACTTCCAAAAGATGGTGGCGCATGGGCAATGGTGAGATGTTGATATTTTATTATATATAAAGCCTACCATTTTTTAAATTAAAATGAAGCATACAGTGAAATTTAATAAAAATAATTCTATATAAAATAATATTAGAAGAAGAAGAAGTAGAAAATATAAAAGTGTTTTCTAAAAATGAATGAATATCAAACATAATGAGAAAAATGACTTATCACGTGAACGCGGCAAATCACGGGGCTTAAAAACTGACATAAATTTATAAGGAGACATCCGAGATGTCAAAGATATTCGCAAAGTATATAATTAAGATAAATAATGAGACATTCTGTTATCAGCAGATAAAGCACGTCATGGAATATTCCGTTTAATTACAAGTTTTAAGATGTTATCAAAGTGTTCATTATTTATTATAAGAAGGTGTATCTTTTAATTGTACGTATATTAACCGTGTTAGACTTGTGAAAGACCTATCATCTGAGGGTTATTTCAATGACGCAATGATGATGTGAAATAGAACTGTCAAATAACATGTTTTCCTCACTCGACTACTCAACTCTTTTGACAAATGAATAATACGATATCTTAAAATAGACTTAAGTCAATAATGACTTAGTATTAATGTTCAATTCGTAAAAAAAATGGCGCCTACGATTATTTTTTATGTAAATGTTAAATGATTCTTGCGGTTTCGCGGAATTAGTTCTAGGCCTAATATTCTACGGCATTCAAACTAAAATAACGATGAATAATATTTTTTTTAGTCTTTTTTTAGGCATGTTAATGTTAACATACATACTTGGGCTAATATCTGCTCTCTTTGTGCCTTTTCTTGAGGAACTTAAGTTTTTGAACTCATTCCACGATGCTTCTCCAATTCTGATTTGTGTATGTTGCAGTAATTTATCCGACAATTGCATATTCTACAAACATTGTATTGTTAATAACCTAGGTGCTTTACTAGATGCTAGGGCTCTCATAAGGCACAGGACTTTCGCAGGGCACACATCAGATATTGTCGCTAAAAAGCAATACTTAGTTCTATTACGTTCCGGTTTGAAGGATGAGTGAGCCAGTGTAACTTAAAGGGATATTACATTAAGATTGGTGGCGCATTGACGATGTAACATAAGGAATGGTTAACATTTATAGTGATGAACGTTAATGTCTAAGGACGATGGTGACCACTCCCCCTTTTGCTCGTTCACCTACCTTTAACATAAAACATAATTATATATAATAAACATTACGACACAAAACAACCAAGTAATTGTTTTGTTGTTTACTTTTATCATTTTATATATTAACATATAATTTGAAAATAAAAAACAATCTTATTTATAACAAACATTTTGCTCTAATAATTTCTTAAATATGTGTTTAAGTTACTTAGTGTTAAATAACATAGAATCACGCGAGTCAATATTAAATAAGTATTTATGTGGAAAAATAATATTTTTGTTGCAATCCAGAGTATATTATACGAATTAAACAATAAATATTTGCTTCCGTCAAATACCGTCTAAGTCGCGGCTTATAAATTTGGATACTTGCATTATTAAATAATCTATAAATAAGATAGATTTAATTACAATATGATTTGATTAACTAATAGCTGCATTTTGAGTTTTGAGTGTGTACATAACATGCAAAGGTGTTACATATTCAGATTTTTTTTAAATATGGCGTGCAACGGGCGTATTCATTGTAGGTCTCGTTTGAACGCGACGTTTATGTACGAGTATGTAAATGTTTTACTTCTGCCATGTATTAGTAACGTCTTTTTTATATACGGAATGATTTAATAACCTTTGTTGGTAAATGTCTTAATTGTCGTCATATATATACATGTCCATATATAAATACATACTAGTTTCCACCCATGTCTTCGCCCGCACGGGGGGCGAGGGGAAAGTTGTTAGGCATCATGTCTGTACCCCTGACAACCTGTATTCTATTTAATAATGATCGGTTTAGTAGTAAAATCGTGAAAGCATGACAAACAAACAAACTTACGCATTAATTATATTATCAAGTTATTACAGAGGAAGCTAAAACTTAGAGTTTATTTAAGAAAAATAACATCGTCACTTTTTAAATTAAGAATATTTGTGTTCATTTAAAATTTCAAATATCAATAGCATGTATATAATTTTAAAGATTTGTTCTCAATCATTATTACATAAGACAAGGCTGTTATTGCGGCAACTGAACGTGCCTTCTTCATTATCACATTCTTGTCCGCAGGACTTTCTGAGCCTTACACAATGTGGCAAGCTCTTAGCCTAAATCAAAGCAAAATATATGAAATGGAGACATTAAATATAATAATGGTGACGATGCTGACCCTGTGACCGACTTCGATCGCAGCCATGCTCAGCGGAGTATACTGAACACACACACAGGTGTAGAAGTACCCGCTGAGTTTTAAGAAACTTCGCCGGTGCTTCTCAGGTCAGCCGGTGGTAGTTTCTAATTTGACAATCGATAAGTATATAATTGTAATTTATATTAAACAAAGGGTTTTGATTTGATTACGTGCTTACGTACGGTAATGTTCATCTCTTACATTCTCATAAAGTACAGATCTTGCTGATTCCGTACTCTTACTGAGAATATTCGACAAAAATATTTTATTGTTCCGACCCGGGGCTCGAAGCCAGAACCTTGGGATCTAAAGTCTTATATCTAGCCACTAGACCAACGAGATAGTAAGTCATTATCTTATAACAACAAAACAAATAACAATTTAAACAAAGATAATTTCGCTCTCGTATTTTCTAAACATGCGGCTTACGAACTTTATTAAATCAAAGTTAAGTACTTAGAAATATTTCTCACAATACGTTGAAATTTCATTTATTCTATTTAAGTTTCTCTCTGTATTGCCTAGACTTAGTTCCACTATAATAGTTTCTAGTTTAAAAATATTTCATTATATTCCAACATATTCTTGTCTTCTTACTTAGAATTATGAGTTTCCTACAAAAGTAACTATTTTTCTTTAACTTTGCTTAGAATCATCTCTACTAATTATAAATGGTGTGGTTTTTAGTTCGTCTCTATTTACATGGTAACGAAACAAACGTTCGATATGATTTCTTTCAAAGAAGAATTAACTGGAGACTGACATAAAAAAAGCCATAAATTTTAAAGAATAAAAAAAAACACGAAGAATTCTATTTTTAATAGTGTTACAATATATGTAGATATATAAAATTGTCACAATACAATGATTGATATAAGATATAGAGTATGCAGCTGTTTAACAAGTATAAAAATTCTACATTCCTAATATATATATATAATGTTCAAACGATTCTATTTCCATATGTAATTTTCCATAACATTTGTACACGAGGTCGTACAAGATGGCCGTTCAGTGCTAACGATTTCAGTAAACATAATTATTGGAAGTCACACGTCCGTGCATTATTTGATTTAACTTATTGGACAACATGGATTATGGCATTGTGAAATACAAGATTCAATATCATGAATTTTATCATATCGACATTTCTATTTATAATATTATTTAAAATAGTTAAAGTAGCAGCCTGTGAATGTCCCACTGCTGGGCTAAGACCTCTTCTCTTTGTAAGGAGAAGGTTTGGAGCTTATTCCACCACGCTGCTCCAATGCGGGTTGGTGGAATACACATGTGACAGGATTTCAATGAAATTTGACACATGCAGGTTTCCTCACGATGTTTTCCTTCACCGTCAAGCACAAGATGAGTTATAATCACAAATTAAGCACATGAAATTCAGTGGTGCTTGCCCGGGTTTGAACCCACGATCATCGGTTAAGATTCACGCGTTCTTCACTCACCCTTCAAACTGAAACACAACAATACCAAGTAATGCTGTTTTACGGTAGAATATCTGATGAGTGGATGGTATCTACCCAGACCGCTGCCGAGTAAAATAAAATAGCGGTAAAAACCGATACATATGAATTATCACAGTCGCATCACGACTTTTGGGACGAGCCGCGATCAATTACATTTATATCGCTAAACAAATACATATTAGCTTCGATACGTTACAAGAATCTTTGCGGACTTGAATTGAAAACACAAATACTGGACTTGCGCTTTTTATGCTTCGTTTATTTAACTCGCTGAGCGAGTACTTAAATACAACAACTTGATAGGCAAGTATTATTTAGAATACACGAGACATGAACATCTGATGATTCTTCACAGAAGCCGGTTACAAATATTATAAATTCGAAAGTTAATTTGTTTTTAACGCTTCCAAGTATTGATCGCTCAAGCGATCATGATGAAATTTTTCATATACTTTGTTAAGGGTATTGAAAAAGATATATGGTATCTCATAAACATACACACACACGCGCAGGTTCGCCCGTAAAGTAATATATATTATAAAACTTAACACTGTTCTCTTATTCACTTATCATGAACATACCGTTAGCGTAGCCTGATAAGACTTGAGAACTCGAAATGTAAATTAATAATATCCGCTTTACCTATAAATAAAGGTTTTTAGAATTGTTTGACAGACAATGCAGCGATTTTCTTTGAAATTTCAAACCAATGATGACCGTTTTTTTGATTATATATGTAGGCGGACGAGCATATAGGCCACCTGATGGCAAGTGGTCACCAACGACCATAAGCAATGGCGTTGTTGAAATGTTACACATCGCTTACATCGCCAATGCTCCACTAACCTTGGAAATTAAGTTGTCATTCACCTTTCAAACCGGAACACAACAATACAAAGTACTGCCGTTATGCGGTAGAATATCTGATGAGTGGGTGATATCTACCCCCGAGCTACCATCGAATAGAGTTGATAGAAATAAATCAGTGTTTAACTAAACAACAGCTAAACAATGTCTAAATCATTTGTAATTGTTTCATTTTGTACGCTGATTAAATACTTATATGGCATGCACACACACAGATCTATCTATACGTATATGCACAATCTTAAGTGTTAGATATTAATTCACCAAATACACGGACATATTTATGGCGTTTTAATGAACTACATGTAATATGCGAGTGTGTATGTAGATAACCTTGAACGTACAATGTCAGCTTGTATTCGACTGATAATGCTTCTTTTTAAACATAAATATACAATATTCAAATTTACATAAAATATTTTATAGTTGTCATGAGTAAATGGGTAAACTACAATTATTATATTTGAATGATATTATTATAAGAAATTTATAAAAAATATTTTCTCCATTGCATATATTTCTAGACATTGAATTGGTCTATCTAGAAAAAGTAGAGTATAATTCAGCACAACGAAACGTCACAGACCCATTTTATAGTTGATTGTAGTTTTTTTTAGGATAGAAGGACAAGGATAGCAGGCCACGCTTTCTCCTTTCATAATCATGATAAAAATCGAACAAGGTAAGAAAGTGTCGAAGTGTACCTATGTAAGTACCTAATGAAAGTCCCTAGTTAAAATGCACTAAACGATCTATTAAATTATGAAAATTTGCTTTCAAGAGAGACAGCGTAAACGAGGCTTCGAGCAAAGGGTACCGAAGTTCAAAGCATAGCCGATAATTTACGACGTCTGGTCTCACTTGTCTCATTAACACGTGACTTGAAGATGTTCTGTATTCACTCTGGAACTAAAATTGTAATTTGGTAAACTTTTTTGAACAGTAATATTAATTTTATAAATAAAAAAAAGGTAAGCTAGGCGATAATAATTATCTACCGGGTTTGTTAACAGCCTTGGTGGTAGGGCTATGTGTGTGGTGCATTGGCACCAATGTCTATAGGCGGTGGTCACCCCTTACAGATCATCAGTTGCCTGTCCACCAGTACTCGCCCGTAGTCATAGACATTGGCAATGTAAGATATATAACCTTACCTTACATCGCCACCAGCCTTGGCAACTAAGACGTTATGTCCTTTGTACGTGAAGTTTCACTGAAACACACCCTTCAACCCAGAACACAATAATATAAAGTACTGCTATTAGCAGCGGTATTTAGCGGTAGAATATCTGATGAGTGGGTGAACTTACCCAAACGGGCTTGCACAAAGCTCTCCCACCAAGTAAAGAACGTTATAATTATTGATACTGCCCTATATTAACAAACTATTCCAGTTACTAAATAAATACATAAAAATAGAGTCAATTATGAAAATATATAGATAAATTTAACCTAGTTTAAAGTTTTCTTAAATACAAACACGTAAATAAAGATTTTTATCAATGATAGCGACAAATTACACAAGTGGCGTTGTTGGCGAACCGAAAGTGCTTGAAATATAAATATTATGTTTATATATTGATAGAGTAAAGCGTTCGTCAAACAGTGTAGTGTACGATGCCAATATTAACACTAGTTATCATGCCTGAACCTGCCTACCAAGGTCACGGCCAGGGGTGGATCGGTACACATTTACCGTGTCAATATTAAAAATGTTTTCAAAAGCGGTACGTCTGCTAACGATTGTTGTTCAGTTGACATTAAATTCTTATGTATATTAATAATTATTGTATAATATAATATTTGTATATATTTATTCAAGTGTATGTTTATAATATCTACATTGGAACAGCGTGGTAGAAGTTGCAGATCTCCTCAAAAGGAGAGGAGGATTTAATCTAACAATGGGACACTTAAAGTTATGTGTCTGTATTGAATTGCTACAATGGATTAAAACAAAACAATGTGGACTGCGTTTACTCTTTATTAGACTACCAACCAAAGTTAAAATTCTAAACTAATCCAATTAAATTTTATTGGTTTGACTCGGCCATTCAAAAGTATTCTTATGCTTATTTAATAAATTGTTTATTTTGTTTTGGTATTAGAACGTTATATTACATGTCTTTGCCTGCTTGACTGTTATAAAAAAAATGAAATCTGTATTTAAAATTCAAACCGGTCATTGGTGACGTAAGCCGTATGTGTTGTAATATCCTGATAAATATAAAAGCTGACTCGAATTTTCTCAATTTGATGAATAAGGGTTGCCTTAGAACTTTATAGTATGTATCTGCCTACCCTTCAATACATGATGAGAATGCAGCAATTTAGGATGTTATGTTTCTAAAATTTATTATTATTGTTAAAAATTGTAATCAGTATAATACTAATAGTTTAAAAAAACTAAAAAAACACGCTAAGATTATCCAGCGAAACGTCGAAAAAAAAAAACTGTTATCAAATTATTGCATTGTCATCGGTCCTTGATACGTATGCAAAGTTTCAAATTAATCAGACTTCTGGAAATTGGTGAAAATTAAGTTCAAAGATTCCGTTACATACAACCCAAGCTAATAAAAGCGTGTTAAAATATATAGATAGATAGTTGATGTATATGATTGATAGGTTTTATACTAACTCATTTTATAGTAGCTCATACTAGATGCGCTGCAGCACCTACATATATATAATACTACGATATTGTGTTCGTTAAGAAAAAAATAAAAATTAAATTTTTTGCAGTTTATTCAATAGTTACATGTAACCTTCGGAATACCACATGAACAAATATATAAAAATTATGGTATCTACCTCTATGTAATTTACGTAAACAGATTAATTAAAGAGTATTATATGTGATAACGATCGCATCACGAAATGCCGACTTAAAAAAACCCAAGTAAATCCAATTCACAGAAGGAATTTTTGAATCTACTCATAATATATATTAACTTGGATAGAATAAGTATATTTATATTTCTTTGTCGTATTTTCAGCATGTAGTAGATACAGTTATTGTCTATATCTATATAAATTGAAGTGCCCGTCTGTGATTTCATACAATTGAATCTTTTTATGGACAATTGCAAGTTACGAAAAACAAATAATATTTTTTTACACGTTTTTTCCCTTAAATGCACGAAACGGGCATGTAACTTGCAACACATATATATTTGGTATGTACATGAAAACTCAATAGTCCTTGCCCAAACTTGAACTCGCAATTTTCGGCTGACATTCAGGCATTCTAGCCACTGAGCGATCTGTCTCTAAGCATAGGATAAAATAATTTCACCTCAAATAATACTCTGACAAATAATGCATCATTATGTTGGAGCTACCCATGACACACTTATCATTGAGAAGTTCCCGTAGCCATCTGTTCATCAGTTCCACAACACCAAATGATACTTTCTGAATGCAATTGTTAATGAAAATACCATAATCGTTTTATTTATGATATCTTTTATGAGTATCTAATATCCCTCCATTGAGTACCTTATCTCCCTCCCATTCCTCAGTGAATCCATTTTGGATTTTCATAACGACAACATCAAGCTAGAAGTATATCCATTAAAATGAATAAAAAATGTGAATCAAACCGCCATGTACTATTATCGGATTAAAAAATAAATAAAGAATTGTTAAAAAAAACCTTTTTTTTAATATGCTTTTGTGTTTGTTTTTAATATTTTTAAATTATAATAATAAATTGATACAGTATATTTTTATTTCCAGAAAATTATCTTTGGAGACAAGTGTTCTGATGGTTTGATTTATTAGCAACTTTTAGTAATAATTTGTAATCCAAATAACACCTCCGCGTTGACGGCTAATGTGTTTATTGTTTGCCCTTCAAAGGTTAAGGAAATAAAATACGTGCAATAGCTTACAATATATAAAACTCAGAGTAGGTAATATTAGGAGTTTGATTTTATATCTATGTTCGATGACACTTATATATAGCGAATTATTTTATTTTATTTCATAGGAAGGCGGACGAGCGTATGGGCCACCTGATGGTAAGTGGTCACCAACGCCCATAGACAATGGAATTGTAAGAGATGTTAACCATTGCTTACATCGCCAAGGCGCCACCCACCTGGGGAACTAAGATGTTATGTCCTTGTGCCTGTAATTACACTGGCTCACTCACCCTTCAAACCGGAACACAACAGTACCAAGTACTGCTGTTTTGCGGTAGAATATCTGATGAGTGGGTGGTACCTACCCAGACAAGCCAGCACAAAGATCTACCACCAAGTAAATTATTAAAATGTTAATGTATATGAGTATATTTAGTATGACTATATTATATAGTGCTAATATTTATTTATTACAATGAGCACATGCCATTCCAATATTGGTTTCCGTATGTGGATACAATAAAACTATTTTCTCTCCGCGGTTTCGCATGCGTTTAAGGGATTAGGGTTATTGGGTAAAAGTAGCCTATGTTCTCAAGTTTCAAGTTTGCTGCGGACAAAATTTCATCAAAATCAGTTCAGTAGTTGAGCCGTGAAAGCGCAACAGACAGACAGTGACTTTCACATTTATGATATTAAACTGAGTATTTATTAATTACTGTATGGGTGCATACATATTCGCATATCTAGACTAAGTAAGCTGAGATGGCCAAATGGTAAGAACGCGATACTCTTAACCGACGATCGTGAGTTAATCCCGGGTAAGCACCGCTGAATTTCATGTGATTAATTTGATTATAATTCATGTCGTGCCTGACGGTAAAGGATAACATCCAGAGGAAACCTGCACGTGTCAAATTTCAATTAAATTCTGTAACATGTATATTCCACCAACCCGCATTGGAGCAGCGTGGTGGAATAAGCACCAAACCTTCTGCTCAAAAGAGAAGAAGAGGTCTTAGCCCAGCAGTGGGACATTTATACGCTGTTACTATAGAGTAAGTTGTAGATCGCATGCTCTCTTTTGCTTAAAAAAACGGGCTCCTGCGTCCTACTACGAAGTAAACATCATATAATTCTCTTATTCATCAATCACAAATATTACTGTTACAAAGACAACGATACAAGCTGGATACTTGGTGGTAGAGCTTTGTGCAAGCTCGTCTGGGTAGGTACCACCCACTCATCAGATATTCAGCCGCAAAACAGCAGTACTTTGTATTGCTGTTCTGGTTTGAAGGGTGAGTGAGCCAGTGTAATTACAGGCACAAGGGACATAACATCTTAGTTCCCAAGGTTGGTGGCGCATTGGCGATGTAAGCGATGGTTAACATTTCTTACAATGCCATTGTCTATGGGCGTTGGTGACCACTTAGCATCAGGTGGCCCATACGCTCGTCCGCCTTCCTATACAATAAAAAAAAAAAGCGTTAATATGGCAATAGTTGACGGGCCGAGTTTTACATCGCTGTAAAAGTTGCAGGCTCGATCCTGACCCCTTCGGCTACTGTCATCCCCATACAAGAGCCAGTAATTCCCTAAAAAAGGTATCGCTAGCATTCTATATAAAAAAATTACATAATGATCACCTTGATCTTCTAGGAGGTGATTGTATTGCACGAAATTGCGCTACAAATGACCAAATATATGTATTTAATGCTTCAAAGTAAATTGCTTGGATTACAATGTCGGCGTTACCAAATATTTTGTGTGCAAACGACTTGTTTACTCTGTGTCTATGTGCTCTGCATATATTTTGTTAACCCACAATCGGTTGACCTTAGATGAAAATATTCATATAGTAGATAAATTACAAAAAATATTCAATAATTGATAAATCTTTTCTAATAACAATAGAATTCCTGGACGAACTACGAGAAATATTATTTCTTCTTTGAAAATCACGCTTCAGCATCAAGAAGGTGCTGGGTTGTTTATTTGCAGCTGGTAATTCACTAAACATTGAAATGCATATTCAAATGCTTTATTCGTGATTAAAGATTTATAAAAAAAATGTATTTATAGTTTATAATGAGCCCGATTCTATTAGTTCTTTTTCTTATGAAAATCTAGCGACTCGCCCCGACTTCGTCCGAGACAATTCTATCTTAGTAGATATTTTACAAGATTATTTTTGATACAACCTAAAGTAGGTTGCATTATTGCAATTTTCGTAGGGATATCTTATTTTTTTAAAGTAAAATATTTTAATCTTACAGCCTATTTTACTCACTGTTAATGAAGTTTTTCGTAGATGAAAGAATTTTTAAAATTGGTGTAATAGTTTTTTATTTTATCCATTACGAACTAGAGACTAAAATCAAAACTTATCTTTTTTCTATTATTGCACAGGAAGGCGGACGTGCGTATGGGCCACGTGATGGTAAGTGGTCACCATCGCCCATAGACATTGGCATTGTAAGAGATATTAACCATCACTTACATCACCAATGCGCCACCAACCTTGGGAACTAAGATGTTATGTCCCTTGTGCCTGGAATTACACTGGCTCAATCACCCTTCAAACCGGAACACAACAATAGCAAGTACTGCTGTTTTGCGGTAGAATATCTGATGACTGGGTGGTACCTACCCAGACGAGCTTGCACAAAGCTCTACCACCAATTAAATTCTCTTTATAATTTTATTATTATATGATGAAAAAAAAAATATTTTCTAAAAGTTTCAAAAGACGGTTCGTATTAATTGATTTTACCATTTATTTAGTGAAGACATTATTATAACTCTGCGTTTATTATCGAATTCCTTTATTCGATTTACTTACTCGCATATTATCATTGATAATATTTAGGTAATTATTTTTATTCTGCGGGACAAAGACTGGATACATATACGTAATTGTTAACAATGAATCACTTTAGCAACATGCAACAAACAGAAAGATAAATAAGACTCTTAATTACGCAAACATTATAATCCTAAAGTCCTCATTTACACATATTAGGTACATTGTTATGTCTTTACATAGAATACGGGTGTATTGACTATATTAATAAAGGTTTAACTTCAAGGCTTATGAAAACACAAACCACGCTGATCTTTGTATGTATAATTTTATATATTTTTTCATCAAATAAATCTGTTGTAAGCGATTTATGAACTAAAATATTATGTTTCTATACTTAACTATATATATATATATATATATATATATATATATATATATAGTGTAGTAAATACTGAATTTTGATTATCGAATATTTTATATAGGTACACAACCTACCTACGCAAATCAAGTAAAACATTTTTGACTGATTAAAAATTATATTATGTATTGTGTTCGTAATGTATTTGTTAAAAACATTATGAAAGATGGTCCAAAGTCACATGATAAGGTCTCGGTTCCAGAAAACAAACTCTTGCGCAGTGGCGCGAGCGCTCAGCAAACATGGCGGGCGATAAGGCCGCCATCTTGGTTAACTCGGATCGAGGTTACGACGTCTCACGGTAAATTTAAATTATGATTTCATATTACCCAGTCTTCTTTACCTACAGTATTTAATATTTGTAATGTTTTATTTTTATTTTAATGAAAGTGAACCTTTTTGACATATTATTGGCGCCATGTTGAAAGGGACCTTTTCAGAGAAGAAAAAAAACCTATACTACAGACAAACCTATATCTTCATTTCTGGGAAAAAGAGTTGCGTTCCTAGGGAAGAAATATTTAAGTTGTCGTTGAATGTGAAGTAAAAAGTCTAGAAACTAACAATATTTTCTATCTGTGTTACACTCACAAATTACTATTATGGCGCCTTCGTTTATTTTAAGTTATTTACGATTACAGTATTACTTCCGAAAGTCACAGTCTAAAAATCTTTGTGATTTGAGAAATATAACAAAATTAGTGCCATGTTTTAGTGATGTTTCATTATGAATTTATTCATTTTACAATGATCATACTATGCAGTTTTCTTAAAGAGCAGCATAGCTGCCTCACCTCATTCCGTGGTTGTCGTAAGTCGACTCAGGAAATTTATAAAGCTCATCGAACACGTTAGCCCTTCAGCTCCCCTTGTGAGGGAGAACTAATCTACCAGCAAAAAAACCAAGTAGGTGTCAGGTACAGGGCGATGTAGAAGTCTGCCAAAACCTTTTTCCTTACTTCGCTGACACAAGCAAATGGGATATGGGCACGCTAACGATGATATTGATCGAAGTGTTCACTTTAAGCAAACCAAGTATTATTTTCTTATTTTCTTTTTGTTAATATGCTCATATTCTTACAACTCCCAGCCCCATATTTTTATGTGAAGTCTTATTTATGCAAAATTATTCTGGCAACTGTTGACTAACAGGCTGCTGTTTTAGCAATACGACCATTTTATAAAACCATTTTTGTGGTATTCTTGCTATTATTTTCCTTCTTTTATTTTTTGTGTGTTTAAGTGGTGACATTATATTATACATTTAGTAAATTGACGATTAAAAATTACTGCCTGAGTATATTTTAATTTTATTATTAGGTTAAACCTACTGTTTTAGAAAATACAAAAACATCATTTTTATTACTTTATTTCCTTTCTGAGTACGAAAGCATAAACAAAAATTTACTCATAAGGTGTATTCCACGAAATAGTGAATCATGATTACTTATATTTTGAAGGTATTATCAGAATAATTTGCATTTTTTTTCAGTAATTGATCGTTGAATGTGCTAATGACTCATGTACATTCTTTCACAATGTAAGTTATGATTTCGCAAAGCATACATGCACAATTAATATTCAAATAGATAAAACTGTTATCTTTAGTAGAAAAACAGGCTAATCCTGTCGCCGAGCGAGACGGAGAACAAATTTGCTGTATCAACAATCCACTGGCACCTTACATTGGTACGTATGCCTAAAGGTCGAGACACATTCTGAGTATATAAAATCGATTCAATAACAACTCGAAACAATTTTATGAATAAATGATTATTTCACTATAATTTATTATTATATAATTATGTTAATTACTTTATATAGAGTCCATATTTCGGGAATTAACTAATCCATTCTCATTTATCGTAATAATAATGATTGTTCAATTTTTGTTTCATAATATAATTATTTAGAAAGTCAATTAACTTAAAATTTTTGATCTGTAATTATACCTGTCTTGCCAAAATTAGATGTTCTTAATAATGTTCATTCATAACATTATTGTGTGTCCAATATTTATATATCCGCTTTATATCTTAAAACAACTCCGTCCATTTTATATACCATAAAACACATAAGACTATTTAATTATAATAACAAGAACAAAATCAATCGAATCGTAATCGATATTCCAACGAAAGTAAAGTGTGTCTCCACCTTATCGTATAGTCCACCGCTTACACTGCAAATATTTCAACAAAGATACAGGGGCGCTCAACTCTAACTTTAACTACCCTGTGTATACAGGCTTATGAGGGAAAGCGAATAACGTACGCTAATACGTATTATAATTGCAACGATGTGAATGGATCGTTCTAGATTTACTTTTGATTGTGTATTCGTTTAGATTAACGGGTAATAGGGTGATTATTACTATATGATTTCATTGACTTCCTCATTGGTCTAGTGGCTACATGTAAGGCCACAGATCCGGTGGTCATGGGTTCAAATCCCAGGTCGAGCCAATAAAATGTTATTGAGATTTTCTGCGGAAAATTCTTAGTAGAAGCCCGGAGTCAGGAATTTGGAAGTGAGTAAACTCCCGTGCCTCGGAAAAGCCATTGGCCCTGCGCCTGAACTCTTTCCGGTTGTGCCGAATTGCCGTCCCATCGGGTTATAAGAGTTAGAGAATAGAGAATGCACCTGTGTTTGTGCACACACTTGTGCACTATAATATCTCCTGTGCAGTTGGCTTATCTCTTTTGAGATTGGCCGCCGTGGCCGAAATCGGTCAGGAGGACTACTATTATTATTATGATTTCATTGATCTGGCGGTATGATTATATAGAGGTGTAATAGGTGAAGTTCTAGTTGATTACTATAGTTTTATTTATGTTATAGGCCGGAGGACGAGCAAATGGGACACCTGATTGTAAATAGTCACCATGGCCCATCATAGGCATTGGCGTTGTAAGAAGCAATAACTATTTCTTACATTACCAATGCGCCACCGACATTGTTAACGGATATATTATGTCCCTTGTGCCTACATTTACACTGGCTCACTCACCCTTCAAACCTGAACGCAACTATAAGTATTGCTGTTTGGCGGTAGAATATCTAATGGGTGGGTGGTACGTATAGTAGTATCCTGAAATGACTGTCTCGTTGGTCTAGTGGCTTGATATAAGGCCGTAGACTCGGTGGTCCTGGGTTCAATTCCCAGGTTGGGCCAATAAATAGTTATTGGGGTTTTCTTTAAGAAAATTCTCAGTAGCAGCCCGGAGTCTGGAAGTTGGAAGTGTGTACACTGCCGTGCCTCGGAAAGCACGTTAAGCCGTTGGTCCTGCGCCTGAACTCTTTCCGGTCGTGTCGGATTGCCGTCCCATCGGATTATGAGAGCTAAAGAAAAGAGAATGCACCTGTGTTTGCGCACATACTTGTGCATTATAATATCTCCTGCGCAGTTGGCTAATCTCTCTTGAGATTGGCCGCCGTGAAATCGGTCTGGAGGACCTTAGTATCCTAAAAAAATAGCACAAGCACACAGATAAAACACAGACCCTATAAAAGTAGCAAAAAGGATAATCTTCACGATTCTTCTCCACATAATGCTTATTATTTACTATATACCTTATTATATTACTATATACCTACTCCTCCCGATAGAATGACTGAGTTGAGAGACCGTACGAAATGACCACATTTGACATGCTCGAAAAATTCCTATGTAATTAATTTGATTCTCTTACTGTAACTATAATAAACTAATATTCATCACATTTTACGAATATTAACTGGCAACACATTACCATATTACAAGTTTTAATTTAATTTATTTAAATACACAAGATTGATAATTGCATACAATTGAATTTCGATTCAATTTTTTGTTACATTTGTCTGTAATTATACCGATGGGTCGGTAATAAAAAAGGCAAGTGGCTCAATATTAATTTTACTGTATACTCATCTATGGATCAAACTCTATCTCTTACTCTATCTCTTACTCTCTCTCTTTCGGTGATTTACTTGTTGCCTTTACATTGACGAGAAAAATCAATTGTTTTGTCTTTTGACCTTGAGTATTTTTTTGGGTATTTTTGATATTTTATATGCAATAGTATACAGAAGACATACCAATTCTCAGCTCTATACGAACTATAGCTAATTGAAATGTCCATTTTGAAAGGACTATACAGAGTGTTCAAGTATCTGTCACTACATTTAACACTTCATCCATTACCGTTAACGTACGTAAACGTAACGTACACGTAAAAATAAATGAATACCAAAGTATATTCCACTTAACAAAATGCTCACTGTAAAATAATTTGTTAATTACAAAAAAAACCTAACAAAATTAAGGGCTGTCCAAAAAATCCACTGTCCCGTACGAATATGGACATAAAGCTGAATCCACACCGCTCGCAAGATCGCCCTCTAATCGGCGAGGTTTTCAAATATTAGTGTTTGTCAAAGAAACGGAGCCGCGTCGTGTTTGTCTGTTTGTGCGACCCCAATCATCTGGCTCTAAGTCAGTATGTTAGTTAGCAGGTTTATTACGTTTTATTAGATACTTTTGACATAAGTAGTAATATTATTAAACGTTTTGTGTTTATTTAATTAATAAAACATCAATTATAAATACGATTTATTTTTAAATGGAAATTTATCACAGGTTTTATTGCATTGCGAATATATTTGGTCTATAAAATGTATTAAAGGTAAAAGACGAAGGTAGACGAACCTGTATATTGTGATGTACTTACAAGTGTAATTACAGACACATAGGACATGACATCTTAGTTCCCAAGGTGGGTGGCGTAATATAAACATTACATAAACATTGGGTGTAAGAAAAAAGTTAACCATTTCTTACATCCCCGATGTTTATGGATAGTAGTAACCATCGCGTAAAAAACTGTAGTATAGTTTATCTGAACTTGAGTTATTACTTAGTGGACTGTATATGCATAGCAGTTATATATGTATACTACTTATAACTTATAATATAAATTATATATATTGTATAACCCAGTGAGTTTCTTTCGCCGGTTCTTCTCAGGTCTGAGGTGTTTAACACTTTCTATATTGAATACAGAGTTTTGAAATTTGTATCCGTTATGAATATATATATCTATTACAAACCGTTCTACCGTTTATTTCTATATATCAATTTAGTTTCGATGTTATATTTCTTACAATAGAAATAAGGAGTTGATACAGCATTCCGTAAAAAATCACTTCATTATCCATCGGTGAAATGTTGACAACCGACTTATTGTGATATACTATTTTGATCCGTATATCATTGAAATGTTATTATTATTATGATCAATGTCGCATATCACTTGATGACATTTCACGACCGTTTACTGCGATGAGTTTCGAGCTGACTCTTACAGAATAGACCTAGAGTTATCGCCTGATTCGCATTATAGATTTGCAATTCAATAGAGAAATATTCTTGATTCCGTTCCATATAAATAATAATAATACTAAAGCCATTTCAAATGAAATTAGTAGTTTGTTAGTAAGTTTTCTTAATTTATTGTTAGTATGGTTAGTCTGTACTGTGTGAAATATGGACCCCTTTTTGGGTAAAGGCCTCCTCCAGGTTTTTCCACGTCTCTCTGTCCTTGCTTAGTGTAAGCCAGTCGCTCCCAATTATGTTGGTGATATCATCAGCCCATCGTTTTCTTGGTCTACCAACCCTTCTCTTTCCCTCAGGGCCGTTCCATCTTGTGGTCCATTCCATATACAGATGTAAAATTAAATTGTTAAAAGTTGACAAACAAAATATTTATAATTCATTTTGTTTTTCATATGTATTTACATTCTAATATATAATAAATAAAACGTAACTTTATCATGATATTTACTTTGAATTTTCAACTAGTTAGTTAAAATTTAAATCGAAATAAAATAAATATTTTAAATTAAAATTTGACCAAAACGTTATCAGAAAGCGAAAAGCGATTCAACCAGTCTTCTCGTCCCCAATTAATCCGTTTGACGGCAAGTTAAAAATCGTTTAAACGGTACCTGAGCGGGCGAACAACCAATTGAATTATTAATGCAGCCTCCACAAACGGCGAGTACATATTTACTTGTCGCGTAAATAGATGCGCACACAGCGAACACGCGTTTCCAACAGTATATGTAACAGACTCAGATTAATACATATTTTAAATTGGAATAGAATTATTATTTTTATATATAATAAATAATATATAGAATATCTCATAATTATTTAACGTACATTATGGTTTAATAAAAATTATATTATAGGTTAAGATTTTTTTAGGAGACTTACGTCGAGGTAATCAAGCAATCAACATTTATAGTTCGGATACTTATTGAAATATTCACAAACTATAAAAAGTATCTAATAAAAATAAAAATAAACAGTAATCTCTGTAAAACCACGATAGACCATAAGCCATACACGGGGTATATAGGTACCGTAAATATTAGGTAGGCAAAATATATTCATCATTACACTCCGTTCTCTATGTAATTATTTTAAAAGCTTTAGCAGTAACGCTTAACGTATATAAAATAACATGTTTGTAGCATGGTGTTACATAGCCTTTATACTCTAGTCTCAATAAATAGACTATTAACTGCAAACATATCTTTGGAATCAGACTGATAGATCCTTAGATTACCCAATAACAATAACTTAAAAACCCTCCACCTTGATATATTAGTAAAACATACATTTAGTATACATTTAATATCTATAATAAAACAGATTCAACGATTTGTTTCGTTCAGCTAACTTTCAATACAAAGTCAAATTGAAGACAACAAATAAATAAAACTTAAAAACAATAAAACTTCATGTCAACATTTTGCATATACACATTCGCGTTCTTGTACACAATACGTACGTAAAAGGCCGTAGTTTTCCCGGTTGCGCGCGCTACCTTCGCATGTGTGCTAGCCTTCGCGTGTGTGCTACAGGGTTGGCCTTTTGCGAGGGGGGAGGTGGAAGGGGCCTTACTAGGAACCGTGGAGTCGCTCTCTCCTCGATGTATTTGCCGACTTGTGCAATTAGCAGTTCTTTATGAATATTCAACAAGAGATACAGGTTTTTATATTAATTGACGTGTGACTTATACGTAAATGCCTTGACGTGGGCGTGTGTTAAGTGGGTCGGAGTCGTAAACTTAACTACCTGCGCCTACATTGCGATGTATTTCTTCTGATATTAACCCCTATAGTCTTACGAAATATATACAGTATAAAGAAATACCAGTTCCAAAAAATATAAATACATACGATATACGCGCAGCCTTCACTTCGACTTGTCTAGAATTAGCTTCCATGGTTCGAGACTCTGTCCCGCGGAAAATACAGATAGAAAGAGACAACATTGAGTTTAAAGAGAAGGCAACAGCGGGGATGAGTCTTGACGCACTGGGCGTTAGAAGAACACATGCGACATATTATTGCTAAAGGAATTTCACCTCTATCATTCGATTTTAGGATTCACTTTTGCGTATGATAATGTGCATGTGGATATTGTGCGTGTTGTATTAAGGCAGAAGAGTGCGGACAACAAATATTGATTCGGAGCCTGGTGTACGGGGAGTGGAGGGCGGGGGGCCACATAATTTGGACTAATTCCTTCAATGTTGACACAGGCTTGTCTGTCGGCCGATGCAGCCGATCAACTTATCTTTTCTTATACAACTTTTAATGGTACCGTACCGTAAAGTTTTATTAGTTTTCACTTTTCGAATCTTTCGTTTAAGTATATGGTATGTTTGAATTTATTTAAATTATATTGAACATAATGTTTAGTAATACATTATTAAAATGGATGTCCAATGGAAACCTTCTGGTAATAAATTGAGTAAAGTGATTGTCATCGAAATACCTATGCCCCTATGACATGCTTACAAATCAGGACATAGTTTTCAGCACAGTAGTTAAATACTATATAACAGCTTAGTATATTCTTAATAGAGCAGAACTTTTTTGTCTCAGTTTGCAAAGAAATTTTAAATATTTAAGTGAATTCGAAAAACAATATTATCATAATCTAAATTAAAAAATAAATTTAAAGCTACTGTTTCGGAATGTAGATAATACTGAGAAAAGCCTACAAGAAACTTAGTAGCTACAACCTTTCATCAAGTAAATACATGTAATAAATTCTTACAATTAAATGTATGTATCACTTTTACCATATATATGATATGTTACAGAATAATATGCGTTATTTATTAATATTTCTGTAATATGAGATGATTTTAATGTATACAAGTTAATGTAAAATGGGAAATTCTTCATAATTATCAATTAGAATACAACACCGTAGGAGCACGCATTGAACTTACAAAATCGAAACCCTTTTTTATTTCGCTTAAAAACGCATTTACGTGTTTCCCCCACGTAAAGTGGGGGTGTTTGGTACTGGCCAGTGCTGAGAGCGCCGGAATACCCACTAAAAAACCTGCATACCTTCATCGTCTCTTCGGGAGAGCGGCAAGAGATCAACAAAATCTAAAACGAGGTACAAGCAATAATAATAACTAAAGAATTATTAAAGAAAATCATAAATAGATATTTTATAAAAAGAAATCTAATGAACCTTCATGCTCTTTATCGCAGGCACATATGAAATTGTTATTATTTATAATCTGTTGACACTAGTGCGCATATTCAGTGAAACGTTACTTAAATATTGAATATGTTCATCTGACACGCCCCATGGGAAAGGAAAAACAACAGTAGCACTTAGTGTATGCTTACGAATACATACATTATTCATTTATCTACGTCTTTGGATTGACGAAATGAAATCTAATAAAATTCATGTTGATGTCATGTGCGTGGACTTTGAATATGGAATTACAGATTGCCCAATGGGAATCCAAGGATTTTCCGCAGTTTTTTATATGAATTGATTTTATGTCAACGCTGGCCGTCAAATAGGTATCTGACGGATGAGTAAAACCTAAAGCTATTTAGTTGTCTATGTCCTTTATGAACATTCCCGCTTCCTAATTGTTTCCTGGCTTTTAGTTCGATTCCTGATAAGCGATATCATTGAAATGTAACTGACAAATATTGTATTTTCCTACCTTCGCGTTAATTAAATCATTAATTAAGGTGAATTAAAAATAAATAAATAGACTAATAAAATCTATCGACAAATTATACTAACATAGAATCGATAGTTTCATTATCTTCTTCTTCAAGTCTAGCTTTGATGTTATAAAGTTATATATAAACCAAACACAGGAACAAAATGATGTAAAAAAGAAAAGACACTCAAATTATCATAGGCTGTAGGTATAGATCCTAGGCGACGAGGGCCGATAGATATTGTGTATAATTGACATGAGCCTATTGGCAAATATATAAACACAGATATACGGCTATCTATGACTGCTTTTAACGAGCAATTTTTTATTTGCTTTTTTTTTAAGCTGTAAGGCATAAGTCCTAGTAGAACGAGTTGCGTTAGAAAACCTAAATCGAAACTTACTTTCAAGTCTAGTTTTCGTTTTTATGTGTTTCGTCCGCTGCAATCGTATTTAATATTCATTGAAGGAGATAAACTGACACTATCGGACATCTATCGGATAAAATTCTGTTACCAATTCGCCGACTGGATTTGAGCCGACTGGTCTAAAAATTCCTCAACATGAGATGAGGAATTTGCTTAGCAATGGGTCATTTACAATCTGTTACTTATACTTTTTTATAGAATTTCAATACAACGGATTATTCTAAAACTTTCAAATAAATCCTGTTTTATTTGTAGTATACTACGATAACTTTATAAATATACTTGCTTAGTATTTGTATGTTATAAAATAATACCAAACATCACTAAGGTAATATACATAATGCATATGCTAGTATATGACGTGTATGTTTTAGGTAAACAACGGGCATCCGCTACGTTGCTTATCTGTTTGAGCAAACTTCGGTTCGCTGCTATCTTAAAATATTTCCATACACAAAGTCTTGGGCAAGAAATTCTTAGAAAACGATAACTTTGAATCTCTATACAGCGTTTTAATATCAACAGCAATATTGTTAGAGGAAATTACAAACTACATAAAATATTTATGTACAAAAGTGTAGTCTACGGAATAGGTATGAGAGTATTTATTTACGACGTAGTTTTATTTAATCTGTATATCAAGGATTTATTTAAATAAAGGTGCATCCACTTGAGATAGAGATCGTCTGAATGTCACATTTTATATAAAATTCATTGCACTTTATTATTTATTTATTAAATGTTTTATGTACTTATGAAATGTAATGTTTGAGCAATGGTGAGACGGTAGAAAGGGGGAAGCAACTAAGAATTTTAGTATAATATTTAATTTAGACGACAAAACGTACCTGTTTTAAGATTATATAACTGTTATTTATTGATTATTAAACCACCGAACTGACTGATAAAATTCAGCAGGCTTAGCCCTGGCGAAGGACACAGACACATAGGCCTTTGCTTTAAGCCCTTAAGGGGGTAACATTTATTTTTTATTTTTTCATTTCAAACCAAGACCTCAGTATCTACAACCTAGCTACTTGCCCAACAATGTAAGATAATATATATGTAAGTTATTTCATCAATTCCGTTAAAGCAGAAAAGAATGAAAACTAATATATTTACGAAGAAAAAAATACTTCAAATCACTGTCCAATAGACTAAAACAATTTACAAAAAAGAATCAAATAACCACAAACAAAATGGCAGTTAATAAACGTCAGATGTAAGAACCGGTGCATAAAACCTACCCTCAGGCACGACATCCCCTTTGAACCCTAAGCACGGGATCATCCGAATCTTACCGATATTAGCACCGCGGGCAATTCAGACTCATAAATAAAAAATACTTATTACAAGGGCGACTGAATATAAATGTGCAATGGATTTTTTCTTAAACGGGGATTTACCGTTTTATTCTTTGATGACAGTCGATGGGAGAGCAATATTGTATAATCTTTTTAATCTATTTTTTAAACGCTCTTTTGTTTGTTTAAAGGGACAATCACAGTAATACAATAGATTATTATACTTTAACAAGGTGACCAATTTGCCTGACTTTGACCAATGGGCTAAATATAAATTCGCATCCCGATCCCGAGGTCCTAATTTCAAACCTCAAGTCGGATCACTACCTCGGAGAGCACGTAAAGCCGCTGGTGCTGCGCCTGAACTCTTTCCGACCGTGTCGGATTGCCGTTCCATTATATTATGAAAGTGACAGAATAGAGTGCAATTGCAACTGTGTTTGCACAAACTTGTGCACTTGATTATGTCCTGTGCAGTTAGGTCATCTTTCTTGAGATAAGCCGTTGTGACCAAAATCGGACAGGAGAACATTACCATCAAATAAATAAAAATATTGAAAACAAGATAATACCATTTTGAAATATTTTATCTGTTCCCAGAAGAGTCTACACTAGCATTAATTACCATTATATTGAAGCCAGCGGCTAAATCAATACCAATGTAGGAAGTATATAAAATAAAGCAACAAATTTTAGAAATATTTCTCAAAATATTCGCGTATAGCATTCGGATGCGCTCCGCTTTGTTTATTTAATCACTAGCAGAGCAAATATAGTTCGGATATCGTCAGATCCAACAAGCTACACTGTTCTTTATGTCCTTATTTTACATACTCCATTTTATATAGCTAAAAACTATGTCTTATTAAAATATTGAAAATGAGATATACTTGTATTGAGTCACTTGACTTGAGACTTGGATCTCGACCCTTGAAGGGCAAGAGATGGTAAACAAATTATTTTCGTACGATTCTAGTAGTTAAAGAATGCTATCCATTTCAAACGAGAATATTTATTATAACATCACACATATTAAAATATGTATTAATATTAAGTATAATGTAAGATAAATATATTGTTATATATCATCAAGAGGAAAATCCTGACAATTTTCATAGCACTGAGACTATTAGAAAATATGGCTATTCGTAAAGCTATAGGTATACCTTATCGGTCAACAAAACATTAGTCACGACCAAGATGGCGTCGGCCACGTGACCGCGATGCGTTTTTAATTGCAATCATTTCGTGTTTTATGTTGTTTGCGCACTTTGTTTGCTCGGCCTTTATTTATGGGCTTTATTGCCGGCCGGTGGGAACGTTCGGGAATTACTGGGTGGGGGTGACATCGAAGGATTTCTAATGATGAAGAATTGCTCCACTTTGGTGCCAGCAAACAATTTCTTTGTGAGAATATAATGTCTTAAGGAGGTAAGTATCGAAAGAGTTTTTACTTTATTGAACTTAATAGTTTCATTAGTTAATCATTAGTTACAAAGTAACTAGTATATAATAATAAAATGCATTTGTATGATATCGGATTAAAATATATATGTATGCAATTAATTTTACTTTGTTTATTCTAATATAAAAAGTGTTTTAATCGATGTTGTAAGTACAAAATGTCGTATGTACATATTAAATTCCAAGCGAAAACTGCAGAATGTCATTTTACCTTTAAATTAAATGATTTAAATACTACGCTAAAAATAGTTAACACAACAAAAGAAAAAAGGTCATAATAATAAAATATAAGGAAATAATTCGTTTTTATGTACATATTTGTAAACAACACAATATATACGTCCTTTTGCAATACGAGTAACGTTTTGTAATTAACATTACTTTATAAATCATCCCAAAACGTATTTAACAAGAGATTGTAAAACATCTCCAATACTATTCAAGTTGGTATCATTAGATGGTAGTGTGCTTAATCTACTTAGCGCTCTGAACAGTTACCAAGTATTAGCTGATGTTTGCACATCGCCGGCTTGTTTTACATAAATTCTACATTCGCCCGCTTAAACTTTAGCTATAGGTACAGATTGCGTGAGCTTAGGAAGTTAGGTTCCTGTTAATAACTTCTCTACCTGTACTAATATTGTCAAATATTTGCATTCATATCGAGATAGTATTATATATAAGGATTTATTTAACAACACGAAGTTATTTTTAAAGCTAATTAGAGTATATTTGTAATAAAATATTCGCTCTTTCTGTCATTATTGATTTGTAATTTGAAAGAAGAAGACAAAACATCTTTTCACTAATCACCCGATAAACAACATTAATTAATAAGTTCGATATAGTTGAAATTAATTTAAAAGACAAATGAAATAATATAAGCAGATAATTCTAATTATTTGTGACCAGCGCGATGTGAAAAACCTTTGAGGTCCCTGAAATTTAGATTAAAATGCTGCCTGTAAATAAAAGTTAATGAAAATATTACAATACAGCAAAGGTACAGACAGACAACTTATCTGTAGAGATATATTATAGGTAAGTTTAAAGACAAGAAAACCCTCAAGGAAATATAATTGCATTTACGACCAGTCTGTCGCAACTTATGTCATTGGTTATGTTTCTGCTGGTGAATTTCTTTTCCGCTACCCTAACTAATCATTGATACGATAGGTGTTTATCATTTATGTTATTGATGGACGCGCTTAACACAATATTCCTTAGTGAGGTTTTACTACAGCGACGGTATAACAAAAGGCTCTATTCTAGTATACCAGTACAGTATATATCGAATGATTTTTGTGTGAAAATATGTATAGTCTATTCCAACCACAAGAGTAGTAAAGAAAAATAAACAACTTTGACACGATATATTTGGCTAACTTGAATAATCTATGATTTTCATTATGTATTCGGCGAAAAGTTTTCACCATGAATGTTTCTACAAAATAAATGTCTTCCTACTTGCGCTTTTGCGCAATCGGATTTTACGCAAACTCTATGCAATTCTATTTCGTATATTATAGATCAAAAAAACATCTATATAAAAAACAGTTGTGCGCTATACAATAACCGAGGCAAGTATCAAGTTATCAAGCGTCCCCCAGACGTGCATCACTGCGATAAAATAGGACCCGGCCTAAGTAAATACGCAACGCATCTGCTGTGAACGCCCTACGTACCTTCGATAAGCACATCGAGGGTACGCGTTGTAAATATATCAGAAGTCAGAATAGCTTTTGAATTCGTTCGAATAAACTAAAGTCAAGAAAAAAACGCTGTGCTGTAATAAAACTAAGATTTTTAACATATGTATAAGGCGAGTTAATTGTTTGAGAAATATTTTTAAAAAAATGTTAATGATTGCCTCGTGTAGTACCTACAATGTATGTAGGTATTGTGGCTGCTTCATTATGTGATGCAAGTTCGATACCCACTCATATCAAATATTAAGTACGGCCAAAGGTGTTGTCTTGGTCCGGATGTTTGTGTCTGTAGCGTGTTTTCAAACTCCAGACAGGTTTTCCTTATGAAAATCTTTGATGGTGACGCATTTAAAAACAAAGATATAAATATATTTTACAGCTAATAAAATAATACTTCGCTTTTGGAGTTACTTGGTCAAGCTTTTACGCAATCCATGTACCTATAAAAAGGAATAAAAATAATACTAATTTTACAGTCACCAGCAAGAGTGCTTACAAAATTCTATAACTTCTATTTTCGAAGCTGTATTAATATACGTTCTTTCAAAATCGGAATATTAGCATTAAATTAATTATATAAAAATTATGTACATAGATAATAATAAAGAAATAACCATTTATATTTTGTATTAATAATAAAATCAAATTAAACTTGTATAATTACATCTATCAAACTACATAGTAAAATCAAATCTTGCCGAAACTGTGGAACGACTGACTTCTATTAAATTCAAACTGAGACGGACACAGAGCGTGTAACAAGATACCGACCTCCCCGCATTCGTGTAGCCAATCGTAGGATTATCTTCCTTGAGCTTGGCGCCCGTCGCGGGAAATTCGGCAAGATGGCGGCCGTATAAGCTCGAATCATATGAATTTTACTGTACATACCTATTAATTGATTTACAATGTTTTTGTTAATACAAAGCGTGATAAAGACGTAAAGTGAGTTCTTCTTTGAACTAAACTTATTTGTGTTTAATGTACTTATTTATAATGTAGTATGAAGTAGGTACTTTTAAAAATAAATCGCCATAAGAGAATCACTTGAAAAACTACTAAACTACTCTAAACTACTCTTTACTTGTAAAAATGTTAATAATAAAACTTTTTTAATTTATAGTCATCTCACACATAAAAAGAGAGTTTCCTAAAATTATTGTTACAGTATCTAATATCTTCATTTTAATATTTTAGCTTTTCGATAAACGTTTCCAACGCCATCTATTACCGAGTAGATAACCTAATCATCGTCAACGTTTCTAAGTTTAATCTTAATGTGACGCTATTATACCTCTAAATTTTACATATGTATAAATCAAACAACCTTATACTACCGATAAACACTCATTACAGAATAAAGACAAAAAAGTTCATTACACATTCACGCGGACTCGTCCACAATTCTATTTGCGGAAGCAATTTCGCGAAATGCCACAATTTATTTAAAAATTACGCCCTTGTTTGTGTGGGCAAATATTGACGTGTTTGGTTTATGATAATGGCAACACTGAGCGGCAGGTAGGCTCCGCGCACCGGCTAGCGACAGTATTATTTACCTGTACACATATTATTTAATATTTACCATCGCAATGTAAAGTTTACAATATAATATTTGTCAAGTATGCTCCTCTTTGAAAGTTTATGTTTACACGTCATATAATGGTTTTTAATCAAAGGTAAATTTGGTGATTAAACAACGCTAGATTGACTACTTGGCTTAGATTACATAGATAAGTAACTTATTGTCATAATTTAATAGTATATATAAAACACACTACAGACATTACATAACTACCAAACTATTGTATATATTCTCATGCTTAGAGTAACACGTTCTTAAGAAATAAGATAGCTGTATAAAGAGTCGTCGCCGTCTTAATGATCTTAATCAATTATGAGTGTTGACTCGATACATTGTACAGAGCTGCGACAGCCGAACAAACTCCTCGATTGAACGCAAAGTCGAACCGCAAACAATATCATCATTGTATTTGTACTGAAACAACAAATTTGTAGCTAGCTTTAAATGCAAGCCCGACACGCTAGCACACACTCACCGTGTGTACTGAGACAATATGTAGGAAACACTACTACGATCTTAAGCAAGGCGACAAAATGAATCTCCGCTCGCGACTGATACGGCCCAATTCAAACACAGTCAGCGCCATTTTGTTTTGACAAGCGGCTATCTCGTCCGTCTGTGAGCATACAAATTTCGACCTAAAACCAACATATTAGAAACGGTATTGGGAGCGTATGGAATCGGTGTAGAAACATCGGAAATTAAGGGAGGACCAGACACGATTCTGTTTGCCGTCTAACGTGGTCCCAGGACGAAGTTACAAATATTTGACGTGTCAATTTTGTGAATGTTGACCGAGAATTGCGGTTAATATTCCCGACCCGACTAACCTGGAGCGCGGTCACCCTTTAATTAAATGACTAAAACAGTCCAATTGACGATTTATTAAGTAGCAGCTTAGATTTAAATAATGGGTAACCTTCAAAAAACTCAAATATATTTTTAAACGATTTTTTATTTCAATGTAAAGATGAAGATAATGCGGCTTGTGTAAATAATAATATTAATCAATAATATAAAGTAATTTATTATTACTTCATTGTTACTTAAATAATATTAAGCATAATTAATACGGTGCTCGCAGTAATGAAATGAATAATAATTGTCATGGAGTGTTTATTTGCAGGTAAAATCGTTCCTCATTTAATAGTTCAATACTTTCAGAGCGTATAACATATTGTGATAAAATTATTTATCTTTTCAATAAACAACTTTACAATCAATTAATATAAGACAAAAAATCGGCAATTAGCTTTTGCTAAATACAATGGTAAACAATAAATGTGGATAGTAAAAAGCGTTGTTGCAGCTTGTTAGGGCATATTGCTCGTTACCGCGGCTATTTATTTTCGAGTGGCAACATCGAAGAGTCCATAAACAAAAAAACACTTGGGCGACTATTTTCATTGACAACAATGGCGAGTACCGCGCGTTAAGAGTGAAGTTTGGAGTAGGCACTTACTTTTCGCGACATAGGTATCTGAGTAGGGGCTCTCGGTACAGTATTTTCATTGTGTGCTTTTAATTTTGAGTGCGCGAACTAGCTCGCTCTCCCGGGACGAATGTTTGCGAGGGTAATATTTGCTTCCGCTGTATAATTCAGCCGCCCGCCATATTTGCCAAAGAGCAATCATTTTAATATCGTCAGGCATCACATTAGGATTGAGTAGAATACTTACTTCGGTGAATGGATTAATTTTTTATATTAATTAGGGGATGAGGTTTTTGAATATTTGAATGAGTTTACTTTATAATATAATTAAATTGTAATCGATCGAAGTCTACGAGTTACGAACAGTTTTGTAATAGAATTATATAATTTATCGAAGACTCTACAGTCACTATAATTATATAATAATAAACCTATATTTAAAATGATTGGTGAAGTAGTTCTGAGATTGTCATGTAATTATGTCGGTATTTGAAAATATCTTTGTTCTGATTTCAGTTAACCACCAATTTAAGTTTTCCGCAAATGATCTCGCACAAAAGACACTTCTATAGTTTCAATGCATTTCATTCGATTTACAAATCTTATTTAAACCGACAATCGTGGAGAAACAATTGACTTCGTTTATTGGTACGTTAGCATAAACGACGGGTGGACATTCGTACATTAAACTCTGTACTACTTGTATTAAAATGCAATTGTACGAACGCGATGTAAAATATTTAGTACAGTTATGTAGTAATAAGAATAACTATATAATAGTAGTAGTGCTGTTTAGCGGAAGATGAGTGGGTAGTATTGACGAACTTGCACTGAGTCACCAAATAAGACATTACAATCTAGCAGATATTTACGAAATAGAATAAAAAAACGCACTTAACCAATAATACTTATCATACCATGTGCTTTCTTTATATAAATCATCAGATATTCTAGTGCAGTACAGCAGTACTTAGTATCGTTGTTTCTGTTTGAAGAGCTGAGCCAGTGTAATTACAGGCACAAGGGACATAACATCTTAGTTCCCAAGGTTGGTGGCACATGGCGATGCAAGCAATGGTTAACATCTTTTACAAAGCTAGTGTCTATAGGTGTTGTTGACTATTTACCATCAGGTGGCCCAAATGCTTGTCTGCCTGATTACGCTATAAAGAAAAGATAATTGCAAAACGCAATAAATCATTTCATATTATTCTCAACGTAAGTATATGGACAACGCTCTTTTGGTATTAAAAAAAAACTACGTAAGGTAATACAAAATAATTACCTTCTAGTAATTGCTCCCTTTAACAATTTCGTTGGGTTTAACGTATTTTTTTATATTTATATTTTATCGTTTATATTTTGAAATCAAATATCTTGATCGATTTCGACGACGAACGTCGACCGAACAACAGTGTTATTTTTGGTGGACAATTTTTTAACTATCAATAAGTGAGTGTAATTTAATAAAGGTTTATATTTTTTTAATTTGGCTTTTCAACGGATATTACGGTGCAATCTGGCACAACTGAAGAGACATCAGACCAGACGGACCATCACATCAGACGCAAAGACATCACATCACTAAGAGTTTTCCGAGGCACGATAGTGTTTCGCGGTAGTATGCAGTATGCACAAGCGATCTCGTGCCGCTCCACCGAAGAGAGGATGCAGGTACGCTGCACTCACTACGAAAATTGTAACAAGGGCTTGCTTCTATGTGTAATACAAAATACCCCCAATTAGTAAAACTTATTGGGGTATTTTCTCTACGCACAGGATTCGAATCCAATCCACTTGATATTCGCAGCCTTGTTAGCTGGAAACTAGCCAAACAATTGTTTATTGTTAATTTAATAATTAAGCTAACAAATTTTCATTTTTGACTTGCCGTCCACCAACTCGAAACCGCCAACCATCCCAATCATGGGCAGCCCGCAAGCTAACATTATAACACAAAATCGTCGAATAATGAGCGATAATGATCAATGTCACTTAACAAATTCTCAGTTGATTTGAATCGCTATCTATTAAGGCAGTCATATAGATAAATATAATATTAAAATAATATATTATACTCATCGTCAGATATATAAGATGGATGCTGGGGTTTCTTATAATTAAGGGGACTCCAAGACATATAAGTTACAACTAGTGTAATGTGTGATGTCGGTATTCATTATTCCTTGTTGGAGATCTTAATAAAAAATAAAATAGTAAAAAACGTAACATTATAAACAGGAAGTCATTAACAAAATACTTAATTAAATTGAACTACAAATATAATGTTAACCTAATTATCGTATAAATTATTGACCTTTGTTATTTAAGGATATTTACTCGAGTTGAAATCTAAGAATAAACATTACTGATTCGACTTATATCATAATATGTTAATTAGCTGTGACAATAGACAATCAATTATTTGATATATAACTGCACATTGCATACCAATGATATAATTTTGAAATAACCAGGCATTCATTATTTGAATTAACGACTGAAGTAACCTAAACGCAATATACAAAGTTTCTCGAAATATATAAATAAGTAGTAAATGAAACAGCGCCGTCAAAAAATACCTATTACGAACGCAATGAGTATATTCATTTTAACGATTGCGATGCCATCTCTTGTTGGAAAGAAAATATAATACAATGCTACTACTGCCATCTTGTGGCATTTCGATAGATTACTTGATGCATGTTAGTTCAATTGTGTTGCTACTTTGCTATGTAGTTAAAAGTTGATGGCAATAAAAAAACTATCTAACAAGTATTTTTAATTTAAAACAATTTTCATGAATATATTTTATTCAATACTTACAAGTAACAGTAATAGGTAAAAATTATTAATATACACAGGTAGGGGAAGATGGGGCACAGTGAAACGAAAAAGTAATTTTGATTTAAAAAAGACTGTATTCCTAAACTCAACAATTTTTTTAAGCTTTCATGAACTTTACTTAATTATCCTTTAACCACAAACCTATTTTAATTGTAAAAAAACCTGCCAAACTATCGGGTAAAATCAGAAATTTTGAATAACAACATGACGGCTCGGCTGCACGGTCGTATACACAGGTCTTGCAACATCACTAGTGGGGGTACGTCGACTTAATGACGCTGTTCAGTTCAATTTACGGCCGCCATAGGCATGACAATTCGCGTAATAATTATCCCGAACACTTTTTCGAATCCAAACAAAACAAAAATAACAACAAATCCGCAAAACTCAACGATACGATATAGCAATGATTAAATAAAACAATACTTCTCCACCACCCCCACCACCCTCACAAATCCCTCACAATTACTCGATTGGCGATAGCAGCGATATACAGTGGGCGCCGCTGCGAAATAAAAGTTGTTACACAATCGCGCCTATTTCTCACCACTTAAATTGGACTCGGTTGCTAGACTTGTGTCCTGTATGCAAGACCGTGCTCGGCTGCTTGCTATATCATTACATGTTCAAATGATTTATTAGAAATAGGTAACAATATAATGGCTGTTTTACAGTACCCGTTGTGCCCCACCTTACCCTATATTTTATGTAATATAAGGATGATATAATGGACCGGGAGATACTCACACAAATTTTTCGATTATTTGTACAAGTATGGCATTACCATTATTTGTCGACCCTTAAGGTATCTATGGATTTTTATTTCATGAAAATTAATTGATTGTTTCAAAAGCTATAAAATCTAATAGTCGACGTACAAATTGCATAATATGATAGATCATTTATTGAAAAAGATATTTATAAAAATTTAAAAGTACACTACTTCACGCTATGAACTAAAAGAGCGAAGAACATAGCATGATTTAAAAAATATTTTCAAGTAAAATACAAAACTAACACATAAAGCCGAGGGGCACTTGTAGTATTATAACAAATCTAGTTAAGCCCATTTGAAATAGATCTCTTGTAGATACGATTAAAAATATTGAATTAAGAGACTGATAGAATGATTTAATAGATTTTAGTCGTATTTTAATACTGATTAATATTATAAATAGGAAAGAATTTGTTTATTTTCTTGTAATGCTTTCACATCTTATTTACAAACAGTAACAACCAGTGAATGTCGTGCTGCTGAGGCCTTCTCTCCTCTTTTTTGAAAAGGTTTGGAGCTTATTCCGCCACGCTGCTCCAATACGGGTTGATAGAAAACACATGTGGCAGAATTTCACTGAAATTAGACACATGCACGTTTCCTCACGATGTTGTCAAGCCCGAAATGACATATAGTCACAAATTAAGCACATGAAATTCAGTGGTGATTGTCCGGGTTTAAGCCCACGATCATCGGTTAAGAGTCGTTCGTACCACTGGGCCATCTCGGCATTTTTTTATCTATATAATTACAACCAATCGTCACAAACTTTTGCTTACACGTTATCAGGCGTACAGGCAGACAGGTAAATACATACCTTTTTTGTTACGCTGGAAAAACGCATGTCGCGTTTCCCCCCACTGGTAACATGGGGGGGGGAGTATGCGGGACTCGCCGCATGTCCAGGGCACCGAGTGCACCCCGGTCATCGGAATACCCACTAAAAAACCAGCGGTACCCTTCCCGTCTTAAGTGGAGCGCCACGGGATCGCTTGCGCATTCAACCGTAACGCTCCAGGTAAAGACACCTTGGGCACACCGTGGGCTCCCCTACTACAAACGAATGGACTGATTTTTATATGTTCTTATTTTTTACTTGATAGGCTCTTACCAAATTTTATATGTTCGATTGATTTGAATCTGCATACAAAAGATATTTCAGTGACGCTAGTGAATGGACACTACAACAGAGATACATATTTGTAGGTAGAGATGTAAGAGAAAAAAAAAAACAAAAGATTTATAGATTAATGTTTTATTGTAAGCTTACATTATATGTAATTAGTCTTAACATTATATGCAAAATGCACACACCAATTAAAAATAAATCATATTTTTCTTATATTTAAATGAAATTGAGAAATGTTAACTTTAATAAAATATGTCATGTTATTAAGAGATTTCTTTAAATAATTAAGAAATTGAGACGTTGTTCCCGCGTCCAAAATTATTGACACTTAAATAATTAATAAAATATAAAATTCATAATTGAGATTAAATTAAGTAATGACAAAAAATATCTTATTTTAAGACCCGTTGTCACGATTTTGTTCGATGTATTAAATTAAAAAATGGCAACATATATTTTTTTATTTTTCTTAATGGCACTTATGATTTTAAATTATGAATATAGATAAAATATTTTTTAAGTGCTTAATAAGTGTGATTTATGTAAATGCGCAGCTCCATTACGGATTATGTTTTTAAATATATATATTTTTCTGTTTTATTATATCATGCATTAAGTAAAAAAAAATCAAAAGTCAATTTTGAAAATATGTAGATGATAATATATAAAGGCATAACAATAATGTGGTTTTCACTTATTAAGCATTGATATTAAATTGTTATTAATTTTTATATCACATACATGGTGTTTTATTTTGCATGCATGGCAATGGCCAATCCTGAAAAATGCTGTTTCCGACAGATCATTACAATTTAAAATCTATTGCTGCAATTCTTATCAAACTAAACATGTGCCATTATTGCACTTTCAATATAAAATGAACAAAATATTTAATGCAAATAATAAAATTATCAAACATAATCTTAATAATAATTTAAAATGAAGATTCTTATTCAACTACCAAATCAAACTCATCAATGTCTTCACACATTGAGTTGAAACCAGCGGCCCAGGCTTCGACTTCCTTTTCCTAAAATTGTTAAAAAATTTAATTAGTCTTAGAAGTAGATTATGACATATATTATGTTGGCATATCAAAAATTTTCTTAAATAATATATTATCTGTAGTAATTACTAGTAAATATTTATTTTTGACATAGCTTCAAACACACATACATACAATATTTACTTCAATCTTATTTTTCTTTGTAAGTAATACTTTCATAATTATTGAATGAAAAACTGGTCCTGACTTTGTCTGAATAAAATGTCTGTCTATATTCTTTTCAAGGTATAATGCTACCTTTGTCTTATTAATTAATTTATTTATTGGCTTAATTTATTTATTGGTTCAGTTGTTATGACATAACAAAACAAACATTTTCTTATAATTTATAACATTTATCCGAATTTAATACATTTTTTTTATTTGACTGTATTGCTTCCTATTACGCTTTGATAGAAATAATAACAGTACCAAAGCAAGATAAAGGAAAAAACCATACATAAAAAAAAAGATAACTTTTAGCATGATACATTACCTCTTTCTTAGACAATTTCTGTTTATTGGTTTTCTTCTTTTTAATAACCTTCTTAAGTTTTACAGATGGTAGCCTAAATGATTCATCATCCAGGTCTTCATCACTCGATGCTCTGTCAATATCATATAAAGGACCGCCATTGTTGTCAGTTGCAGATGTTTTGTTAAATGTAACCTTCTTAGATTTACCGTAACTTTTACGGTTCGCCTGAAAAATTGTTTTAGATTTGATTATTAATATTGTACAGAAAATGTCAATACAGATACTTTTGTATCTGTATTGATTGTACTTTACTAGGTGGTAGAGCTTTGTGCAAGCTCGTCTGGGTAGGTACCCATCAGAGTGGGTACTCATCAGATATTCTGCCGCAAAACAGCAGTACTTTGTATTGCTGTGTTCCGGTTTGAAGGGTGAGTGAGCCAGTGTAATTACAGGCACAAGGGACATAACATCTTAGTTCCCAAGGTTGGTGGCGCATTGGCGATGTAAGCGATGGTTTACATTTCTTACAATGCCATTGTCTATGGGCGTTGGTGACCACTTACCATCAGGTGGCCCATATGCTCGTCCGCCTTCATATACAATAAAAAAAAAAAATCTTATATCTAGGATCTATATATATAAAATGATAGAGGTCTGCAGTTGTGCGCGCATCACGGAAAAACTACTGGATAGACGTCAATGAAATTTTCTAAATTTTATTTGAAAGACACTTGGCCCATATCAAAAAAAAAAAAATTATTGCGATATCTTCATTTAATAAAAAGTTATTTAAATGTTCAGTGATGTATGTTTAAACAAAGTATATTTTTGCTTGCGATCTTTTTGACGTTTTTTCCTTCGTACATGAGAAAACTTTGTTAATATATCAAGCACCGAGGACGAAGTCGCGGGTAACAGCTAGTATTATATAAAAAGACATGTCCTGACTGACTCATCAACGCAGAGCCTAAACTACAATTTTATTTATTATTATAACATATTTTTATTACGTCGCAGGCAATTATTATTATTTTTAATTACGTCGCAAGCCGCAGGTGAACCGCTAGTATTATGAAAAATGTAATTGCAAGAAAAATATGTAATGGTAAATTATTTTAAAATCAATATGCATATTATATGTATTACAGCTATATAATGCGCACCATACACTTCTCTATTGGTGTATGAATGGGACTGTAGTCATACTAATGTAAAAGATAAAAATACTGAATTAAAATTAAATGAGAATGTTTACTTAGATGCGATGGGAATAGTATATGTAAGGGAATAGTTTATGTAATGAGTAGCTAACATTAAATTTGATAGTATAGATCAGTAATGCGGATGAATGTCATACAACTCGGTAATTACTGTGACTATACAGAACAAGGACGATGAAAACAAAGATTAGGAGAGGGGGAGCTGTGACTTATGACATATAACAGAAGATAAAACAATATTTCATCAACGATGTATAAAAATGATTAAAAAAAAATCTATTTAATTCTAAAAATTCTAGCATTCTTGCCACCATTCCACATGGTCACGACTTGTATAATAATTATTTTTAAATATTGTATTTAGTTAATGTTTTAATTCTCAGGAAAAATAATTTGCAGAGTAGTGTGACTGTATCAATTTAAATGGTTTTGAATGTTGTGAGTAAATATAATTGTAACTTAAATATTGCAACAAATTTCAAGTTATATTCAAGTTAAAACTTGTGAAATTTGTATAGATAATGTAAGACTATGCATAACTATTTTGAACTATAACTACTACCAATATTGTTATAAACATTTGATTACCTTCTGGTGATGTATAAATTCTATATCTTCAAACAAATGTACTGATTCCGAGTCTTCATTATCCAAATTATTAGGCATAGCAGGCTCGACAACATTAGTGCTTTCAACGTTGCAATCAACAGCCACCTCTGGAAATACGGGTGGTTCTGTAGCAGACTTCATTGCATCAAACATTTTATTTACAACATCAGAACTTTGGATTGGCTTCGATTTAGCGGCAACTGGTATAACTGCCCTCATGGGGCCCTTTTGGGTATTTAATTCTTGTAAAATTCCCCTTGTTCGTGATCTTAAGGATCTAGTTTTATTTTTCTTTCTAGGAGAAATATTCTCTTGATCTTCACTTTCATTGAAACCAAAGTATGTTAGATTTTTATTTGCCTTTTTTTTCTTGTCTTTTGGAGTCACATCATTTTCATCATTGTCTTGAACATTGGAACTCTCTATTTCATTAGATGTACTACTGGAATTATTACTCATGGCAAGTGAATCCACTTTGTTAGGTGTTAAGCTACTTTCTTTTGAATTATTATTTAACAAAGGCTGTTTCTTTTTAATTGGTGTAGCTATGGATGTATTTGTTATGTCTTCAAACAAGGAATTAGCTTTTACTGGTGTTGATTTAATTTTTTTTTTCTTATTTACACTCTTTTCTACTACTTCTTTGATAAAAGAAATAATGCTAGTTTGCTTCAAGTTTGGTGTACTTGGAACAATTTCAGGTAATGATTGATTTGCTTCTGCCACCATATCTGTGTAGATGTGTTTCTTTTTTGTATCATTGAAGTTAATAAACGAGCTCTCAACAGCTGGTGTCATATTTGGCTTAACATAAGTGTTCACCTGCCATTTTATGGGTAAATTACCAAACTCCACTCTCCATGGGCTTGCTAATGGATGTCTTACTGACACATTCATACTACTGCTAGCAACAGGTTGTTCATCAAAGAAACTTATATCATCTCGTAAATTAAGCGGGTCATTGACATTAGGTATGTTGACACTTTGATTTTTATCAAAAGTCTCAGCAGCAGCAGCAACAGCAATAGCAGCTGGTGTTTGAGGATGTGCAGGTGAGTTTACAGGTGAATAATCCATGTTATAATCATCTTCAGGTTGCATATCCATAGCAATGTCCTCTACTCTAATAGAATTATAATTTCTCTCATTAGCAGTTCTCACTTCTTTCTCTGTATTTGTTATAGGCTCTGTGGTAGCAGTGATGTTGTTGTGAGTGGCAATTGGTTTCTCTGAATTTGATTGAGAAACTGATGGTACTATACAGGGCTTTGATAAAACACTACTTTTTAAAGCAGCAAGGGCTTTAGCTAAATTCTTGTCATAATTGCTTTTGACGGTAACTTTAGGCTTTGTGGGTTTCTTGGCAACAGTTTTTTTCTTTTTTTTCTTTGCTGGAGGTGGTTCTTCTTGGGGATCATAAGTAAATTCATAAACATCAAGTTTGCTGGAATCTCTTTTGAGTGATTTTTTATTATCTCCTAAAACTCTTAATGAACTATTCTTATCAGCATTTTGAACTATTTGTTTTGTTTTTGTTAGAAGAGGTGACCTTTTTGGGGATACTTGAGGTCTTTGTTTCTTTTGCTTTGGATTATTATTTGAGTCTGCAGTTTGTTTTTTATTGAAAAAATCCTTTAAGGTCTTCTGCTTTTTTGTTTCATTAGATACATTAAGTGGTGATAATGTATTCTTTACACTTAAGGTGCTCTTAGCAGATACCTTATTAACTTGTTTTATTTTATTTACTATAGGAGTACTAGCATTAATAGGCTGGACTGGTATAAACTTATTTGGACTAATGGAATGATCATCAAATTTGCTGGGAAGTCTACAAATTCTTTTAGGGCGATTTTTAATTAAACTTGTATCAAGTAATCTGTTAGGTGTTTTCAATGGAGATAATACAACAACAGGTATTTTTTTACTTCGGTTCGGAGAGGACTTTTTGGATTGATTCGATTTCTTTTTAACAGGAGAATCTTTATTTAAATCTAAAGATCTTTTATTCAATTGGCAAACTTCATTAGGTGATATGTTGCTCAATATATTATTTTCGTTAAAACGTTTGGGTAATCGTCTTTCCCGACGAGGTCTTTCAGTATTAACTTCAGTTTTGCTTTGTGATTTTTTAATTGAAACAACTTTTACACTTACAGGCTGTTTTTCGATAGCGAGTATAGAAGCATTGTCGTCCGATGCTGAGTTGGTTTTATCAGCTAAAGCCTTTCTAGGAGGCTTTACGACTTTATCGTTTTTTCGCAATCTTTTTGTATTTAACACACATGTATTCTCCTTTAAAGCTTTTGCCGCCTTATTTGGCCGAGTCTTGGGTGGCATGACGAGGTTTATCACCTACTGCAAGTCTAAACACATCACTTAAATAAATATAAAGGTCAATCACATGAACCCGTCGAACTCGTATTTAAGTTATATTATTATAACTGTATCGTATTTTAAGCACTTCTTGTAAGAATAGAAATTATAAAAATAAATACTCGTAGACTTTTTTACACTTTTCGCTCGTTTTTTCATGGTTTGACAACAAAATAGATGTCATATTATTTTGACAAATCGAAAATGATGTAGTGTTTAGGTTCTTGGTTTTTGGTCATTTTAAAATATATTAACATCAAAATATTTAACATTCATCTGTAAGCTAAACGATATTTTTATTTGTATAACTGCACTTTATATAAATAATAATAATAATAGGATTCAATTACATATTTTTCTCGTAAAAACAATTTAATAACATTGTGATAATTGGTTAACGGCAACACAAAATTTGAATATGTCGTTGGTTAGTCCAACCGATAGCCGTTTTAATTTGAAAGTTTTGGTGTATATTGTGATCGTGATGCTATATTTTTTCTGTTGCGTTAATTATAAATTTATTAAACATAAATTAATTTAGTGTTAGAATATCTTAAATTTGAGTACAAGCAATAAATATATTATTTACAGTGAATAATTGGTGAGTATTAGCTGTTTCTTATAATAAATATTTAAAGTGAATACGTCAGAATATGAATAAATACTTTTTACAGCAAACGTTTCCTGGCCAGAAAGAAAAAAATAGTTGTGGTCAAATAAAATCCTTGTCAGTTTCCCTAATGGTTACGATAAGGATATGAGGAACACATGAGCCTGTGAAACAGTGGCCTAATTTTTCCAAGCTGAGGGACGTTAAAATTTATCAAAAATGGTTGACGGGGAGACCAATAAAGGTACCATTGATACGGTGCAAGTTGCGCTAAGAATTAGGCCTTTGATGCGAACAGAGACTGAAAGAGGGTGTGACGAATGCATTGACGTAGTACCTGGAGAACAACAGGTGCAGATCAAAGACCTAGCTTTCACATATAACTATGTGTTCCCTCAGCATATCACGCAACAGGAATTTTATGATACTGCAGTTAAAAGCCTTATCGGGAAGCTGTTTCAAGGTATGCTCCTTTAATAAATTGTCTTTTATATTTAATAATTAACAAAAATGCTCAGACTTAATATATTACACTTTAGTTGTAGTATTTTTTCATTAATTTTTCGAAAAACGAACTGTTTCTAAAAGAAAGTGACACTTTTATGTCTTCATACCTCAATATAGAATTATAATTTTAAGATAATGAAATTTAAAAAACAAAAAACACTGAGTTTTTATATCTATAGAATTTCTTTAAAAAGACAATATAAGTTTGTTTATTCAATGACTATGACAAACTAAACCGCCATAGTTTTAAATTAGGTATCAAAATATTACTACACATTAAGACACTTCATCAAAAGTTATCATGTTTGTATGCTAACAATTTTTGCTGAGTAAATATTCATAAACATTAATTGATTTTGTTTTCTAGATAGTCAGTCATATGCAAAAACTTATTCATACTTCTCCTTCTTATTGGTTGATTATGCCAGAAAAATTGGTGACATATTAATTATTTCTTTATCTCATTTAATCAAAATTTGTTTAGATCCGTACATATGCAAATATGTATGTATTTTCAATTGAAATTTATTGTTGTAAATAATGATAATAAAATAAAATTTTAAACAATAATTGTATGAAACAAAATCATACAACTATCTCATCTTTTTTTTATAATTATATGTAGATGTAGTAAGACTATACATCCACTTACCATCAGGTAGAGTAGAGTCATTTGCTCTCCCGGGCTATAAAACAAAAAAAATATATATATGAATCTTTCAATTAATTTCCTTTTCAGGTTATAATGTAACAATACTGGCCTATGGACAGACTGGTTCTGGTAAAACATACACAATGGGTACAAATTATTCAGGATCTGATGGTGACTTTACTAAACTAGGTATTATTGTTTATTTAAATCTAACTTATTGGGTTTTACTAATTTTTTTAAACTTTATTATTGATTTTAGCATTGTAAGTGATTACAGTAAGAGTATTAAAAAAATAATTAGTACACTATATAATTGTTCTGACGAGCCGGTCGGTGTGGTTGGTAGATACTTGCCTTTTGCGCCGCAGCTCGTGGGTTTGATGCCCACCTAGGACTGACATTTGTTAGCATTAATGTGTCTGTTTGTCCTGAGTCTGGGTGTAATTATCTATATAAGTATTATATAAAAAAAGTATAATATGTAGTATATCAGTTGTCTGCCTGCCATAGTACAAGCTCTGCTTAGTTTGGGATCAGATGGCAGTATGTGAATAATATCCCATATTTATATCCTGTAATTATCCAATTATTATTACAGGATATTATAATTTATTTTTGTTCACCCTATTGCAACAACTTAATATTAAAATAATTAATACAAATATTTTATTCATTAAGCTATAGGAGTAGGGTTATTGTCGAAAAGTGTTTAGATAATATGATAGTGAGTGTTATACAGCAAATTCAGTTTTATTTGGCTTTGTTAATTGGATTGTATAGGAAATAAATTTTATAGTACTTTTATGTGTCAGTTGAGTTAAATGAGTTGTAAGTGTGTTTTTGTTGGACTTCTTTCTACCTCTAAGTAGTATACATAGAAGCATCCAACTACTTACTGATTAAATATGTTCAAGTGGAGCACCAAGTTTAGCTATCGAAATGTTTAGAGTTAATTTCTCTCATTAAATTTTCAATTTAAGCATTTAAATTTTCACCTTGTCTTGATCTTCTAACATTTCTGTTCTTAGAGTTTCATATAATATTTTATTTTGTAGGTGTTATCCCTCAAGCTGTGGCCGATATATTTGACTTTATAGAGACACATGAAGATAAGTTCATATTCAAAGTGAATGTTTCCTTCATGGAACTTTATCAGGAACAATGTTATGACTTACTATCTGGGAAGGAGAGGGGACATAGTATTATAGAAATAAGGGAGGATATCAACAAGGGAGTTATTTTACCAGGTATTTAATTTTTAAACATATTTTGTCTTAAAATAATGAATAAAAATCAGTTTAGAACCTTCCTCGATAAAAGGTCACAAAAATGTTTTTTAAATACGAACCAGTTGTTCCTGAGATTGGCTGGATCATACAAACAAACTCTTCAGCTTTATATATTAGTATAGAGTATAGATTATTTCTCCCAATTATTTATTTGTCCCATTATTCAACGTCAAGTCGGAATCTGGTGAAAATTTAGTTATATTTGCATACCTTCAGGTTGTAGCCGAATGGGCCGGCACGCCCGGGGAAGTACCACTCTCTCACTTAAAATCGGCGTGAAGTGGTAGCCAAGCTACCGCGTTTCGTTCGGTATGTGAGAGTTCCGGAGGCCCAATTCCCCCCCCCCCCAACAAAATGAGTGCGCAGAATAAAGAACAACTACCCCAGGAGGGTACCATCTGCGCCTGCGGTGGACAATCCCTCTCTGGACATCCATGCTCAGGACATACACCACCTGAGCAGGGATGCCCAGGCTGCCCTTCGAATTCTGGGGGGGGCAATTTTGCGCTCTTAAATGGTCGGGGCAAACGGAGCAGGCATCTTAAGGCAACCCCTTCCACCCTCACTGTGGACTTCTGCAACTTCCCTGTTAGACCTTCTGCTGACCTCTCATCCGGACGGGTACCATGTTTCCGTAGAGCCTCCTCTTGGTTCGTCGGACCACTGCCTTTTCCGGAGTTCAGTGCCGATTACACGCACCTCACGGCCTCGGTTCGTGGGTTGTCGCCGTGTGTGGCACTACAGGTTAGCGGACTGGGATGGGATGCGGTCCTTCTTTGCATCCTACCCATGGGGGCGGATTTGTTTCTCGCCGGATGATCCCGATGTCGTTGCTGACTCGGTCGCTGATGTGGTGTTTCAGGGTATGGAACTCTTCATTCCGTACTCTGCAATACCCATCGGCGGCAGATCCCAGCCTTGGTTTGGTCGCTTCTGCAAAACGGCGTCACGTCGAAAGGTAGAATGCTACCAAGCCTGGGCTGAAGCATCGGCATCGCGTGATGTAAATACCAGCGCATTTAAAAAGGAATACAACTCTGCCTCCAGGTCTTTCAAAAGTGTTATTGCCAAGGCGAAATCGGAGCACATAGGCAGGATTGGTGAGAGATTGGTGCGTCTTCCTTCGGGAACACGCGCATTCTGGTCTCTCGCTAAGGCTGTCTTAGGGAATTTCTGTCAGCCCTCCCTTCCATCTCTGCACAGGAGCGATGACTCGTTGGCCCATTCTGCGAAAGAAAAAGCCGACCTTTTGGGATCTCTCTTCGCGTACAACTCGACTCTTGATGATCAAGGAAAGACACCACCGACAATCTTGCGGTGTGATACCACGATGCCGGAAATTAAATTCCGGCAGAGTGCAGTTCGTAAAGCACTTTTTTCCTTGGACATCCATAAGTCGAGTGGGCCCGATGGCATTCCTCCGATTGTGCTGCGCACTTGTGCTCCCGAGCTGGCACCGGTCTTAACGCGTCTTTTCCGACACTCTTACACATTTGGCGTTGTCCCGAATTCTTGGAAGACGGCTTTAGTGCACCCGATCCCTAAAAAAGGCAATCGCTCTGATCCAACAAATTATAGGCCTATTGCTATCACCTCCTTGTTCTCCAAGGTGATGGAGTCCATCATTAACTGCCAGCTCCTGCGGTACCTAGAGGAGCATCAGCTGATTAGCGACCGCCAGTACGGCTTCCGTCGGGGTCGCTCAGCTGGTGATCTTCTAGTTTACCTTACTCACAGATGGGCTACGGCGGTTGAGTCCAAGGGGGAGGCATTAGCAGTCAGTCTGGACATAGCGAAAGCCTTCGATCGGGTATGGCATAAAGCGCTACTCTCCAAGCTTCCATCCTACGGGCTTCCCGAGAAATTGTGCAAGTGGATCACCAGTTTTTTGGCAGATCGGAGCATCAAGGTCGTTGTCGACGGTGCATGCTCTGACTTAAAATTCGTCAATTCTGGTGTTCCACAAGGCTGCGTTCTTTCACCTACTCTGTTTCTTCTGCATATCAATGATATGATACAAATCAGTAACATTCACTGCTATGCGGATGACAGCACTGTAGACGTCCATTACACCGGCCGTGCTAATATTTCTCGGGAACACGTCGACGAGTGTCGGAACAAACTTGTGTCTGAAGTCGAGACCTTGTTAACCAAGGTCTCGGACTGGGGCCGACTGAACTCGGTCCAATTCAACCCCAGTAAGACACAAGTTTGCGCGTTAACTGCTAAAAAATCTCCTTTTGTCATATCCCCTCATTTCGAGAATACTCCCCTCGCTGCCACAGCCTGTATCGGTATACTTGGCGTCGAGATTTCGAACACTGTTCAGTTCCGCGGTCAATTGGAAGTTAAAGCCAAATTGGCCTCTAAAAAGCTTGGAGTGCTCAACAAGGCGAGACGGTACTTCACGTCGGACCATCGCCTAAAACTTTACAAGGCGCAAATTCGGCCCCACATGGAGTACTGTTCTCACCTCTGGGCGGGAGCTCCCCAGTACCAGCTTCTTCCTTTTGACCGCATTCAACGTAGAGCGGTTCGAATTGTCGACGATCAGGCTATTACCGACCGGCTTGATCCTTTGGCCTTGCGTAGAGATGTTGGGTCACTCTGCATACTCTATCGCATATATCACGGGGAGTGTTCTGAGGAGTTGTTTGGATTAGTCCCGGCAGCTGAATTTCACCACCGGACATCGCGCCAGAACTCCAAATTCCATCCCCATCACCTCGATGTCTGGAAATCCACAACAGTGCGTTTCTTAAGGCATTTCCTGCCTCGCACAATCACTCTGTGGAACCAGCTTTCGCCGGCGACTTTTCCGAACCGATATGACATAAAAACCTTCAAGAAGAGAGCGTACTCTTTCCTCCAAGGCCGGCAACGCACCTGCAAGTCCTCGGATGTTGCAGGTGTCCATGGGCGGTGGTAGTCACTTTCCATCAGGTGAGCCTCCTGCTCGTTTGCCCACTCTTACATAAAAAAAAAAAAAAAAAATACCAGTTCCAAAAAAAAAATCGATGTCACCTAGTTAAGTTAAGAAAATCAACATCATAATATCTTAAAGTTTAATGAATACATATGAGACAGAGGTACAGAATCTAGTATTGCTTCCTTCTATAAATAACACGAATAAAAATATCTATTTGATTTAGGTATAACTGAGCTTCCCGTGTCGTCAACAATGGAAACGATGACAGTGTTAGAGCGCGGGTCGGCTGGCCGCGTGACCGGCTCCACCGCAATGAACCAGGCCTCCAGCAGGAGTCATGCCGTCTTCACTATCGTCATTGCTAAAGAGAGCAGAAGTGATAAGTATGTTGTTATGTGACAAGCCATAGCTATATTTTAGTTTTGCACATCTTCATTAGCTATTAGAGTCCTGTGGCTGGCTAATACGATGTGAACCAGTAAACAGTTATTGGCATTTTCGCCTCAGATTGCCTCGGAAAGCTTGCAAAGCCTTCACCTTAACTCTTTCCGGTCATGTCAGATTTGCCGTCGTACCTGATTATGAGAGTGCGAAAATAGAGAATGCAGCTGTGTTCGCACTTACGTTTGTGCACTATAAAACGTCCTGTGCAGTGTGCTAGACTACCTTGAGATTGGCCGCCGTGGACGAAATTGTTTCAGAGGACATCATCGTCATTATTTATTCATATTGCCATATTATTGTTTTAGAAACTTAGCTACTACCTCAAAGTTCCATCTCGTGGATTTAGCTGGTTCAGAACGAATTAAGAAGACAAAGGCAAGTGGCGAGCGTTTGAAAGAAGGTGTCAAGATTAACCAAGGGTTGCTTGCACTAGGAAATGTTATATCTGCTCTAGGGGACGGCACCAACAGAAGCTTTATTAGTTATAGAGATAGCAAGCTCACAAGATTATTACAAGGTAAGAAATAAACTATTAGTTTTAATTTGTTTTTAGCACTGCCTAGTTTCACCCGCGGCTGAGCTTGTGGTTAGTCAGGAAGGCAGCTGTTTTGTATCCTATGTCCTGTGTATCCCAGGCAACGTGAAGTGAAATTTCGTGATGATCAGTTGAGTAGATAAGATGTTAAAGCGTAACAAACTTACTCACTTTCATTTCATTTACTTTAACTAATTTTAAACATCAATACTTTCTATTTGAGCTTAAAGGCCTTGGGTAAGCCAGTTATTTAATGAATACAAGACGAGTGACATAACATCTTACTTCTCATAGTTGATAGTGAATTAATTCCTTACTTGTAAACCTTTCTATAATAAAAACAACAATCTTGTTTTATTTTTTAATAGTAATGAAGAAAATTACCTTTTTTTTTTGTTTTTTATACATTCAACTAAATCAAAATGAAGCTTGAAAAATGAAATGTTTGTATTTGAACAGACAGCCTGGGTGGTAACTCGCTGACGTTGATGGTGGCGTGTGTGAGCCCGGCCGACTACAACCTGGACGAGACGGTGTCCACGCTGCGCTACGCCGACCGCGCGCGTCGCATCCGCAACAAGCCCATCATCAACCAGGACGCGAAGGCCGCGGAGATCGTCAGGTATGTAACAACCAACCATATATTATCATTTATCATATATCATTACAATACTATTTAATAACATAAATGATAAATCGTACAAAGGCTTTATTTAATAAGAATAGTAAGCTAATAGTTTTCCTTTTGAAATAATAACAAAAATGTCGGTCTTGGGGTAGGTCTGGATTTTCATATGAATAGTGTTACCAGCATTAATTTTGTTTATTTAAAAAGAATTCTAACATTGAAAAATAATTGTAAAATATTTAGGGGTAAGTTTTCATGAAATATCTGGTATCAATATAGACTAGAATATTTTTTACTAAATTATTTTCACAGGTTGAACAACTTAGTAAATGAACTTCGACTCCAATTAGTTGGTAAACTTCCTACAATTAGTGAACAAAACAATGAGCAACTGCAAGAGCAGCTAGATAGGGAGAAGGCAAGATATGCTGAGTTGCTCAAGAAACACAAACAGGTCACAGAACATTTAAGCAACATGTTAGTAGAAAATACGAATTTATGCGAAAAAGCACTTTTAGCAGAAGCAGCGAAGGAGAAAATAGAACGTAAATTGAATGAATTGACGGAACAATGTAATCAAACTATAGACAATATAACCACAACAGACTTTTCACAAGACGACAATGGACATAAATCAACTGTTGTTGATTACCTTAAGGATATTAAAACGAAACTAGAAGATTTGCAATCGGTGAATTTGAAGACAAACGAGGAATTGATAGATCATGAGATTAAATTGTCGTTTGTCAAAGAAAATGTTGACGGTGAGAAGGTTGACGAGGAGATCATATTGAATGAAGATCAGGCTGTAATGGAAGAAGAAAAGAGGGCAATGGGACAGGTATTTATAAATATTCTTCAAGCAATATCTTGTTCTGGTCTTTAAATGTTCTGGTCTAGTAAACATGGTCTAGTGTTCCAAGTAAAATAAATAGTTATTGATTTTTTTTTAATACATTCTCTACAATTTCATAGGTCGCACTTAACCAAGAATTGCAAGAGTTGAATCGCGCAATGGCTATCAAGGCATCCGTGGTACAAGCTATATTGGCCAACAATAAAGAGATGCTCGACAGTCACAACAATCTACGCGAGAATGAAGATAAGATATCTAAGTTGGAGAAAGAGAGAGATGAACTCTTGCAACAATTGAAACAGACAAAGGTATGTTTATAAGATTTAGTTTGATAATCAAGCTATCTGTACTGACTTTATACGGGGGAATTTTTTAACCAATAATATATAAACATTCACCAACCAATTGATTCGCTCGTACATTGCTAGTACATCGTACAACTAGCTACGCGTATATCTTTACGAATTTTTTTGAATTTTTCTAAAACTACTCTGGCTCGAATTGCAATGTGTAAAATAAATAATAATAGTGTAAAAGGTACACTTCTCAAATAAAGAAAAGGAAACTTACCACTTATTATTATTTCATTAAGTGGGAAGTCAACATGTACAATATATTAATAATATTGTACACACTCTTTATATTAGTGTATAAAATAGTCACTTTAATGCTAAGCATTCTCTGTAGTAGTCAAATATTATGATTTCATAAAATATTTGTTTACCTTCCTTCCTTCTTAAATGTTTTTATTTTGTCTACCTTCCTAGACCAAAGACCCGACACATGAGGAGCGTCGCACGAAGGTAACAACGTTAGAATCTGAGATAACTGACTTGAAGAAGAAATGCCAACAGCAGGCCAATATCATCAAGATGAAGGAAAAGAACGAGGCTAAGATAGCTTCGCTTAACGCTGAACTCCAGGCCATGAAAGCTACTAAGGTATATAAAGTCCTGTATGCTCCTTAAATTTGATGTTTCTGCCCAAGATGACATTATTCGATCTTGTCTACATTTTTTTTTTTTATTGTATAGGAAGATGGACGAGCATATGGGCCACCTGATGTTAATGGTCACCAACGCCCATAGACAAAGGCATTGTAAGAAATGTTATCCATCGCTTACATCGCCAATGCGCCACCAACCTTGGGAACTAAGATATTATGTCCCTTGTGCCTGTAATTACACTGGCTCACTCACCCTTCAAACCGGACCACAGCAATACAAAGTACTGCTGTTTTGCGGCAGAATATCTGATGAGTGGGTGGTACCTACCCAGACGAGCTTGCACAAAGTTCTACCACCAAGTAAAGATGTACTGTACATGAAAAGAATAGGAAAGATAATGGATAGGTAACCTAGGATGCTCCTGCATAGTAGATATGTACTATTATCAGTATTTTATTGAACACATGATATATTTTACATATTTTTTATATAATAACATTTTAAAAAACATAACAGTTGCATATTTCGTTATTTACATAATTATATCGAACTATTATTACATTAGGTGAAAATAATTCGTCAAATGCGTGAGGAGAGCGAGAAATTCCGCAAGTGGAAGCTGGACAACGAGCGCGCCATGCTGCGCCTGCGCAACGAGGACCGCAAGCGAGCCACCGCCATGGCCAAGATGGAGTCGCTGCACGCCAAGCAGCAGAACGTGCTCAAGCGGAAGATGGAGGAGGCCGTCGCGGTTAACAAGAGACTGAAGGTTTGCGTTCTTTTATGTATATAAATATGTTCAAAGACAAATTCTTATACAATATACAGGGTTATTTGTAATGATCCAGCAAATTGCAGGACTAAAAAGCTAAAACCATAAGCAACAACTATTGTTCTACGAGTTTTGATTATTTTTAGATTTTATTTTCATACAAAAATAAGTGTTAATTTATTTTCCCGCTTGACCGTTTACAAATACACGACAGTACGACAAAAACTTGTAAAATCATTTTTTGTCATGAATTGAGTTATGTCCGAAGTTGTAGAACAAAAGTTGTTACTTATGATGTTAGCTATCTAGTCCTGCGAAGTTGCTGGGTCGTGACAAATAACCCTGTATATTTGTAAAAACGAATAAATTATATACCGCTGATTGTGCCTCGCGGTGTAAGCCATATGGTCATTAGTACTACTCATTCAAGTATTATTGGAAAAACAGAAAAGACAAACTACTCTTACAAAAACAGAATTATGTAATAGATTGATACACAAACACACCATATTGGGTTTGTTTGGTATCTTGGTTAAATATTATAATTCACTCCTAGGTTCATAGTGTGATAAGCCTTATATATTTAATAACATTCTTCATCAAACCAGTATTAGCAATTTCAAACATCTCTCCAGTTTAATAGAAATACAAAACCTTGAAATTAATATGTATTCGAGTTTGAGAGGAAAATGGTATTCGTCTTTGTAGGAAGCGTTAGATCGACAGAAACAAACAGCTATGAAACGCAATGCAAAGGGCAGCGTAAAGGCCGGCGCCGTCCAGCAGTACATCGAGCAGGAGTTGGAGGTGCATCTCAGTATCGTGGAGGCGGAGAAGTCGCTCGAGGAACTCATGGAGTACAGGTATGCAAGCCATGGAATCGTGCTTAAATATTAACAAAAAAATATCATTGTCTTTGAGATATATAAAGGTCTATTGGGGTAGGCGACTATTTGCTTATCTTCATTTCTAAAATAAATAAAAACATACATACATATTATTTTATTACATAAAAAAATAGTCCTTGCATATGATATTTTTTAATTATAGTTTTAAATTTACTACTACTTCTAACAAACCTATCAAATAATTAAACAGAGCATGGATAACAGAACAAATAGAGAATCTACGCAACAGCACCGACGATCAAACTAACAGGAAGAAGATTGCTGAACTCGAAGATGATCTAGCTCTTCGGAAGGCACAGATATCTGATTTGCAACAGAAAATATTAACAGCTGATCAAGGTGAGTTACGATTACCTGCTGCATTCATAATGAGATGAGTAATTGCATACAGTTTGCTAGATAGCTTGATGTTTCTGACCGTTGCTTTGCTAAGTGTGAGTGTTGAATGATAATGCTGTCTAATGAAATGTATTTACTTAGTAAACTTACTTTATTTTTATTAACATTTTCTTTATAAATAAAAAGAACACGAATAAGACAGATGATATGTATGTATCTTCAGTTAAATATTTAAAAAAATCTGTTTTACAGAAAACAAATCCCGCACCCAATGGGATAACATTCAATCAATGCTCGAAGCTAAGGTCGCTTTGAAATGCCTCTTCGAACTGCTAGTCGACGCTAAGCGAGAACTACAGAACCAAAGCGAAAAGGGCTATCAAGCGAGATACGAAGAAATCAAGGAATCTTACGATAGGTTAATGATAGAGTTTGAGAACAGCAAAACCGAATTTGAACAACAACTTTCTTCAGTCAAGATGCAAAATGAACAAAAGGTTGGTATACATATTACCAATATCATATTCAATCGTTTATGTTATTACTAGAATTAACTGGTGGTAGGGCTATGTACAAGCTTGTCTGGATAAGTATGACCCACTCCTCAGATATTCTATTGCAACACAGCTATACTTGATATTGTTGTGTTCTTGTTTGAGTGAGCCAGTGTAATTAGAGACACGAAGGACATGACATAACATCTTAGTTCCTAATGTTGGTGGTGTATTGGCATTGGTTAACATTTCTTACAATGCCAATGTCTATGGGCTTTTACCTAATTCTATAAAAAAAAAGAATTTACAAAATGTAAACACATAATTATACTTTAATGATTATTAAAATTTTTAATAATAAGTCAACATAAATAAATATTTTTATAACTAAATATTACAGCTAAGTGCCTTGGTAGCTCTACAAAGAGGTGTTATCGGCAGAGGTGATAGGAGTGAAGCGTGCAAAAATCTACAAAATGTGATACAATACCAACAGGACCGACTCGAACAAGTCGAACAGGAAAATGTATGTTAATGTCATATTTAGATTGTTTTAATGTTGACAGGCAATTATTGTACTTACTGCTTAGTCTCAAAAGAATTTATGTATTTTCATATAAATTGATACAAATGAATAAATATAATTTTTATTTATCTATTGTTGTAATTTTTACTTCTGTAAAATATAATTTGTATTGTATTTGATTTAAATATTCATAGCCATGTTTCATTCATTTACAGAAAAGACTAGCAGATGAACTAGAAGAATTACGGAACGCGGGTAAAAAAGCTAAGAAACGCAGTAAGAAAGAAAATAATGGGGATTCTACGAAGAAGGTTGAGTATGTGGAGCCGACGGATGAGGAAGATGATGAATTTGAAGACAGAGATAAGGATCCCGATTGGAGGGCGACCCCACTCTTCAAACGTATACAGGTAAAATTATGCTTGGAAATTATTGATTTATTAATCTTTTAAAATGATGTCCTTGTAAAGTTTAATTAGCTTTGGCGTTATTTATTAATGAAAATGTCGTAAGTAATTTAATAAAGTTTAGTATATATAATGAAGAAAGAGTTACAGGAACATACAGATATAAAAAATAAACAAAAGCTATTCTTATCGCTAAAAGCGCGATCTTCGCCAGACAACCTTCGAGTGAAGGACATGAGAAAAAATAAAAATTATGTATTATGAGATTATATAAATGAAAAATGTATATACCCAATAAAGTGCATATTATTCTGAGTTCCCCGGTCCGCTCGCGCAGGCGCAGCGCTCGCGGCTGACGATGAACTTCTCGTCGGAGGCGGCGGACGCGAGCGCGGCGCGCGCGGCCAAGCGCGGCTCGGACGGCGCGCCGCACTGCACGTGCCGCGGCAGCTGCTCCACCAAGATGTGCGGCTGCGTCAAGTCCGAGCTGGGCTGCGGCGCCGCCTGCCGCTGCCAGCCCGCGCTCTGCAAGAACCGCCGCCTCTCCTCCGACGGCGACGACAAGGAGAACCACGTGAGTGACGACCTGTGCCCCTCGAGGTGATAAAACGACGATTCTGTAGGGATATGCGAATGCGAGTCTGTTCCGCCGCAATCGATTTATTCATACCGGTCAATTTTCCTCAATGTTGCCTTTGAGACAAGAAATACGTTCAACAGTGGAAACATATTTTTCAGTTTTTAAACGACATAAAATGACAACTTTCTTTGTAAAGGTGCGTTTTTTTTAATTACACGATCAACACATTTATTATAAATATATTCATGGAATAGAATCAATCATATATATATTCACATAATAGAGTAATTGTGTTTCATATAATATGTCAATACTGCTGAACAGTTCAGTGAGCTGAATCATTCTTTAATCAAATATGACTTGATGAAATCGCGGCTATATAGTGGTAAATTAGATTTTAATGCTATCTAATGTAACGCCGAACGAAGATATATTATAGTCAATGATACTTTTATTTTGTATTTATTAATGTGTTTTTACAACCACATATGTTTTTTCGTCAATTGTTTATATAATAGTTCTTATTTTAATTTGTTGCAGCCATCAAGCACAGAATACTCATTAGATTCAACGCCATCTTCGTCCTACTTCGACAAACGGTAAACAAAATTCCATATAATAATAATAAAAAAACAAAATTAATTTATATTGTTCAATAAATTATACGAAAAAGTCTAGTTTTGAAACGTCACAGGAATTGGACCAAGTGACGAATAAATTAACCGAGGATAGAATAAAAGCAATTCCCGATAAAAAACAATCACCACGAGAAATTCCGCGTACATTGCGTCCGCTGTCCGAGAGGAGGCCCCAAGCCGACAGCGGCGCGCAGAAGTGGATGTTAGCACTGTTACTGTACAACACTTGTGTCGCCCCCATGTCGTCGTATTGCGCGAGCAACATGATCCAGTACGGCATGGACGTTGCCAAATACAATGTGATATCCACAATCTTCAAATATTTATTAAGAGAGGTTAATTAATTAAAATACGGTTTTGCGGACTATGCTCTTACGATATAAAATAATAATAATAATATATATATAATTTATTATTCACAAATTCATAATATACAGACAACTCTAGACCAGATAAATATATACATTTATATTTCAAGGCATGACGAGAAATATACGTTTTATAAGAACATATCTGGAATTTGGAACATTTTTAAAAGGAGGGAAACTATTTAAATTTTCTGTGTAAGTGCATAGTTCTGCAAGGCTTGGTATATATTAATTATATATATTACGCCATTAATCTGATGTATTCGTAGTTGAAATGATTTTAATAGTTTTTTCTTATTTAGATTGTAGCGTTGCAGAACTATGGATATAGTTAAATTAATTTTTTATCGTAGAAATAAGTGGTTTTAGAAGTTTTTGGTAATGATAGATTTTTGATTTTTAATAATTAAAACTGATATTCATTAAAATGTTTTTTTTTTGTTTTTACTTTTAATTAATTTGTTAATATATCTTTACAGAGATCACCTTGACGCTACGTATGTCAAGAAAAAGAAAAGTTATTTTTTTCCACATGATGCAGTAAACGGCGACGTCAAAAATAGCCAAGTTAAGGTAATATATGTTTTTGTTTTTGTTTATGGTCCGTCCGGGAGTAGTGTTACATTTTCAAAAGTCATAGTAAGCCGACTGATGTTGACATGGATAGTAAACCTTATATAACTAATATGCAAATCGACTGTCAGCTGCCCAAGTAGCGGTGTCGTTGCCATGGGAGAGTGCGAAAGTTGTATAAAGAAACAAAAAACACATTATATATGTGGCAGTGAAGACTTAGGTGAAAATGTGAATATGAATGTTTTAATGATAGTCCAAGATTTTTAGACATTCGCTCTGCATAAAATCCCGCAACTCGATTTTTTAAAGGATTATGTGAGGGTGCCCCTAATAGATCGGCAGATACTGACACAAAATTTCAGATAATTTGTATTATTTATTTATTATATTGTATATTGCACAATATTGCGACTTTTCACGGGACTAATTACGCAATGACGAAAAGGAAAATGATGGTCATAGCGCTGGTATAGTCGGCCCAATCACGTGAGTTTAAATCGAACGTCTCGGATTAATTACGAGAGACAAACGATTTGTTCCACAAAAATTCTTGTATTTTCCAAACGTCGAGGAAAAAAGAAGTAGGCGGTAGCGTCATGCCATACTTCTCCGGTGTGACGCCATACGATGAGAGAACATGTTAATTAAAAAAAAATTCAACTAATAGTACCAGGCTAATTTTTGCGAAGCTTATCGTCGATTAGCCACTCACGAAAATCACCATGCCATAAAGTAAATATGGCATTTGGATTTTAAAGGTCTCTACTGCTTTGAATGTAAAACTCACGTCTTCCGTCTTCCAAGATGGCGGTTAACGCTCGCGTATGACAAAAACTTAGTTTTATACTTAGGGGACACACAAACATAATCCAATCGAATAATCGAGCAGCAGGATTTTAGGTAAAGCGAAAACATTTTTGATACTAATAATCCTGGACTATGATATTATAAACGCGGCTAATGAATTACCTTTCTGATCGTCATATTAGTTAATCTAAATTTAATCAGCGTTTTAGGAACTTGGAAGAGTCTTACATCTGTCTTGATCTAATATGTATAGTGCTTTATATTGTTTATAAAATCAACATAATTTTACAAATATGTTTGGGTGTGTTCAGTATAATGAAGTTCCTCAAAATATTTTATCATTTATGTTCTTGTTATAACACTAATACTTATATTAATTCTCTCTTTTTCAGACTGATTAATTTATCCTGATACCAGTTGCTTGGAGCGTATTGTACCTCGCGTTTGCATCCAAGTGAAAAAATTATTATTTTAAATTATTTTGTTAATGAAATAATAATGATAATTATAAGGATTAAAATAATGTGCCTTTATTAAGAAATTCGTACAATGTATTATGTTTAAAATTGAACTATTCAGTGGTGGAAACTGATCAAATTGTGTGTAACCTCGTATCGTTATTTTAAAATTAATGGAGTAGATCTCTAAATAAAGTTATATTTATTGACTAATTATTGTGCTTTTTATGTCCTTTAATCATAATTATGTCATAATAGACGCCCCTATTTTTAATCACGATTTCATTCCAAAATATTTGTCTGCAAAAACGTCGGATTACTCAAAGAATTTAATTGCGTTACATCAGAATTAAAAATAGTCACATAGATCGTAACCGCTTGGAATGGTGTGAACTCTCGGTGGTAGAGGTTTGTGCAAGCTCGTCTTGGTAGGTACCACCCACTCATCAGATATTCTACCGCAAAACAGCAGTACTTGGTATTGATGTGTTTCAGTTTGAAGGGTGAGTGAGGCAGTGTAATTGCACAAGGGACAAACCATATTAGTTCCCAAGGTTGGTGGCGTATTGGCGATGTAAGCGATGGTTAACATTACTTACAATGCCAATGTCTGTGGGCGTTGGTGGCCACTTACCATTAGGTGGCCCATAATATGCTCGTCCGCTTACCTTTACAACAAAAAAAGAACAATTCGATCGGAATTCCTTAGTGGAATTGCAATTGTTCGGAGGAAAAATAATCGGACCTCCTGTCGCCAGAAAGTTTTTGCTCTATTATTCTAATAGCATATTATTTATTTATCAAACTGTTAATATATCATTACAGCACGTGGCCGTCCCATTTCGACAATGCAGCCCCTTTAACAACACTGTGTCAAATATGGTACATAGGAGCTAGTCTAGATTGCCATATGTCGTAATACTATTGTGTTTAGTGATAGTATTACGACATTAATTATTTATAAATTAAAATAAAATCATTTAATATTAGAAAATAAAATACATTAAATATATTTTTAATATGAACACTTATAAATTTCCGTAATCATTAATGTAGGTGGTTAGATAGATTCGTTCTACTTATATGTATACGACATCGAACATCCGAACTTTAGGCTGGTACTCAAATTTTTTGACTTGCCCGGGACTTGAACTCAATAATAAAAAATAAATAAGGTCCTCCAGACCGATTTCGGCCACGGCGGCCAATCTCAAAAGAGACTAGCCAACTGCGCAGAAGATATTATAGTGCACAAGTGTGTGCGCAAACACAGGTGCACTCTCTTTTCCTTAGCTCTCATAATCCGATGGGACGGCAATCCGACACGATCGGAAAGAGTTCAGGCGCAGGAACAGCTTAGCGTGCTTTCCGAGGCACGGGAGTGATCACACTTCCAACTTCCAGACTTCGGGCTGCTACTGAGAATTTTCTGATAGAAAACCCCAATAACTATTTATTGGCCCGACCGGGAATTGAACTCAATACATCAAGATCATCAACCTTATAAGCTAGGCACTCAACTAAGGATCTTTAATAAGATTTTACATTTTTATCCCCTTGCTAATAAATGTTGTATTGTGGTAGCATAGTGACACAATATTTTGTCCTCTTCTTTCGAATTTCAAATTCCTAATGACAGAGAGGGAGAGAGTTCGGTGTTAGATATTGACACGCTATACAAAGTTTATTAGATTAGGTGTCTCTATGTTTCCACCTATTTATTGAAGTAAAACTCCTTTAGCGGCATTGTGCACTTTCTTGGGATGGGTAAAAAACGTGAAACTCGCGTCAGGTCACGTGACCCTGATTGAAAATTCGTAAGACGGATTCTGAAGTGTTTTGAATTGTCATATGTATGTGTATGATAGCGCAATAAATAAATATAGTATTATATCACATAAATGATAGTACTTTTATACTGATAATTAAAGCAATTCGTGCAATTTTTTTCCCTAACCATACCAAAATATCAAAAATGCACAACGTTAATATTTAAAGTTAGGGGGGTGCGTTGATATATCAGTCAGTCATTTATTTATTTATATTATATTATATATATATATATATATACAAATAGATTATAATAAATGTTATCTTTTCCGAGATAACATTTTTAAGAAACATAAAACATCAAATTCGTATACCTTTTATAGGGTATTTGAAAACAACTGGCGCTGTATCCTGCTATTGTTCGAAGGAATGAAATTGAAAACCAAATGAATAAATAGAGACAATACGATGCAAGGAATCGTTTATTTGTCGGTTTATACACGACTTGGTATTTTTCAAACATTTTTGTATGCGAGGTATTTTTTGGCTTGCATTATTTGAAGAGCATTTTAACTATATTTATACTGTATTGTGTATTTATTTTACATTATTTAACTGATTGTAGATAAATTTAAAAGGCATTATTAAAAACGTCGATAAATAAGGCTTATTACTTGAAAAATTATTATATCGATTGATATTCGTTAACTTTCCTGCAGAATCGATAATATTTTAATTGTACTTAATTAACATACCAATGTAATTAGTGGAAAAGAGTTAACCAGCTTGAATTAAAAGTATTTTGATGTATAGAATAAAATCTACTTTTTTACACATTCACAGGCCCAATCACTTAAGAAATGCTTATAGACTTACGGTCGCATACTGAAGCGTCCCTCAAATCAAACACTTATTTAAGTGCTACCTAACTTTGAGCAGAGGCCGTATTCTACTAAGCTATATAACATTAACGATACGTTCCTGATTCAATTCCGATGCAACTGTTATTACTCTATAGACTATATTTATTCGGATAGGAACCGAACCGATATGATAATGACATATACCGGTATGTCAAAACCAAAGTTAATTGTGAACTTTTATACCAATAGTCAATAATTAATTTAAATAATAGGATAACGGATAAATTGTAACGATCACGCTTTGATTCGATTGCGATAAAGTGACAATTTGTTAGTAGAATTGTCCCCCTGGTCTTTTAGGAATTTTAATGGAATTACAACATTACTCGTTTTGGTTGCGTGATTAATGAGCATCCCTCAAATGTTTGTTTTTAGAAACATTAAATTAATAACAGTCCATTATCGATGATCACTTTATTTTGCGTTCAGTTTAAGGAAACATTTGCATTGATATTAAATCAGTACTCAATGTTAAATAGTTACTACTAAGATACTCTTTAACTAATTGCAATTTTAACTAATAAATTCGTAGTAAAAATTCTTTTTGCAGTTCTCCTATTACAAATCACACTTTTCTTTATACTGGAGTTAGGTTTTATTTGAGAACTTCTATATATTATTCTAATATAAAAAAAATGTATTAACTAAAAATATTAAGTAAAATGCAATTGAATAAATATAAACATCTTTTAATATAATATGAATTTATTTTTATAGGCATTCTAGTGTTTTTTTATAGCATAGGGATGAGCATATGGGCCACCTGATAGTAAGTGGTCACCAACGCCCATAGACATTGACATTGTAAGGGATGTCAACCATCGCTTACATCGCCAATGCGCCACCAACCTTGGGAGCTAAGATGTTATGTCCCTTGTGCCTGTAATTACACTGGCTCATTCAAAGTAATAGAATAATAATCAAAGACATTACATTGGACACCACAATTTTTTTTTTAGATAATGTTCCTAATTTACATATAGGATTTGACGGAAATGTTTACAATAACGATATGTGAACTGGAATGAGTTTTACGCGGCTTACTGTAGTGTGAAAAGGCAGTGGCCCAAGGTCACGTCATATAATGAAAAAAAAAAGAAATACGATCATACTCTGCCTAGTGCCTACCAAATGCTACAAAATGCGAGGCCGATATAAAGGAGGTTAAGTCCCCCGAATGGACAATTTTTAAAAGCTTTATCTAGATACCTACGTGCTACATTTTTAAGTTTTAATATCCTTATGAAATATGAATAAGCACATAGTTAAATTATGACTACGATATTATGAAAATGATCTATCGACTTCCGCCCACTTGATTCTTAAGATGCGTCCCTGTCGAGCTTGTTACTAACTAGTATTTGTTATCTGTGTAAACATTTGCATAGAACATGTAAAGTATAGTCAGAGCCTGTAAATATCCCACTGCTAGGCACCCCTTTCCTTCTGAGAAGGTTTGGAGCTTATTCCACCACGCTGTTTTATGCGTGTTGGTGGATACCTACATATGGCAGTTTTTTATTCAATACAACCGATTTCCTTACCGTTTCTTCACCGCCAGATGCGAGATGAATTAAAAACAAATTAAACACATGAAAATTCTTCCTAGAATCGAACCCGGAATCGTTCTTAACGATTTTCGACTCAAACATTTAAATTCTTAAATATTTTTATCCTGTAACTCTAAATAGCTCGATCGCATTGCCCAATGGTTTTTTCTATTTGTTCATGAGGTCGGAGTTTTGAGTCATAATTGTTAGCTACCCGGTCGTATTCAAGTTGTCAATACCTTGACCGATTTAGTCGAATACATCCTGAGCGAAGCGACGTCATCGAACGTTTTATGATTCAAAAGAAAGCCTTCGACGTCCCCTACTACGTGTTTTAACGAACGGTTTCTGAGGCATTATATAATATATCTAAGTAAAGTTACGTTTGATGATAGAATATAAAACCAATTCATTTTAAATGAGTAAATTTCAAGTTCGAAGTTATGTACAACATTTTTATAAATAACGTTTTAATGAATTATCTCTTAAAACTTCAATATATTTTATGTAATTCAACAAATCCATGCAATTATAATAGAACGTACTTGTAAATAAATGTATTTTAATAGTAACAAGAATGTTCACCTGAATAAACTCAATTTTATATATAAAATTTGTTGTGTTTGGTGATGTTCGTACATTAAGTTGTCTTATATTTATTATCTGTATACATTTTTTATACACTTTACAGTAATTTAAGGATCGCTAGCCTAATTGAATAATGTTACTACTTATATTTAACTAATTTTGTACGTATTAAATTTTATTTTTTAGTTAACAAGTTTTCGAGGTTTCAATATTATTTAGAAATATATAAAATATCATATCACTTATATACGAAAATTGCTAATTTAGTTCAGCGTCTGTCTTTATTTTGACATTTCCAAAATGTACGCGTGCCTGTTTCTTGAGGTCAATCCTCAAGAAACAGGCACGCGTCATTATTAACAATTTATTTTTATTTTATTTTACAATTTAATAAAATATATATATAAAATATATATTTCAGACCGGACACTTGAGAACGAATTTAGATAGAATTTTACAGTTAAATTATGAGTTATACTAACAGTACCAGATCACTTAAAACAACAAATAATATCTAAAAAACAATCGCTATCATTTTGCCAGCCGCTAACTATTATGTAAGTATATTTTATATTGACGTTATGAAGCAGAATCGAATAGCGAGCCCGTGGTAGGAGCTCACTGATGCGTTTCGCCACGACTCGAAGAAAGGCTCGAAGGCTCGCTTTCGATGTTTACAGGGAGAAATCTGAGACCGGTTGGCTCACTGCTCACTCCGTCAGAATCGCGCGTCGCGTTCACACGTCACGTTCGTACACTAACAGTGTCTCGCGTGTCAACAACCTACAGATACCGCTGTAAGTTATACATAAACTTACACTGTGTTCCACCGTGTCGCGTGTGCTGTGTTGTGTTAAACTTTTTTGATTAGAAAGTGCCGTCTGTGCAGTGAATTTCCGCGGGCCACCGGTATGTTTGAGTATAATAGCGGTATTATTTAGGGACGGCGTTTCCATTCAGTGTTAGGGGAACTTCTCACGATTGCCATCTCGGCGGTTATATCGTTTTTTGTGTCGGCTTATTTGTCGAATAACTCCTTTTTTTTATTCGTTTCTTTGATGTAGGAAACACAAAACCGTTTCATCCCTTTTAATCTTTTTTAAGTAATGAATTCGCATTAAGTAATACGATATGTATTTACGAAATTATTACAATTTAAGTATTTATTACGTATTACGAAAATACGTTAACTTGTTTTGTAACGGTTAATAACATCAATGAAGTAACAGTATGTTAATTTCCCATAGCTGGGCTAGATTCTCTTATTTTGAGGAGATTTGGAGCTTATTCCACCACTCTCCACCGTGGCTTGGTGGATACTCATGTGACATAGTATTATCCGCCACGTGCAGGGTCTAGGGTTAAACAAATCATTATTGTCTGAGTTTGAACCTGTAATATGTAGTTAAGATTCACGATTTCTAACCACTAGGCTATCTCATCTCACCAAAAAGCCTTATGTAAATTCATATAACATTAATATTTCCAAAAATGTTGTCTTGACATACTAAGTTTTGAGACGAAGCGATCGCTACCTTTATTAGAGTTCAACGAATGCTGTGACTTAAGTTATGGAATTTCGAAAACAAAGTTATTTCAAGTTACAAGTTTTAAAAAGGAATTATGTCACATATAAATATGCTTAAAAATATAATATTTTTATGATTATATAATTTAACCAATTAAAGAAAAAATATGTTTATCAATGAATTAATTTAAAAACAACATATTTATATAAAAATATGTATATATATATATGGTGAAGTCGTTATGCCTCAATATTAATTTTATTATTTATTTATTTTTCAGAAATATTCTAATACTTGTTTTGAAACCGGCTTCCGAACAAAACCTTGTAACGAAACCGCACAACAAAGCAAACGAATTGCTGTCAGACGAAATTTAATATGACAATGAATCTTTTAATTTCTCACCCCATATTCTGTTGTATACATTTAAGGCATTAGAAAAGGTAGTTGAAGAACTACAAATAATAACTAAAAGCGAATTGATTCTTTAGTGGTGGTAGGGTTTTGTGCAAGCTCGTCTGTATAGGTACCATCGGCTCATCAGATATTCTACCGGTTGGAAGGGCGAGTGAGCCAGTTTAATTACAGGCACAAGGGACATACTATATTGGTTCCCAAGGTTGGTGGCGCATTGGCGATGTAAGCGATGGTTAACATCTTTTACAAACTAATGTCTATGGGCGTTAGTGACCGCTTGCCATCAGATTGTCCATAGGCTCGTCCGCCTACCTATACAATAAAAAAAAAATTAGGACAAAACGTTTGTAATGTAATTTACGGGACTAAAATACTTTTAACATAATATATAAAATGTTGAAAAAGTGTAATATGTATAAAGGCGAGTGATATGATGTGCGGTTGTATTTATATATGTTTGTAGGAGATAATTATAATTTTACATAAAGTACTTAATATGACTAAATGTTCTAGTGCTGAGCTAAGGCCTCCTTACCTCTTGACGATAACAGCTTAGAGGCTAGAGCTATTTCACCTCTCACCTCTAATACGGTTTGATTATTTTACATCTGATACCATTTGTAAGTTTTATCACACATAAGAACTGTGTCATTTAATTTTATTTTTGCATACTTTGTTTCAAAATACATTCTGCGCAATATACCTCTAAAATATATCCTTATAACACAATAAAGCTTCAATAATTTTAACGTCACTAAACAATTAATTCATATATTATTATAATAAGTTTAAAGGTCTATAAATATTTCCTCTCAGTATGAATATTACTTTAAAATAATTTCCAGGACAATTAGAATGCAAAAACAATATCGGTCATATTTCGTTTCTTCATTTCTGTTTTCCCCGTTTTAATTAATTATTAATAAACTCATTAACCGTAAATACTTGAGACGGAATCGTTATAATAATCTCATTATTAAAAATGTAAAATATCTAAAACGATTATTGTGACCTCATTTGTTATTTATATATACAATCAAAAACTACGAGAACGACGTTCACGTTATTACTAATAGATACTTTGACGTCTAGAATTTTATAATGAAAACTGTTTACGGTTGTATTTCAATGTGTAAAAAGACTGTTATCGCGTGCACAGGTTAAAATTAATTATTTATTCCGCATGAGTACTTCGAGTATGCTGTTTACATAACAGCTATATGCTTAGGTTTAAAAAAAACGGGTACGCACAACTACTGCTTCGGAACTGCACAACATACAATGCTTGAAGTATAACGAACGCGAATTGCGTTGTGAGAAATATTTTATTAATCGTACCGTTTTAAGAATAGGGTTGGTTATAATATAAATACGGTAAAACAAACTTTTTGTATACATATTATACGACTAAAGCGAGGTCGTCTCGTTTTTGAATATTTTTTATAGATTATGCATATCTAATATGGTCAAGTTATACTTGAAACTTAATTTTAGTTGAATTTGTTCGTCATTTTATTTAAGATTTAGGTTTTGTTGTATATAATTATTATTTACAAGGATTTCAATAAACAAATTATCAAAAATCATGACCACGTCGAATGGCGTCACTGAGACCCTGGCGGTTGGTTGCCCCGGCCCTAGAGTCCGACTGTGGTACTCTCCAAATCGGTATATGTTCATTCTGTGCTATGCTATCCTAGATCAGTGGAACTCTCTTTAATACTAAAAATGTCTCGCCTACTTGTATTTGCGTAAACTATTGACGATACCTCGTCAGCCGGTTATCTTAAACATACAGAACAGACGTTCAAACGTACTCTTGCCAGTCTATAAGTATCATTGTTCCTTCGTTTCCATATATATTTACCTATGTGTTTATATAAATATGAATATTTAACTGTTGGACCTGTTATAGTCGTAATCATACGTTCACTCGATGGATTTGGTAGTTTTTAAGGAATTTTAATTCTTATTTACCCTTCCAATTTAGTGTAAAGCTTATGTCTGGAGTGGGGATGACAACAGACCAAAGGGTCAGGATTGAACCTATGATTTTTACACTGATAAGCGGCCCGTAAACCGTAACCCATTATTGTTGGAATTTACGTAAAGGTTTCTGACATAGTACCATTAATGAACAATAGATGGCGCGGGAGTCATATGAGATAATTGTTTGGATAATAAGAAAGTATTGCAAAACATCAATTTGCTAATTTCGTGAAAACAAATTATCTACGCATACATTACCAATACTATCGAAGATAATTTATTATTGAAAATACTTAATTTAAACTTGCATCTACAACGCACGGCAATATGCGTGTTATTCATTGTATTCTTTAATTACTGAAAAAAAATGTTCACGATAGTATGGATGTAAAAAATTCGTGTCCGATTCTGTATTTGAGAGAAGAAGAGAGAATTTGGCATCGCTAGTTAAACACTTTTGTTAATAAATATTTTGACCCAATAATCCGTTCGTAGATAACGCTAGCAAAAACCCATGATGTCAGACTTATTCCATTATGCAAAATATTGTTGCCTTTCCATTAAATGTAAGCAAGTAATTTATTTAATTTTAATTTAAACTACTTTTTTTATAACGTAATCAACTGTTTCTATTTTCCTGTGTAATATATATAAGACCTGACTGACTGGCTCGTATATTAACGCACAAGACAAGCTACTGAGGCTAGCACCATGAAAATTTGCATAAGGCTTCCGTTTACTCATTAAACACTAAGGAAGTACTTTTGAAAATTTAGCCCCGAAGTTAGTGATTCTTATATGAAATTTTATTTGAAAACCTTTTGTTTTTGAAGAAAGTGCTATAGAGATAGGTATTTAGAAAAATCGAATTATGAGCCGCGGGTTAATGTCCATAAACAGAAATAATAGTTTCAAGTTTTTTTTTAAATAAATTGTGGCCACAGTCCATAGACATCCCTTATATGTCCAATGCGAGATCATAAAAGAATACCTGTTTCAAAACTGTTCAGTGGTGACCCTAGGCACATTACATCAATATGCCGGTCTCGGCTACGTCATTGACAGCAACCCGGCAACCGGACAACATATTCACATGCAAATGTCGCTGATGGAATGTCCACGTTTACGACTAGAATCGTAAAAGTTAATAGCGTTTTGTCTAAATATGAATGACCATTCCCTTCGAGGGATGTAACGTTTCATTATAATTATAACCTCAAATATAAAATAAACATTTTTAAATATTGCTTTAATATTTCTATCACCAAGTCTAATAATAATTTATTGGGATAGATATACGTTTATTCAACTAAAATGAAAAACATAGTTCTTATAAACACATACAAAATAAATAACACAAGAAGTTGCAGTTGTTAAATCATAAATATTGTTAAATTGAAAGAAGTGTATGACACAGTTACTTGATTATTCTTCTAATATACATGAGTAGTTCTAAGTAATAACTTCAAGTGTTAAGTGAATATTTGTGTTGTAAGGAGTTCAATTACGATTCTCCTTCCTATATACCTATTATAAGATTATATATTACTATGTAATATGTTGCACTTGACGCAGAATTTGTTGTTTGAAATAAATTAAACGTACAGCTAATGTTTTTTTACTCAGGGAACTGTCGTAGAAAAAATCGATATGTTTTGCGACGAGAACAACTGACTGACTGACTATAAAAGTCAGTACCATATATGGCTGTCTCATTTATTTACTAAGTCTCCAGGATGATTTTTGACCATCCGCTCCAAACATGAGGCAATAACATTGAACACCATTTTTAAATACATAATTTGATGTATTGCGGCCCCAGAAACAGTGTTGTGCGACCTTAATAATTAACTGGGCCAGATCGATTCGTATTGATCTCAACATTAACTATTCCAAGCAAATCGTATAACGTAATGCTCGCGACCTCCCTAACCACAATCTTACACATACACACACAAAACGTAAAAGAAAAACTCGCAAAAAATAAGAGGTCCAAAAGAACGACTACAGAGATTTGAACCCAGGACCACCGGGCCTGCGGCTACATTTAGCCACTATACCAACGAAGCACTCGTATTAGACTATGTAGCCACCAAAGATAAACTCTAAAAAATCCATGGATTCTGTTTTCATCGTCGGCAAAGATATGCAAGGTCAAGTACGTACACAGTAAACGGTGTCTAATTGACCATTTAATATAACTGGTATTGACTTATTTACACAGTCGTACGATCTTTATCCAGGTATATAAATATTACATTATACATAATTATTTTAAACTTAATGTTCCACTGCTGAGAAAATGTCTCCTCTCAAAGGTTTGAAGCCTTAATAACCTGATTGCTGCTACGGTTGGTGTACATATATATGCAGGGCATTCGAGTATGAGATGAATAAACACAAATTAAAAACATGAAAGTTCAGTGGTGCTTGCCCGGATTCGACCATGGAATCATCGGTTAAGATTCGAGACTTTTAACCACTGGGTCATAACGACATACTCCAAATAAAAAAAAAACATTAATAATAACCAATATTTCATAATATTATTCGAAAGGAATATTAGAAATCCAAATGAGATTGACTTTTATGATGTCTGAACGAGGCTTGACCTCACGACCAGACCTACACATGTAAACCTACCATATATGTACAATCAAGGACGTATTTGTTCATCATTAATAACAAAAAAATAACTTATAACGACTTATACTGACATAACCTATTATAATATTAATTAAAGCAGTGTATGCTGTAATAACAAATTGATGAATTAAAGACTGACATTAATAATATATGTAAGAGATCCGTGATGGCCCAGTGGTAAGAACCAGTGAATTTTAACCGATGATCGTAGAATCAAAATTTCAAACCCGGGCAAGCACTACTGAATTTGTGATTATAATTCATCTCGTGTTTGATGGCGAAGGAAAACATCGTGAGGAAACTGCATGTGTCTAATTTCACTTAAACTCTGCCACATGTGTATTCCACCAACTCGCATTCTAGCAGCGTGGTGGAATAAGCTACATACATTCTTCCAAAAAACAAAGGAGAGGAGACCTTTAGCCCAACAGTGGGACATTCACAGGCTGTTCTTACCTCAGATTTAAATTAATAATAAATTAATAAAGATATGTACAATCGTCTGTTTAATCTTTAATCTAAAGATCGAAATTGGGCATATCATTGATAAACTACAGATAAATCCTCAATTATAATCACATCTTACTGAATATAACTGTATGTAATATAATGTTCAAATCTAAATATAGAGATTTTGTATTATTGCCATTATTTGTTAAAAGTCGGTGAATTTATTTGTGTTTTTTATTGGTATAATCGGACTTTTTATGGCCAACGCATATAAACTCGATGTGGCGTCGCTCTACCAAAATCGGTGACTCTGACCGTTGCATAGTTTTGGCGAAGTGACGTCACACTTTCATGGTCATCAAAGTACGGTCGTCCAACGTATTGTTTGTATGCAGATACTAATTTATAGCATTAAGGATTAATAACTAATATTTGGAAATACAATATTATTTTGAATTATAAATACATGTCGAAATATAGTGTCGTTTACTTCAAGCAGGAAATATCAACCAATAAGGAATACGTTAAGTCGACAAGTAAAGCTTGTTATAAAACCTAATAATGGCTCGTAAATGGAATTATTTTTTCAAATTAAGAGTCTTCTCTTGCTCATTCTTTCCGACTCTTTCGAAAAGCGAGAATTTACATTAACATTTCAAAAATTCACATACGCCATAACAACACGAACCGTTTACCTAACCATGTTTTTTTACGGTATTTAAACCGGTTTTTTTGAATGCCACATTTCACTTGAAGGAATTTTATTGTTTTCGAGACCTATAGCAGACTCATTCAAGTCCAGGCATTGTAAGACTGCGCACGTTTTCAAAGCCTAAAATAAACCTATCATGTAAAATTATCCTACGACATTTATAACTCACTAGATGTGCTCCGCGGTTTCACCCACGTATAATTAATAAAAATCAGCCTAGAGCTTTCCTCGATAAAAGGACTATACAACAAAAAAAATATTCGGACCAGTAGTTCCTGAGATTAGACGGATCAAACAAACAAACTCTACAGCTTTCTATATTAGTATAGATAAACTGACTGATGGCATTAAATATTAGTTATAAGCATTTATTTAAATGTCTTCAGCTTTTAAATCCACTGTATGCATGGATTGTATGATTGCTGGATCTCGTGTAGTAAGTGTATGTAATTTATACTAATTTGTATTTAAAAAAATACTACTTAGTTGCTTGGCGTTTATTCTCGTTAGAATTCATTTTCCGAACCGATGGTACAACGGTAGCGTTTGACGATTCATAAGTACTTGTAAGTCTATTTGACTGAAAGTTTATTAGATTTGACTTCAGAGATGTTCTCAGATGATTTGATGTTCTCAGTTTGTCTTTATATAATTTTGTTTAGTATGTTCAAGTAACAAACCACAAACATATAATATAGAAAATTGCTTAATACTAATAGGCTATTTTGGTAGTATTGATGAAATTTGAAGTAGAGTCTATAAAATTTATTACGGTTATTTAAAATAATATATGTACTTATCTTCCTTATTGTCTTTATATATAAAAACGTATGTTTTAATTATCTTGGTACAATAATCTTACTCCGTTCTTTGTCGCACTTCCGACAAATTGAATTCTTTACCAGTTCACGTATTCCTCTCCTCCTTTAACCTGGGTTCCTTCAAACGAGGTGTGGAGAGGCATCTTGCGGCCCGGCAGCGGCAAGGCGGGTGCGGCTAGTGCAGAACACTCTTACCGACTTTACTGGTCAGGTACAATACAAAGGATATACATATATGTATACAGACAATATACTGAGAACATGTTTTCTTACACGGATCATTTTGTGAAAGATTTCCTTAATTAAACCGATCATCCCTACTACCCTAATAGAGTGTACTGTTCTTAGCTTAAGTTTGTCTCCGAAGTTCACACTCTATAATACGCAGAACACAATTTTAAAGTATCTGAGGGGGAAAGAACAGGGGAGGGGTGTTGCGCTCGCGTTCTTCCGCTATTCATAAAAGCTCTCTATCTCACTCACGCAACCTCAAAATACAATTGTAAACTAAACTTCCATTGTATTCATTCCATTTTTGAAATTCCTTTAAAATATTTAGTTAAGAATCCAGTAAATCAAATAAGTTAGACGATACTTACATATAAATAGGTATAAAATCCATGCCATCGTAAAGTGTAACTTTAGATCGGCTGCTTCCGCTAAAGACTTAACTACTATCGCAGCATGTACCATTTATTATTATAGAGCAAATCCAATTATTTATGTTCTTCAATCATACGAATATGTTTCTTCAAGTCAAAATCAAATCAATTATAAATTAATTATGTACCTATATGATTTTTGCTCAGCCGATGTTGATTTATTAATATAATATTTGCAATGCTATATGTATTTTTTTGTCTCTCCTCGAGGAAAAGTTTTGGCACTTTTTCCACCATGCTCCAATGCGGTTTGATGGATACAAATGCAGCAAAATTTTAATGAATTTCGACACCTTTTTCAACGAATTAAGAACATGAAAATTAATTGGTATGTTGTTTTATTATGAAGATATAATTATAAACTATGACAATGATTTAAAATTTAATTTCTTTGTTTGTACTAGGCTTTTTTCACATCGAAATGATAACGTGTCAAATTGATAAGCCAGCTTTTTATATTCGCATACCTGCGCAAACCCCCGTAACTACATCGTTAAAGACGTTCGAGATTTGTGCTTATTATACATAATATGTTTGAATGGCAGTACAGTTCAAAGGATACATGCGCAATAATTACATGTTTGTGTATTGACAATGCTGTCTATCAAGTTTTGACAAATTTATTATGTGTAGTAATAAATGTTTGGACTCTACTACCACTTACCATCAGGTACAGTAGAGTCATTTTTCCTCTCGGTTAATATAAATAAATGTGGATCAAATCATACTACTGAACATTAACTATTAAACTAGTTGTATCCAAACAATGAAGCTGATATTTTACATAAACAGTTGCTGATAATTAATATAATATTAATCCCCTATTTAATCGCCATAAATGAATTTAAAAAAACCCTTTTTAGTGCTTACCTTGTACGTTCCATAACGAATTTCTGCCTTAGGGTGTGCGTTGTATGTTAATCAGTCATTTTAAAATATAATTAAGTATAGCATACTACATTTTTATTCTTTTGGATCAAATACACTTCAATTTGGTAACGTTGTTCCTGCGCCTCTCCGATCGTGTCGGGTTGCCATTCGAAGGAAAAAAAATCAAAGTGCATCTATGTTTCTGCATCCACCTTTATACCACCACTTATATATTACCACTATAATATCTCTTATGCTCTACTGGCTTCTTTACTTTAAATTCCTGTTGTATATACATATAATTCGATCTTAAAACATTCAACTTGTTCTGTACCTATTTTAAAAAAATTCTTATATGTTGAAACAAATGTACCTCAAACGTAGATGAAACTGTTGTGCTCTGTTTATCTTTCTCAATGGCCGCTTGAGATAACCGATCTTGATGAACCACGACGCCTAGACCAAGAGAGATAATTTAAAATTGTCCATGTTAAACTAGGTTTTACTGTATTCTAATAAGCTACATAATTGCTTGAAGATATTGTTAAATTGTTTTTTTTATAGAAATATGTTTTTTAAGCAGTTGTCATTGTAAAAATAAGTATCAGATGTAGAGTATACATCCATTTTCTTTTTTAATTATTTATCTCAAATGCTAATTCAAATCTAAATTTATCTGGCCTACATTCTGAGTCAAAGTCAGCTGGACTCTACGACGTCCAATGCAAACATATTTTTATATAACATAATCCATCAATTCATAATATTAAAACATAGATTAAATAATATAAATGTATTAACTGAAATTGTCGAAGTTTGATTTTGTTTTTGTTTGGCATATTCAAGTAAAATAATAATTACGATTTGAATTCGGTTGAGACATGTAATGAACAGGATCATGGCATAACAAAAAATTATTACAAAAAAAAAATCTTAAACGTAATAAAAACTCTACACAATTATAATATAAAATGATATTGCCTTCTTATTTGTAGAGTGCTATTTATATACTTATTTTAACTGAACAGTTTTTCTCTTACTGTACTCGATTTAATGGAAAATGCATAAACATGCATGCCGGTGGAATAATTTTAATTTTTACCTTAGTTTTTATAGATTTTAGCTACATTATTATTATTCATATATAAGCTGTTATTATTATATTATATAAATTAATACGTAATAAAATTAAACATTTTCTGAATATTGGTCTTGCTTATTGTATTTTTTTTTATATTTTTTTTGTAGATGGCAATGATAATGTAATAGGAGGACTAGGAACATTAAGAAGATATCTAAAACCGTTAAAGGAAATCAATTTTTTTATGACAAGTGATATAATCTCAGGAACTACTGGTCCGAATTTAAAAATGATTTTTGTGTTGTATAATAATTGAATATTCCTTTTATCGAGGAAGGTTCTAGGCAGATTTTATTAACTATATTTTTATTTATTAAACGCAGGTGAAACCGCGGGGCACAGCTAGTTCTAATATATTTTAAATTTAATTAGATTAAATATGCAATCCTTCAAGTCAAGTCCTTCACCTGACTATGGTCGCAAGCAACGCTTATTGAAACTATTTGTAAGGTCACACAAAAAAGTTTTATATTATGCGTGCGTGTTAATATAAATAAAAATGAAATGTTGTTCGTTAGTGAGCCCATTATACCTTTAGATCGAATAAACCGATTTGAATAATTGTTTGCTTTTTAATAATCGTAATATTCTGACAATTTCCTTTTTAAGAAAAAAAAATTGAAAATATTTTACGAAAATTCTGTGTAACTTTTAAAAAAGGATAATTTATGATTTGATCGATTTTTGGTATGTCATTTTTTTAGTATTAATTTTATTGAAAATTTTATAGGACGAGTGAATCAGCTTATTCAAAATATAATTTTAAACAAGCCGTTTGAATAACAACATTTAACAACATTCTTAAATGTAAGAGCTCCAAGTTGTTCAAACAATATTACAATAGGTTACGAAACCTGGTGACCGATTGAGAAAAACCTCTGTTGTTTGTGTGGGAACCTCTCAGTTCTCACTGTGGAAACTTGCTTAAATGCACAATTACGATTGAACAAAACGTACACTTGTTTAATTGTTCATTGCTTCTAAAGATGTTTTAATTCAAATGATGTTTATCTTAGTATATTTTTTATTTGGTATATGATTTTTTAATAAAGTCGTTTGTTTTAGGTTGTAGTTTAATGTGTATTTAATTTAACCTTTAAATAATAATTACGATGAGAAAATGTATCAGTGTTCACTTTTTCTAAAAATAGAATGCTTTTAATTATTAATAATTATAGAAAATATTTTGAAGAAGAAATTATTTTATTTCTTAATTTTATAATAATGCAAACAAATAGCCGTGCCTGCTTTTTTCCAATTTCAAATTAATAATGACAGGATGAGATAAACAGTCGCCAAGCAACGTTTGCAAGTAAGGCGGGCGAAGAAAGCGGGAATATATATTATATTAAAATAAATTTAAACTACAGTATTAATATGAATAAAGCTCAAACTTTACATCTGAATTTTAATTTCTTAGAAATTTTCAATACGGTCGAAACATTGTGGAACGCGATTTTGTTATTAGTATAGATAAACTAATTGCGAACAACAATCCGCTCTCACCGGATGCTGTATCAAGTGTATCTATTTATTGCGTTGACCGCATTACAACTTTGAATTAACAGTAAATTAAATTTTAGTGTTTAATGACAAAAAAATGTCGTACAGTTATTATGTTGCTGTTAATAATATAAAAATACTATATATTTTTATGTAACTATTATAGTGGTATATATTTGTATATATGTATATATTATGTTGTCTTGTAATGTACAGACAAGTTGTCCGAGGCTTTCTATCTCTTTCTATCGGTGTGGTAGTTTTATCTGTCTTTATGTTTCATCTGTTAAATATTTAACACAAAAACAAGGCCATTAATCTAGTAAATAAGAAAAGAAATTGTGTTTAATTTTTATACGACAATTCCGAAAAGTTTATGAAACGTGTTACATTTTTCGAATATTTTCAACTTTACGGCCATCTGAATAAACGTCAATGTTACTTATGCCCTTATTAGGTATACATGATTATTTTTCCACAGAACAATAGACAGTCTCCGTGTCACATACGGTGGGAAGATGAAGATGTAAAGAAATCGACCTCAATCGGTTCGCGTTTCACGTTGTGCAAACAAACTTATAAACTGACTATTGACTTGTAAAAAATCGTGACGTAATTATAGTCCTAATATTCATTAATTATTGACGAGCCCGTTGGCGTGGTTGGTAAGACACTTGCTTTTCACGCCGCAGGTCGTGGGTTCGATTCCCACCCAGGACAGACGTGTGCATGAACATGTCTGTTTGTCCTGAGTCTGGGTGTAATTTCTATATAAGTATGTATTTACAAAAGAAAAAGTAGTATAATTATGTAGTATATCAGTTGTCTGGTTTCCATAGTACAAGTTCTGCTTAGTTTGGGATCAGATGGCCGTGTGTGAATAATGTCCCAAGATATTATTATTATTTTGATTATTACTTATAGGATGATCTCATGAGCAGATATCGGTCACGGCATTTATTACGTTTGATTGATCTCGTTTGAGTGAAGGAGCTTATTAACTAACAGGTTACATCTTAGTTTCCGAGGTTAGCAGCGTCTTGGCGATGTAACGGATGGTTAATATATTTTACAGTTCCGATGTCTGTAGACGGTGGGGACGATTTCCTATCAGGTACTACATCGTCTTCTATTCCCAAAAGATGACTGGAAGATACCACTTTATGAATATTGTGTACACATGTGTGGGACATTCGTGTGTAGTAACTTTTCATCTAACATATGCAGTGCGGTGAGTGGTCACCAGTGTCGATAGAAATTAGCATTGTAAGAAATGATAACCATCGTTTACATCGCCAATGCGCCACCAACATTGGGAACTTAGATGCTATGTCCCTTGTGCCTGTAATTGCACTGGCACACTCACCCTTCAAACCGGAACACAACAATAGCACTTGGTACTGCTGTTTTACGTTAGAATATCTGATGAGTGGGTGCTACCTACGAAGACGATCTTGCACAAAGCCCTACCACTAGTAAGAAGTTCATTTGACTGTTTCCCTGAACGAAAATTATCTCTTACCGTTAACATAGTACACGAGTAATTCAATATATATATATGTACGTAGATAATTATATTCACATTTACAACGAAAGAAACGTTACTTAGCGGAACTTGATGGCATGTATGTATGTATGTAATAACAGTATTTATTAATAAAACATATAAAACACAAGAGACACTCTCCCTTCCGCTATAACTAGCGCTTAGTTCAAGAAAAACTATTTATATAAGACAAGACAAGATTAAGACAAGTATATTATAGGTACATAGGTTCGCGCAACACGTTGCCATATAAGAGGCTGCAGTTATTGATCCCATTGGGAAAGTTTAAATGGTCGAGGAAAGTGTCTGATGTATATCAGATTGAAATTATATGTAAATGCTTATTATTTTTATATACATTAATGTTTTTATTGAAGTGTAATTTCTTCGGGCATGAGATTAAACTCTCAAAATCGAATTTGAGGGCAACTTTTACAACTGTAACGATTGACCCAAATTTTGTCAAGGAAATAATATTGACTTGTGCCCTATTTTGTATTCAATTTAGAATAATGGCTGATTACTAAAGGGTCGTAATGTATACTAACATAATAAATGCGAAAGTATAACAGGCACACACTCACACTACACGACTAAAGCACTTAATCGAATTTGGTATGAAGCTAGCTAATATAATATATAGCTAAGGAAGTACATACTTCTATTACTATTGTTTTTAAAGCTAGTCTCACTCCTTCCCCCCAACCTACCCTCTCCCACCCATAAAACGCCGGCCAAGACTAATCTGCAATAAATCATTCAAAATGTATCAAAATATTTATGATCTGTGCTTTATCAATATACAGTACATTTATTAATATTATTAAATTAATATTCAGTTTCTAGTTACTTCTTCTCGGTATAGTCATTCGAAACCTGTAATAGCTTTAACATTAATTTATCTAGATGTCTATGCTTAATTTATCTTTTTGTAGCATGTGGGTTGTCAGGCCATGCTTGAACAAATTATGTTTTAATATTTTGAATTATGCAGAAGTTCTGACTTTCTGATAGTTGCAGGTTTTTTATAGTATATTCCAATCAAAGGAGTGAAATAAAATAAACAACTTTGACATTGAATTAACGTGATGTCATTGATCGAGATCTTGTATAGTCTGTTGTATGTATATTGTATAGTCTGTGGTATTCATTATGGATTCGTAAATATATTGCGTTTTGAATGTCGGAGTTTTTATTGGAAGTTTGGAAGTAAGATTAAAGTAAATTCAAATATAGAACTTTTTGTAATGTGTAATATTATATACTTTATTTTTTTTATTATAGTTTATTAGCAAAGCGCATGAAATATTATCATATTAATCAACAAAACAGTTATTACTTAGTATGACCACATAGGATTACAATTATATAACGAATAATAAAAGGAAAATAAAATTAGATAGAAGACATATTATAAGTATTAAGAAGTACAATAAAAAAAAACTTGCTTAATATTAAAGCATATACTTTACTCGGTGTTAGAGCTTTGAGCAAACTCGTCTGGGTAGGTACCACCCACTCATCAGATATTCTACCGCAAAACAGCAGTACTTTGTATTGCTGTGGTCCGGTTTGAAGGGTGAGTGAGCCAGTGTAATTACAGGTACAAGGGACATAACATCTTAGTTCCCAAGGTTGGTGGCGCATTGGCGATGTAAGCGATGGTTAACATTTCTTACAACGCCATTGTCTATGGGCGTTGGTGACCATTTACCATCAGGTGGCCCATATGCTCGTCCGCCTTCTTAAACAAAAAAAAAATACTTCATCGATAGCGGTTACGTTACTATTGAACTTACTATCTGGTACACTCTCAGCCGCACCATTTGGATCATTACGTTTCTATTATCCCATTTGTCAACAATACATCTTCCACGCTAAATGTAAAATATTAACGAATAGATCTCCTTTCCACAGACAAACAAATAAAATACTAGATTAATTCCGAGACGGAACAGAACCGGAATAACGGAAACGGAAATCTAAATCCGACAAATGAGTCTTTTGTTAGACTCGTTTGTTTTATGCATTTCCCATCAAGTTTTTCATCATTTCATAATTATCGGCTGCGAATGAAAAAAAAACATATTGTTAAGGAAATTGCACGTGTCGGAAAGAGAAAGAGAGACAGATAAAGCGAGAAAGATACAAAGTATGTCAACCAACTCGGAACGGAACTTCGTTGGGATGTCATTTTTAAAAACTTCAGTGACAATCTTTTATTTATACAAGTATATAATATAAAACTTCGGCTTTGGCTCCGGCTAGCAGGGGTTGGATATTGAGAACTGAAGATCGAGCTCAGTGGAGTACCATTGGAAAGGCCTATGTCCAACATTGGCCGACGAAAGGTTGACGATAATGATGATGATCTGGATGAAATCGCTCTTTTAGCGATAAAACCGCCTTTTGTACTTACATTAATACTTTTCCTAAATAGCATTTATAATTATACGTTTCTGTAATCTTGTATGTGTTGTACAATAAAGCATATTCTATTCTATTCTATTCTATGATGATGATAATATAAAAAAGTCCTGTAATAGGACATTCGGTTTCCAGATGAAATTGTACTTCTGCTAATGTGATTCACATTTAAACTGTAGTTAATTGAGAGAAATATTAATCTGTCATACAGGTGAACAGGTCTTAATCGTGATTTCTTCGAATAAAACATTTACTATAATTTCACTAACGTATTGTTGATCTGTTCTGGATAATGAAACTCGAAAATCGATGTAAAACTCCAACGTCAAAAAATTATATAAATATATATTTGACGTGGTTGGCGTGGTTGGTAAGATACTTGCCTTTCAAGTCGCAGGTCGTGGGTTCGATTCCGATCCAGGACAGACATTTGCGTACATGAACATGTCTGTTTGTTTTGAGTCTGGGTGTAATTATTTATGTAAGTATGTATTTACAAAAGAAAAAGTAGAGAGTAGAAAAAAGTAGTATATGTAAGTGTATGAGTAGTCGGATGGTACGAGCTCTGCTTATTTTGGAATCAGATGCCCTTGTGTGAATAATGTATTAGGGTATTATTATTATTTAAATCGGAACACAACAATATTAATCAATGATTTATGGTGGTAGAATATTTGATGACTGATATATGGCCAGACGAGCTTGAACTATCGCGAAGTAAATATGCACATGTAATATAAAATTGATTTAACGATCAATTTGTGCATCGATTGTCAAATTTCTTTTTCAACATAATGCATTGGACGGTGACTAAACCGTATATGAGTAAAAGTAAAACGGATTTCTTGAAACATTCACAAATATTCATTTACGCGTTAACTGATGAGTGATGACTTTCTCTCTATATAACTTCGAGAGTAGTTTTTAGAATGTGTTGTTAATTATTTTTCGTTGAAAATCTATTACGTAATTATATAATATGAGTATTTATTGATATTTTTAATATTAATTAAGATTTTTATTGAAATACAATTGAACTTAATTGATTTATTTTTTCAATATAATTTCTAATACTATCCACTAAATTTTCATGTGTTTAATCTAGTGTTTATAATTTATTTCGCTCTCTGTTGTGAAGGATAAAACCTATTGACCTCCTTGTGTCATGTGAAAATTTCTTACATATGTGTCCGATATGAGCAGCGTGGTAGTAACCTCAACATCTTTACCTCGTCAAGAAGATGCGTTATTCCAGCCGTATCACATTTAATAATAATAATAAATAATAATAATAATAAGTTTGTTAGTAAGTAGTTTGTTAGTAAGTTTTCTTAATTTATTGTTAGTATGGTTAGTCTGCACTGTGTGAATTACGGACTCCTTTTTGGGTAAAGGCTTCCTCCAGTTTGATTTGATGAGGAACAAAACAACTCTCTTCCTACTCATAACCACCCATCTGAACCAACAGCATAGGATAAAATAATCAGCCAGCCGCCGGAACAGTAAAACTACCAAGAAAGTTCCAAATAAAACTAAGAAAAAACATTCCCCAAGCCGACTGGTCCTCGTGGGGAATTAAACCAATACCCTCCATTAAATAATGTATCACATTTACAGGCTGTTATTATTATATATATTATTCTTTAAAACGTTTCCCGTAAATGTTACACGTAAACATAAATCGGTGCACGGAAATTCAACCTTGAATTTAGCTTCAATTGCTCTTAAAGAAGTTTCGATTAAAATGATATCACCTTATTTAAATGGTACCGATACAATTTTCGATTTCACTGAACATTCAATTTAAATTTCCTACGACCTTGTATGAAAGTGATATTATAATTCTACCCATTCAAGATGTATACACGAACAATAGATCCACTTACGAAATTGTTGACATTGTTGTATAGATACATGACGATCGCTTCCTACGACTTTGTGATCAATAGGCTTATATATGTAACGGATTTGCAGATCATTCAACTTCTATGGTCAATAAAGATGATATCATCATAGATTTGTCTTCACTATAATTTTATACATCAAATTAGGTAATACCAGTAAGTGTGACTGCCTCGTTGGTCCAGTGGCTAGATATAAGGCCGCAGATCCGGTGGTCCTGGGTTCAATTCCTAGGTCGGGCCAATAAATTGTTATTGGGGTTTTTCTGTCAGAATATTCCGGTAGCAGCCCGGAGTTCGGAAGTTGGAAGTGTTTATACTCCCGTGCCTCGGAAAGCACATTAAGCCGTTGGTCCTGCGCCTGAACTCTTTCTGGTCGTGTCGGATTGTCGTCTCATCGGATTATGAGAGCTAAGGAAAAGTGAGTGCATCTGTGTTTGCGCAAACACTTGTGCACTATAATATTTCCTGCGCAGTTGGCTAATCTCTCTTGAGAATGGCCGCCGTGGCCGACATCGGTCTGAAGGACGTTATTTTTATTTATTACCAGTAAGTTCAAAAGTTTTCGAACTAATACGAATACGACGATATGAGTGCGATCTAAATTGCTGGGTCATATATTGGTCGCGAATGGCTGTTCATATATATTTAGTTTTTAACAACAAAGGGGAGAACGATCGGTAACCTAGGCTCTAGGTTATCTTTATATGCTTTTATACTTTACTGACCATAGTAATATAACATTTGGTTCTACTGACCTTAGTCTGGTGGAGTAAGCTCCAAACCTTCTCAAAAGTAAGCGGAGACCTTAGCCCAACAGTGGGATATATACAACCTGTTAATTTATTTTTTCCCTTAAACGATAGCACACAATAATTTTATTTGAGCTGTGTTCAATTTATATCCATTCCAAAGTAATGTTAAATAACCACAATATAAAAACTAGGTTAATAGCAAGATTTATGACTTAGTACCCAAGTTTGAAATTTGACATAATATTTAAAAAAAAGAGAAAAAAAAAAAAATAAATTACAATTTTACACGCTTTTTATTAAAAGCTTTTATATAACATCGCTTGTTAGTATGTGCTTGATAAATCTTTGCAACTTTAGGAAGGTCACAATTTGTCTGCAAATAAAAATATAGAATTATTTGAAGATAATATATATTTTTTTATAAAATGTTTGGGTATATAATTTATTTACGAACCGATTTTGATAGTTATTTTTGGCGTAGGTTACTTTTTATAGTTTCAAGTTCCAGTGGTATTGGATATTATTAAGTTTTTTTTAAAGCGTAACAGCTAAAACTTGAAGTCATGTCAACTAAAATTATAAATGCGAATCTGAGTTTGTTTGTTTGTTACGCTCTCACGTCCAAACACTTAAACCGATTTTAAAAATTCTTTCACCAATGGAAAGCTACATTGTCAGTGAGTAACATAGGCTACATTTTGTCCTCGTATTCCCACGGGAACGGGAACTACGCGGGTGAAACAGCGAAAAAAAAGCTAAATAGTATGTTATAAAAGTTTAAATTTGAGCGTTGCATCGAAGCATGATTATTTACAACAGGTGTGCCGAATAACCTCTCGTAACTGTTTCGTACTTTCTCGTCGGCGAAATGAAACGGTGAAGCGCGAACTTCACGGAATCACGTTGCTTAGTATATGTGAAAAATATATAATTTTACAACGATGGGAACCTTACCTTATGATATTATAATTGGTTATATTTAAATGTGGAACAATTGTGTTCTTGTTTTCTTTTTTTTTACGGTTATTTTTATTTACTGCCTACGTTAAATAGATAATTATTTTTGTTCTTAATTTAAATTTAAATAAACTTACATACAGCTATGTATATTCTCATGAATATATTATAATTTAGACTATAGTTTATAACAATATAGTAATAAATTTTATTAATTAGTTACTTATAAGTGTAGTAGACGTCTTGTTGAATTCTAGACTTTTAAGTATTTGTTATAATTATTTTAAAACTAACAGTTTTTAATTTCCCACCACTAGAGAAAGACCTCATTACGAATTGTCGAAGTAGTTTTTGAGTTTAGGCAAGTTCTACTTAACTAATAATAAAAAAATAATTAATAGAAAATGGTGTCGTTATTTTTGTACACTAACTAAGCGGTTTCTTATGCTTGGATGAATATCAAGTTCTATCCAATAAGATCAAAATAAATATTATACTTATAAGAGAATCGGCACAAATTTTTAACTAGAAATTCCTAATTATTTAATTTTAATTTACACCTGTGTACATATAATGATGTTAATGTGTGTTCAGCAGATGGCGCGGTGATGGCGAGGCGAGGCGCGTGCGCATTGGCGCTGTTGTGCGTCATCATAGCCGGTGCAGCCGCCTACACCGTCGACTGCAACCACGAGTACACTGATTGTGATACTGAACTAAGTAAGATTTAGCTTATAACTTAAAACATCTATTTTTATTTGATTATTTTTGCACGAGTAAAATGAGTATAATACCTATCATAAATATATAATATGGATCTCTAGCTTTTTCTTTATGGGGCACACGCCAGTATAATTTCCAGTAAGTATGATTGTTTCAGACAATTTTAAAATTCATCGCCATATTTAAGCAAATTTACACAAAATATCAATGCATTATACACTTATACCTCCATACACTCCTTATACATCACTCTGGCCATTGGAAAAAATCATACGAAAATTTGTTCCGTAGTTTCTGAGTTTATCGTTTTGAGATAGATAGACACGGCGGTGATGATTTTGTTAAATAATCACTCGCCTCGTCTCGTAATACGCTTAAAAACTAAAACTTTTGAAGCACGATGACTTACTGTGTCTTCTATTTCTAACACTAGCTGTGCCCCGCGGTTCACCCGCGTATAACTAATAAAAATATAATAAATAAAAATAAGCCTTCCTAATAAGCCTAATAAATAAACCTTCCTCGATAAAAGGACAATACAACACAAAAATAATTTTCAACTCGAACCAGTAGTTCCTGAGTTTAGCCGGATCAAACAAACAAACTCTTCAGCTTTATATATTAGTATAGATAATATGTTATAGAAAATCTTTATATCAACATTATGATACAGACCAGAGATAGTGTCGTGTATCGTAATACTATATCGTTCTCACGAGATCCGCTTACTGGCGATAAAAAACTTAAATGTCATTATAAAAAACATTACTATAAATAATTAATCCTAAATAAAATCTTTCCTTTGATGCAATAACGATATTTTTTTTCGCTCTTTCTGTCATTATTTATTTGCCATGCGTAAGAAGAAGACAGCATTAACAAATCACCAACTAAACAACGTATATAAATACGGATAGATTAAATTGTAATTTATTATTATAATATATAGAACAAGGAATATAGTAAACGCGTCGTACACACATAAATCAAATTTCACTGAAATTCTGCCACATGTGTATTCCACCAATCAGGAGTGGAACAGCGTGGTCGAATAAGCTCGAAACCTTCTCCTCAAAAGAAGAGAAGTTCTTAGCCCAGCAGTGGGACATTCACAGGCTGTTACTGTAAAAACGTCATACCGTTTGCTATCACGACAAACGAGCCTTACTCCAGGCCCAATAGTGGTATTAAGAATTCCGAATATGTAATTTAAATCATTCGAATAACGATATTATTAGAGGCGGTCAGACTATTATTTTTTAGACATCACCATAACAGTTTCGCTCCATAATTTCGGATAGACCGTAGTCAATGCGCGGTTAGCCAGAACTAGTTTTGGTCGCGAAGCCGTTAATATGGACAAGACATGGTATTTTATTAACGTAATTTATTTCATCATATATTAGATATCGACCATTATCGATGTTATCTATATTTTAATGTTTTTTAGAATAAAAATAACTTTGAATATAAAAATAATCATATAGTTAAAACGATTAAACATATTTGAATGTTTGTTTTTTTAACATCTTATTATATGACAAATAAAATTAAAGGTATTAATTTGTACAGCCATAAATGCTTATTATTTAAAAGTGCTAGAATATTCCTAGTATGGTAATTGAGAACAAAATTTTTAATAAAATGAAGATAATTATGATACCATTCCTTATACTGAATTAAAAACAATTTGACATTTATAGGCTTCGAAAATAATTGAACTAGTTTTAAATTAGGAAATACAATATGTTGTTTAAATGTGAAATATTCAATAATGACTCATAACCAGACATATCCATATAATATGGACACGATAATCATTAATGGTTGAAAGATTTAATAAAATATTTTCCTGTGAGAACTGTTAGGTATGTTTTAGATTACTTATCACATTGTTAAATATTTTTTTATATAGATATGTCTAGGCGTATTAATGTTTTTTTCTTTATTTTTAATAGTGACATTTCGTTTTTTAATTTACATATCGAATTTGTGTAAGATTTATTTACATCGAGAACTTTATACATGTAAATGATAATCAAAATTAAAAAAATAATTACTGTTTAAATCAAGAACTCGAGGAATGGTGTCAAGAATGCTATCAGCGTTTCCCCGTTAAATCGTAGTTCTCATATATGTACACGTATATGATTATGTTGTTTTATAAGTTAATAAGTCATACACATCTGAAATTCAAATAAATAGCATAAGAATTTTACTTATTTAAAAAAATACTCTAAAACAGATAAGTAAATTTAACGCAACTGTTTTTGCATATGTGAGTATATTTATATGGATAATCGTTTAGTAAAAATAATATAGGGATATCATACAATGTTTATTTCGAAATCAAAGTCCATGTTATGGTAAGCGGTCACAAAAAAAAAATCAAACTAAACGCGTCGGAAACACCGCGTGGAGTCGTGAGTTCTCGGTTTTTAGAATAAGACCAACAGTCAACACATTCCTTTAATATATATTTTTTGCTTTTTGTTGTTTTATTATGTTGTTCTGGGATATTTTATTTTCTATTAGATATTTCATAGTTTTACTTAGAAATAATCAATATTATTGAATCTTAAATAAGTTACATTTTTTTTAGAAGGAATTTGAATTATTTTTCAAATTCCTTTATCCATAATTATCCATATTACTTAATACAATTTACACGGAACATTTCAACATTATATTTAAAAAAAAAAGAATATTTGCAAATGCGAACCTTATTGTTAAGGAATCACTCTTGTTACCGGCATGGAAAATAATAGCGTAAGGATCAGGATTGAAACTGCGTGTCATACATATTACATTGACATATTGAATGTTATAATTACATAGATAAATAAATAAATAGGTCTAGCATCTAGCTTATAAGGCTGTTGATCCCGAGGTTTTGACGTGAAACTTCCGATGTTTGGAAGAAGCCGTGATCCAGTGCCTCGGAAAATAGGTACGCAAAGCCGCTGGTCAAACGAAACACTCCTGAAACCATTTTGAAAGTCTCAGGAAACGATTCGATCACGAAAATAAGCAAACAGGAAGGAAATAACTTTTATAAGTTTAATACACAACTTCTATAATAGATAATTGTGATAATAATATGATAATCGTATAATTATCCCGGGCGATACCCGCCGTACGTAATCCAGTCGTTGACATAACCGTAAGATATCGTGCGTGACGCCGTCTGCGCCTGCGCATACTGCAATTGTTCAGCAAACGTGTCGATTGTATTATAAAACAAAACACTATTTTACGTAAACAATCAAAATAGAAAGCATTATTTTATTGTGAAAAGTAATTATATACAATAATATAAAAATATGAAAACAGTTTTAATAACTATCTAAATCTTATATAATAGAGAAATGGCTGTATCTATTTGATGTGTTATCTTGTATATATAAATTTATTTAATGTATCTCGGAAATGGGTCTTACAATTTGGCTCAAAATTGGTATTAAAATAAAGGTTCGCTTTTAAAATATTTTAAAAATAGTCAATGAAACATTTCATTATCTAATTATGAGAGCAGAGAGAAGCTCGGTCGCTCAGGTACTTATTGTAATTTGAGTGCGGTATAATTGAACTACGGTTTTTTTATCTCAATTTTATGTGATTGGTCTACCTATTAAACATAAATAATGTTAATCCGATAATTGGCTTAAGTATGATTTTGCTTCTGTTTTTTTTAAATAAATAAATATACTTTGTCACCATTTGACCGATTATAGTAAAAGTTGTATAATGTTTATATTTTTTGATGGAGGTTTTTATCCACTTTGTTTACCGATCTATAAATGCCTATTATCTATATATATAAAATGATAGAGGTCTGCAGTTGTGCGCGCAACACGGAAAAACTACTGGATAGATTTCAATGAAATTCTAAATTTTATTTCTTAGAAACTTGGTCCTTATCGAAAAAAAAAATATTGCGATATATTCATTTAAAAAAAACTTATTAAAGTTTCAAGATACAACGATTTGTATATGCACTGCGTGTTCAGTGATGTATATTTAAACAAAGTATATTTTTGCTTGCGATATTATTGATGTTTTTTCCTTCATACATAAGAAAATGTTGTTAATATATCAAGCAACGCGGACGAAGTATATCAGCTAGTATATAATATATCTAAGATAGGTTTGAATACAGAATTGTAGATATGTTGTTATTTTCCTCGTCAGCGTATGAAAAAAATATCGTAAACTCTTCGATACATACAATTGTTAAATACACAATTATTTCAATGTGTCGTATTAAGAAATACAATAAAACGAATAAATAGTTTAATAATGACATAAGTGATGCAACATGAAGATACAATTCGATATCTAACGCCAAACGTGACAGCAAAGCTTGTAAAGTCCTGTATGTTAATTGATATTCGATTGTAATAGTTACGCTATTGTCTTAAGGTACATATTCCCGTGATGCAAAACCCGTGACGATGACATTATCATACATCAACGTCACACACCATTGTGTGCAGACCTTGTTCCATTAGCTAACGAAATAGAATAAATTAAGACTCACAAAGTGAAAGTATGAAAACTATTAATGTTGTTTTAATAATAATAAATATCAAGGTAATAGATATAGCGAGAGAAGCAGCACATAATATTACAATCTAGTAAATATGTTGTAAATTTTCATATTATTATGAATTAATTCTATGCCAAATTAATCGGCTATCGAAAACAATAATAAAACTCAATATAAGTAGTACAAAATGTTGCTGACTCTGTCCAATGGCTTGCTTTAAGTATTGGGTTGAAAAGGATGACAAGTATTTTATTCCTGTCAAATTAATTTACAGAATATGTCACGGGAATCGCTTCATATTTTTAATGATAATAGTAATATAATTATACTACCGTATGAGCCTAAAATAGTTTACCATAGACGACTTGGTGATAGGGCTTTGGACAAGCTCTTCTAAGATTAAGGTTCACTCATTCTACCGCCAAGCAACAATATTTAGTATTATTGTGTTCAGGTTCGAAGGCTAAGTGAGCCAGTGTAACTAATGTGAGTTAGTGGCGCATGTGCAATGTTAGGATCCTAGTTCCTTACTCTTAGTCTTCATGATGAAGCTAAAAATATCTGTATGAAATTGTTAAAGAAATTCGCTTAAAACACTTGATAATTTAAAATATAAATTTTATTTATGACCTAATTTACAGAATTAAAAATCAGAGCACAGTATAAACATATTATAAAATAGGTACACCTATTTGTGTCCAATTTAACTAATTGATAGATTTTACGTTAAATGACGATCTTAAATACCTAATATAAATTAAAATATAAATTGGTAACTAAATAAAATATTGAATAATAATACCTCATATTAAATATAATAATGTGTTATTTTAGAAATGACTCATTTCAACGTTTAATTAATATTCAATAGATTTTATCATCAAATGAATAATTTATACTGCAAATAAATATTATCGTATTAATAAGGATTCTTGTCTCAGGAAGTCCACCTGTTAATGATACTTGAGATGCTAAAGGATTTCCTTGTATGTGTAACACGAGTGAGCGCATCTGAGAGTCACGCAAAAGCGTGATACATCACAGATTACATACGGCTTCTTTAAGGAAGATTACTTAGGTTAATGAAGTGGTATAGCATTTTTGCTGAGCTAGAATGTCTTATGGTATCAGTAGTTTTATTCGATATCAGTGCGTCTGTTTTTTTTTTAATTTTGTTTAGTTTTTACACGATGAGTTATTGCTCCCGGTATTGCAGCTAAAACTCATTCACTTTAAATTCACGTGTACTTACTTCACCAGTGTCTTGTGAGGCGGCATGGTGGTGGACTCGATATATTTGATAGAAATTATCTACTCCAACAGTAGACACATTGTTTTTTATTGTTTATATAAGTCGTTAGGTAAATAATAATTTAAAGTCCGTTAATTTTATATTATTTACATGTATTTTTTTTTAATTTTACTACAAAGCCTTAGCAACATCAATTATTTATTATGAATAAAGCAACAGCATCTACATAGAACAACCGACAAGAAACTCGGACAATATTCTTATATATAATGTATATAACATTATGTATTATATAATTATAGCTTAAGAATTAGCAGATTAAAAAAAACAATATGGATTAAATATTTGTCGAAGTAAGATTAATATTAACATATTAATTGATGCGTTCGATTCAATGCTTATTCGAAATAAAGCCGTTTAAAAATATGAATCGCAGTATTATAGTTAGTATGTTACAGTGAGACCTCGATCCTAGTTAAAAGTAATTTTGACTAAAGTCATAAATTTGTTTTATTTTTGGTAATGGTATCATTTGTAGTTTCATTACGAGAACATGAGGGATATTATGTAAACTAATTTTCAAGATATGAGGCTTAGCCCTATCAACGCGGTCGATTACAACTTCAAACTGTAAGCTGAGTTACAATGCTGTCTAAATAAATGCAGTATTGTGGTCTTTATGACACGCATATGCTTGCATATTGACGATGTAGGCGGCGTTCAAACGCTTTGGGTCGTGACTCTAGTTATTTCGAACCATAGAAGCGTAAGCGTCGTGTCTAGCGTCAGTACAAATTGTCAAAACTATAAAAATACCACATGCGAGCTCTGTTTATCGACTATTGTTGTGACAGAAACATCCCTGCCATATTGACCGCTGACGATGTGTTTGGCGTTTAAACTTTGATTAGATTTGCATTGAACTCGGACGTTACGTATAGCGTTTAATAGACTTACAGAAATTAAATTAACCAAACCTAATTAAACCTATTAGACTATTATTACATTCAAAGTATTCTATATTTGATATGACCTAAATGCATGTGTTTTTACTGTGGTCTCCGTATACTTGTCATTATTTCTAGAGACTTTTTAATCTGCCTTCAAGCTATAGCTAAGACCCTTTCTGTAGCTCATCAATTTTTTTATTATTCATAGTATTTTCTATTTTTTTTTTATCGCATAGGAAGGCGGACGAGCATATGGGCCACCTGATGGTAAGTGGTCACCAACGCCCATAGACATTGGCGTTGTAAGAGCTGTTAACCATCTCTTACATCGCCAATGCGCCACCAACCTTGGGAACTAAGATGTTATGTCCCTTGTGCCTGTAATTACACTGGCTCACTCACCCTTCAAACCGGAACACAGCAATAATAAGTACTGCTGTTTTGCGGTAGAATATCTGATGAGTGGGTGGTACCTACCCAGACGAGCTTGCACAAAGCTCTACCACCAAGTATAAAGAGTCTATAGAGTCCAGTCAAAAGTAGTTTTGCCCGGGAAGTAGTTCTGACTGTAACTTAATATATAAACCGATTAAAGCCGGATGCACGATGCGTTTACGCAACACTGCGTTCGTAACACGTTATTTACGCATCGAATTAGTCACTGGCATTTAGCACGGTATCGAACTATTCATAATAAAAAAAAAACACTACAACATCCTTACAAAGATGGTATTTTTATTTAAATATGTTCCTTGAGAAGGTGGCCTTTTTAAATGATCAGTGTTATAATTTTCTATTACTTAAGATATGAGCTTAGATGGGTATGACTAAATAATATAGAGTAAATTGTTTATTTACAGTGTAAGTTTTAACTTTATATAACTTTCACTTTAGGATTAAATAGCTTTAAGTCCAAGTTAAAAGTCATACGTATGGCTTTCAATGTTCAAGCCCGGGCTTAGAGGTCCAAGGTCCTTTTTCACTTTGACATTTAAAGCAACCCCATTCCGAAGAGGTTTTAGTATTATATTATTTTGTGCTGGGTATCCCTCAATCCCATCTCTAAGGATTGCGTGGCGGGACCTTATAGGCCAAAGCATAAATCCGGGGCTGCTTTTTGGAGTCAAGAATTTTATTTTCTCTCTCTAATAAATATAAAAAAAACCTAATAATAATCAAGAAATTTCTAAACATAAGCAAAATATCTCATAATCAGGTAGAATGTTATTAAACTTAAAGCTGTAAACCTCTTTAGCTTACAAACTTTACATAAACAAACGGAATATTCAATAAACAAAATAACAAATTGTTACTGCTTAAACGCCAGCACGTCTGCACCACGAATGTCGGTCAATACCGTATTGTGAATGGACCGTGCTAACTATTGAACGTAAACACTGTCAAACCGGTTGTGCTTTAAGCTCTATGCGTCCTTTAAATGACCTAGTTCGATAGCCACGAAGATTAAGGTCGCTGCGACAATCCGTAAGCAATACCATGCTATAAATCTTGCCACGGCTCGAGTCACGTTTGTATCTGTACTAGTTTCTTGCTTAACTCATGTGAAACCATTGCAGTTAATGATTATGAAACTAAATTTTCCATCAAAACTTAATTGTTTTACGTTTTTAATTAAACATGTAGATATTATCTGTTATGTTATTAATTAAATATCGATTAAAATTAATGCTCTTCATTAAATATATATTAAGAAATGAATAATAATGACGATACGAATCATGATAGCGTGGAATGAGTGCGAGAATGTTTGTAGCATTTTTCCCGTAACATCGCCTTTTTATAATCTTTGACACACTGTTGTGGTGTTCGGTCACACACATATATATATACAATATACATACATAAACACTTAGGAATATACAATATAAGGTCGACGTCACCAGTGGCTTAATATGGATGTTCAATCTTTATAATTTTACAAAATAGTTTTTTTTAGTTATTTTAGTCAATAATGTTAACTTGAATTTATTTCTTTGAGATATTGTTCTATGTTTTAGTAGAAGGCAGACGTAAGAATTTAATCAGCTGATATGTGGATCTAGTTGATCATTCAGACTCCATTTTATTTAAATTATATATATATAACAGTAGCATAATGTGTTACTTACGAAGATATCAACCAAAAGACTTTATTTTATTTTTCAGATAATTCTAATCTATTTAATACATCTATATTGTATGTATCAATTATAGATAACAAAATGAATGATATATGGAATATAATAATAATTACAATATCTGGAAACAAAAAGCCAAGTTTTGCTCAATTACAGTATATATTTCACACTAGCTATTTTATAATAGAGTTGTAATAAAATATAACATTTAATAATTAACATACATATTATATATTCGACTGAAACATCTAGATGAAATTAATATCTATCACATTACATTGAAAGTAATACTGATACTAATAAAAGAACCGCTGATTTGACCAAATTTTAGTTATAGTTTTAAAACAGACAATTTTAATCATTAAAACTATTACCGTTAGTCAAGATCGAGTGCTTCGTGTAGTTGTGTTGATACAATTTATTAAGTGACAACTGACCACGCTCTATTTATAAAATTGCAAAATTTTTAACTAAAAAAATCCAACGATATCTAATTTAATATCAGATTAGTTGTAACCTAATTAGGTTAAAACTACTTTCTTTTCATATAAGTGATATCTTTTAGTATAATGATATAAGCTTAAAACTATAACTATACTTATTAACAAATAAAAATGTACATTTTTAGGTAAACTAACGAGTGATGATGATGATTCAGCGTCGACTTTACAACCGATAGTACCAACAGTTGAAGTGACTACCCCTGATATAACTACCACTACAGCAGCACCTACCCGTTCAACGCCAACTGTGGAAGAAATTCAACAAAACAAAACCGAAGTTCACACAACAACTGAGGCCAACGAAGTTCCTGAACCTGCAGCAAAACCTAAGCCAAGATTACTCAATTTAAGTGTTGATGAATTACAAAATTTTGCCAACATCTTACACAACCAAACCAAAGGAATAAAAAGCACATTTTCGGATCTGAGCGATGTGAATTTGGATGAAGATGAAGATGAAACACCAAGGATAAGAGGAGATGAGCAAAAAAATAGACACATAACAGACAAATTCTATTCAAACCTTAAAGCTCCTTTCAATCCGTTATTATCCGTCGATAGATCAGAAGAAATTGAAACGTGCAAGGAAAATGATATTACTTACAAGGTAAGAAAGTTGTATATTAAAACACATTACAAACTGTTAACATGGAAACATTCTTATTTTTTAATTTACTAAACAGATTGGTGAGCATGTAGATCGTGGTTGTGAGGAATCATGCGAATGTACTCCCGGTGGTACCTTTGAATGCGCACCAAGATGTCAACATCCTTACATTCGACGAGGCAGAAGACTCACCGATCCCTTATGCTTCGAGAGTCCGGTAGACGATTGTTGTTCAATAATTGCTTGTGCAACTGGAAATGGGGGTAATTATCTAACATATATTATATCTTATATCATTGTCGATTACAATACTTTGATTTCTCCTTCTTGAATTGATCACATAAGATAAACGCTAATCACATTTAAACACTAATTTAGTGATTTGATCTGCTCTCTTATCTCTCATAATGAGTTAAAATTATGCTTACAAATTAAAATGTGTTAACTTAGATCCCAAATTATCGACCCTGGAGGTGTGTCGTTATGGTAATGTTACATATCCGGTGGGCGGGAAGTGGAATATCGGCTGTGAACAAACGTGCACTTGCGAACAGAACTCGGTCGTCACCTGTAAGCCAAGGTGAGTGAGCCGTTACATAATATATCTAGAGAATTTAGTGAGTCATTCCTCAATCAAACATAAATAATAAATTGCTTAATATCGATAAATAAAGCATTTTTTTATTGATTACATTCGCTTTTTATACATATTGTAAACGTATTTTTTTATAAATCAGCTTAACTGACAAATTTAATTAAAAGATTGTTTGTGTAATTCACTTAACTAATTAGATTAAGCACAGTAATTACATTACTTAAATTTTTGATACGATAAACATAATACTATTATAGATGCAAGCGTCTGCCACAATCTGACAAATGTATTAACGTACAAGACCCAAATGATGAATGCTGTGAGATGCAAATTTGCGACGTCTCTCAAGATGTACACGAGGAACCAGCTGAAAATATAACAAGTTCAACTTCATCCACGACCGAAGTAAGTAGAAGTTTAACTCTAAATATTGGTCATATGCAACATTAATAAAAAAAAACATTATTGTCATATAATTGTTATGTATTTTTTTTTCATTCTGTAGATTCCGAGGCAACCTCAAGATATGATTAATCTTCCCATGTCACCGATGAGACCACTAGTGCTCTCAGAACCTATTGGTTCCGTCAAAGTCTTGCAAAACAACAGCGTCCAGGTCAATCTAATGCATATGAATAACAGCGATGATCCTGTCCATTTACTAATTAGCGGTGATGGCGGCAAAACTTACAGCGATGTAGAATTGAAATATTCCAATTTAATATTAAATTTGGAAGGTGGTAAGGATTACGTTTTAAAAACAAAAGAAACTGGAACGAAATTTAATTTTACTATAACAGCTCTTGATGTTGGTAATGAAGTAGAAGAACCATCGAATGGAACGAACGTTGGATGTTATCATGATGGTCAATTTTATGCCATAGGTAAGTTGAGTTTAATACTACTATTATGAATATCATTTATGTGTGATAGAATAAATGAATATGAAAATGTACATATGACAAACTTATGAGGATGCAATTACAAAATTATGGAAATAAAATACGCAGAAATAAATATGCAACATCTTTTCCCCCCGATGAAATGAGGATAAATATATAAACTTTGTGTCATTTATATAGAAAATGTTTCATCATGATTATATTTTGTAAAATATTAATGATGATATAATATTACCTGGTGTCAATTTTTAGTTTTAATGTTCTCGGATTCCAGGTGAAGAATTTCAAATAGGATGCAGTGAACTTTGTGAATGTACTGGACAAGATTCCCGGGAATGTGCTCCACTGCTTTGCCCGTCCCATGTTGGATTAGAATTGGTGTCAAAAGGTTGTGTTCGATGGGCACCAAATCCACCCCCAACACCACCGAACTGTTGCCCGAGGACTGCAAGATGCCTAAGCGATGGGACTTGTCACTATAAAGGTGTAGCGTAAGTATAACTAATTATATTTAAATAATAATCAATGTTTTGCTCATTAGATGTGTTGTGTGTTTTGGACATTTTGAGTCTTATCGACGTATCTTTTCAAGTAACACCTAAATAATTTATATGGCTGTCATCTGTTTATATGTATGTGAGAAGTCAAGCATAATTAATTACCCCTATGGGTATTGCCTAAGTAATAATATAGCCTAGCCTAGGTAATAAGTAGGCTGATAATATTCATCTTGGTAAATGTACATTTATAGAATCCCAAATTGGAGCGAAGTACCGGTCACGCTAACGGGATGTGAAGAAAACTGTTTCTGTGAGAATGGTGAGCTAGACTGTGCGGCAGCATGTGCGCCGTTACCACCAATACCCCCTCAAAACCTAAGATGTCCCCCCATGCATCGTCCAGCACCAGTGAACATATCCGATGAGGACTGCTGCAAACAATGGGGCTGCGTTCCTCATGGTAAGCATAATGTGTTATTGAAGCATGTTTTATACAAATATACTTACATTAATTACTAAGAATGGCATCAACTGGCGTCGCTTTGTGTTGATCATTACCAAATGAATGTACATTATTTTGAACTAAGATGCATTATTAGTACAGAAAAACTTAACATCATCAATCATTATCATACGAGGTTGGAAGTTCTATATTTATGTCATTTATATTGCGCATGGTATCTTTTTATGTAATAGCAATTTGCATGTTTGCTAATCATTCGTCGCACATTATTGCTTACAGCTGGAAAAATGAACGCATCGACTTTTCAGACCAACGCTATGCCGACACACGTACAGACAATTATGAATTACGTGACACCGGTGGTACCTGTTATCCCAGCAGTTACCACTTCTTACCTACCTACACCACCTCAGACTACCGAAACTTATAGACGAATAACTCCGATTAAATCGAATTTACCAATATTTTTCAAAACTGTAGTTCCTCATATTAGTCACAATGACAATGTTACATACATATTAAATAAATCACCAAGTAATGTACTTGGTGATAATATAACAGTATTTACTCCAGAGGATATTGACTCTCCATTTAAAACTATTCAACCTGAACCTCCATTGGTAACTAACAACGTTGGTAGCGAGGACGCGTCTCAATCAAACAGTTTTATCACTCCCGTTTTATCTAATCACTTTAAAAATCCCCATTTGAGTAACACAGCCTCTATGTCTAATTTAAATTCTCATAAACCACTAAATATAATCATATCAGATGGTAAACTACATGATGTTATTCAAAATTTAAAATATGGTAATAATGGAAAATTAAATGATCATGACTCATTTATTAAGAAAATAAATGAAAATGCATCAGTTAAAAAGGATCCCTTAACACAAATAGACAATTTTAATTATTTTTCGCCTGTTTATGATAAAAAGAGTTCCGACTTTATCCACAGTGATCCATATAAATTTACTAAGACTTATTTCGAACCAAAGGTCCAGATAAAAAATGAAACAACAAATCAAAACATATCTCAACGTCCTTTAAAATTACCTTCTAATCATAACAAAAATCACCTTAACCATATTATTCACAACTCACCCGAAAAACAAGTTACTCATATGACACACAAAGATATAAAGATTTCGGGTATAGGTAACTTCGAGTCTTCTTTATGGAGAAAAAACACGGAAATACACTTATTAACCAAAGAACCGAACCCTTACGAGACTGTTTTACTCAGATCTTTATCGAATGTTACACCTGAAATGAAATCGTCAGTTGATACCTTCTCAAAGAATATTCCAATGGTTCCTACCAAAACATATTCCTCCCTCGACCTAGAACGTATTCTGAACCAAATGGAGTTAGAATCGGAAGTCAATAGAAACCTTGGACGTTCGGCGCATAAAAGCCGTGGTACAATTTTGTTAGGTCAGTGACCTTGCCATCAATAAATCTTTTTGTTTGGCCTTAATACCTTACTATTTCTGACAGAAACTGACTTTCATCTTTTGTGACCGACTATATCAGCTCGCTTAACAGTTATGTATTAACCGCAAAATTCATTACACCTTGCTTTTTTCATACCACTGTAACTCATTAACAATTATATTATTTGTTATGAAAGCGTAAAATATTTATAGAAGTTTTCTGTTTCTAAATTATTATTAAAATAAATATCGCATTAATATATTATTTTATACAAATTACAGGTCAGGTTCCACCAGGATTTCCTACGAATCCTCAACAAGCACCACCTCAATTCCTTCCAACAGTTCCTCCTGTTAATCGCTACCCTCATGAAGATATTTCTGATGATGAACAAAACAATATTTATCGTCCTAATAATCCTTTAGAACCTACTTCAAATGGAATACCACCAGGATTACCAATACCAGGTTTTGGCGACGATAACAAAAAGCTATCGGTGCTATCATTGCAAGGTGACTCAGCAACGAGTATAAAGATGCTCTTTGGCCTACCACCGGTTCTGGTTGGATTGCGAGGCAGTGTGGACTTGAGATATACGGATTCACCGTAAGTTGATTATTTCTTAAATCAATTGTAATAAGCATACTTATTAATTGAAAAACCTCTTGAGTGCACTTACGGATAAAATTTTATGGAATAAATTACGGAAAACATAATCGTAACGATACGACTTTTATAACTAAAAGGTCTTTAAGTAAAAATAATGTTTAAAATAATTCTGTTTTTATATAAAGGGATGATGATATATCTCAATGGTACTCGCAAGTCTTCGCTCCAGCTGATGAGATTCTTACCACACCTCGTTTGGAGTTCCGACTGACTGACCTGAAGCCATCCACCACGTATAGGATTAGAGGAAAACTTTACCTACACAATTTGCCTGTGGAACCGGAGAGCGAAATTTATACTGTGAAAACCCAAGATCTACCAACTGCAAGTCTTAATTTTTACTACGAAATTTTGAGCCTAACCGTTATTAAAAGCTTAGTTGCAAATACATACATTTATTTACCAATAAAAACTAGCAGCACAAAAGCTAGGACACTTAGTCTACACCGATTCATCAAAAATATATAAAATACTAGAATTTTTGTAGACATTTGTACAAATCTTCGAATGTCAAGTATGCGCTGTGATGACAGTAGCAGCTGTAATTAATATGTAAGATTAAACAACAAAAATGTAATTGTTTCTCTTATATATGCGAAGGTACTGCCTCCTCAAGAGAAACGCAAAGAAATCGATTGTAAGCTGTCGGTTGTAGACGTGAATGACACAACAGCGCACGTAAACTGGAGGCATTTCAATGAAGAGGAATTACAATTTATCGATGGCATACAAGTCAGGTAATATTAATGTTTTCATAAATCACGAAAAATTAAATACATTTAGTTTTGCCTGTAAGGTGCTCAAAATATATATACTATACGTAAACGATGACGTCTTGACGCGGTATCGACATTATTTATTTATTAATTTATACAGAAATTTTGTATACAATTATTATACAAGCCCTGAATTCCAAACTAGCTGTTATACCTTATGATACTAAGTAGAAAAATGGAACTCAAATTTTATAATTTCTAATGAAAGTTACTATGTATTGTATTAAAATAAATTATTTAATTTTAAGTGAGGACTCGTGTGTGTTTATGTGTGTGTATGTGTGTGTGTGTGTAAGAGTATGTCTGTATATGTGTGTTTATGTGTGAGGTTTATAAAGTTACAGTTCAAAAATAACGTAGAAATGCAAGAAATACAAGGAATTGCGAAATACGTTCAAATAATTAATTCATCCAGTTTTAGTTTTTATTTTCAAATGACCAATTGTTAATCATCGATGAGATTGTTATTGCGTAAATTATTTCAAGGTTCATAAATTTAGAGGTTTTTTTCAGATACCGTCCCACTGGTACTCCTATCTACAGCATGACAGAACTTCTGCATCATAGTCGATCAGCTGCTGAGCTGCGAGAGCTGCGGCCTGGTAGTCGCTACGAAGCCTCTTTGGTATTGATACCGCCTCCACGCGCTACCACCGAATTGCACGATCCAGGGATTGTAGAATTTACCACAGCTCCTTATATTGGTAGGTTATTAAGATTTTTCTTTCATACGGTATTTTAGGCATGAGGTTCTGTCTATGGACTGACTTAGGAGTTTCTGGTAAGGCCGCTGAATTAAGGCTGATTATTTATTTATAAGAAAAACATGACAATCTCTGCAACAAATATAAAAAATGATTTTTCTTTGGAATTTGGATTCAAAAACAGTAGCAAAATTCATATTATGAAAAGATCAGTTTATTATAATTATAAACAAAAAGTTATTTAGTATCAAAACTTTATGCAAATTGTGTGTGCATATTTCACTTAAAAGCTTTATACATTTATTTTATCCTAAATTGTATTATATGGACAATCATGTTCTTCAGATCCTTACGCGTGGTCGGTAACGGTGGAGGCGCGAGCAGTGGGATCGGAAGCAGCGGAGCTGACGTGGCGCGGAGTGCCGGCGCCAGCTGAGCGATGGGTGCGCGTGTACCGCGCCGCGCACGCCTGCGCCGATGACCGCTCCGAGCGCACTGAGCACGACGCTTTCCGCCTCGTGCGACGGGATACGCCACAGACCATTACCCTTACGGGGCTGCGGCCAGACGCAAAGTACGTTACCTCCTGCACTTTCATGATTGAATAAAGCGAAAATATTTAAGCATCACTGGTCTAGGAATAAGCTCCAAACCTTCTCCTCACGAAAAGGAGAAGAGGCCTTAGCCCAGCAGTGGGACATTCACAGACTGTTACTTTACTTTACTGGTCTAGATGTACTGACAAAACTGTATTATTAGCTTTTTTCACACGGAAAATAGAGAATTTGACAAACCATGATCATGAAAATGATCTCACGTTACTTAATAAAACATTTGAAATCAAGTGTAATAAATTCAGTTGATGAAGTTGGATTATTATATTTTAAAAAATATTGTAATTCTAGATGTCGAGTGTGGTTGGAGCTATTCCTTACAAACGGCAAAGTGAAGACCAGTAACGTATTGGAGATTCACACGAAATCCTTGGACTCAGCGGAACCCATCGACAGTGAGTAACGTTTTAAGTTTAATTTTATAAATAAATCGTGGATGATTTTCTTAACATAAAGATTCTAAATGTCAATAAGTCAATACAACACTGTCACTTAACCCTCTAAATATTATTCTTTCGTTAAATGAGCTATTGAGTTTACGAAAGCTTTTAAGTTGATATTATGTATAAGAAGTGTATGAATATATTACCCGACATATGCAAGTTTACTTAGGAAATTCTAGGATTAATGTCAACTGGTACTTAAAACTGAAATAATGTCACTGGTATTTAATAATAACAATGGATTTGTCTCTTTCTTAAAAGTTTTTAATTATATTATTCTTAGATTATTTTTTAATAGTGTTTGTAAGTCACAATTTTAATTTGTAGATGTAATAGAAGCATCCTCAGTAGCTGGTAGTCGAGGAGTGCCTCGAGGGGATTACTACGGAGCCCTAGTAGTGGTGGGAGTGATCGCCGCCCTTGGAGCTCTAACCTCGATTCTATTACTGCTGGTCGTTATCCGTCGCCATCGGCCGCATTCTGTACCGATCACGTGTGAGTAATTTGTTTAGTATCCGAATTTATATACTATTTATATTTAATAAAAATAAAATATATATATTTCTATATGTAGTAAAATGTGCCATAAAATATCAATCACTCGATTTTATTTTAAGGAGCTGTTTACTGTAGTTTTTGTTCTTTTTTTTGTTCTCGTAATTAATTACACTTACTAGATGGTATCGTTTTAGCTGTGCCATCAGCTCCCCGAGAGTCATCTCTACCCCCTTACGATAATCCGGCGTACAAACTAGAATTACAGCAAGAAACAATGGGTATGAAAATTAAATGCTTACGTATATTTTTTAAATAAAATATTATATTGTAATAAGCCAAATAATAATAATTTTGAAGTTCCTTGCAATTTTTTTCGGTATGTTAACTAGCCAATTTTAATTTATATATATGTATTTTTTTTATTCACCAGATCTCTGACAGTTAAGCTCCCGTGAGCACTTGAATGGGCTTAACGGGATTTCCGAACGGAGCGTGGACGTACAAAATGGCCGTCCATACAACGAAATGGGCGTCTAAACAATGTCCCGCGCAATATATTATAAAATACCTGACAAAGATAATTTATTTGCAGTTAATCTCGCTTCACGTTAAATTTAAAATCTAAATATATTTATAGTAAAAAAAAATCGATTATCATTAATTATAATTACCTATGGTAACTAATAATATTTTGGACTAACCTTGTATAATTCAGTTTAATTTTGTAAAAAGAATTTAATGAAAATGAGTGCCTTATCGCATAATATTTTGTAAATAGTGTTCATATATTATTATTACTAAGTAGATGTAAAATATTAGCTAGTAAGACGGTCATTCTCTGTATTTAGAACGGTTTTTTTAATAAACATTATCAAATATTAATAGAAAAGAAATTAAGAGAAACATTTTATTCCTATTGCAGTTGATATGTTTTTATGCAGTGAAAACTTCTTTAGCGGCGTGGTGTACTTTTTGGTGATGGGTGAAAAATTTTATACTCGCGTCATAGGTCAACTATATAGGTCACGTGACCCTGATTGAAAATTCGTTAGACAGATTCTGAAGTGTTAAATTTTTTATGTAATATTAACAATTTTTAATGTCATGTTTGTGTACGATAGCGCAATAAATGAATATTGTATTAAATCACACAAATGATAGTACTCTTATACTGATAATTAAAGCAATTCGTGCAATTTTTTTCCCTAACCGTTCTAAGATATCAAAAACGCACAACGTTGATATTCAAGTTTTCACTTCTGCCGGCACTCCCGGCGTGCAACCCCTTGTTTTTTTATTATCAATACACAATAGTTTCATTTTCTCGTTATATATTTTAATGATAAATGGAAAATTGTCTTAAAAAATATATAGTTTCAACAACCAAGATCATATTATCTGTATTAGAAAAAAAGGTTTTAAAATAAGTTTTCGAGAAATTAAGGACTAATCTGGACATATTTGATATATTTCCTATATCACCGTTTCATTTTAACATTTCAGCAACTTGGACGCTTATCAATGGTTAAGTCTCCTTTTGATGTTTCAAATTTAAATGAGTGTAAAAAACATACATAAAAATTTAAATTCAAAATCTGGGGCCAATTCTACTAAGAAATTGTTATTTTATCGCAATCCAATCGAAGCGTGATCGTTGCCCTTTATCCGTTTTCCTATTTCTTAAAGTATTTTTTGACTATTGGCATAAAAGTTATCAATGAAGTTTGGTTTTGACATAATGGTATAATATTAACATCATATCGGTTCAGTTCCGATCCGAATAAATATAGAATAGTCAAAGTTGGATCGGAATCGAATCGGGGACGTGTCGTTATCGTTACAGTAGGATTCAGCCCCTTGTTCTTTTGCACCTGTCATGTTACCTAGTTGAGAAAAGTTAACTTTTATCGCAGTTAACTTTTAAGTTGTTAATAAAATAGTATTCATTTAGATTGTTATTATAATATTTAATGTAATAAATTTTTACACATATTTGAATTTTTTTTAAGACCTACCTTGTTGAATTGGACTACGTTTGTTGAAGCCAGGCTTTTAAAATTCAGATCATCTTTTGAATGATCACTTACGCAAACTTGTTTTGTATTTTTTAACTTACTGTTTATGTAACTTTTTTATGTCATATTTTTCTATTACGGCATAGCTTGTATATTTACGGTATTAATTGTAGATAATATTTTTAAAATCTAATCTTAACATCATATTATGTTAGCATATGAGTATATTATTATTACAACAGTAGGTATTTAGTTTATCTACCATTTCATTATATAGCAACATTGAATATGGCAGAGGTTCGATAACTAACCAAACGTTTTAAGATGAAACCATAGACAATTTACTGCTTTATACTGATTTGACTAATGACAATGGGTCAAATCTTGCAACTGAATTTTAACCCGCTAAACAGATTGCTCTGAAAATTTAAACACAATTTTTGCGCTGCTAATAATACTAGTTCGACTTACATTACAATCGACTCATTTTAATGACTTAAGGTCTAAGATGTTGACGTATTTCCATTCCAGCCTTTTTCAACGATGTAACATGAACAATTTAAAATTTTTGTCACTTTTTTTACGTAAGTAGATACGAATTTAAAAAAGGGAAAGGATGATCGATTACAAAAACATCGTTTAATTCAAATACAACACCAAATCACATTATATTTTCTATAATAGTAATACATAATAGAATTCTCTTTATATGATTTCACTTAATCTATCTGTTCTACTATGTAATAAAACTACTATTCATGCCCATTAAAAAACTATAATAAAGCTATTCGGATATAATAGAACAAAAATCTACAGTTTTATAATTTTATTTTTTATAACATTAAGAAAATATATAAAGAGTCCGTTTGAAATTCAAATAGACTCGAAAAGGTTTTTATTTTTGCTATACTTTTTTAATTTACGATCTATCGATTGTTGTTTTCATATGATATTATGCGTAATTAGGTATTTACTTTAAAGTTTCACAGTACTTACCTTTGATGAAAGGTAAGTGCTGTAAAATTATGTTCAAATAACCTTGAACTAGCTGGGATAGTTAAGGCCATTTGAAGTTACGTCAAAAATGTAATATATTTTCAATATAATATAGTATATAACTATGAATTATTACATATTGATACACAATTTAAACAAATAATAAAAGAGTTCTTGCTGTTTATTATTAGAGAATCTAGTTTATTTAATAAATTAAACAAATAAATTTTGCTCAACTTCCTTTTTCTAATTATACAAAATATATAGGCAATATAACCATGTTCTAAATTATTATTTTGCAAATTTCAACACTGATATGTTTCCAACAATATGATCAATATTTCGATTTAAAGAAATTGAACAAAATTCATTACAACATAAAAAATGATACATATTTTCTTTCTATTTCATTTTACGAATATAAAAAAAATAAATGCATTGCTACGACTAGAATATTAACATTGATTATAAATATAAGTGATACATACTTATATATTTATTAATATTTGTTATTTTCGTGTGCAGCTCTTAAAGATTTGATATATTTTGAATAATATTTGATGACGTTGAATATTACTTTGGAATAATGAAAGCAAAAGATGAAAATATATAAGTATGTTATGGTGAGCTATTTAGAAAAATATATATCAATATATAGACATATTGAACTTTGAGTTTCAATGTTATAATGTGTAATATGTTGCATGGTACATTATATTAAAATGAGTGCTTCATGGCCTTTTAGCTTTAGAAGGTGAGATAAATATGACTTGAAAAATAATTAATTTTTATACACACTGTTTCAAAATTATTTAATATTTTAGCCACTTTTGATTAAGCAATAAATGTAACCGTATATATTTTTTTGATTTATAACATGAGACGAGAATTATCATGACATATATGTGTATATAAAAGAAAAAGGGACAAATTTTGAACACAAAAGATAGCAGTTAAATAAAGTTTATATGTATAAGAAAACATGCATAATTAAATTATACGCTAATAATATATAGATTTATATAATATAAAGTCATACGATTTGTTTTATTAAGGGATATAATATGATGACGCTGATATAGGTACATGAAACAACTGTGAAGATAGTTGTATTAAGAAAATTGTATTACCAATATGATTAAAGATTATTTATTTTGGAAGAAAGTCTTGCTAGAGATATCTACAATCTACCACCCAAAGATCTAGAAATGAAAGGAGTTTTTATGACATTTATATTATAAAATGCAAAAATTATCATCGAGGTAGTTTTATTACGAATTTAAATTCATGGATTCTTCAGTCCGGTTGGTCATTATTTAAATAAACAAGAAAATATTTATACAATTATTTGTATGAGTAAACACATTTGTTCGGTATAAAGTCCAATTATGATTTCAATAAAAAATCGTAAACTTTATTCTTTACAGAATATAGATTTTAATACACATATTGTGTTACATATATAACCAATTCGTTTTACCGCTATGCGAGCATCATTCACGACCAAAAGAAAATAACTACCAGCAACAACGCTTATTTAGCATATCTGTTTTTGGCCTATAGAACGTAATAAAAAAACAATAATCACAATAACAGCGTTCACGGAGTTATGCGTAAAATGATTATTGAAATAACTTACAATTCAATAGTTTGTCTACAATGACAGATTATAAAGTAAATGAAACAAAAAGTTGTCAATTAGGAATCTCATTCAGATGTAACAAACAGCGTCGTAGGGCCATGAGTGCCTCTGACAAGCTTTGTATATACACCCGTTGTAAATTTGAAGATTGTGTCAAGTAAATTATTTATAGAGTTCGACAGAAATTTTGTGTGTTAAACTATAGGTGACTATAGTAAATAAGTGGAACTCTGCCCAGTGGCCTACACGCTTCTTGCAATGAGCTTCTACGACGCTGGTACAAGTCAACCTTATCTATCATGTGTCACATACCCTTCCAACTAATATTCAACAATAACATAGATGATTACGTACGTTAGTTATAATCCGCGCACTATGAGATTGGAATATAGCTTTGTCAAAGTAGAGCGAGGAAGTGTTACCAAAGAAATTCTAAATAATAACAACTTAACATAATTTTTTGATAAATTAGCGTTTATATGTATGTATAAGTGCAAAAGTCCACACTAACAAATAAGTAAAGACGTCACGCGAGCATCGACGCGTGTTTGCCGACGCCACCAGACCCAGGTGCTTGGGCGGCCCACGCATGTGTCAGTTCCAAAAGGTCACATCCCATTTTGATTGCATGTGGATTAACACTCATCAATGGCATAACAAAGCGTAACAAAAACTTCGAAAATTATAATAATCTCAAATAATTAAAATTGTGCAAGAATAAAAATAAATGAATCCAATCATTTCTAGATCATCGTAATCGGAGTCTATTTTTCGGTCGCATTGTCCTCATGAGCCTTCTTGACGACGGCCAGCTTAGAGTGTGGATCCTGGGGTTGCAGCTGCGCATAGGGGGGAGCTCGTGTGCCGTGCAACACTAGAGACCAGCCCCGCAGCCAGCCAGATGCGGAACTTGGGCCAGAGCCGCCGGAGAACCGAGCCTGTATAATAAGTGATAAGATTTATTTGCTTATTACTTTGTTTTATTATAGAATGGTAGTAAATGAAACGATAACCAATTATACTTCTTACATTGCATTGCCTGTTTAAATGCCTTCTAAATATCATGTCATAGTTAATTTTCTGTCAATTTAGTTATTTTATTTATTTATATAAGTTAAGAAAAGATTTAGAAAAAGTTTGTTATTATCAATATAAGTAACGGAAACCGTCAAAGTAAAGTAATCAACAAACAACAACAAGGAAATAGAGTTCGCAATATTAGGGTCGATGACCTTTATTGTTATTTTTTCTTAAATAGATTTCTTAGCTTGTGCCTAATACCAAATCACATTAAGCCGAACCTCAAGCGTCCAAGTCCCCTGTGGATATTCGCCCCAAGTATGAGTAGTCATAAATGGCCACTTAGTAAATCCGTCACGGCTGTCATCATCGTTAGCCCGCCTGCTAAGAATCATCGATCTAAAAACATTCAAATATATTTAAACAACTTGCATTGTTTATAATTTAATAATTCTTTTATACAAAAACTTACAATCTTAAAAATAAGTAAACTAACATTAAATGTCCCGCTGCTGGTCAAGGGGTTTTGAGAAGTTAGAGCTTATTCCACCTTAATCCCTAAAGCGAGTGGGTGAACACACATGTGACAGAATTAATTATCACCCAATGAGGAATCGATCGAGCACGAGATGAGATTCAACACAAATAGTGCTTGTCTACACCTAAAACCGGAAATTATTTAGTTCCAGCCACTTTGCTATCCAAGCCTTATTTACTTTATCTTAAAATGATTTAAACAAGTACTGGATAATCACATGATTAATTAATGTTAATTAAATACCTTGTTCCCATAGGACTTGTTAAAAAAAATTCAAGATCTCCTCGACGCGTCGAGTTCGCACTCACTACCGCTTGGACATGCTCCAAATATCTGACTTCGCTGGGTGATCCTGCACACGCCGTGGTTTCAATTTTTAGTGTTATACTATCTTCAGATGGGATTTCGCTGAAAATTATACAAATCCACTTATGTATTTTATTATACTACTATATAGTAGATTCAAATGAAATAATGCCAAAAAGCATTCCTTTACAGTCAATCCTCAGTATAACAGAAATTATACGGTACACAATAAACAATAAAATTATAAAAATGTCACCACGTTTGTAAGAGTTTTTAACATTGCAAAAATAGTCCAAGGGATTCGGTGAAATCAATCACATCTTTAAACGAAAAAACCACCTTAGCATTGTTAAATAAATTATAAGCATATAACTATTTTTTAATAACTTACGTATGAGTATTGACCGAGCCAGCTTCACAGTGGTACCGCGGTGGGACGGAGCGCCAGTTAGCTGCTAACGCAGTCATAGCACCCGCATCAAGAACACCAAAACCGAAAAGGTGATTGAACTCTAACCCAACGCCGTTCATCGTCCAATGGAAACGACCCTGAAATGCATTGACTAATAACACAAACAAACTGATATAGTGGGTTTTAATATGATTTAGTTCTCGCTCAAATTTTATATCATATCTGCTATACATTAATTAGTTTTAAATAAAAACTTGTTTGGTGTACGGATTGTATGAAGAGTATGTGGTGTTTACAGAACGTTTCCCTAATTAAAACAAAATAAAAACATTTCATATAGGTACAAACAATAAATATTGTATGTTTCTCTTTCTCAAAAAATGTTCTCCTCATGAAAACTATTTTAAAATATATTTCTGGCGCATGCGTATTGTATCGGTTATATTCATTTTGAATATTTTTGATTTCAGTGAAGTTGTTAAGGAGTAATTTATTTCTATGTTGCCGTTATCGATTATTACAATGTAGCTCTTTATAAACATTGTAGAGAAGGTTATCAATAGATTACGTTTTAATCGGTGATAAGCAAATAGTAGCATCTAAAACAACTGAACCACAACGACAGGATCAGATTTGTAGGTATAAAAAGCGCAATAAAAGAGGACTCAACTACATTATAAAACCTGAAAAATGACTTTACAATATTGCTATGACTTACTTAAAAGTTAAAACTATCATAATGGTAACTTAAAACCATAACATAAAGCAACAATGTTCCATAAATAGATAATGTTGAATAAAATTATTAGACAAATTTATCTTTATAGTATTCTGCAGGGGCGATTAACAACGCATATCTCTAGTCATATAAGAAAAAGCTATAAAACAAGATTATATATTATGTATATAAAAATATTAAGGCTGATTTCGTATAAGCCATTGCTCCGCTTCTGAACAATCAAATCAAATAAACCCAGTATATCCAAATACAAATAACTTATTTATCTCGCAATCAAATTTTATAGACATTTTTATTTATCCAATAAATCGAAAATCCAATTGTTGAATTGTATTCAACACTTACCACAATGTATTTCAACTAAACAATTATATTTTATTAGTATATTATTTATTATTTTTACCTAGTTAGGTATTTCTAACTTACCTTTGCATCGTATAAGGAGTTTCTTTTCGAAGTCAAGACCGTCAAATGCTGAATATCTCGCCATGTCAAGTTTGGACTAAAATAAATAAAATAAAATACCATTAATTAATCCCAATTACAATATGTTTCTAACTTTATAATGTTACGAAGATAACTCATGAAAAAAAATCCTTAAATTTTTTTAATTCATGAACCGTTTTTGCTTGTCAGTATTTCTTCCATAACAGACGAGTATAACGTCATAAACAGATGACGTCACGATAATATCGTAATTAAAAAACGATTCCAAATAACGTGCACGTGTGACGTATATTTTGACATTTAAACGCATGTGACTTTAACGCATTTTTGTTGCTTCCATATTTCGCGTCTATTAAATCTTCCAGTAACGCTACATACTCGTATCTTCTACGATCGAAACGCTCGCGTCATCGTCACGAGGATAAATGATTATGATTAACATGGTATTAATAGCCACGCGAACCCATTATTAGCAATGGGTGTGACGATAAGTGCCAATATTTTCGTCATTTTATGTGTAAGACTATATTGTTTTCTGCAGTAAATAAATTTATAAGTATAGTTTTCATATTTGTCTCGACTTAAATTTATTTTAATGATAAATATATTAATGTATCGAACTTGTAGGTCCTTGTATATGTACACGTTTTCGTAAATGAATAAATAACTATTATACTCTAGATGTTTCCATCTGACTTTTCAGTCAAGCTAAATAAAATATTAATTAAAGAATATACAAAAAAAAATACAAACTTCGCGTGAAGGGCCAAAGCGAATACTCCAGCCGCCTCTGGCGCAGCAGCTGACGTCCCTGAATGAGTCGCAGTACATTTCCCGTAAAGATCTGTCGTTGCAACCCCCGTACTTGGATCCCGTGCTCCATTACTAAACGTACTTGCGAGGGTTGATGAGCAGGACTCATCGTAGTGGGCGTTCTGGCCGTCATTGATTGCACTGAAAAAACAACAGGTTATTTCAGTCCATACGTGGTTGTCTACTTTGTTTTCCACTCGACAGTACCGCCCACATATACTTTTAATTATACAGCTAGGTGAATTCTTAGAATTAATGAAATTGTCATCGTTATTACTGGTTGAAGGGTTTTGTGCAAGCTCGTCTGAGTATATACCACTCACTCATCAGTTATTTACCGACACTAGAACTTGGTATTGTTGTGTTCCGGTTTGAAAGGTGAGTGAGCTAGTAATATATTACCTGTTTATTGATACAGTCCACATGGAAGCCGCGTAACCGTCACAGTTGCAGTCATCATCTTCACCGCCGTCACCGCTTGCCCACACGTATATGTTACCCAAACCATTGCGACCCTTAAAAAACAAATATGAAACAAATCAATTAAGTTCAATTGAAATATACGTCGGTTTAAAAAAGTTAAATGGGTTCATACTGAAGAAACAAGTGTCGTAGCTGTTCTCTTGGTCTATGTATATATATTTATTTTATTTTTTTATTTTATTAGGATCTCCAACAAGGAATACACATGACATGCTTAAATAAATTATGCTAGTTACAAATCTATGTGCTCCCTCAGCTACAGGAAACCACAGCATAAATCTTTTGTAACTAAGTAACTGTATAGCTATTACAATAATATTAAAATTACTAAACGCATGAACACAAAAAACAAACTACAAAACTTCTTATCTTAAATAACTAAAGTTAAGAATAAAGAATACGATTTGAAAAACTAAAAAAATAATAATAAAAGTAATATAAAAATACTAAATTGTCATCGTTATTACATTATTTTTCAATTAATTTCAAATTAGTACCATGTCAGAGTAATTCGTTGCTCTAATTTGATAAACGTACATACATATGTATATGATTATACCTATAAGTTAAAGGTACCCCGTTAATATATTAATTTAGCAAAGTTATGTCTAACTTTTACGTTACGGAAACGGAAGTTTTGTGGAAAATTTTAAATTCATACTTTTTTTAAAAATATACTATCTCCTCCGAGATAAACGTTACAGCTACACCAACGTTGGTCGTAACTGTAACTGAAAGGCTATAGTTTTTAACCGTTATCAATAAATGGGCTATAATGCAAATGGAACTAGTACTTCCGAAATAAGCACGTTAAAGCTTCAAGCTTTATAATATAAAAAGTAAATTGATATTAAATAAATATAATATTCGATATATTTTCGTAACAAAAGATTAATTCGGATAGTATCATATCTTAATATATCAAATAAGTTTGTTCTCGGCCCGAGGGAAATACGTAACATCTTCAAGTTATTACCAGTCTACGTTTTGGGAATAAGATCATTAATAATGTTTTTGTGTTAACCAAATCGAAATATCAAGTTTAGTTTTAGTTACGGTCTTCTATTATTAAACTTAATATAACATAAAAGCATATATTATACAGCGTTATGTTATACAGTATATTAGTTTTTAATACAAAAATTAGGTACATATATAATTTAGTTATTTATTTATATTGCATAAGTTTTGTTTACAATTTAAATACCAGCCCTGAATTCCAAACTAGCTGTCGCTGTGTTTTGGAAGTCAGTTCCTTCCCAGATTTAAGATATATAACTGTTTCTTATTATATTAAACAAACAAAAAAATAAATTTAAAAAATTATAATAATCAAAAACACAAAAAAAAGTTTTTTTTTACCAAATAATTTTATGTCAGCACGCGTGTGTGTGTTAGCGTAATATGTCTGTATATGTGTATTTGTGTGTGATGTTGCGTGCTATGAAAGGTTTTAATAATAATTTTTATTTATGTAATTTAATTGGAAAAGAGTAACTACTGAGTGTCTAGCCGTTTTTCTCGGATTAATCTCCATTCCAATCCGACGGTAGTTTTGAATATAATATAATCATGGAAAATAATGATTCAAGATTTGATATATGTGTAGCTCAGACACAATTTTACTGAGCTTCATTTGTAAATAAATAATACTTTTTGGAGAGGAAAAATTCAACTAAATAATATTAATATATAGGTATTTTGTTCACTTGAGCGGCTTTCGTATTTATCTCTACTAAAGTTTACGACCTTATAGACAAAAATCATTATAATATGTATTAACGAATTTGTACGAATTCATTATAAATTGAATACTTAGGCTATCCTCGAAAAAATTTTTATCGATTGATAAAATAAAGGAAAAAAAAATACATTCTTTTTTCAAATAAATAATCAATTTTCAGAGGAGGGTTTATCATATAATACATTACATAAAAGCTACGTTTCGAATTTAAACTATTTACTTGAAAAGTGTAAATTTAATATTCTTGTTTTTATTATAAAGCAAGCAATAAATGTTATTACAAACAAACTTAACATTTACCCAACATTGTTTACGTTCTCTAATCAAAATATGTATAATAAACATAATATTACAAACAATTTTGAACACGCAGACCACAAACGAGAGAGTACTTTAAGGAAGTTAGAATTCGCTTGGGAGGTTTTCAGAGGTCAAATATTTGTCTGTAAACAGTATTTTTGTTGTTGTTTCAAATATTTTATAAAAATAATATATATAAAAATATTTTGTTAAGTTTTCATTTCATTGGCGAGCCGAGATACTTAAGTGTTTAGAAATTGGGAATCTTAACTGATGACTACGTGGGTTCGAATCCACGCAAGCAAAGCTGAAGAATATTATGTACTTAATTTATTTCGTATTGTTGTGTACAATTCATCGCGTGCTGACGGTGAAGGAAAAATATCCAACCGACAATGAAGTTTAGGTAATTTATTTAGGTAGGTTTATTTAGGTAATTAAATGCTATTGATTTATTATTAATCCAACATGGAAAGATTGGTTAATACATAAAAAAGTCAACGTCTATAATAGTTAAAACACTATCAACAAAAAACCCAATGATTTAGATCATTATGTTTTTTTGTTTTTGGCACAAATCGAACAAATGGTCATCTTATCTTATAATTAAAATCTATATAGGCTAACTTGAACGCTGAAAGACGTAGAGTAAATAATTCAAATATACATTTTTTATTTGATTGATTATAAAATGGATGTTAGGTACTGTATATACACAAATGAATAGTCAGTGTCTGTCTCGTTAATTATTTTCAAGATACCAAAACTACTTTCAATATTGATTCCATTTGTGTCTATTTGTTTATTAAGTAAAAATTTTATGGATATTTAAAGGGTGCGTTCATGGTACTTAGTCTTTATTATTTAAAAATCGGTTCATTCTATGAAAATTTATAATAACTGAAAAAAAATCCTCCATTTTAGGCACATGTATCTCAACCTGAGATTTATAAGCTAGCCACTAGTCTACCGAGGTAGACAATGAAACTAAATGTAGTACAATTTTATATTATTCTAGATATATTATATACTAATTTGTAATTGAATAAAATTTATCATAAAGTATAATAAATAAATAATAATAAACATCTGACAATTATACGCAAATGCTCTGAGATAGTCTTTATAATTCAGTAAACACCGACATTTTAACCACCGACATAGTCATTTCGCAGTAAGCCATTACCTACAGGAAATCTCAATCGAGCTTCCATTTTGCAACGCCAGCATTCAGTGGAAGGAAATTGCTCCCCAACGAAAACCTTGTCAAAGCGTTCAAAGCCTTATGCAAGCATAGGATTTATCGCAGATTGGTTTTATGGTAAAAATGAAACTGCTACGTTAAACATGTTTAATTTTATTGTGTTAGAAATACTTATTTATCTACTTTAATTAATATATTTAATGTCAATTTTTTATATTGTATCCGATTTGATAAAAATATAATCGGTTTCAGAACGTGACGTTTGTTGATCTTTCATTTTGTGTGACGTAGTGAAAAGAGTAAAAAAAGGGTTTGCCCGCGCTTTTTGATTTAAGACAAATGAACGATTGTTATTGATTGAGTGATAGAAAAGGATTATTGTATTGGAATTAAGAAAGAGCTCAGAGTTGTAACGATAAAAGTTATTAAGTTAATTATTAATATGTAGTAAAATTATTACAATACATGTTGGTGCATTTATTAATTGTAAGTTTATAGATACAATGGTTATACATATATTAGTCAAGATTTCGTTTGCAATTTAACATATAATACTCGACAAAAACTATTTTATACTTTAATTATTATTAAAAACATTATTTCCGACTTTCATAATCAATACAAGACGTCAAAAACTATTCTAAATTGAAATTCAAATATTATTATTTATCTGAATTTCTTAGTTCTAAATAAAAAGTATTTATAACAAAAGAGTCAATAGACCGATCAAAAACCGAATTACATAACGTATTTGTTTGTCTATTTTCAATAAACACTTAGAGAAAAGGTTAATAAACACTTATAAACGTTATTAAGCGAATGATTAGTTAAAAATTGCCGTATCTTTTTCTTTCAAATGTAAAATCAATAATGACAGAAAGAGATGAAACAGCCTTTAACTAAACCGCCGCCAAGCAACGTTTTAAGTGAGGCCGTAAATATTAAAAAGAAAAAAAAAACGAGACAGAACAGTAAATAAAAGACCGTTGAAGATTACACGCGGAACACGGATCATGCGTAGATAGGAAAAGCACTAAGAACTCTATTCCCCTGAACAAACAATCTTTTCCGAACCCTTTTTATCCCCTACGAGTGCTTGGATGCGAATTGACTCACACACACGCACATACGCGCGTATGTTGCTTGTCACCGCTCAATATTAACGCAGATTGCGGGTTGCTTACTAATTAAGCTATCTTAGAACGCTTATTATCATTAATATGGTGTATTTATATTGCTAATGTGACAATTAATGCAATTAAATATACATATGTAGCCGAGATGACCCAGTGGCTACAACGCGTGCATCTTAACCGATGATCGTGGGTTCAAAGCCGGGGAGCACCACTGAACTGCATTAATCACTTGACGCTTAATTTGTGTTTATAATTCATCTCGTGCTTGACGGTGAAGGAAAACATCGTGAGGAAACCTGCCACATGTGAATTCCACCAATCCGCATTGGAGCAGGGTGAATATGATCCAAACCTTCTCCAAGGATGAGAGGCCTTAGCTCAGCAGTGGGACATTCACAGGCTGTTACTTTACTTACTTTACTTTAAATATATGTATGATGTAGAATAATAGTCATAGGGCGTAAGAGTTTTTTTACTGGTTATAGGTAGGATATGGAAGCTGAAGAGTTCGATCGGTTTCAAAGACAATCGTTTTAAAGTCTGTCAAGCTACGAAGAATATAATGACTGATAAGATAATAAGAAACAAAGTCTTATAAACATTATATACAAATGAATTGAGAACCTCCTCCTTTAAAAGTGAATTAAAAATACTAAAGTGTTATTAATGTACCAAAAAAGTCAGCAATGTGGACTTCATAGACAAGAAAAATAACAAACAATATTTTATATATTTATATCCAGTAACAAGTAACAGCCTGTGAATGTTCCACAGCTGGGCTAAGGCCTCCTCTCCTATTTGGAGGAGAAGGTTTTTGGAGCTTATTCGACCACGCTATTCCATTGCGGGTGGTAACCTGCATGTGGCAGAATTTCAGTGAAATTCAACACATGTAATAACAATAAGGTCCTCCAGACCAATTTCGGCCACGGCACCAATCTCAAGAGAGACTAGCCAACTGTGCAGGAGATATTATAGTGCACAAGTGTGTGCGCAAACACAGGTGCAATATATAAAATAATAGGTAACTTAGATTGCCTGAGAAAATAGCAGATGTTATATGGCAAGAAATTCTTTATAAGAATAAAAACTTAGATTGAACTGAATAATTGATGTTTAGTTTCGTTCAACTTTTATTCATTCTTCTAAGGAACTCATTATGGTTGTAGTGATAGATAGATAGATAAGCTAGGCAAGCTTATAAACCTATAGATACCGACATTCCTGGTTAGGACGAACAAGTTTTGTTGTCTAGAAATCTGTAGCCACGTACTTCTTTACCTCGGAAAGCACATAAGGTGAAGCTTAAAGCTATCCAATCGGGTCGGATTTCCGTCCCATCGGATGAGAGCAAAGGAATAGATAGTACGCCTGTGTTTACGAACACTCTTGTGCGCTCTTTCAACTCCGTGTACTTGGCTATTGTCTGCTAAGAATGAATGCCGCGACCCTCGTCTTTGAATTATTTATATGGGAAGATATTTAAATACAGGCAATAGGAACTTAAGAATTTTGTTTCTAAAGATATTAAATAAGTTATCAATACTACCCTGATGTGGTGAGTTAACGACTTTATCCTATTTAAAAGCTATTACATAAATTGAGTGATGCTATTAACGCAGAAATTATTTATTTTCTTCAGGCAAATAAAATGTTTACGAGATCAAATGCTTTTATATAAGTGTTAACAGTTTTGTAGACACAATGATTCATGTGAACAATATTTAATTAGTGTAAGTAATAAATTATGATTTGTTTTACTCGCATGGATAATGTGTTAGTGTTAACTAATTTGATTTTTGTTTTGTTAATTTTGAGTACATTTTTTTGACGAATAAATTTAAAGAGCGGGAAAATTTACTCATTTCGCATATTACTTTTGGACATTTTACGATCGTACTCAAATATGATAAATCCAAAAAAACCTTGTATAGCAGACAAGGATTTTTTGGATTAATCGCTCTTTTAAAATCGCTCTTTTAAAAATATAAAAAAATTCAAATACGACTTGTTCAGATTCAAGCGTTACATTTATTTTTTTTAATTATCTCGAGCTCGTCAGATTAAATTCTGTAACATATGTAGCAAGCTGTACTGGAAAAGTGCCGTGGAATAAGGTCCAAACAACCTTTTCTTTAAAAGGAAATAAGTCATTTTCTCAACAGGATATTATTGGACTGCTATTTTATGACATCAAAATCGTATGCTGAATTGTAGACTTTAACGTAGAGTTAAATAATGATAATTTTCTCTTTTTACAACTGACCTCATTGACACCTCTCACAATAGCCCTCATTGTAGCGTTCCTTGGTCCATCAACAGTTCTCCCGTCATCGGTTGGGCCCCACGAGGCGCTGTATATGTGAATCTTGTGAGGCTCGTGCCCCATGGAGTTAGCCTCGATGAGGTCGGTCATGTAAGGCTGGTCAAGCATCCTTATACCTGTTAAATAAAATTTATTATTTATTAAATTTCAAAGTTAACAATTATATAACAAGAAAATTAAAATGTTAACAACTTTTAGAACATGTGTCCTTAATATATTTTTTTCGCATCAAAATCATAACGTATGAACGTTGCAGTCAAATGGTACCGCAAATGTAACTGTTATGTACCTTATGAAGTTTAACTTCAAAATTATTATATGACTAGAGTTTGGCATTTGAAGTAAAGAGGAAAATACGTTGGTTTTAGCTATGACCTTCCTCGGTGTTTAAACTTGATTCATACAAATTTTCTTCAAAACTGGTCAGAGTTCTAGCCGTGAAAGCGTAACAGACAGACATAGTTACTTGGCCATTAATAAAATGAGTATAGATATAACAGTACTCGAGTGTGTAATATTATTTATTTTTATATTTACAAATTAATTATGTAAATCCAAATATATAAGATTCAATATTTTATTTTAGTTGTAATAGCTTTTTGTAAATATATATTTAAAAAAAATGCTGTTAAAGTAAAGTAATTGTTAAACAATAACCATGAGTCTAATGTGACTCATGAAACAGAGAAAGGGTATCATAAACCTCTACTCCACACAAACACATACCAAACCACATTAACAAATTCATATTGAAATGTTTATATGTTTAATAAAACTGTGTCAAGTGACATTAATATTTCATTTCCCTATATGTAGACGCTACGAGTACACAATTTGAAACATTAAAATTTTCATCTCGCCTCGAATAATTGTCTCATTTTAACATACGCAAATATTCCGCTACGAAGGACGCTACGGTTGGCTACGGAATTGTTATTCTGTAGCCTTTCGACACTGCTGTTACTCAAAAGTTTATCACCCTGGGAAATGCTAGGTTTGAATCTTGTTTGATAACAGTTGTTAATTTACTTGGTGGTAGAGCTTTGTGCAAGCTCGTCTGGGTAAGTACCACCCACTCATCAGATATTCTACCGCAACAACAGCAGTGCTTTGTATTGCTGTGTTCCGGTTTGAAGGGTGAGTGAGCCAGTGTAATTACAGGCACAAGGGACATAACATCTTGGTTCCCAAGGTTGGTGGCGCATTGGCGATGTAGGAGATGGTTAACAGCTCTTGCAACGCCAATGTCTATGGGCGTTGGTGACCACTTACCATCAGGTGGCCCATATGATCGTCCGCCTTCCTATGCGATAAAAAAAATTATAAAATGAATATTTATACGAGTTTTTATGTAACTGGCAATATTTGTTTGTTAGGTTAACAAATCTTACAAGCTGAATTAGATAACTTGCTTCATCACTTTTTCTAATGACAATGTAGATTTAATTTCGATTACAATAAATTTTAGCATGATTTAAATTTTATTTAACCCATGATTTGTTCCAGAACTCCTTAATCGCCAAAAGCATTGGCAGATATCTGACCATCAATTAGCTTGTGTAACGCTTCTATATTGAATAGATTTTTGACTTTGACATAGACTCGAATTAATAAAATTAAATACTCGCTTTACTACGCACAGTTTTATTAATATATTTTATATCTAACATTGTAACAAGAATATGAATGGAGCGCGTCATCCGCCCTCATTATTAATTCAACTCCGCGTCCGTGTTGTTGATATTAATTATCATTGGCTTTACGCAGAAGACGTCAGCAAATCAGTTTCCCATTAGATGATTAGAACATGTATAGTTAAAGCTAGATAGATGTATTAGCTGGATAACATTATCAAAGTACATTATTGAGATAAATTTGTATTAACGGGTAGACAGAGAGATGACAGATCCCGTTGCCGTTGTGTGTCTTAATCAACGATTGCAGTTTAAAACGCTGGCCACTATTGAATTTTAATGTCTCCAATTAGTATTTATAATTCGTCTTGTAATGGATGAAAATCTTCAAGGGAACCATCAGCCTGCACTAAAACATCGTGGTGGATTAAGCTTCATTTATAGTCTGATATTTTTCAATTTTAGGTAATTGGTAGCATAGAGGCTTCGCATTTGAAAATAAAAAAAAATGTGATGTTTTAGCGCAACGCGTTGGACTCATTCCAAAAACCCATTGATCATTGCTGGAAATGACAGATCTATTGGATTATCTGATGAGTAATCTACCCAGACGTGCTTGGACAAAGCCTACCTACCGAGTACAGTACTACAATAAATATTTTATATGATCATTTTAAGAATTTATAACGTCTTTGGTTAAAACGGGATTCTTACTTTAATTATAATAATCTAACTGTTGATAAAGATTTCCCCTGGTTAGAGCGATAAAACTGATCTATACCAAGCTCGAATTATTTTATACCACCTTTTGAGACATGCAAGTCTTTCATGGAACCTCACAAGCTAATTTTAAATATAAATTACTAATCACAAGAAATAAACAATATAAATCGCCTAGAAACTACCGAAGTCAACTTTTCAAGCGCTCGTAATAGCTATAAAAACAACTCAATATAAAACTAAAACCACTAGCGTCGGTAAAAATGTTAGCCCCGAATAAACACAGTCGCAAAACCGTCTCACTGTCAGCCCTCTATAAGCCATTTGGGCGATAAAATCTGTGTAAATAGAGACCGCGCTGGCAAACTAATAGTTTTCGAATTGAATAAGGTATAAATGTCTTATCTATTTTCGATGGAACTTCCAATATTATCTTTACTATTGCGAGAAAGCTTGGTTGTCTGTTAAAGCGTTTCTTTTGTTATTTAAAATAGGCCACCTGATAAATAGGCCACCTGATGGCAAGCGGTCACTACTCTAGACATTAGCATTGTAAGAATGTTAGCCGTCTCTTACATCGTCAATGCACCACCAACCTTGGCCAACTGACGGTAAGTGGACATCAGAGCCCATAGACATTAGTACCGTAAAAAATATCAACTATTCTCACAGCACCAATGCGCTACCAACCTTGGAAACTGATATGTCCCTTGTGCCCGTGGATACATTGGCTCACCAAAACGTAACTACGTATTGTTGTTTGGCAGTAGACTATGTGATGGTACTTACCCAGAACAAAACACTAAGTATACATTTAGAGTTGGTCACAATATAATTTAGTTAACCAAATTTTCTTATTTACGTTCAAAGCTTTAAAATAATACAAGATTATTATATAACGAGTTTTTAATTGTTTTAACTTAGTTTTTATTTAAACTTATTTTAGCCGACATCATAGAAAATCCTTTGCAATGATATCAAGGTATAAGAATAAAAAATATTTTTTCTTTTCTTAAATATATTTTTACAAAGATTACATACATATGGTTTAAAAAGGTCTTTTTAATATTAAGCTGTCATCAAATTTGTGTCGACTAATTAAATAAATCTTAAATTTATAAAATAATAAAATTCTTAAAACATTGGCAGTAAGTTGGAGCTCTGCCTAAATAAAAATTTAATTTCCTTTTAAGTTTGAAAATGAAATTATTTTAAGTGCGATGTTTAATTCGTGTTCCTATGTGTTAGTCGTACTACGAATTGTGTGATTGTGATAAATAAAATGTTTTGATAAGGAAATGAATAAATTAAACATTTCGTACTATTTATTTACCGTCATTAAAATCTTAACATACATATTACATAATAAATATTTTTGTTATTGTTTAATTCTGGACAAAGTATTGGATGTTTTATGATATTGTTAATCCTTTGTTTTAGTAAAAATTTTTTTATTATTCCATTTTTACAAAATATAACATCACTCTTTAAGTAATACATTTTTGAAAATACAATTTATGAACTTAAATTTACGTAAATTAAGAGAACGTAATAGGATGTCTCATGTATCTGGTCTACATTAAAGACTTGCCAAAAACCATAGAAGTTATATGTATTTTTTAGTTGATATATTACTAGTCTCGGCAAGACATTATTGAAATAAATCCTTAAATATAACGAGAAAAATGTCACAAAAGTATAATTTACGTACGTATGAAAGATGCAGTTAAAAAGAACGACAAAAGACAGCTAGATCTTAAAAAAATATTAACTTGTTTCTATTTAAATATTACATGGTTTGATTTGGTATCTGTGCTACCAGCTGAAATATTTAATATTTATGCCTTTGCCCTTATAAGTATTCTGGTTCATTCATCTTTCATATTAAAATACGTCACAAAGCGTATTTACCAAGCGGTAGATTATTATTTTCTGAGTGGGCGGTGAAATCAAGACGGACCCACAGAGCGCTGTCGATTAGGCAAGATAATATAATATCTCAAAAGTCTAATAACCTTAAACAATATACAAATATATTTTGAAAAAAAAAGCAATTGTCAACATATTTTATAAAAGATAGAATATTGGGTATGAAAATAAAATATTAGGGTCGAATTTAATTGCAACATATTATATTCGTTTATTTGAAACGTTTTCGAAATTTTCTTATCACAAGTAGAGTTGCAAGTACTTTTTATTACTGGCTACTCTAAAACAATTGCATACACTTCAATGAATTTTAATAATTGTACTACTATATATCTTTTTTAGCTAAATTTATTAAGAAGTTATTAAAATCATCAAAATGTAGTTAATATAACAACGAGATGGTATAATGGATAGAGCACGGAAAACTAAATAAAATATGACGGGTTCAAACCCAGGCAAGCACCACCGAATTTCCACTTGTTTATTTATTTATTTTTTTAGTTTTTAATAGGTAATCGTTTGACCATTATCTTGCCTGATGCTAAGCAACGACACGGGTGTAGCACGCTTGTCTAGAAGAAACCTGTTTACTCTGGATTTGAAGACACCAACGTTGTACCTGTCGCGAAATACAGACTCAGGCAAAGTATTCCACAGTTTTGCGGTGCGAATGAGGAAGGTGGATTAATTTATGTTTAAAATTCATCTTACACTTAGCAGTGAAGGAAAACATCGTAAGGTTGCCTGCATGTGCTAAACGAAAATCTCCCACATTTATTCCACACTAACACATTGAGGCAGCGTACCTAATGGATGCTCCAAAAAACTTGACAAAAAGGAGTGAAGGCATAAGCCCAGCTGTGGGACGTACAGGTTACTTTATAAAACAATTGCGATCTACGTAAGTATTATATACTTTATATATTCATAGCAAGACTTCATTAGGTATACATATTTATGGCGACAACATGTTTCAATGCCATATGAAATTGACAGATCAATTTCAATACGAGCTTCACAATATTTATCGAACATTGTTTAACTAATAGGCCTCCCACGAACCCCATTTGCACATAAAGTGTATTAACTACATACACATATACATACGGGGTATATGAACATTTTATGTCGGTCATTGGATTGAAAACGAAATTGGATATTAACTTGTACTGTTTTATTTTGACGATATGCGTTTAGCTCTTTAGTTTTTAATGACCGACGCAAAACGATGGGTGTTATAAGTTTGACTTGTGTGTATCTATGTCTGTTTGTCTATCTACTGTCTGTTTACGTGGCTCTCCGGATGAACCGATTTTCTTTTACTTGCTTTTGTTTGAAAGATAAGGCCATATAAATGTATTGAATTTCATACACTAACATAGCGTACACTGCACAAATAAACGAATAATGTCGATAACTTTTGTACTTTAAATGTAACCACAATGTATTACATATTATTAAATAATACACAGGCGAGTATAAACATAATCATATCCATGTTCCGTTATAATTTAATTATCGTCCTAGATTTTTTAAAACATCATCATTAAATATTGGTTCGGAAGTTAGCGTTGCATTTACAAAAGTTACAGTAACAGTAGAAATAGTACACCTTATATACTCGTAGCTAATAAGCAAACTGACCGTCAGCTGCCCAAGTAGGGTTTGGCTGTGAGGGTGCGAAAGTTGAGAATTGAAAAAAAAAGTAAGTACGCCGGCTGAAACATTTTTGTCATGAATAGTTAACATCATGATGAGGTGGAAAATAACCGTCAGCTGCTTAGTGGAGGGGGGTTATGCGTCAGGGGGCCGCATGAACTTCTCAGAATACGTCGGATGAAATTTAACGAGGTCATGCACAAATATTTGAAAATACGTAAACCATCGTCAGCTGCCTGGGTAGCGGTGGAAAGACCGTCAGCTGACGCAGTGAAGTTTCGGTTGAGAGGGAGTAGGTAGTTAGTTCCAGTTGTAGTAGTAGATATAGTGACAATGGCGCACCTAACACCTGCACCTAACCCCTCTCTTCACTCTACATAGCCACGTGCGCAAACTCATATAATGATAACCTTCATCTATTCAAAGTACTGTAGCGCGTCATTACGAATGAATTGAAACCTTATCGATAACTTATCGCAGGATTTATCAAACCGAGTGCTCATTAAAAAAAAAACATGGCAATCGTGCATTTAACCAATTTAATCTATTATTCTTATTATTTTATTCTAAAAACACACGATAAATGCGAAAGTGAGTTTGTTTTTTTTGTTCGGTTGTTACACTTTTACTTCTTAACTCATACCATAACTACAAAACCGATCTGCGTAGAGTATCAGGTGTGAGTAACCTATGTGTTAAGGGTACAGGTTATTTCAAATTTAATCCAAATCTGTCAAGTCGTTTTTGCGTAATAGATTAACAAATATTAAAACTTAAAAAAAAACACATTTATTTAAATATTAGGATTAGGTAAGATTCATATTAAAATAACATCCACCATCTAGCAATTGATCAGCGCTGTATAATAAACTCCGCGTCTTCCTTTTAAATGGAGGGCTTTGGACAAGAGTGGAACATTTATGGGCCGATACATTATTGAAATAAAGGGCTTACATTATCTTGTTTTATCTTGCTTTATCAGCAGTTTTACAATTAATATGACTGTGATAAACAAACACATATGTGTCATAGTAATATTTTACATGACTTTTGATTCCTTTTGGTGGACGAGCATATGGGTCACCTGATGGTATGTGGTCACAAACGCCCATAGACATTGGCATTATAAGAATTTTTAACCATCGCTTACATCGCCAACGCGCCACCAACCAACCTTAGGAACTAAGATGTTATGTCCATTGTGCCTGTAATTACACTGGCTTACTCAAACTGAAACAAAGTACTGATGTTTTGCGGTAGAATATCTGATAAGAGCCCTAAGCCCTACAACCAAGTATGAGTGTATGTTTGAACAATCTTTATAAATATTAGTCTTGAATATTTTGAGAACAGGAGACGGTATCCACGACTCCAAGTTATGAACTACATGTAATAGCTAAATTAACATTATTAATTTTACCTTGAACTTGTTTAAAAACACTAAACACAAAGAAAATAAATATAATTTCTAAAGCCGTCGAATGTACACTCAGATCAAGCAATTAATAGAATTGGATAAGTAAGATACAATAAGAGCACGGGCTGCCTTATTTCTTCCATACAACCTTTTATAATACGATTTACAAAGACGTAAAAGCCACGTGTCAAAAAGTTTATAACAACAATCAAGACACAATAACTAAGGGAGCTAGCCAAAAAAGTTTATATAGGATTCATGTGGCAGACATTATTAATAATGATAAAAGTGACATAAGAAAGGTGAAGGACCGCGTCTGCTACCATGGTAGCGCTGCATTGTTAATAGACAGCGCTTTAAATCAGTAAAAAAAAATGTAATGTTTATGCTCATGACTGACTTTGACGCTGAAGTTTACATTTTTTTTGAAAATCTCAAAGATCGTAGAAGCAGACCTCCAGAGCTCTGACTTTTGTCATATATAATCTCATTTTTTATAATTTAAAAAATTGATATGAGATGCACACCTACAGTAGATCTCAATCGTTCGATTATTAACTTAAATTTTAGTGAGCTTACATAATCACCAACCTGCATTGGAGCATCGTGGTGGAATAAGCTCCAAAGCCTTCTCACAAAGGGACGCCTTAGCCCAGCAGTGGGACATTCACAGGCTGTTACTTTTACTTTTTTACATAAAAAACTCATCGGAGAAAACACTACGATGCTAAATTGGTCCTTCCAGCCTGATTTCATTTAATTAATCCACAGAATAACAACGTATATGAAGCCGCAAAACATATCCAATTAGTAGTTTTGCGTAATTCGTGATTAGTTAAGAAAAAATAACATTTATGTGTACCAAACTGACAAGTAAATACGTCAGCTGATGAAGGTTATCATTTATCTGAGCTTATTAAAATCAGGCCCACTTGCCAACTATACAGCCGCGCGCAAAACTTGCTCATCAACACATAAGGTGATCTATACACAAACGGACATCAGGGAAATTAAACTTCGATGAACCTAATCTCAATAGAAATTGAAGTTATTAGAACTATAATTACTGAATTACTAATACCAAATAAGGTAAATGAGTTTCTTAATGCTCTATCAACCGATTTCGACTGCCACAATATTCAAGGGAGGAATAATAACAGTACATAAGTTTGTGCACAAATATGGTACGAAAAATCTGACACGAGTGGAATTATGATTTTACGTACTCAAAACACATCACCTTTAACATTAGAATACGTGGCACGTATACACGCATATTTGGGACGAAACTGTATCATTGTAAAATAAAAAAAAATGTTATCAATTATATCTTGGAAAATTGGCATATTTTTAAAGCAATTATGCGACAACAGCGACAACGTCCATTGAATTTTAGTTGCCAATTAAACTTGTATTTTATTTTTGATTGGTTCATCAAAATTTCAACTTATATAATAAATTCTCTTACCGATACGAAAATGATTTTTATTTATGATATTTCCATTTTAACAAGAATATTTAGATTGGCCTATTAACACAACAATAGTAAGTATTTGCTATTGTTGTGTTCCGGTTTGAAGGTTGAGTGAGCCAGTGAAATTACAGGCACAAGGGACATAAGATCTTAGTTCCCAAGGTTGGTGGCGCATTGGCGATGTAAGCGATGGTTAACATCTTTTGCAATGCCAATGTCTTTGGGCGTTGGTAACAACTTACCATCAGGTGGCCCATATGCTCGTGCGCCTTCCTATGCAATAAAAAAAAATTAAAACTGAAGTTAACGCTGTTTAGTTTTCAATCAAAAAACTATTTCATTTTATTTATTCTTCCAGGTTCTTCTCACTGAACCTTCACGGTAACCTATTTAAATAACAACACACTAAATTACATTTTGCGTCATACGTTTATTTCGAATTCAGATTGCGTTGTATTTGGGTGACCATGTTTTACATTAAAACCTTATATAAAAATGTCTTATATAAACGGGAGCATATAACAGCGAGGCGTTCCCGAAATTGTTCGTGCTCCGCTGAGTCGTATGATTAACGTTTTCATAAATATCATACAAAATGTGTTGTGTTGTATATTATATGACTGTATTGTTATGTTATAACGTATTTATTTAACAAAACTTTTATTTGGTGAGTTACAATAAAAATGTAATTATTAAAATAACTTTCTTTCGAGACATAACTTCTTAGTACATATTTTGCTGGATGCTTAATCAATGGATAACATTTCTTTAAGTGTCAATGTGCGTTGGTGACCATTCACCATTAGATGATGATGATGGATTATTTGAACTAAAACGAATTACATTAAATAGGTACTCAGTTTGCATTGTCACCAGTATAAAATGTTTGTGAAATTTTCAGCTCAATTTGGTGGTAGTGGTAGTGATTTAAAATTCAGTTGCAAGTTTGACTTACGCATACAATCACCGGTGAAGTTAAATAAAAACTTCTGAAAAGATAAATAAAAACGATAAGGTACGGATAAATATTTCTTTATGTGAATATTTTGTATATAAAAAGAGTATCTATCCAGTTATAGAGGTCATTCTTTTTTAACCAGCAGGCTTTTTTATATATTTTTTTCGATAGATAGTAAGAATGTCACTTTAAAAACATATCATTTGGTTTTACATTGAAATTTAATTGAATTCCTTAATATCAAACTTCTAAAATTACCCAATTCAGTTTAACGTTTAAAGAGATACAATTACTTTCCAAGAAATGTAACTCCCCTAATTTAACTTTAATCTCGCTCTTGTACTAAGTTTCGCTTAACTTATACCAACTTTTGACTTTCGGAGCCTTTAATAATTAACTATGAAAACTTGTTTATTTATGTTAAAAAACAAATCAATATGTTTTATCTTCTTTTGTCTAAAGTACAATTAATATTGAAAGAAAGAGACAAAATAGTGTGTAATTATTCATTCGCTATTAGATGATTCTTTGTAAGGTTGCATTTATATATATTTAGTCATTTCTTTCACATTATAATCAAATTGTAAACAAATAAAATACTTTTATTCAGAAATGCATTTACACTCCCCTGAGTGAAGAAACCTCCCTAGGTTTCTTTTAAAAAAACTTATATAAAATTTATATAAATTAAATATAGCCTCTGATAGAATATCACCACTCTCCCTTTGAGGATAGTTAGGAGTTTATTCCGCCACGCTGCTCCAACGCTTGCTGGTGGATACACGTGTGACTGAATTTCAGTGTAAATAACCAAATGCTGATTACCTCGCGATGCTATAACTGGGCTATCATAATATAAAGTACCTAGTTAAAAAAAACGTAGGAAATAAAATACAGAGGCCTGAAAATTTGTTTTGGAAACGTAATTTCTTCCGTGGGATCTAATGACAAATATTAAACGCGAAATGACAATAAATAATTAAATCACATATATAATTTTACATCTAGGATAACATTAACTTACCAGCTACTTTCGAGTGGTAAGCAACACCAACCCCGCACACGCCGTTGTCGCGCGCCGCTGCCACCTCACCAGCGCACCGAGTTCCATGGCTACAATAAAAACAAGAATTTAAATAAAAAAATAAAACTTGCGAAATCATTTCCGTTGCATTTAAATGTTGCACTCAAATACAACCTTTAAATAAGCCGTAAACATGACATATATAATAAGAAGTAGCAGAAATATCTTCCAAATAAATCAGACTCATAAGGAAATATAATCATATTTATGTAAATCAATACTAATATTGCAAATGCGAAATGAACTTTAGATAGATTTGGATGAAATTTGGTATTAGCACGTTTTAACCCCGTGGAAGGATTTTAGCTACTTTTTAACAACCCCTCTTCTCCCCCCAGCAACAACATCTCCACACTTAATTAACATGCGGGTGAAGGCTGACATCTGGAGAATCACTAATCATCCAGTAAGTTTAAGTGATATTTAAATGTTTGCATTGCAATTTTTATGTAGAAATGTTCAAGTGTTTATCGTAATACAAAAGTGTTGCGATAAAAACTGTAACGTCGACATTTTTGAAGTGTCACTCGATATCGACGACGTAGATGTTCATATGTACGTCACGAAACTCTCGCACATACCCGCAAACATGTGTATACAAGCATAATTGATTCAATTGAAAGCAAATTTCTCCTTACAAATAATTTTATATTTAAGAGCTCAAAGCAATTATTAATTGTAACATAAAAAAAAAACAAGTTATTTATAAAGAAATAAGTACTGAAATTATTATTTAAATATGATCTAAAGTTACAGTCTGTGTCTGTTGTCAGCTTTCCGGAAAAAACAAAAGGATTTAGAGAAGACATCAGCGATATCACAATTCTTGTTTAATAACTTCTTTTATATTTCGTTTCTATTAATCACATAATTCATTTGACATTCAAAAGAAAAAAGTAGTATTGTCCAATCAACTTAACAGCATTTTTAGACAAAACCGTAAGATTTAATTTTAAAAAGAATCACTTAATATTTTAACTTCCAGTGTTGAAGTATTGATTAAAAGAAATTCCAATTAAGGTACACGCCAAAGTTTAATAGAATTCAAGACAAACTGAGGGAAATTGATATTGGAATAGGATGAGAACATTTAAAGTTGGACGGTTGAGATGTTGAAACTTTAAACGATTTTTCGATTAGTTTTTTAACTTCAGTATTCAAGAGTAATTATTTGTCAAACAAACAAAATATACAATTATATTTAATCCAGGTTCTCCAGACCGATTTCGGTCACGGCGGCCAATCTCAAGAGAGATTAGCCAACTGCGCAGGAGATATTATAGTGCACAAGAGTGTGCGCAAGCACAGGTGCACTCTCTTTTCCTTAGCTCTCATAATCCGATGGGACGGCAATCCGACACGACCGGAAAGAGTTCAGGCGCAGGACCAACGGCTTAACGTGCTTTCCGAGGCACGGGAGTGTACACTTCCAACTTCCAGACTCCGGGCTGCCACTGAGTATTTTCTGACAGAAAAACCCAATAACTGTTTATTGGCCCGACCTGGGAATTGAACCCAGGACCACCGTGTCTGCGGCCTTACATGTAGCCGCTAGACCAACGAGGCAGTCGTCGATAATATAGTACTATCACGCTAAAATAGAGAAACACGGTGTACTTCCGTTTAGCCTATACCTTCGATCGATGTGAGTTTTGGTATCATTGATTTCGATGGGCTGATAACGAATATGATATTCAAAAAAATTATGCGATCGGGGGACCCGCGTCTGGAACGAGGTTGTGTGCGATATTTTTTCGCCTCAAATCGCGTTTTAAAATGTAGATTTTAATTGATTATATTACTCTATTTTTGTCACACCGAAAAGCACCTTTAACTCCTTTATATCCTCTGTATATCCTATATATCCTCTGTATATATTTTAGCATTTGGTAGGAACTGTATGGACGCAATTTCATAACTCACGTGAGTTGGGCTACTGCCATTTCACTCTACTGTAAGCCGCGTAAAAAGAACTTCGTTCCAATACCCGGAGATTTTACTTTCAGTCAAACCGAAGAAAATTCCTCAATGATTTTCGCGTTTATTGCTTTGAAATAAATATTGCTATGAAACACATATATGTACCATTTCTATCTATATATACATGTATACATGTATAAATTTATATATATTTTATATGGTACTTATTACTTCATACTCGGTGGTAGAGCTTTATGCAAGCTCGTCTGGGTAGGTACCACCCACTCATCAGATATTCTACCGCAAAACAGCATTACATTGTACTGTTGTGTTCCGGTTTGAAGGGTGAGTAAGCCAGTGTAATTACAGGCACATGGGACATTACACCTTAGTTTCCAAGGTTGGTGGCGCATTGGCGATGTGAGCGATGTTTAACATTTCTTACAATGCCATTGTCTATGAGCGTTGGTGACCACTTATCATCAGGTGGAACAAATGCTCGTCCGCCTTCCTATGAAAAAAAAAAGAAATTCGTGCTCTGCTGTGAAAATTTGTAGTTAATTGTCCGGATGCAGACCGACATCCATTTCATGCAATTGAAAAACAATCTTATATATATTCTATATAAAATAATTGGTAACGTCCTAGCGTAAGGATAAAGGCAATTGGCACACAATCTAATACGTCAATTTGCCGTCAAATTCAATCAAGGTAGGCGCCTTCTTTACTTATCTTGTTCGTTTCTACTTCTCGCACTGTATAACATTTCAAACACTTATTTCTTGTATTTGATTGAAAATATGTTCTCTGAATGAGGTCATAGGATTTATTCGCTTAAATTTCTTATTTATCAATACTACCTACTAATACTGAATTGAAATTCAGACTATAATATCCGAAAATTTTAGTACACTATTGAGAAATACCAATTTTCACTTCACTAACTTAATTCATGATTTTTAATTTAATTGTTATTTTTATTTATTATTTAACTCAATTTTTAAATTATTAAATATGATTGATTTATAAAACCCCTTCAAGTTTCACTGTCATACTGTTGGTACTATGTATACTGGTCTCATAACCTTATCTATATCTATACTGATATTTATATAGCTGAAGAGCTTGTTTGTATGAACGCTCTAAGCTCAGAAACTATTGATTTAAAAACGTTTACTCGGAAACGCAATTTAAGCGAATGAAATTCGTGATCTGCTGTGAAAATTATAGTTGCTTGTCCAAAGCCCTTGCCACATTGTATGAGACATTTGTTTAGTTTTCTATTAGCGTTTACATTTGTTGAATGTCAACTTGGCTAGGGCGTCAGGTTCGACAGGGCGATCATCGACTAAAATCCATATTTTTCATCCACTGGGCCGTTGCTCCAAGTAAGTATAACATATTTTAAATTATCATAAAATTAACATTCTTTTTAGTTTGCGGGGATTTAAAATATAAATTAAGTTAATTAACTGACGTTAGAAAACAGCGAGCACTTTAATTACTGCTCCATGAAGAGACTTTTTTTTAATTCCTTAACGTAATTAACATTAGATCTACTTTAAAATAGTCTACATAAAAATCCATTTTTATTACAGACATTTTATATATGTTGTAAGCCAGTGTTCATTCAACATTGTTTAAAACTTCACAGTTTATGAAATGACTAAGTGATCGTTTTATAAACTACCTATAAATTTACTTATTAAATAACAGTCAGTTTATTAATATAATATAATAAAATTTAGATAAGCTGCAATTAGCACATACCTAACAATTTCTAACAAAATGACTCTGGAATGGCTGACGGTTAACAGTCAAGTTACAGTTTATATATAACATATATATTATATATTACAGTGTACCCGTACATACATATATATTCGATATTACAGTATGAATAGAAAGTGTGTGTGAGTGAATCATAGACATAACAATATTTGTTTTGTTTCTAAATTATTTTTTTCCTTTCTTTCACTAGTATATTTAAAAAAGTAATTAATATATAAATGTACCATAATTTTAAGCAGTACGGTACGGTAACTCCGTGTTCTGGGGTAATTTGGTCGAAACGAATGACGGCTAACAATAGCAACTTTAACAATAGGTAAAAAAAGGGTTTTCTTCGCTAAAAAACATTTCATTTCATATTATACTTATTCGAAATAGTTTTGATTTATAATAAAAGTAAAAGTAACAGCTTGTAATACCCACTGCTGGGATTTTAACGAGAAAGTTTTAGAGTTTATTCCACCACGCTGTGTCAATGCGGTTTGATTGATACACAATGAATGATTTTCTGTTTATAACACACATTAAACACATGAATATTCAGTTGAACTTACACGTGTTTGAACTCGCAATCATCGGTTAAGATTCATGTGTTCTAACTGCTGTGCCATCTCAGTTCACCTTTTACATTAGGGCTACACTCATATCTTAATCCTAATTCTAACTAATAATATAAATGAGAATGCGAGTTTGTCTATTTGTTAGCGCTACAACTAAACCGATTTAAAAGAAACTTTCTCATCACACATCACATTATCAGCATGTAACAAAGACTAAATTCTGTCCCCGTATTCCCACGGGAATGGGAACTACGCAAGTGAAGCCGCGGGCATTATGCTAGTACTTATATATTATAAATAATTACTATTACAAATTATTAATTTATGATTTTACAATAGTAGGAGATAAATAAGGCTCACCTGTTAAACCAATCATCAGTGTAGCGTGGATATGGATACGGATCGTTGCTACTAAAATCATATGAGGCTTCTGCGTTCTGAAACAATAATAATAGATTAGGTGACAGTTTTTTTGGAACGAAATTGTTTTACGCGACTTACAGTAGTGGGAAATGGCAGTGGCCCAAGGTCACGTCATATAACGAAATAGCGTTCATACTGCGCAAACCAAAAGCTACAAAATCCGATGCGTTGGGCGTTCGAATTTATGAGATCGATATATAGGAGATAATTTTTAGTGTGACAAACATACAGTAATATAATCAGTTAAAAAAATCTAAATTTGAAAACACGGTTTGAGTCAAAAATATATCGCCACACCGACCGCACAATTTTTTGTATATTATTAAATATAATTACCTTAAATATATACATATGAAATTAAACGCAGCTACTGGTGAAGAATGCTAGCAGTATTTTCTCTTAGAATCGCAATATCATAATAATATATTCTATTTTCAATGAAAGTCTTTGCACTACTACTCTTCTTTCCAAGAAACAAAGACATAATTTAGAATAATACTCGAATAAATATTGTTATTTAATCCCGCATTGGAGCAGCGTGGTGGAATAAGCTCCAAAACCTTCTCCCCAAAAAGGAGAAGAGGCCTTAGCTCAGCAGTGGGACATTCACAGGCTGTTACTTACTTTTTTACTAAATATTGTTAATTATTTTTAATTTTAATATTAATATTGTATAATAACAATTACAATTACATAGCTCAGAAGTTTAGGTATTATCTTCGTAAGCATTACTCATTCAAATCAAGTAAATTACATATTATAAGTGGTAGGTAATGGCATCAAATTAATATAATTGCTAGAAATTGATATATGGTAAAAAAGTTATACCTTTTATATGTAGTATGTTATTAAATTATTATATAAATGATACTGCTAGCATTTAAACCATCATAGTATTTATTGATGAAACATTACTCTGATAAAATGATTATATAACAAAAATTTCGAGTCATATGTACCTTCTATAATAATTATTATTCATAATCAATAAGAAGGAAAAAAGTGGTTGTCTGTAAAGTCGGTTTAAGGACGATAGTTTAACGTGACAACGTCATAACAAAACATTGATGAAATGACTGCATACTTTTATATAAATAAGAATAAAATTGAATCATTTTTTATTGAATTATCATTATTCTGTATAGATACAAAAAAGGAGTGAAATGAAATCTACAATTTAATTGATAAATTTACTTTTATTTGCACTCATAATCCAATCGAGTGAAAGAGAGATAAATGCGGCGCAAGCGTACAATCAGCGTAACGGGACAATTTCGTGCATGCAGCCAGCGTTCATCGATTTATTAGACGTTGTCACGTCAAAAACTGCTGACTTTCTTGCATGTATACTATATCCATATTCCGCACCAATCGTTCAAGTTTACTTATCTCGAAAAATATTATCACTCAAAAGAATTGGTTAGAAGAAAGACTATTTGAAGAAACTATATTTTAATTTGATCTAAATTATACTTTTGTATTTGACAGAACCTTACCAAGCAACATTAAGAGGTAAGAATCGTTCTTACTGAACCAGCTCAAAGAAGAATCGGATAACTATATTAGTGGTATAAGAATCAAACAGTATAAATAATACCAAATTAATGAATAATTAAGCAATATACAAAATGAGTTTTAATATTAACAGGATATTAGCTTTGAGTTTAAAATTAATTATGCGTAGGGCCACTTTTATAAAGTGAAGCTACCTGGTTAATGAATGCAAAATACCCGGTATAAATTACAGGACTTCATAATTTCTTTTTAATTAATCAACGTTTACAAACGGTTTTCAATTTATTTTCCTTACTTTTTTAATAATACTGTTTTTATTTTTACATTTTGGCTTTTGAAATTAAACATTTTATGTAGCTTATTTTATTCTAATTTATTTCTTGAAAATTTTTATAGCTTAGGTAGGCGGACGAACATCCTTTATGTATAACGATGGTAAGTAGTCACCAACGTCCATAGATATTGGCCTTGCAAGAGATGTTAAACATCGCTTACATCGCCAATACGCCACTAACCTTGGGAGCTAAGATGTTAGGTCCCTTATGTCCCCAGACCCTTCAAACCAGAACCCAACAGTACAGTTGATTGATATTGGCATACGATTAATTTCAAAGATGTTTTCTTTAACGTTTCATAAACACTATATATATTAGATACATTATTCTATAACCCATATGTCCGAATACTGAAACATCATTCAAATATGAAGTGGGACTTAATTATTTGGAACGCCATTAATTTCAAATTTCGCATACTAAATTTTGACTAGATACTGAGTCTTTTTGTGTTTCGGTATAAAGGTGAGTGAGATAGTTTAACTACAGTGTACAGGGGACATAACATCTCCATTTTCAAGACTGGTGACGCGCTGGCGTTGGCCATTTACTATAAAGTGGCACATTTTCAGTTCCCTGCTTTTTATATGAGAAAAGATATACTCGTCGCTTAAGTACGGTTGCGTCACGTCCGCATTCACGAAAATGACATTTTTTCAGTTTGAGTGATGGATCTGTATTAAAAATAAGCTTGTGTGGGAAACAATAAGTAAATACGTTTCCTACGCTGGTGGGAAATAAATTAATGTTATTTGACATTATTGAGTATCTTTGAAATGAAAACAAAAACTGATAATCTTCGTGGAATATTCTATCATCGTGTTTATTGACAATTTTCTTTAATTGTTTTACGTAATAAAAATTCGCAAGTGTAATTGTAAATAAACATTATAGTGGCAAGATGTTCTTCAATATAATGAGTAAATGAATTAATAAATAAATCTAAATGTACTCTATTATTTAAATCTATTACTGTAAGCGCTTACAAGCACACTTGAAACGTAATTCGAATCGTAATTAGAAATAAAATTGACAATTAAATGAAACGACATTACTTAAATGATAGGACATTCGGATTTCAAGTTTTCGAGGTGATATTTTTCTATTGAAACTTATTGTTTCTCCAGTTTCGAGCGCACATATGACCTATCTATGTCGTTCTTTCGTATAATAAATGCTCAATAAACGTAATTGTAATTTGATTTGTTAATTCCAAACATTTGATCAATATAACATTTGTTAAACTTGATTAAATCCTTGTGACCCCTTAAATGTTAAATTTTTTAAATTAATCGGTCACGCATCCTAGCAGATGAAGCTATAAAAGCTTATTATATAAAAATATAATCATAAAATATATGTAATTACGAATCGCCTACACAAATTAAACAATGAAAGCCTCTATTGTTTTCATTACAATGGTCTTTAAGAACAAATTTCGCGCGTAATACAACACTGAGTACCATTTTCTTGTTGTTCATTAATAAAGCATTTAATTTAAACTTCTGGTGTAAATTCTTAGCGGTTACGTAGCGAGGCTTAACGCATAAATTAAAATGGCGGCTTTTCATTAAAGGAATATAAAATGAGTATAATTACATTCTACGATTCAAATTATTTACGTTAAAATGTATATGTTTTTAATAAATAAATTTTGCTTGGTGGTAGGGCTTTATGCGAGACCGTCTAGGTAGGTACCACCCAATCATCAGATATTATACCGCTAAATAGTAATAGTTTTGTTGTGTTTCGGTTTAAAGGGTGAGTGAGCCAGTGTAAATACACGCACAAGGTTCATCTTAGATCCCAAGATTGGTGGCTCATTGGCGACATGGGGTACGATTAATGTTTCTTACTGTATCAATATCTATGGGCGATGGTGACCACTTACCGCCATGGACCGATAGAGCGCAGAGCGACACGGACGTATGGAAGGGTACAGGACGTTTCAAAAATATATAATAATAATAATATCCTGGGACATTATTCACATACGGCCATCTTAGTTTGGGACTAAGCAGAATTTATAATATGGAAACCAGACAACTGATATACCATTGATATACTTTTGATATACTTTTCTTTTGTAAATACATACATTACTATATAGATAATTACACTCAGACTCAGTACAAACAGACATGTTCATGCACACAAATGATTGTCATGGATGGGAACCGAACCCATGACCTGCGGCACGAAAGGAAGATGTCTACCAAACACGCCAATTTGTAATATAATATATTAGATACTTAGTAAAAAGATCTATGTAAAATTTATGATGATATTAAGTATATATCAGACGTAATATATATTATATTAAGCCCACAAAGAAAAGACGGCTTTGTTCAAAGTTATATTTGATATGGTAATTTCTTGTAACGAATAACATTGGCTTAATTAACAATATAGAATGAAAACAATTTAATAATAGAAAGCTCTTTTTTTCACCTTAATATATTTTGATTAAAAACATTTTGATGGAATTATTTTTTTAATAATAATCCAACAAGAAAATTGTTTATTTTTAATTTAGATTGACAACGTCTACTAAATGAGCCACCCGAATAGTAATAATAGACTTAACCATAGACATTGGAACTACTTATTAAAAACCGTATTTATACTAACATGGCGTCGTTCAAAGATATACTCTTATCTATGATTGTTTAGCTATGGATAATGTATTTTTTTTATATCCATAAAACTCTATTCAATGTAATAAAAACTACGAAGTGACTAAACATTCAAGAAAAGCAACTATAATTTACCCGAATTATGGGATATAGGATATAATATAAAATCAATAAAATATAAGGTCCTCCAGAGCGATTTCGGCCACGGCGGCTAATCTCAAGAGAGATTAGCCAACTGCGCACGAGATATTATCGAGCACAAGTTTGTGCGCAAACTCCCTTTTCCTTAGCTCCTTAGACCGGAAAGAGTTCAGGCGCAGGACCAACGGCTTTCGGAGGCACGGGAGTGTACACACTTCCGTGCTACTGAGAATTTTTCTGACAGAAAACCCCAATAACTATTTATTGGCCCGACCTGGAAATTGAACCCAGAACCACCGAGTCTGCGGCCTTATGTCAAGCCACTAGACCAACGAGGCAGTATATTTGCAGTAGGTACGTATATTAATTAGAAGTGCCCATACCAAAGAGGCCCTTTGTAAAAGTTTTTTTACGTCGTTTCAAATAACAATTAACCCTCATCTCGTGTCTACTGTTTTAGAACGTCAAGTTCTTTGTTCACTCGAAGACTCAGAATTACTTTTCAGTTTGTATTGTTAACACCTTTTTAAACGTGGCATCGTGAATAAAAAAAAATGTATAGCTGAGTTTTCGCCTGTTCTATTCAGGTTTGAAGTATATATCTTTTATGTTGAATAAATAATTTAATTCACAGTGTCTCACCATTCTACCACCACCAATGTAACTACAATAGCCAATGTATGGGCACAAAGCACATGACATCTGTCTGTCTGATAATGGCGATGTAAGTAATCTATATAAATAAAATGATAGAGGTCTGCAGTTGTGCACGCATCACGAAAAAACTATTGGATAGTTTGCAATGAATTTTTCTAAATTTTATTTCTTAGACACTTGACACTTATAAAATTATTGCGATATCTTCATTTAATAAAAAGTTATTAAAGTTTCAAGAAACAACGATTTGTATATGCACTGCTTGTTCAGTGATGTATGATTAAACAAAGTAAATTTTTGCTTGCGATCTTTTTGATGTTTTTTCCTTCGTACATAAGAAAACTTTGTAAATATATCAAAAAACGCGGACGAAGTCGCGGGTACCAGCTAGTGCTTAATATTTTTACCCCAATATTTACGGGTGGCGGTCTCTTACCATCAGAAAGCCCATTTGCCAGTTCGCCTATTGTTCATTTAAAGAAGAGACTGTCTTTGATTTTAATATTATAAAGGAGAAATAACTGTATTATTTTTATCAAATTACATTACCACTAAAAATATTAAAGAGTATAAGAATTTGTACATAAGTCTCCGAGCCAAGTTATCTGTCGCTCGTATAAGGACATAGCCATATTCATTACTATATTAATTGGAGATATAAATACAATAAAATGATTTATAATAATGATCCTTTGAGTTTGTTAAAAACAGTATTTATTTATATTATTATTTCACTTTAACTAGTATCCCATGTTATTCCAATCAAAATAAATAATTTAATTTTTTGTGTATAAGAAAATATGATTACTTACATAATTGTATTTCAGATCAGGATGCATGTAGTCGACCCCTGTTAATAAAAAAAAACATAATTAGTAAAATTATTACAAATAGCAACTATATTAGTAGAAACACGTTATTTTTTTTAAATAACTGGTAGTAACCAATTGACTTGTTTTCAAATCTAGTTTTTTTTTTTTTTTATAGCCCGGGAGGGCAAATGACTCTACTCCACCTGATGGTAAGTGGTAGTAGAGTCCAAACGCGACGACGGCTAGTGCAGTCGGGAAGAATGATCTGCACTAGCCGCCCCCGCCTTGCCGGCCCGCAAGATGCCTCTTCACGCCTCGTTTGAAGGAACCCAGGTCATAAGAGGAGGGGAACACGTGTGCTGGTAAAGAATTCCATGTTTTGGAGGTGCGACAAAGAAAAGAGTTGCCAAATTTCTTCGTTCGCGATGGAATTGATGTCACAGTTAGGCGGTGACATCGAGAGCCAGCACGCGTAGATTTGTGAAGGAAAGGGGAAGCAGGAATGAGGGAGAATAGTTCCTCTGAGTACTCGCCGTGATACATTCGATAGAAAGCGCTGAGTGCCGCTATCTCTCGACGCAATTGTAAAGGCTCGAGGGTGTTGGTGACCTTTATGTCGCCAATAATGCGAACCGCACGCCGCTGCAACCGATCCAAGGCCTCCAGTAAATACTTAGCGGAGCCATCCCAGACGTGCGAGCAATATTCGACGCCGGACCGCACCTGTGTTTTATACAACAGGAGCAGTTGTTGTGGCGTGAAAAAACGCCGCACCTTGTTCAGGACACCGAGTTTTCTTGAGGCTGTTTTTATAACAGCCTCGATGTGAATGTAGTTTACTTTATAAGTTAAAATAACTTGGGTAATAGCTATACAATTATAAAAAATGCAAATCAAATAGAATAATTTGAACTAATCAAACGTTTGCGTCAAAATATTGCAACTTTATGTACTTTTATGTAAAGTGGAAGTTTCATTGTTTATTTAAACGCACTAATCTCAGTATTTTTATTGAGGAAGGTATATACTTAAGATTATAGATATCATCAGACCACGGAGGCTTGTCCTTACTAATGTTATAAGTGCGCAACTATGTTTGTCTGTCTGTTACATTTTTACGGTTGAACCACTAAACCGATTTCGATAAAATTTCGTATGAAGCAAGCTTAAACTTCAAGGAAGAAAAATGCTACATTATTTACCTAACACATGCCCCACCCTCATTAAGTTATGAGGTTGTCTTCTTAGTCTAAGAAGTCTTATTTAACTTAAGCTTAAGCTTAACACTTAGCTTAAAGCCGATAAATTGAGACACTATAAAGTACTAAAGCCAGACTGTGACCTAGACTTGTAAAGGGCATCCCGTGTCAAATATCTTATCTATATTGAACGTTTGACATTTTTCGCTGGTAAAGACAATTTTCAGTTGAATGTTCTTCAGTCAAAAAACCACATTGTTGTGTGACTAAATATTTTTTTATTGAATTGACAAATGTTATAGGAATATGTCTTGTGGTGATCATCGTTTAGCATTGTAATAAATACTTCTTGGATGCTCGGATTTAATCTAGGTTGTTCAGGAACAATAATTGTAAACCACATTGTAATTCTGAATTATTTTAAAAACAGCAAGAACGCGATTTTCTCGGTGTATCTTTAAGCAAGAGATGGTGGTAGAAAGGGCGATAGAGTTAAAATAGAGAGGATTCAAAAACGCTTTACTGTTAAGCTTACTTTATACATTTAATATAATTTGATTTATTCTACACCTATAAAATACGATTTAGTGGATATTAGGTATACTTAAATGACCGAGTTTTTTTGTATAATATATTAAAACATTTGACATTTCTCATTTAGTGTTACGTATGGGTTTTATAATATTTTTATAATTATATTTTTAATGACTGATTTGTAGTCATAAAAAATAATATAAAGCAAATAAATTAGGAATTAAGTGAAAATAATAAAAAATAAGGTAAGTTTAAATTTTAGGTAAAATTTGTGAACAAAATGTAACGGCTATTTTAATCACGTCTTCAATAAATTAAGTCAATTAATAATATTAATTAAAGACAAAATCAAAATACAATATTGTTTAATAAATAAACTATAGATTAATAAACAATAAAAACTTGGAAAATCATAAATGCAATGAAATCTTTTATCTATTAGTTGGGTAGAACTTCTCGTAATGCATTTTTAATAACGTACGTGCTGATGGATAGATAAGTGGTACCAACACATGCAGGTTTCCTCGCGATTGATTAAAATTCCAAATTCACATTGTAGGGAACGACATCATGAAAAATGTAAGCACACTCGGGGTGAATCCTTAGGAGACTAATGAAAGGGAGTATGAAATTGGCAAAACGGAACCCGACAAGGGGCAGGTTGACATTACGATGTGTATTACATACGTACGAGTACTAAGTTACATTACATAACAACACTATACTATATAAAAGCTGCAAAGAATCTTATAAATAGAAATCGTAGTTTTCAAAGATTATTTCATTGAAATAACTTTATAAGTAACACTGTTACACATATAACAAATGTTACGCTATATAACAATTTATATATATCTCTATCGTGGTCGACGATGAAGGAAAACATTGTGAGGAAACCTGCATGTGGCGGATGAATATCTACTACATGTAATATATCAGCCCGCATTGAGAAGCGTGTTGGAGCAAACTTCAAAGCCGTCTTCAAAGGAGAGGAGACATTTGGCCCAACAGTGCGATATTTACAGGCGGTTACTTAACTTTTTTTACTTTTCAATATTCAGTATATTATTTCGTATTGTCACAGAAATAAAATTTCAGCGAAACCTTTGATAATCCGTCTGCCCGTCGCGTGTATAAGTTGCGTTCAGAAAGAGCGTCTACAAAAAAGAATCTCACCAAGTTATCGGGTCTACTACTTGGCCTGTGGGGAAATCCGTTTGAATAATAGCTTGTAAAGCATGCATTTAACTGCAATTTTTGTATTAAATTCCTTATCATTGTAATATAGCTACATAAATTTACCTCAAATGTATACCCAGGCTCAAGATGTAAAGATACCGAGACACGCTATGCCTACGCTATTTAAAGTACGTATTACTAACTTCTAGAAGTCTTAAGTACCTTTTCTATATTTCTGAATTGAAACTTTTTTATCATATAATTTTATATACAGAATCCGTTCAGATTAAACTGTGTTACTAAACACTTTTTATCAATATTTGAAAATCAACATTGTTACAGTTATGTTAAGCTAATTAGTGTTAAACTGAACATAAACCAATTATCATCATAAAAAAATTACGTAACGGAGAGCAGTGCATATTAAAAAATAACATATTTCAAATCTTACTTACCATCATCCATAATCGCGGTGGTCACATTAACCCCGGTGTACCCTTGAGCCCAGGCCGCTTCAACGTTCAAGTCCAACTTAGGCTTCCCTCCATTCTGGCCAGTATTTTTCAAGTACCATTGCAGGGGGAAATAGGGATCACGAGGTTCGGCGGCTGGCACAGTTTCCGGCAAGCGAAGAGGGCGGAAACCTCGCTTAACACGCTTGAAACCAGTCTGTTGAACTGCTGTATGAACCTAAAAATAAATTGATTTTTATAACGATTACCTTAATCAAGCATAGCCTTCAGATAAACATAATGATTTTAGAGTATAAATAAGTAAGCTATGAAGTGTTTACGTACTGGTAGGGCTTCGTGCAAGCCCTGGGAAGGCACCACCCACTTATCAGATATTTTACAAAAGTAAAAATCCTAGCAATAAAATTTAAATATATAACACAGCAATCAGAATACAATATTAAACATTAAAACAATTACATTTATTATATTAAGTTGAGAGTTAAAGTAGATTGAGTTGAAAATGGATTACATCCGCCTTGAACACGGTAAAGTTTAAAAATAAAAAAATAATCCCATAATGTGTTTCTAATCCGCTTAAAGTCTGCAAACATTTACCTCTAGTTCCTAGCTTATAAGAAAATAGCCTTTTTATCTTAACTCATAAGAGCGTTAATGGAATGAGAAACGAATACTTAATATGCAATGTTCAGGTCTTTGTTGCATCTTCTATCTTTTAAACACAAAGTAATTTTGTTTAAGAGTTAGTATTTACTTTTGTCACGAGATATATACTTACTTTTTATTTTATGAGGTACTAAAATAAGTTTCCTGAAGAAAATAAACATAATACATTTAACACACATAAATAAATGTTAAAGTGATTCACGGCAGTCGCTAAGCGCTACTAACGTGTGACATTATATTTTATACTTAGTACCTACATTAAAAGTCTTAACTAAATAAAAAATAATTATTATACAAGTCGTGGCCGCGTGGAATGGTGGCAAGAATGCCAGCAGCATTTCCCCTTTGAATCGCTTTTCCGATTCTCTGGGCGAAAAATGAACCAGCCCTCCTGTCACCAGTGGAGGCAATTAATTTTTTGGCACTATTAGGTACTCCAAGGTCCAAGCGTTTCAACTTCAAGCGGAACAAAAATATTATTTGGAATGAGAGACGAATATTTGTTACGTTTGTTCGTTTCAGCTTTTTCCGCGGCAGCTCCGGCTTTTAACATTATACTTAGTATTGAATATGTTCTCCTAACCGATTTCTTCCACGTTGACCAATCCCAAGTGAGACTAGCCAATAAGACATATTATAGTAAGTACATAAGCGCAAATATAGGGTCACTATCTATTCCCTCTCGTAAAGGGGACCCTAAACAGTTCAGACCCAAAACCAATGACATTTCGGCTTTAATAAATCCAACGTCCAAGCTCCGATCTGTCAATGTGAATTTTTCAACAGAAAAAACCAGTAACTTATCTGACCTCGGGTTCAGCGGCCTTATGTCTAACATCATACATATCGGTAGATACTTTGTCACCCATTTGTACCTCTACACAATAACCTATGAAATATATTGCTTTATTATAAGCATTTGTATTATGTAGACTTACTAATGGATTCCGTTTCAATAGACGAGTGTGCGCAATAGATCTGCGCGGGCGCGCCTGAGGCAGACCGCGATGAGCGAAGTGCCATTCTGTGTCAGAGCCGAGGACCTGTAACAAAAATACAATTATTTATTTATTTAATAATACATCGTTTTTGCATATTATAGTGCCTTATAGTAACATGAAACCCCAAATAATAAGTAAAGCACCCTGTAAGGCGTGTTCTTTACCAGATTACTTTATTAATTAAGTAGCTACTAAGTAACATAAGAATGTCATCGCTATTGGACATAGAACGTTCCAGAGAAGATAATCGGACAATCTACGAGACATTTAAAGAATACATTATGAATTTATTATTAACTAGTATTCGCCTGCGACTTCATCTGAGATGGGCAGGTTTTAGATAAAAAAAAGTTCCCTACGTCCGTCCTTGGTTCAGGCTTGCTTAATACCAAATATTATCACAATTGGATTAGCCTTAAAAATGTAACAGACAGACAGAATTTCTTCGCATATATAATATTGGGATAGATTGAACCATCTTAACAGTAATAACTACAAGTATGTCATGATGCATGATTTAATTATAGATTAATACTAGCTTTTCCACCCTCGAGGTCGTTGCGTGATGTTCTATAGTCTATAAATCTCAACAAATGGGCTGTCTAACGGACTCTTAGATCATGAGATCGCGCGTTTGAGAAACACACTCTTCAGCTTTATATAATAGTATGAAATAGAAAACTGTACTTTAATAAAAATCAAAATACAACATTTTTTCTAAAACATACAACATTTTTTATTTTTTCATTATTGTATAGGTAGGCGGGCGAGCATATGGGCCACCAACGCCCATAGACATTGGCATTGTAAGAGATGTTAACCATCGCTTACATCGCCAATGCGCCACCAACATTGGGCATTAAGATATTATACCCCTTGTGCCAGTAATTACACTGGCTCACTCACCCTTCAAACCAGAAGACAAAATTACAAAGTAGTGCTGTTTTGCAGTAGATTTTCTAATGAGTACTTACCCATCTTGCACAAAGCCCTACCACAGAGAAACATATATAAATCGTAATAATATATCTAAGTTCAGTATCCATATTAAATAATACATTTCGTTAATAGCAAAAAATAACTTGTATGTAATCGAAAATCACATTGCCTCTTGTTTTTATGGTTTTATTAACATTTAAACATTTCAATTGTATGTAAATAGTACATACCAGATTCCGCGAGCCAATCGGTTACCCGAATAAGATAATCGAATAAAACAAACTTTATTCGCGGAAATTCTTTCAAGAGAACAGTGCAAAGAATTTCCCATTAAATTGTGAATGGAAAGATCTAGAAAACAGCTACATATTCAAGTACATTATTTCTTTCTTACTGGCGCGGTAGGTACTTGCTTTATAATTAGATAAATAAAAGATTGATTACGGCAAAACTTTAATATTACAATTAATTTTGGACTCTTGGCGCTTACTGTTAGATTCAATCCCCGCTCGTAATAAATCGTTGTAATTAAGATATAAGAATAGAATACAATAGAATAGGTATGTTTTATTATACACCAACAACACATACATGTTTACAGAAACATACAATTATAAACATTATTAAAAAAATCTATGAGCACAAAAAGCGGTCTTATCGCTAAAAGAGCTCTCTTAGCGATATTTATAATTAATTAATTATTATTCATGTGTTTAACACATGCTTTGTCACTGATTATGTTTGTAAATGTTTCATGTTTCTGGGGTTTTTCATGTTGCTGAAGTAGTTGAATGTAGCATTTATGTAAAAACACATTTTATGTATGTATAAATTTCTTCTTAAGACGATGTTGAAGTATTAACATAAAAGCAACTACGATGTCTACCATCTTGCTGATGCGTAATAATAGGCATAATTTGGCGATGTGTGTGTGACTCAACGCCTATCTAACGAGCTTTTATGTATCTAAGTTTTATGTATAATGAGTAGAGAAATATGGTCGCGTTTGTAATATACTTGTAATATTCTCCTCTTATAAAGTAGAAAGGAAGAAAACGACGATGTCGCTTCGAAATAGAATTTATGATCATGAATTTTTAGTTAAAAGAATTAGATAAGTTTCAGAACAAGTAGAAACAACAAAGAACTAACTCGATTTCGTTCAAAACTAAGAACTAGCACGAGAAACTTTCCTTGCGTCTAAGTATGTTAATAAGAAAAAACTTTAACATATTTTCCTTTAAGTATCTTCTTCGGTGTCTTGATTTGACGAGTGCTGTTCATAATTGTAATCCTATTATTAAAATACGCAATGTCGAGATTCATTCCAGATAAAACACAATCCTTAATAAAAAACAAAGACAACGTTCTGCTTATTTATGACCATAATTTTAGTTTTTTATTTAATCAAATAATCACTAGATTCGATCCTATTTATTTAAAAAAAAACAAACATACACAAAACAAACACATATGATGTCTATCACCCTCAGATCTTATACAATACAAATAATTGCAAATTGTATTCAATGACACTTCCAAAGCTCCATTTAACTGCTTTTTATTAAAATAATAACAGTCGCTTTTTTTAATGAAAACTATTTTCACCAGTTTTATTCCTTTATTTACGAATAACATTATGTAAATTAAATCCTACGACCCAAATATTACATCATAAGTTTTATGGAATTCTTAATATAATATGAAAATTATCTATAACAAAAAGGTTCCTTTGGTGAACTAAGGAAAAATACTAAATCAACCAATAAAAGTAGGTCTCGTTTTTTCTAGTAATATCAATAAAAGCTACATACGATCGTAAACACAAAGCTATAAAACAAGAGACGTAGGCAGAGAGCCTCAGATCTTTACAGGCTTCAATCGTGTTTCAGTATAAAACATGTAATTCCGCTATTCACTCCTATTTATTAGCACCAAGCAATTCTCATAGCGACTGACAAATGAAAACGAACTTTATCACCGAGCATTAAGGTCTAAGAGGCCATTACTTTTATAGCCACGAACACAGAATCGTAAAGGCTTAGCGAAAATGTTGTTTTGACGAATGTTTTTGCACGAGCTGAATACGAAATGATCGCTGACGGCTCTAACAAGGATTTGTGCGTCAATAAATAATTAAGACTAATTGATACTAACGTAATTGGGATATTATTTTTCGAGATTTCCGTAAACAAACTTTCAGTACTGAGTTTTTGTGTATGTTTGTTTACACCTTTAAGTATTTTGTGCTTCAGTTTTGCATGGGTCTCCTAATGGTTTGCCAACATTTGCCAAAAAACTCCTAGTGTTTTTATACGTCTACATAATTAGCAACTAATAAAATAAACAAATTACTACCTACTTAACGTAGGTACTTGAAATCACTTATACCAATAAGGTTAAGGTAAGGTAACCTATCACAATACTATGTAAGAAAAACAAACAAATAAAACGAACCTGTTTGCAGTACTGTTAATGTATGGATTATTTTTTCCTATATCTGTTTTTTCATCAATATACTCGAGAGACATAAAATTTACGAGTATTTTTCTTGGACAATGTTGCTTAAAATTAAACTTTTCTCTATTTCTTAGCACAAAGTAACTTTGAAAAATAAACGATTCTTTCAACACTACCTCCAGTTTTGAATGTTGGCTAAAGAATAATTACACAAGAAACTGAGTAGTTACTATTTTTATGAAATATAACCATTCAAATACAATTGAAGTTATATAAGCCGTGAAACTAACTCCAAGCTTTCTGTATAATAATGAGCTCTCAATTTATTCATTGGTTAATGTAATGGATTCCATTATATAATAGAATACCCTTATTCGAGAAGGAGTAACTAAAACGAGTTACGAAGTCGAAAACTTATCTTTTGACAATTTTAACAAATGGATTTTAGAGTGAAAACACATATAATCTGACGCTACTAAAATTATTCCTACTTCGTTAATAACATCCCGAAGGGAGCCTCCCGTTTTTAAAGGAATGAAGTTTTAATGCCTGAAGCGTTACACGAAATTTATTATTACATAAAACCTCTGTATGTCAAACCTAGATAAGTCGGATACCTCAGAAACTCGAAAAAAAGTTTTGTTCTCACATTACCTCCAGGTGTCGTCGCCTGTTAGGGAGTAGAATCTAATTCATTTATGCTACCACGGCGCCGATTGGTGGATAAACATGAAACAGAAGGTTTTTGATGATGTTTTCCTCAATCGCTGAACACATGATTATTTATAAAAATAAATAAGGTATTTGAAACCGCGGTCTGCAGATTTGATTCACCGTTTCACTAGATTTTATTTAATGAATACGAATTATAAATATATAAAAATCAAATATTTTTTGTGTTACATATTATATCAAGTGATGCGAGCGCTCTCGAAATAAAAAAAGTGATATTTTTAAGAGTTCGGCTCAGTGTTCGACGGAATTAGTAAATATCCAGCGAGAATTATCCGATATCACCCAAGGGTCTGATAAATGGAAATGTTAAAGGGCATTCGAACTTTTTTCGAGCGGTATTTCGGGTTCTTTAACTACCTTATTTAAAGAACGCGAAATATTATAAAATTTATTTACTGTTATTATAAATACCGATACTACTATTTATATAAAGAAAAATCTCTTACTACTACTTAGATTATGTGAACTGAATAAAACGTTAGTTTTATCGTAAGTTAATTTTACTAAATTATTAATTAACCGTTTTCACATAAACGGAGGTTATAAATTCGGTATTTCTTTGTTATGTTCATATACATAACAGATAACTGATTTTAGCTAAATGCTGCGCACTATTATTCTGTATTTAAAATGTGTGACAGAAAAAGTGACATTCATTGTATTAACACGACGATTAAATATAAGCTTGTTTGTTGAGTTTCCAACTCCTCAGACGATTTCTAGACATTATTACTATTATATTTGTAGCGACATCTATCTCGCCACATACGAACTAAGAACTAACGTATCCTACATCGCGATATCAAAGTTATCAGACCAATTGTACATATATACAAGAACCCAACAACAACCGTTGGGGGGCAGTAGCCCACCAGACACAATACCCGTCTGGTCGGAGGATCCTCCCTATTCAATGGTGGTCATCCCCCAAACTATATTAATAATCAACATTACAATTCTTGCAAAGTTCCTACATTTATAACTATCTACTGTGAAGCGAAACTTTAATAAAATAAGACACTTTCTTGTACCCATTAGATATTTTCACAAAGCTTTTAATTAAATGAACGTTGAAAGAAAAAAATAGAATTTTTCCCCTCGAGATAATGAGCCACAGAATCATTTAATTAACTGTAATGGTTCATAAGACATTCGAGATAGAGGTTTTTTCTCTTTCTCTTAAGGGATGTGACATTACGCGATAATTAGGGTTTAGAGCTTCACACAATATAGTAGCTATGCGTCCCGACTTTATGCGGTTAAAACAAGAATTTGTAACTCGTTTTAACCAATTTTATAACATTCGCCAACCGATTTACTCGTACATTCTGTGCTAATGCTTCGTACAACCACCTTGTGTAAAGTACATAAGGCTCACGCGTTTATTTCTCGTAATATTATTAAAATTAATGATTTGTTAAAATTAATACGTAAATTATTTCACAAGAATACCCAACTACAATTAATGTTACTATTATGTTATATATTATTATATATTTTAACAATAACTATCACTGGATCATAAACGGATAAAAATGTGGTAGAATCAAGTTGCAAATACATGCAGCTCCTCATTAATTCTGCATTCTAATATTTAAAAATGCAGAATACAACGTTTTGATTATTTCACATCAGTTAAGAAACCTGAATATCTCATAGTCTATTAATTTTAAGAGGTCAACCTAAATGAACGGAAACGCTGCGCGTGTGCGAAACTACTTCGCTATTAAATTTAACTAAACGAACCATCAGTCATACACATACACACTTATGGCATCTACACACATGCATACATGGGCTCTTATTCGTCGACTTCCATGTGTGCTGTTGTATGAGGTTGAATCGTAATGAAACTCCTTACAATAACAACATACGCCGGCGTTGAAGCCGTAGGACAATTTAATTAGTTTTGAGTAAGCAATCATTTGTATGCGATAAATACATGCACTTTACAATCATAGCCATAAACTCACACATGCTATCACAGTATAGTAGCAGCCTGTAAATGTCCCACTGCTGGGCTAAGGTCTCTTCTCTTTTTGAGGAGAAGGTTTTGGAGCTTATTCCACCACGCTGCTCCAATTCGGATTGGTGGAATGCACATGTGACAGAATTTCATTGAAATTTGATACATGCAGGTTTCCTCACGATGTTTTCCTTCATCGTCAAGCACGAGATTAATTATAAATCACAAATTAAGCACATGAAATTCAGTGGTGTTTGCATGGGTTTTGAACTCATCGGTTAAGATACACGCGATCTTACCACTGGGCCATCTCGACTTTAAAATATTATCAAAATGCTAGCTTACAAGAATCAGACCCATTACAATGAATTTCAAAGTATCATTTATAAAAGAAATATAAAATTCTTATGAAAAGTAAATACTGAAACGCTCTTTTCATCTCAAGATGACGGTCACCTGTTAAGGATAAAAGAACGATTGGTAAGAAATTTCTTATCTCGAGAAATAATATGTTCGACGAAGTATTTAAACGGGAACTTCCTATATAAATACTACTACTACTGTATAAATCTATTGGTTCTGTCTGTACTTTTTTATTTCACCTGATTTTGTGATAAATAATCGTTTTATTATGCAGTGATTCACATTATACAATTTTTTTTTTCCATTTTTGTCTATCTGTCTGTCTTACTGTCTGTCTCTCTGTCTGTATGTCTTCTTATAACTCAAGAACGGCTTGACCAATCATGACGAAAATTGGTACACACAAAGAACATGTGATGGCGCAAATGTTAGGCCATATATAAGATCGGTAAACCCTACGGTATCTTATGAAAATTAATTGCAAATCGTTAATTACGTATTTCTTTATCAGCCATGTGTGTGTGTGTGTGTGCATGTGTGTATGTGTGTGTGAGTGAGTGCGCGTGTGTGTTATTATAATAATAAAATATTATTATATTTTCATTAATTATACGCGGGTGAAGCCGCGGAGCACAGCTAGTAATAAATAAGAATAACGCCTATAAATCCATAATGTTTTTACATACATCAAGATCAGAATTCATTTAACAATATATAATGTGTAATAATATTATAAAATAATTTGTTTAATTGTACATATACTTACACTATATCTCTACTATTTATTATTTTTAGTTATAATGGCCTTATTTTAGTAGGTACTAAGTTATAATTGCAAAACCATAACTGTCACGCTAATAATTATAAGTAAAAAAATAAATTAAAAGACCGTATAATAATAATAATTAAACGCAGATCACATGGAACATCTGAAAGTGATAAGGGACATTGCGTACAATAATTATAATACCTCATTACATTCGCGCGAGTGACAAGTGGTGAGACCACGCGCGCACGCTTCACTCGAGCACGCGTATGTGAACTCGTGTTCTATCACGAGTTTTCTCTGGACACGAGTCAATGAATGTGTATACGACACGATACGATAACTATGAATTGGGTGTATCAACTATATAAAAACATATTTAACATACTATCATCGTATGTAAAAAATGTAGACTCATTCAACATTTTTAAATTCAGACTATCAAAATATATAAATGAATAGTTATGATATAAACTTTAATTAATAGCTTCATTAACACAACCGTTGAACGACTACACATACATCCAAATTCTAATGCTTTTGACGACCAATATGTATAATGTTAGCTCCTATGTAAGTGACTATTTGTCTTTTTGAGAATAAATTCTTAAAGCCTAAGCCTGGTTGTCAACATTTTACAAGGGAGAAACGATGTAAATTCTGTAGAGAATAAGCCTGCAGTACTAATGAAGATAAGAAATATTAAGATAAAATTAAGAATAAGTAATAAAAATAAGAGGTGACGGAGAAAATTTTTAATATTTACTTTATTTTTACAATAGTTTCCTCCAAATACAAGTACAATAGGGCTCGTCTGCGTTACGGATTACGTAATCAAAAATTGTAAGTGTTGCCAGAACCAAGATGATTTCTTGAGGTAGGTAACGTCTTAAAATTCTAATCATGGGACGCCTTAAAGCCTATCACTTTTAAATGTCAGCGAAACGACTAATTAAATCTTTATAAAAAATAATAATGTTTTCTTTGACAATAAATAAAGTTAAATTAAAAATATAACTTAATTTTATATTTTATGTGTAAAAAGGTAATTACTATACAAAGTTAATAAAACCTAAACATCCAATAAAACATTCTTATTGAATGTTTGGGGAATTATAAATTGTTAAATTTAATTTGCTACAATAATTAGCAACGTTTTGTTATTCATGGACCCTCGCGATCATATTTTGTACCTTTGACGTACGATCGTCGGATTTTTAAATAAAATACAGCAATATAAACGTAAAAGGTCGTATATAAAAATTAAGTGTCAAAATATAAACACCAAAAAGTCTACTTTAGAATTTATGGTTCAAAAATACCTTATAATAGCGAAGGGAACAATATGAATATTATAAAATATATGGATATAATATTTTATGATTGGTTTATTCTAAAGTAGTTCCACATAGAAACTTATGTAATAACGGCAGCGATTTGACGAAGGATGAATACAGATAAGACGTCAGTCATATTATTATTAAATTCTTCTGATGTACCTGTGACGTTAGTGATGATTCCAAATCATAGATACCATAAGAATAATATTAGGTATAGATAATTAAATAAACTCATGAGCTTAAACAAGCCTAAGGGTAAGTATGAATTTATGTTTGCTCCCGCTTATTTATAGCTCACTCAGATTGTTCTTAACGATAACTTGCTAAATATATTTAAACGAGGTACAAATAAAATCAAAAGGTACAAAGTGTTGAACAATGTTGACAAAAATTATTACTTATCAAGTCTGGCCGTACCCATAAAGGCGACCAGGTCCAATCATGCCTCCATGTGCATGTAGCGCCCTTTTTATTTGTGTATATAATTTGAAAAACTTAATAAACAATTATTAAAACTTATTTTCGATTATTCCGATAGGGATAGGGATGTTTTTTTAAATCTTTATAACATTTAGCTGAATATACATATACTTACTTCATATATTATTAGTTACTATGTTGTACTATTGTTATATATTTATTTTATGAATGAAATAGTGCAGCATTTTATGCATATTTATTTATTGTTTATTTTAATATTTTTATGTCGATGTATTTATAACCGATGTTAACAATAATACGAAAATATTGCCATAATAAGTTATCAACGTCTTACGATAATCACTAACTTCGAATTAAATTTGTTTCTTATAAATAGCTTTGTTGATTATGACAAGCACTCCTACGGCGAATACTGCGAGCTGAAAATTAATTTCATTATCAACGTTATTTCTGTCATAAATACGATCTTAAGATATAATCTGTGACGGGAAATGTCATGCTTTGTTTTCTCTATAGATAACATTTACTTTTAAAGTGATTTCCAGGTGATATAGCAATATTTTTTTAATATTAAACCGCAGAAATTTTATAATCTTCAGCTCATAAAACTTGATTGTAAATATCGTATATTTTTTACATTTTATACATACTGTCGTACTCTACCATAAATGGTCAATTTATGAGATTTCAACTATTTGCACTTTTTTGAAAATCACCCACAAAGGAAACAGCAGCAAGCAAAAAGTTTACATCTTAAGTGCAGAAACTGGCGTCCGCCAACGCTAGTTAAGGAACAGTTGTGAATTGTCCTTTAATAAAGAGTCAGCTTCAGTAAGGGGTAAACAATTCATTATAAGCTTAAGGTATTTTCAATAATTATAACTTTATATATAATATGTAATAACACTGGCTTACTGACCCCTTATAACGGAAAATAGCAATATAAAATATCAATGTGTTACAATCATTCATATATACAGCTATCATTCGCTCATTTACACTACCCTCACAGCTGTCATTCGCTCATTCACACTACCCTCACAAAGTAATATCAAATGCTTATATTTAAAGAGACGACTTGACAGTCAGCCATTCGAGTTTATCCTTTGGTGAGAAAGGACGTGTGCTTTGTAATAGTGAATATTGTGTGTAATTAGAACTTTAAAGTTATAATAAATGTCATTAGTGAATTATATTTATAGTGGTATTTTGAAATTCCTTCTGAGCGTATCAAATGGTTGAACGCACTAAGCACAATTCACAATAAACCTTCGGATTTTTAATTATATATTTTGTATTATTATTAATTTTAAAAGTTATATAATAACGTATCTTGTTCCATATTATGTATTATGTACAGCATATTGCACATAAAGGCAAGGCGTAACAATGCACTTGTTCAATATGACGTAAGAGGCTTTTCATAAATCCCCCTCACAACTTGTTCTTGCGCAGTTGCGTGTTCGTATAACTTTGCTATTTTCGTTTCGTTGTGTTTTATAAATGTCATTTTTACATTCGGTACGGCAATACTGTTTTATAAATGTGACTTTTGGTACGGCAAGCGTCAAAAACAAAGCAACAGATAACTATATTATTGTTAATATTCATCTTTTGTCCTTTTTATTCAACTATACACATTTATGTGGTAATTGTGTCCTTGTTAACAGCTAAGGCTACTCACACATAGCCTTGTGGCATCTTATCAACGATAATGTAGACAATGATAATAAAAGAATGAGACCATAGACAATTTAGTACTTTTTAATCAGAAAAGAAACATCTAGTGATAAAAATATTCCTACAACTTAATTATTATAACCATCCATTTTGTCTAAAAATAATAATATTAGTCTACCAGATCGATTTCGGCCACGGTGGCCAATCTCAAGAGAGATTAGCCAACTGCGTAGGGATGGGATGCGATGGGACGGCAATCCAACACGACTGAAAAGAGTTCAGGCGTAGAACCAACGGCTTTACCTACTTTCAGAGGTTGGGGAATGACGTATACACTTCAAACGTCTAGACTCCGGGACCTGGGTGGGTCTGGAATTTAACCTTACTACTTGTGACAAGAGGAATTTCAAACATATTAAACCTTGAATATTTCGTGCCTTATCAAAGGCCGTGTTCAAGTATGGATAATATAACACACGACCTTTGGTAACATAATTGATAAAATATTCACATATTATGTGTGGCATCTCGATCCATAAATGTTTTAGGCCCTTTACGGAACATGTTAAAAGTAAAAGTTATGCAAGTAAGGGAATAGAGAGTTCACCTGTGTTTGCGCACACACTTATGTACTATAATATATCCTGCGCAGTTGGCTAGTCTCCCTTGAAATAAGATCATTTTTTTATTTTTGTTATTTTGTGTATATCACTTACTTGTTAAGGCTTATCATGATTTGTGTCATCAATTGAATAATCACGTATATGTTGTAGTTAACGCAGAAACCAATAGAAGGTCATTCCTCAAACCCGAATTCATTAAATAGATTTTATACGCGTTTCTACAAACAACCCGATCCCAGATTACGAATGCATAATGCCCTTTCTGGTTATAACATCACGTTCCGGCTTAATCTGCTATTCCTGGAAGCCTTAATGTACAATTTTGGATAAATAATTATTTACTGGACGCCCGAATTAATATGTACTTGCTGTTTCGGTTTTAATAGTTCTTATGTTACTTACGTCGAAAAGTATCTTTTGAGTTATATAAAAATTATAAAAATAATTGTAGACTAAAATAGGTTACTTGTTGGTAGAGCTTTTGTGCAAGCTCGTCTGGGTAGGTACCACCCACTCATCAGATATTCTGCCGCAAAACAGCAATACTTTGTATTGCTGTTTTCCGGTTTGAAGGGTGAGTGAGGCAATGTAATTACAGGCACAAGGGTCATAACATCTTGATTTCCAAGGTTGGTGGCGCATTGGCGATGTAAGCGATGGTTAACATTTCTTCCAATGCCATTGTCTATGGGCGTTGGTGACCACTTACCATCAGGTGGCCCATATGCTCGACCGCCTTCCTATACAATAAAAAAAAACGTATATTTGAGTCACATATTGAGACAAAGATATGTATCGCTATAGATTATTTTATAACTCTTTTTTTAAGACCTACAACTTTTTTTTAGAAAACATTTATATATGCGAGCATATCTTAACTTAAGACGGTCTACTTCTGTTTCAAAATTTGTATTCCAAAACCGTTTAATTTAATGAGATATTTTTAGTCTATTTTCATCCTCAAGTTCATTCTAAATATGGCTTTGTAAAAGATTTTTTTAAATAATTCCTCTCAAAATTACCTCCTACAATTTAACTTTATCTATTCATACTATTATACATATACATGATAAATTTATGATAAATTTAAATTATAAGAAAATCGTTAAAAGTAAACATAAGTTGAAACTATTAGGAATTATTTACGATCATTAAAACTTTTACATCACGAACTTTACTGAAGTTGTTTATTGCTAACACTCAGCTTGATAGCTCAAAACTATTTAGAATATAAAGAGTCCTAACTAATATTATATATAGGAATGTGAGTGTGTTTGTTTGTTACGCTTTCATGTCCAAACCATTAAACAAATTTTAAAAATTATTTCATTAATTTAAAGCTACATTATCAGCGAGTACCAAAGGCGTTATTCCTGTATTCCCACGGAAACGGAAACTACGCGAGTGAAACCGCGAAGAAAAGCTACTAATAGAATTAAATAAGTTGAAATTTATAGAAAATCTTTGTAGAAAATTGGACTTACGAAACATGAGCCATAGACTTCCCACGGGTCCAATTAATATTTTATACCGTTTTTAAACCAAGTCTAAAAATACATGCAAATCATTATTATAACTAAATATAAAAACAAAAAGTACAAACGGTTTTCCCTAATGGATGGAATTATTCATGAGGAAGCTTTAGGTTTATAACTCACTAATGTGTAAATTGGCTGAAATATGACGATAATTGTTGATGTCGGAAAAAAACATGCCGACTACACTAACGTGGCCGCTTATATTAATAGGGATATATGTTGCTTTACATAGACCCTTAATTAACTAGTAAATTGTAGCTAAAAGAATATATAGAAGAACCTACTTTTCAGTGTCATAAAACTTGTCAAAAGAAATCCAATGAGAACAAATTCGAATGATTTAAAGAAGAAATAATTCAAATACCAAATTATTCTGTATTGTCATCAAAAACAGACATATCAAATTGAAAATTTTCAAATATATACGACATTTACAAGTAAGTTAAAGTCGAATTCTGATTTATATCCAATTACGAACACGCGGCCTATGGACTTTGTTTGTTTTAAGAGCAGAGGCTCTAGATCACGTAAAAGTTTTCATAAAGTTCAAGTGCTTAATAATATGTGTTTAGTTTTATTGTTAGTTATTCATCTTTTGCATCTTATGCTTGGTGGAGAAAACATCGCGAAAAAATGTGCATGTGGCAATGATCCTGACACATGATTGATTATCGGACACATATCTTTTCGTGAAGATGAGTCATTTGGAATAAGCTTTATTAAAGTATAATATAATATCGCATAGATAATGAAATAAACGTTGTTCTTATTATTACGAAGACAAAAATAGATGTTTCATTAAAAATAAATTTATAAAAAGAATAAACACGTAAACACGAAGGCATTCGTAGCACGCTACTTCAGTCACGTTAAAAGATTTGTAACGTATTATTACATTCATTAAACGTTTCTTAAAATAATTTTCAAGCCAAACATTATATACTTACCTACAATTCATCTACAATAATAATTATATTACCCATAAATATATATTGTAATTATTTGTACAAGAACAAATTATGATATATATTATTATATATTGTTACATTAATCATATATGTATTTCATTTTCAATAATTCGGTAGTTTAATTCATTGTTTCATACAATGTTTCATAACTTCCATTTTCATACTTTCATACATTCCATTTAATAAATAAAATTATCGTAATGGTACTCATTATTGGAAATTCAATACTAATATTTGAAAATAAATGTAAAATATTACTCTCACAATTTGAGGGTGGCACATCTGATATATATATAATGCAAAAATGTTCACGTTCCCAATTTTGGGCCGCACAAACATCTCCACACTGTTATTACAACTCAAAGTACATTAATTATAACAATAACATTAGGCTCTCTTTTATTCCAAAAAATAAAAATTTTAACAAAACAAAAACCGACTTCATAAAAAAACAAATTAATATGCACTAAAAAGTAAAAAAATAATTGCTTATTCTTCTATAATTTGATAATTAACTTACTATTTTCTACTCATCAATATGTAGGTACGAATGTGTTGTGTGGTTGATAATTTATTTACAATTATTGTTACTTTTGGAGTCGATGTCAGCCAAGGTGGGCTTTAACTAAATACATAGTTGTAGGTGAGATGTGCTTGTGTCGCACGCGCAACTTAACGAAGCGAATAAAAGTCAATTTGTAATGTGTATGTTTTTAAAAGATTCCCGTATTATTATTGCTAGGTATATTATAGTGTTTCCTTAGCTGACATCGACTCCAAAAATAACAATAATTGTAAATAAATTATCAACCACACAACACATTCGTACCTACATATTGATGAGTAGAAAATAGTAAGTTAATTATCAAATTATAGAAGAATACGCAATTATTTTTTTACTTTTTAGTGCATATTAATTTGTTTTTTTATGAAGTCGGTTTTTGTTTTGTTAAAATTTTTATTTATTTTTCGATTTTTAGTGAATCTGAAGTACACTCACTAATTTGTAGAATATGGGTAGACCTACTAAACGTGCAGCTCATATGAGACAGTGCCGTTTATATTATTATTTAAATATATTAATCTAAAACAGTGAAACGTAAAGAAAAATGCATTTTGGTACTTAATTAATAAAAATTAGTTAATATGGTTAAATGTATGAATATAAATTAACATGTTTTGATTAAATAGATTTAGTTCGTGGGGTAATTTAGTTGGGCAGCCATAACATAACCAAATAGTTATTTCTAGTAATAATTAAATAAACTGTATGTTTATAGATGTTGTGTTATACCATTCTTCACCATAAAATATGACGGAATGTCTGTACCTATATTAAAAAAGGGGAAGTATCTATATTATCCTAACTTATATTATAAATGCGAAAGTAAGCTTGTTTGTGACGCTTTCACGCCTAAACCACTAAGCTGATTTAAAAAATTCTTTCACCAATGGAAAGCTACATTATCAGGGAGTAATATAGGCTACATTTTGTCCCCATATTCCCACGGGAACAGGAACTACGCGGGTGAAACCGCGGGAAAAACACTAGTAATCAATATATAAATATACATAAATATAACATGTATATAAGAGTACTTATACGATTCTATATATATATATGTATAATTTTCAAAATTGGTCTCAACTTTTAGGAGATGTTCAAATATGTATCAATTACAAACATATACATATATACTAATGCTTACATGCATAACTCATATTATAAAGAGGAAAAATTTGATTTTTGTTTGGTTTTTTATTACGATTTAAATCAAAAACTACTCGACCGATTTTAAAAATTCTTTCACCCTTAGAAAGCTACGTCTTTACCGAGTAATATAGGCTTTATTATATTTTCAAAAACTTATAGATCCCTACTTAAAATGGAGCAATGTAACCCAACGTATCAAACTGTTGCCTATAAAAGTTATTATTTCGCGTGCGCTGCGAAAACTATTGACGGTATATAAAGAAGTGTTTTTTACAATAGTACTATAATTACTTGATCATAACGATGTTATGGTAGGTGAATTATAAATCTAGATAGACTATAAAAGATTCGGTCGTGTATCGTTAATTTGCTACTAAGAATTGAAGATTTCCGTTACTTTGTCATGGATCCTATAATCAGAATCTAACCAAACTATCATCAAACAACCCTTGAAGTATACTCTTTCTAATAAAAAAAAAATCATCGAAATCGGTTGGCGTGATATTGAGTTATTCGTCCATTTGTCGCGCACATACCTCATGCAAATTTACGACTTATATGGTTTTCTCATGGATTCCATTGTCAAACCTGGACTAAAAAAAAATGGGACCCCATGGGAAGCAACCCTTTTCAAATAAAAAAAAAATCATCAAAATCGATTCACCCAGTCGAAAGTTATGAGGTAACAAACACAAAAAAAAAAAAAAAAAGAAAAAAAAAAACATACAGACGAATTGATAACCTCCTCCTTTTTTTGAAGTCGGTTATAAATATGTCGTAAGTTTCGTAGAAAATAATCAGTAAGTAGGATATATGTAAACGCACACTGCCATGGACGGTGAAAGCAAGAGTTTCAAATCGTAATTGAAGTATTAAATCCTTATTCAACATATATAGAAGTAATTACTTATCGATTATCAAGAAAGTACCACGGGTTCAGAAGAGAAGAACCGGCAAAGAAGACAATTCATAGTAAACTGTTATTGGCAGAAGAACATGATCATCAACACGTGATCAAACTTATCTAATCCATCAACAAATTCTATATATCTAAATTATCATACGTTACGTTACGTTATTTTTAGACTCCAAAAATTAAATCTACTATATTTAAAAGTCAAATCAGACTTGAGTAGACTTCATTTAATACATATTTATAGTGTTACATTTGTGTGGGTTTCTTTTAGGTATTCTTAATCAAGTTCACATCGCGAAAGCCCACGCGTATCAAAAATCATCATAATCTAACTGACAGCTCTTTGAAGAAAGAAGGTCAATACAATAATAATTTACGATACAAACAAGTTCCCCTCAATGAAACCTTGACGTCACTCTGACGTCTATATTTCCATAGACAATGTCTGGGACATATAATGTCATTTTGATCAATCGACTCACACAACCGACAGACACGAACATGGGCATATATTGTAATTTAACCTGAGATATATATATATATATCTCAGGTTATATATATATAAAGGTGTTGTTTATAAATTCGTCTTTGGTAGTGAGCCGAGATGGCTCAGTGGTGAGGTATACGTGTATATATTGCGGGTTGATAATTGTGGTTGAAAAACTGAATTTACACTTGCTTTATTTGTGCTTGACGGTGAAGTAAAACGTCGTGAGGAAACCTACACGTGGTAAAACACTCGACCAAGCCGCATTGGCAAGCCGCAACATATTGAAATAAGCTTAGCCCAGCTGTTAAGCAGGCATTATTTTCAGGCTAATTTAAATGCAACTTTTCTGTCTATTTCATTTGATTAAAGCGTTTCTGCAGTGTTATTCTGTAAGTCAAAGGCAAACTTTTAAAGCCAAGAGGTACATCAAATTTGGTTAAAAATTAACAATAATTAATTGTCAATGTTCCATCAACCTTGGGAACTCAAAAGTTATGTCCCTTGTGCATGTTATTACATTCACCCTTCCAACTGATACATAGCATTACTATGTAATGCTATTTGACAGTAGAATGAGTGATAAGTACCTACTTCAAAGGTGTTGACACTACTACACAGCCCGGCCTAAAATTAAATAAAAATAAAATTATAGATAAACATTTCTTTTTATTATTGTATAGGTAGGCGGACGAGCATATGGGCCACCAGATGGTAAGTGGTCACCAAAGCCCATAGACAATGGCATTGTAAGAAAGTTATACCATCGCTTACATCGCCAATGCGCCATCGACCTTGGGAGCAATGATGCTATGTCCCTTGTGCCTGTAATTACACTGGCTCACTCACCCTTCTAACCGGAACACAACAATACAAAGCACTGCTGTTTTGCAGTAGAATATCTGATGAGTGGGTGGTACCTACCCAGACGAGCTTGCACAAAGCTTTACCATCGACTAAACTTACTTAAAGAAGACACAGGTTCCATAAAAATGTATATATTGCAATTTAAGTAAATCATTAATTAAACATCACTTTTAATTAAGAAACAAACAATTCAATACAATTCTTTGCTCTAGTCACTTACAAACCCAAAAAAAATATGACACATTTTTCGTTAAAATAAAACGTTAACCTTGTACTTAAAATTGAAATAAAAAAACAGTAAAGCTCTTAATACAAAATAACTATATGACAAGTTAAATAAGACTACAGATAAAAAAAAAACTTTATCGGTTTCATACATTGCCAAGCGCTTCGCTTTTCTCCATTCAAATAAAATCCTTTCGTGAAATACAACCCTCGTTTAACTTACCGCTATTATATTGAGACGTTTCTATTTATATTGAACGAAATGTGCTCGGGTATTCTTTTATAGATTTAAGATATATATTTTATCTTCGGGGATTCCCAGGACAAAAAACATTGTATCGCCTACGCTTTATATGAGCCGTTTTAAAACGTATTGATATCTTATATTTAAGCCATTATACTGTGTAGTACAGAACGCGGTTTTCTGGTGCTTTCTTTTAGCTAGGTGGACTAACATCTTGAAGGTAGCGGGACCCGCTTTATTGCACCTTGGAAGAGTGATATCCAGCAGTGAATTGAAATACTAGAAGCTTTAAGTCATACCTAGATTATAGACATATATTATCTCTTACACTTATGAGTCTTGATCCCATTGCACACTGAAATACATTTTGAATAGTCACTTTATAAACAAACAATATTAACGTTTTTTGATATATAGATAATATAAGTTAGAATATATTGGAATTATGTGTTCTTACTGAACGGATTTATTTCTGGATAACCGAAATTGGTGACCCACATTCGCCCATGCTCATGGGAATTGAAACTTAGATATGTTACTTTTCTCTATATGTATATTTAAGATGAAAGCGATAACGAACGTCTTATCTATATTAATATATAAAGCTGAAGTGTACGTTTGTTTGATCCGGCTAATCTCAGGAACTACTGGTTGTTATCTATGGCATTGTTTTTGTATCAATACATAGGGCGCTTGAGGCGTTTATAAATTTAAATATGTTTAATATTAATGTAGATCTGAGACTAGAAACTCAGTGCGATACTAGTAAAGAGGTCTAAGTCTAGTAAGTAAGATAATATATATAAAACCGTTTAAAAAACTATTTGTTTCTGGCAGTTGTTAGGTAAACTATATCGTTTTCTACTTTAAAACTTGACTTTAATTATATTTAATTTTCGTGTCCATGAATTCTTTTATTTCTGTTTCTGGCGGCTACATTAAAAAAAGTAACGCTCGGATCTCAGAATTATTTTATGTATCAAATTTCATTATAATAATATTTGACATCATTTAGTTGTTATAATTTGAATTATTTCTATAAAATTTGAAGTCTATTAATATATAATAATAACAAGTATCCCATGTCGTTATAAACATAGTACGAATACACAAGTCATTAAAATATATACACAAACTGTATGGCGTCAAGTGGACATAAGGAGGGCGACGATGATTACAAGAAAACCTTGACCCAAAAGTACCATGAGTGCTTCTATAATGAGGGAGGGATGAGATTACACTGATGTCACTTGTTTATTTATATATTGATATATAATAAAGAGTTTCTAATAATAGAGCTTCAATGAACTAAATCCAGATATTATTGTACATTTGAATTTAGAACTATAATAGTTTTCGCCCACGGCTTCGCGTGGTCAGGTTTTAAATATAAATAAATAGTCCATGTACTTCCTTAAAGTTCAAATTTCTCAAGTTATTTTCGCATTTGTGTGTGTGTGTATATCCCGGCCGTATTCGGCCACAGCGACTGGGATCTGACTATTGAGAACTTCTGTTGTGTGCTCTCAGGTGACTGACGTAACCAATTTTTGCAGCGCATGTACGACCACATTCGCTGCAAGTCAGCACCCCTCCGACATAGTTATAGTGTATGGCCGCAGGTGGTCGGGCCTTGAGCTCGTCTCGTTTCGCATCGAGCTTTTCTTTTCGTCTCCTCTCAAAAGAAGACACCTTAGTGCTCACGGTTTGCCTCCAAAACTGTCGGTCCGCTGCTAGTGTCTCCTATTGTGATGGTTCCAGGTCACAAAGCTTCATGTGACGCTTTAGCACATCTTTATACCGCAGGAATTGCCCGCCTTGTTTGCGTTTGCCATTCTGCAGTTCAGAGTAAAAGATGCGCTTCGCGACTCTGTCATTAGACATTCGGGAGACATGGCCACCCCAACGCAATTGCCGCCGCATTAGATAGGCCTCTATTCCGTCGACATTAGCTCGTCGCAGAACTTCCGTGTTGCGAATACGGTCCGACCAGCAGATGTTAAGAATGTCGCGTAGGCACTTAAGATGGAATCTATCTAATGTTCGGATATGCTTGCGGTACGGGGTCCATGTTTCAGAGGCATACAAGAGATTCGGCAGGACAACCGCCATGTACACAGCTACTTTTGTAGATAGCTTGATGTCGTGTGAACGGAACACCTTGAAACGAAGTCTGCCAAAGGCTGCAGCAGCTGCTCCAATTCTGCTGTTTAATTCGTTATCAAGGAGGCACCTTGATGTTACGGTGCTCCCCAGATATTTGAATTTGTCTACCAGCTTAAGCGAGTCATCACCGAGTTTGATGTCGACTGGGTCACTGATCAGTGTGTCAAAAACCATGACTTCGGTCTTATTCACACTGATCTTAAGGCCATATATACGACACGACTCATCAAGACTCGACATAAGTCTCTGTAAACCCTCTGGGGATTCCGCCACGAAACACAAGTCGTCCGCGTACATTATCTCAGTGATAATGGCATGAGACACTTTGGTGTGAGCCTTTAATCTAGCCAGGTTGAAGATTCCACCGCCGTCGGCTCGGAAACGAATACGGATGCCCTCAGTCAGAGTCTGTAAAGCCTCCCGAACTACAACTGCAAAGTACAGAGCAAACAGAGTTGGGGCAGCACACAGCCTTGCTTTACGCCGCAGCTTACTGCAAAGAACTCTGAATCTTCACCCTGTACCCTGACACAACATCGCATGTCATCATGCAAGAGCCGGACCATTTTAACAAACTTTTCCGTACATCCAAGTTTCGTCAGCACAACCCATAAGGCTTCCCGAGGCACTGTCGAAAGCCTTTTCCAGATCAACGAAACAAAGATACAGCGGTTGACCCTGCTCTCGACTTTTCTCTTGAAGCTGGCGGACAGAGAAAATAGCCTCACAAGTGCTTCGATTTGGTCGGAAGCCGAATTGAGCCTCGGGCAGTATGTCTTCTGACAAGGGCATCAAGCGGTTATGCAGAATTCGAGCAAAGACTTTACCAGGAGTACTCAGCAGGAAGATGCCTCTATAAGAATTGCAATCAGATCTGTCACCTTTGTTCTTGTACAGAGAGCAAACACGTGAGACTCGAAAGTCATCCGGTATTTGCTCCGCATCCCACATTTGAACGAAAAGCTTCCAGATCGTTTCATGCAACTTTGCACCCCCGTACTTTAACAGTTCTCCTGGTATATTGTCAATGCCAACCGCTTTTTTGTTCTGTTGTTGTTGAACAGCATCAATGACCTCGCGCAGAGACAGTGGGTCGTCCAGCTTGTTCATCGTGGGGAGAGCTACCATTGATCTAATGTGCGAAATGTCCACAGCTCGGTCAACATTGAGCAAAATATTAAAGTGCTCTCTCCAACGGCTGAGTACATTATGCTTATCGGTAAGCAATTGTGTGCCATCATGCGATCTCATGGGCACTCTTGCTCGAATCGCAGTACCAACAAGTTGACGCACCTCATCATAAAATGCGCCCAGCTGTTTAGTATCAGCAAGCCACTGCATGCGCTCAGCTTTGTTTTGCCACCACTTGTCTTTTATTTCCCGTACGTATCTCCGTAGCTCAGCACCGGATTTCTTGACTTGCTCTGCCTGGCGGTCGTCACGATGTTGCCGTAAGAGAGACCGATGCTTCTGTATGGCCTTGGTCAAAGTTTCGTCATTGTCATCGAACCAATCCTCGTATTTCCTGAGCTTGACACCCAGCGTCTGCGAGGCGGTAGTGACTAGACTGGACGAAAGCTTATACCAGTTAGCCACAGCATCACCATTCTCAACCTCCATCTTCTGAACCACATCACTAACTGCCTGAGCATAAGTCTCGCGTATATCTAGACTTTGTAATTTATCGATATCTAGACGCTTAGGCTTACCCACTTGTGCTCTGCGAGGAGTATGCAGTCGAAGTTTTAGCTTCGTGACGACCAGTCGGTGATCTGAGGAGCAGATCGCATTAGCATCGCGCATGACTCGTGTGACACGCACTTGGGAAATATTTTGTTGTCGAACAATTACGTAGTCTATGAGGTGCCAATGTTTCGACCTTGGATGCATCCATGTGGTCTTATATTTTGCCGGGAGTCTAAACATGGTGTTGGTGATGGCCAGCTCGAATTGAGCACATAGGGATAGAAGGAGTTGTCCATTGCTATTCATATTTCCAACACCATGCCTTCCCAAGACTCTAGGCCACGCTTCAAAGTCACGCCCGACTCTGGCGTTAAAGTCACCCATTAGTAGAACTTGCTCTCTAGGAGGAATCCTAGAGAGGACTTGCGTAACTTCTTCGTAGAAACTGGCCTTGATATCATGATCCTTATCCATTGTTGGCGCATAAACACTAATGACGTTCAAGTAATTGTCCTTGTCCAGATGTAAGCGCAGTGTGGTGACGCGGTCCGAGATGTGCATAGGACACTCCTCCAATTTCGATACTATGATGTTTTTTATTGCGAAACCAACACCAGATCTCCTAGGCTCTGTGGACGGGGTTCCTTTCCAAAAGAAAGTATAACCGCCCTTGCGTTCTACCCTCTCCCCCTCATCAGCCAGGTGCGTCTCACTGAGAGCGGCTATATCCACACCATAGCGTCAGAGTTCTCGGGATACGAGGGCGGTTTTACGTGGAGGAGCCAGGTTGTTTTCACAATCCAGGAGAGTGCGAACATTCCACGCTGCAAAGGTCATATTTCGGGCTTTGTGAGTGCTGTGATTCCAAATATTATTATTTAAGTGCTTTTGACCACGTTTTGAATGATGCAAGGACAGCCGCGGTTACTATCCCCGGAGATGTTGGGTTAAACCTTTTTTAGGACACCTTTTCTAGTCCCTTCCCCGATTGAGGGAAGCAGGGTCTCCCTAAATAGGGCTGCTTCGTCACCCAGGGAGCTGCCGAATTACACTGTTAACCCATTGCAGTGCAAAGCGACCATCTTTCCTGAGCCGCCTGCGTGCAGACATCAGACAAAGCCTGGTTGGCATCACAACCAAACCTCTCTACCTCTGTCCATCGCCGCAGGGCTTTACACAGTCCGTTGTCAGAAGCCAAGTCAATTGCGCAGGAGATATTAAAGTGCACGAGACGTTAAAAACGACAGTGTGCGCGCAAACACAGGTGCACTCTTACCTCTTACCTCCCTGTACCTAATGGAACGGAGTGCCGCTACAATTAGAGAGAAGTAGAGACGTCCCTAGGCGTTAGCGAGGCCCCTAACGCGAACCTAAGCCTTACTATTGCTAGTATTTATGACTGGCCGGGGATGCCAGTCGATGTCAGCGGGAGGCATCCGCACTCATGGAGGTGGGTAGGAAAAAGGGGGAGGGATACTACTGTCACAGGTGAGGGGAGTGTGTCAGCAGCAGCTCGAGCAGTCCGGGGTCGCATACCCGTAGTGAATCAAAGTACAGCTACCGGACAGATAACTGATTTGATCACCCTCTGGACAAGCATTTATAATATTAGTATATATAGATAGATTGCCAGATGGACCAGATGTGAGAGTTGATATTTCCTAATGTGCCAATGTCAATGCGCGGTAATGACCACTTACCAACTGGTGGTCTATTTGCCTTTAAGGCAGATTGCCTTAATTTTGTAACTAAAAAGTACTGCATTTTAAGAAATTTTAAAACAAATGAGTTAGAAGATCCTGACGAAACAGTTAGAATGTAATTTGCAAATATCTAAAAATTATTATATGTGAAAGTCGCTATTGTGATAATTCTTTGTAATCCCATTAACATCAAAAACGGCGATAATGTACAAGCAAACATCGTTTGTTAAATTCGGATAAGATTAATGCAATTTCCGAATATAACGATCGTAATCATTAATTAAACAGAGAACCAATTCTACGAATACATAAAGGCTACATAGGCTATTCCAATCGAACTTCTACCAACTTCTACCGAATCCCGAATTCTTACTTGGTGGTAGAGCTTTGTGCAGGCTCGTCTGGGTAGGTACCACCCACTCATCAGATATTCTACCGCAAAACAGCAGTATCTTGTATTGTTGTGTTCCGGTTTGAAAGGTGAGTGAGCCAGTGTAATTACAGGCACAGGGGACATAGCATCTTAGTTCCCAAGGTTGGCGGCGCATTGGCAATGTAAGCGATGCTTAACATTTCTTACAACGCCATTGTCTATGGGTGTTGGTGACCACTTACTATCAGGTGGCCCATAAGCTCGTCCGCCTACCTATACAATAAAAAAAAGGAAAGAAAAGATCTAAATATTTGTTAATAGTTAGTTACGATTCGATTCGATTGCGAGGAAGTGACAATTTGTTAATAGAACCTTCAGTTGACAACATCGGCAAACGAATTCCGCAATATATTTTTGTATTATATTAAATACTACTCGCGATTTTGATATACTGTCAAACAAACAAAACCGTATATGTTGTTCCTTTTTGAGTTGGCGGTTTGGAACTTATTTCATCACACTATCCCGATACGGGTTCCAAATGAGTACATTCGATCTTATCAGTACATATCGCAAGATAACATGCTATGTATAAAGGTTTTCTTATGCGACTCGAAATACATACGATCTTTGTTCTCCTATTAAAATACTGTGTGACTACACTCGACAATTTGTTAGTTATGTTTTTCATTCACTGTTAATTTAGAATTCCTATTGTCACAGAACTTATACGAAGAAACTAAATGGTTCTTCTTACCAACCATCGTAGAACTTTGTTCGGGCTGTTCTGCTACCAGTTTTTCTAACATCAAAAAGCAGTTGTATTACTGTTTTCTGTTATCAATCGTGATTGATCCAATATAATTACAAGCCCAAATGACGTATCATATGAAATCCAGTGGTTGCCCGCTAACCTGACTCTAGGTACTATTGGTCTTTAGGTTTTTTATGTTTTGCGAAAACGAAGAGTGGTCTTTTTGCCCATACGGCATATTGGCAATATATATGTGTTTTTTTTTTGTTTAAGCTTATGAGGTGCCACTAATTGATTAGTTTTAAAATAATAATAATAATTCATTTAAAATACTTTCAATTAACAAAGATTAAAATTTAACTCAATATAATAATTGTGGCGTAAAACGCTAGCGAGAGTGCCAGTAATTTCCCGTCACAATTACTGTTCTCGATAAATAAACTTCCTGTCGGCGGTGACAGCGGTAAGACAGACTGGGCCTTTAATGTTTTCGATATAGGATTTTTAAGCGTACAAGTATCAGCTATACACTTATTTTCCTCTATGTTTAAGTGGAAAAGGGTAATACAATACCAATATATTTTGTTGTGAACCAAAACATGCGAAGATCACATCCGACGTGTCCTGAAAGAGTTCAGGCGAAGGAACTAGTTATCGTGCTTTCCGAGGCACGGGAGTGTACTAACTTCTATGTTCCAGACTCCGAGCGGTTACTGAAAATCTTCGACAGAAAAACCTAATAACATTTTATTGGGGTATAAACCCACTAGTCACTAGACCAATGAGGCTGTCGATTCAAGTCACTGATTAATATACGTGGAGCAGAATTTGATTAGAGACGTCATGCAGGTTTCCTTACGATATTTTCCGAGACGCAATGAATTATTCACTTCAATTAAACCCAAATGACAATGCTTTTCCTAATTACATATAACGTATAAATTTATCTTGAATAAATTGAACACAATTGAATGGACTAATATATTCAATTATACAAATCACTAACAGTTTACTTAGACGTAATTAAACGTAAATACCAAACTCTGTGAGTGAATCATCGATAATGTCAAATATTACGTTTATTCGTGTTTTATTTGTATAAGAGATAATGTTAGATATAATATCTTACAATATATTATACTCTATAGTAATTTTAGCATCATGATCGATCATTTTGAATCGACTTTTATAGGAGGTTCTCAGTTCGTCTCTATATTTATATATTTTTTATGTATGTTCGGGATTTTTTTATGAAACAATTTTAGTAAAAAACATTCCGTTAGGTTCTTTATAAGGTCATATCGATTTCATTGCAATTGAAGTCTGTTTTAGTTATTATTTGATACTTTAGGCAATTTTTTGCAAACGATAAGTTATGTATTGTTTCATTCTTTTGTATACATACTCAAGTTATAGTTTTAAGCTACAAGAGAAATATAATATGGTTGCCCTTTATTAAACAAATTAAAATTAAATTTGTAACAATGTTTACTCTGTTATTCCCACGATAGCTTTTAACTCGTTATAGAGTTTGCATCAATAATATTGAGTGAGCGTTCCAGGATATCCTTATATTTTACTTTCATACATATATGCATACATATAATACAATTCTTGCTGTATATTTCTTTCTTTTTATTTCATTTAAATAGGCTGACACCACACACATAATTTTAACCAGCCGTTGCATCATCCACCAAAACCGTGCTAAGTTTTGCTGTTTGGCAGTAGAATACGTGACTAGAATGGACAAGATTAGAAACGAGTATATTAGAGGAAGTCTGAAAGTAGCACCAATAGATGCAAAGCTGAAGGATAATAGATTAGCGTTATGTGATGAGGAGAGATGAAAGGCATGTTGCTAGAAGGGTGATGAGTATGAATGTTGATGGATATAGGGGACGGGGCAGGCCGAAGAAAGTGTGGATGGATTGCGTAAGAAAGGATATGTGTATGAAAGGTGTAAGTACTGAGATGACGAATGACAGAAAGAAATGGAAGAAAAATACATGTTGTACCGACCCCACGTAGTGACATAAGGGCAGGTAGAAGAAGAAGAAGTTTGCGGACGAGCATCGGCCCCCTGAAAGTATGTGGTCACCAACGCCGATAGACATTGGCATTGTAAGAAATGTTAACCATCGCTTACATCGCCGATGCGCCACGAACCTAGGGAACTAAAATTTTATGCCCCTTGTGCCAGTAATTACACTGGCTCACTCACCCTTCCAACCGGAACACAACAATGCCAAGTACTGTTGTTTTGCGGTAGAATATTTGATGTGGGTGGTACCTACTCAGACGAGCTATTAATACTTTGTCAATTATCTACCTTAATATGTTGTTAAGGCTGGTCTTAATGGTATGGAGTCAATTTATGATGGGATCAACTCTACGCCACATTACGCTATGCCCCACGAAAAGCGGGGCGAAACTACGCGAAGCAACTAGTTCGATAAAATACCTTAGTTACCCACGAGTTAGCTCAAGTATGATTACTGTTTTATACGTTCATGTTGAAATTCATTCATATTCCATGTTTATATAATAGCAATAAAATTTGCTTAGTATTCTGTATTGTTTCGAAACAAGAACATTAACTAAAATGTTGAAGCTTGATTTCCTTTGGATAATGTCTTTGAGAAATAAATCGTCTGCTGTGTGGTCAATTTAAATGCTTAAGAATTGATTATCTACATTAATTTTCATATGGCGTAGTAATAATAGCTTTCTGGTAATTTTTTTGGTATGAAAACAAAATAAACGAATTTTTATTACTTAATATTAATTGAAAACTGATGCTCAACAAAAACGAAAGAGAAATTTAAGATGGCAGATAAAACCTAAATAAATAAAGCCCTACCTACATTAACAAAAAATATATTTTTATTGTGGGAACAAATATTATTTTTAGATCTTTTATATAACTAATTTTATCGCTAACGAGGTCACAAATCGGAGTCACTTGAAGATACGTATCATTATTACTTGAATAAGTACCTACTAGCTTAAGCTATCTATGTAAAAATTACCCGTCTAGCTATTGTCATGTTAATAAAGCTGCAGATCCGAGGGACCTAAGTTGAAATCCCTCAATCACAATAAAAATTTAGTGATAATATTGTATAAACTCTTACGGCCACGTACGTTGCTTAGCCGCTGTTAAGTTAAACAATGCTTTCACTCTTTCTGTCATTATTGATTTGACATTCGAAAGAAGACACAGCCATGTTACTAAGTAAAGCGTTAGTTCTTATATTACGACTCAATATTGTTGTATATGTAACTTGTATTGTTAGATATTAAATAGGAACTATAATAACATCGAAAGAGACTATTTCAACAACAACGTTTTGAAACATAACGTCTTAAAATATTAAAGTATGAAACGTGACTTAAAAACATTAAGTCTTAAAATCAAGTCCGTGCTTCTGAGTCGAGAAAAAAAAATAAAAAACTTAAACGAACGGATAAGAATTTTCACGAAAATATTTTGAAATTAACGACGCGCAGTACGAAATATTTAAATTATCGTCGCAAAATTGTTGCCGTAGCGAAAATACGAATTACCATCGCGACGGATTTTTTGCCACAACGTATTCGCAAAAGTAATATCGATTTTAGCAAAACTTTGTTACGACATCAGCATTACTTAGCATTGAACCTCAAGTTAAGACTCTCACTCAGAGCACTTAGCCAACGCATTACTGTTCGCATAAGGCATCTGGCATACTATGATGTACGTAATAAAACTTATATATTTCATTTCCTTGTAAAAAAGAAATACTTTCGTCCTTATCTGTTTATTTTAAGTAAAAAGGTCAGTTTTAAATGAAATTCAAAATGTTATCGAACATTTTTCATAGTTTTTGAATTTACAAAAATATCTAAATATTTGTTATTGATTTATATGACCAATTAAAATCTTCAAAATATGATAATTAAAAGATTTTTATAATACAAATCAATTTATCGTCCCTCATGATATCGTGGACAAAGCGCCGTCTTAGTCCTTGCTCTTGGGCATACTGTATTAGAGCTCTACTGAAAAAATTGGTAACATTTGGTTTATATATTTCGTATATCCACCCAGAACTTGACTTTAAACATAAGATATTTTTTTATGTAAGAGGGGGCAAACGAGCCGGAGGCTCATTTGATGGAAAGTGACTACCACCGCCCATGGACACCTGCAACATCCGAGGACTTGCAGGTGCGTTGCCAGCCTTGGAGGAAAGAGTACACTCTCTTCTTGAAGGTTGTAATGGCATATCGGTTCGGAAAAGTCGCCGACGAAAGCTGGTTTCACAAAGTCATTATGCGAGGCAGAAAAAGCCTTAAGAAACGCACTGTTGTGGATTTCCAGACATCGAGGTGATGGGGATGGAATTTTGAGTTCTGACGCGTTGTCCAGTGGTGAAATTCAGCTGCCGGGACTAATCCAAACAACTCCTCAGAACACGATATATGCGATAGAGGATGCAGACTGACCCAACATCTCTACGCAAATCTAAAGGTTAAAACCGGTCGGTAATAGCTTGATCGTCGACAATTCGAACTGCTCTACGTTGAATGCGGTCAAAAGGAAGAAGCTGGTACTGGGGAGCTCCCGCCCAGAGGTGAGAGCAGTACTCCATGTGGGGCCGAATTTGCGCCTTGTAAAGCTTAAGGCGATGGTCCGACGTGAAGTACCGTCTCACCTTGTTGAGCACTCCAAGCTTTTTAGAAGCCAATTTGGCTTTAACTTCCAATTGACCGCGGAACTGAACAGTTTTAAATATAAATTTATAGGCATTATTGTATATTATTATAAAATCTCCTTTGTTTTGTTTTTAATTCGAAGTACCTAACTACAAATATATCGTTTTAAAACGCATTTTGTAACTTGTAAATTGTCTCACAGAAAGGCATACGTTCGTTGAACTAGCCCGCATTACAATTGTATTTTTACCAATGTCAGGGGTAATTCACTTATCTCTACAATATCGAATGTAATCGTAGGTAGCGTATCTAAGGCGGTACATTCGTATCACTATGCGAACTACTCATGTGTTCACCGCTCTATTTACGGATACAATATAATATTATACCAATCTATAATATTATTATAAACGCCTGTCTGTTTGTTACGCTTTCAGGGCTTGACCATAGAATTGGATGAAAGTTAGTATGAAGCAAGGTTGATCCCCAAGGAACGACATAGACTACTTTTTTATACCTAGAGATTTTCCTACCCACTGACGCGAAGCAGCGGGTTGAAACTAGTATAAATAAACTATTATATTTAAATATAAATGTAGCAAGTACGTTTGCTTATGTATAACTTACATTAGAGATAGTATTTTTATGTACTCATCTTTTCTAACACCAAAATAACAATGTAAGTAAAAATAAGCAACAGGATATAAATGTCCCACAGTTGGGCTAACGAAGGCTTGGAGATTATTCTACCGTGATTTTCTAGTCCATGAAATATAAACACGAATAAGGCTAAAACACAGTTGTACTTGCCCGGATTTGAACCGACAATATTCAGATTTACATGTTCTACCCAATGAGTTCGATGAATTTAAATAATTATAATGATTATTATATTTTTATAAGTTTTAGTTTAAAAGGTCAGTGTAATATCGGGGACGAGCGGTCTAACATTTAAGTTGCTAATTGCTATTGTTGGCGGAACATTTACGGTGTACCTAAATGGGAGTTAATTATTCATACAGTGCCTATATAGGATGTGGTCACTACTCACTATCAAAATATGGCCTTTTCCCCTATCAGCCTTACTGTTATACCTAAATTTAGCCTTACCTATATTGTAGCTGTATGTATGTACATATTTCAAACGAGCAATGTAAAATAAAATGTATTAAGTATATATATTTGCTTTTTACGATAAATCACAATTAAATATAATGAATACAATTATATTATTTCTTTCATAGATTAACATAATTCAAAAAAGTTATTCATTATAACTCGTTTTAGTAAATAATAATATATGTACGAACTTATATAAGTACGAAATTATACTAAACTTTACTTTAAAAATAACTTATTTATATAGGTATTTATTAAGAAAGAAAAACAGATTATTGTAGACCTATAATAATATAACTTTTATTTTATTTTCGAAACTAAATAAAAGTTAATTTAAAAAAATTACAATATTTATGTTGCTCACAAATTAATTTCCGCAGTACGAATGTAGTACGTAACTGCTTGCTTACGCTATCAAGACGAACATAATTTAGGATGTAATATATTTATTTTATACCGCGTCTAAAACTATTAAAACGTGGGGTGTAAAGAGATTGTGATTGAAATTTAGAAGTTAAAATCTTCTTAAAACTTTTTTATACTATTTTAATTAAAAAGTAAATAATAAATCAACTTTAAAACACTTATTATATCAGCAATATAATTTAAATATTCCACGCCTGTTAAAATATACGAAATGATATTCTTAATTGGTCAAGCCTAAAGTAGCGCATTTGGCAATTTCCACGCGAAATCATATTACGCTCGTAAATATGATGAGCCTGAACTTATGTTTACGTATAATCACGTGGCCGCTCACCGGGCCGAGATTCTCGAAGCCGTGGCGGAGGGCGACCTCGTGGGCTTCCTCGTGGCCGAGAGACCTCTTGAACCGCACCAGGAACGAATTGGTGAAGACTTCGCGGGACGCAGCCGCGGCAATCAGCACCGTCGCAGCGAAACATTGCAGCCACATGATCGCGATGTGGCCACGGGCGGCTGACTGAAGCCGAACTTCCAATGACGTCACCATATATCGACCCGGGAACCACGCATGCGCGAAACTCCCAAAGCCTCAAGCCTTTTCACAGATTATAAAAGGACTCATGAGCATTGTTGGTGGATGTAACAACCTACATTCGTGATCTCATCAAAGTTGACCTTATTTTTAGCAAAAGGCTAAAAGTTAAATATTTTCCTAGAACTTACGAAACTTACAAACTTAGAACTCACACGCGTTGATATTGGAAACTACCATTAAATCCAATCTTAAACGTCATAATTACCATGACAATATCATAATAATACTGAAATACCAGTTCCAAAGTTAAACATGATATCTACAGCTGTATAAACTATCCAATTAATCTGCAAAACACCTTTACGATCACGTACCGGCTTCGGTCCGTAAATTAAATCTATAAAATTTCAGATCTACTTTTCGTTGCGAAATTTAATTAGACGCGAAATTACGTACTCAATGGCTAGTACGGGCGTAAACTTGTCCATACTCTTATATTTATCTTTTTTAAGCAAACAAACGCAAGGAAATCTCTTAGAGGGCAAAATAGTTCAGGGGGATTATGTGAAAATTATAAATTATCCTCATGCAGTTTACTTAGAAATACAAAGTAAAGATCAATCAACGCATATTTGTGGATCATCTGTACTGAACCAGTATTATCTGGTTTCAGTGGCACACTGTTTTAATACTGTAGGAAAAAATGGCAAAATAATTGCATTCGCTGGACATGAAAATATAAAAAAGGTAATTGTGATGTAGTTTTTTAGAAATATAATAATTCGAAATCAGAAAAACTCATAATGAGACTACTTAATTGGGTGGAATATGAATAACAACAATTACCATATTTTGTAGGCGAATGTGGTAAGAAAGAATATTATACCAATAGTCCACAATAAATTTGATGTTTCTAAAGTTGAAAATGATATTGCTTTATTATTGCTAAATAAAAAATTGCCATTGGGGAGACGCACTCAGAGAATTATAATAATGAAGAATTTTCCTCCGAGGACTGAAGGTTCTGTAGCGGGATGGGGAGTGATTAATGTACGTATTATGAATAATATAGATAAGCATTATTTTCTTCTATAGTTTTCCATCAAATAATCAGAATACGCATTGTGTTTGCGTAGACTTGTTCAGTTATCTGAACAAGTAACCTTTATAGGTTAGGTAGGCCCAAAGATCCAGTTCGCACGAGCCGAATATCAGGTTTCGTTTTTATCATGTATGATAATAAAAATCAATGAAACACTCCTCATAAATTAGAAAAGCGGGCGAAAGTCTAATTACTTTGTAGAAATCCTCAGTTGCAATAAAATACCTGTTTAACTGTAGAAAATAATTGGATGAAGAATTTCTGATTAAACTAAAGAAATCATATGCATATAAGTATACATATGGGCGCTGTTAAAGCTGTAATACTGCAGTTCATGCAGTTAGTTTATGAGTACCTATTAAATTTTATTTCGTTATCACCTTTTAATTTCGTATACATACGTGGGCTTCCCAAGACCTATTATTTCACGGACCAAGCTGCGCCAACTCGTAATTACAATTAACTTCACAGCCTGTGTAATTTGGCCACCTATAGACTTAAATTTTTGTTTTCATAGGATTTCACCGACGAAGAATCACTTTTACTAAAATCTGTAACGCAGACCCTCAAACCCAGAAATTATTGCAACGTTTTAAAATTAGGACCAGGGATGTTTTGCGCTGGTAGTATGCAAACTTCTGACCCGAGACCGGCTGCGTGAGTTGCATAATTTAATACATCAATAATCTAGAAAACTACAAAAAAATCTGCAATCTCAAGGATGCTTATCAATAAATCAATGAAGTCTAAATGTTGGCGCTGAAGACGAGCTAGAACAAAGAATTACCATAGCGCCTCTTGTCCAAAATGAAATTAATAAACGATACCTATATAGTGAATATATAATATAGTGTATAATGTATAATGATTCCAATATATATATGTAGTATATTTTTCTTTGACCGGATGAAAATTTTCGTGCCATATTTCTTCCCCTATATTTCCACGGGTCGATATATGCTTATTTGCCTGTGTACCGTGAAAGCCGGAATTGTGTACCACGAAATTTAACGCGGAATTCAGTCCTGAATATTATTTTCATAACACTAAAAGGGTTAATATAAATCTAAAAAGAACGTGAATCGTTGCGGCCTGTTTGTACAGGCGAGAAAAAGATAATATCAGCAACAAATGTTTGTTATTATAATTGATTATTATTTTTTACACAATATAAAGCACCTTTTCAGCGTAGAAATGAACAAAATTAAAAAAAAAAAACTTATATCAATTCTCATCTAAACATCGACTTTCTATTAACTATGGTAATATTCATTTTATAATTCTTTCTTTTATATATATTTTTTTTTATTTTGTAAAATATCTGACAATAATAGCTATTTATTTCGCATATATATTACTTTAAAATTTTTAATGATTATACTCAAAATTTTAAATAAAACACAAATTTTAAAATATCTAATTACTGTTTCCTCCATGTTCTTAACATAAACTAAGAGAAATCTTTTATTTTCAGTGGTGATTCTGGCAGTGGATTGGTTACAAAAAACTATCAATTAATAGGACTTTTATCTTACAAAGTGGCTAAATATCCAGCGCTGCCTGTTTACACCAATGTCTCATACTACTATAACTGGATTACATATAAGACTAGATCTACATTTTGTACTCAGAAGATAAAACTGTATTCTAATAATCTCATTTTTTTTTAGTTCAACTTGCTAGCTACATATTAATTTGAATATTAACAGTAACAAAATTGACGAGAAATATTATGTAAGAAATATTATAACATCTTTCAGAAATCATTATTTCCTTAAGTAATTGAATAAAATTATATTCATAACACAATATTTGCAATTATACGGTTATAGACATTTATTTATAATCATAATCAATTGTGTCACATCCATGTGTATATGCTAGTTCTGGGTTACAAGAAAAGAAAAACATATAAAAATTTAACTTGCATATATTATACCCATAACAATTAATAAGCCTAGTTATTTATTACAATAAATAGTTAATCTGTAGTAGGTGATGCACTGGGGGTTGGGGCTGCCGATGTACAGTCACTTTCCATAGCATGTGATGGAGGATGTTCTAAGATATTATCAATTAAACCAAAGGCTTTAGCTTCAGTTGGCGACATGAAATAATCACGTTCCATCGAACTTTGCACTTTTTCTTTAGCTAACCCTGTATGACGAACATAAAGGTTATTAATTTGAGATTTTAATTTTAATATTTCCTCTGCCTGTATTTGAATATCTGTCGCTTGTCCTCTGACACCCCCTGATGGTTGGTGAATCATTATACGTGAATTGGGCAATGCGTGTCGCATACCTGGAGCTCCAGCAGCTAAAAGTAGGGAAGCCATACTACAAGCTTGTCCGACACACCAAGTAGCCACTGGTGGTGATATATATTGCATAGTATCGTATATACCAAGACCAGATGTCACATTACCACCTGGCGAGTTGATGTAGAGATGCACAGGTTTTTTACTAGATTCAGATTGAAGAAATAGCAATTGAGCAACAACTAAGGAACTAATGTCATCATTTATCGGTCCCATGAGACAAATTATACGCTCACGGAGTAATCTCGAATAGATGTCATAAGCACGCTCTCCTCTGCCAGTCTGTTCCACGACTATCGGTATCATGCCAAGCCTTGCCGGTTGCGTAGTACTTATTGTTCGTTGAAGGTTTATCATTGAAATTTGAGCGCATCTTACAGATCTAGAAAGTTGGCGAAAGTAATTAAGCGTCATATTTTGTTTTTTAACGTCACCTTGTTAAGCCGCCTATGAATTCTGGTTGTATATCAAAGTAAATCGTAAAATAAACTGTTGTATATTATATTCGCTTCATATCTATTTACATTAACTTTCTGTTTAAGTGGAAAAAATATCGTAAATCGTAATGACGTTTTCAAATGTCACGAAATAATTATTGACAAATGTCAGTTTTCAGCTAATAACCTTCACCTGACAATCTTAATTTAAACATTGACGTTTAAATCAAGTTTAAAAACAACGACTCTTCTATTTATTAGGTTTTTAGACGTCGGCGAAAATTAATTGCTTTTTTTATCAATTCTTTGTTGAATGAATAAAACCGTGTTAAAATTTTTATTCTTTAATCGTGCTTTTAAAATTTGAGTTTTATTACAATTACAGTAATAGTTACCACATTTTATTTTTACACAATTTCAAATTATAATATTAACTCTTAATCAATGTAATAATCTTGTTGACCTTTAATCTTATTACTAAGTTGCAATCTACTAAAATGTTGTGTACAATATATTAACCCGGCGAGCATGAGATAAAAAAAGGTTACATAAATAATGTGGCAGGGTACGACATACCCATAATTTGATGTAACATAATTTGTGTTCTTATTATTATTTTCTTAATTGTGATTATTTAATTTTTTAAAACAATGGATTTTTAATGGAATTCAATTAAAGAAGTTTTTAATTATGAAACAATTTATTATTTATTAAATTTCTACTTAGCCTTACTAATTATAGGAACAAAAACTTAGAGATCTACTAAAATCAAAAATTTAACAAAAAATACTTTTCTTTGGAATGTAAAACAACTTAAAACTGAAAGATAATGAGATCCTTTTCTTTATAAGACTTAAAAAAAATTTTTTTGACATGAGATATCGTTAAAGACTACTGTCGAGATCAACACAATTTTCGCAAATAAATTTTGCATGCTCCATACATATGGGCTTGGCACAAGCATTGCAGGAATGCTTCGTTTTTCTATCTTTCTTGTATGGGCAATCCTGACATCTGACATATCGTCCAGGAACATTCACATGTCTAGGTGATGGTTCACCTAGCTGTTTCTCGATTCTTTGGCGGAGGTAGGTCGGAATATTTTTTTTTTTATTTCTCGAATGTAGGTGTTCATAAATCATTGATAGGCCCAAATTACGAATGAATTCTGTTCTCTTGATAGATACTTTATTATTTACTCGAAAAATAATGCAAGCATTTATAGCTGCCATGTTCAAGACACCATAAAATAAAGTCATAGGCCATCGTTTACTGTTGCGAGAAACGTTGTAACTGGCACTCAATTCATCAACGACATCAACGCCACCTTTGGTCGAATTATAAAATGTTATAATTTCCGGTTTTTGTTTCTCTCCTGTAGATTTATCTATTGAATTATCATGGTGCATGGTGGACATGACAACAACTACCTTGTTCTTTTTTGGTGCATAGGAAACGAGTGTGATATCTTTTTGAAACCCAAAGACTGAACTATTAGGTTGTCTGTTAGTTCTAATGAAAGATTCAGGAATCTGTCTCTTGTTTTTTCGTACAGTTCCAACAGATGTGAGTCGATACTCATTTAGTAGATGCAGCATTATTTCATATCCGGTGAACCAATTATCGAAGGTCACGTTGCGGTGTGATCGTGCAACTGGTTGAATGAGTCTCTCCACTACTTCAAAGGGCTTATTACTGACTGCATATGGTCCCGACGGTTGTTTTCCTGCGTAAACTTCCAAATTCAAAACGTAGAAGCTTTTTGCATCGACTAGACTCAAAATCTTTATACCGTACTTAGCTGGTTTATTTGGAATATAGACACGAAACAGGCATCGACCTCTAAAGGATAACAGCATCTCGTCAATAGTCAGAAACTCGCTTGGAGAGTACGCCTTCTGACAGCATTGAACAAACTGGTCAAATATGCTTCTGAAAGCTGCCATATTATCCTTTTGCTTGCGCGCATCTCTCGTAGATTTGTTATCAAAACGAATATTACTTTGGAGAAACTGAAATCTCTGAAGTGACATAGTGGTGCGAAATATATCAACGCCAGTTCCATCAGTTCGCCAAAGATCTTTCAAACTCTGTCGATTAGATTTGATAACACCAGCTAAGTACAATAAGCCAATAAATGCTTTCAATTCACATAAAGTGGTTTTTTGCATGTAGAAAGAAGCATTAGCACTAACATTATTAGCAGCACTTTTAGTTTGTCTATGGCGAATTGACGAATTAGTGTGAATCAGTATTTCTTGTAGCATATCTAAAGTGACAAAATTATTCCAGCATTCATACTCTGTGGCAGCATTCCTTGCAATATTTTTTACTTGAGCATGCTCGGTTACGATGTTTTCTGAACGGAGTCTTACGTTTGGACGTTGACAATTTTTATACCACTTGGTACCATCTTTAGATGTATAAAAAGAGCCACCTACTTGTCGGGAAGCTGAAAGCCTCTGTCTGACTAGAGACAATGGTAAATCGTCATCTGGGTCGTTATCCGACTTATTTTCCACAACTTCTTCCTGCCTGGAGTTGGATGGAACATCGACAGAATTTTCGCCCTCTTCCTCCGTGTCATAATTAACTTCATGCTCACTACAGTGATCGGTTTCATCTTCTGAACTGGATTCATCTGAATAATCACTTAGTTCCTCCTCTAACATGGCACGAACTCGCTGTTCTTGTCTTTCAATATCCATTTTTAAAAAACTGTAAAGTAAATCATAAAATAACAATGTATTAAATAAAAAGCTTATAAATCGGTTAAAATTCATCATTAAAAAAATTACATAAAAAAAATACGACAAAAATGATGTAGGGTATAACATACCCGAAACAGGTTTGCACACGAATATCCCGGTCGGTGTCCCGAGCCACACTGCGCTCACGCCACTATCCCCTCCCTCACGACCCCGTCGCCAGCTACTGAGCGAGTTAGTGTTGTCGGACGATGATTTTAAAAAATATACAATTTTTAAATTTTATCAGGGTATGAGATGCCCTGGCTCATGCTCGCCGGGTTAATATTCTCAGTAACAAAAACGATAACATAGCCTTGCAGGCTGATGACATATTTACTAGTTGTTTTAAACAAGCTTATTCAAATATCAAATAATACAACAAATCGTATTTATTACCTAAACCTTTTACCAATATATTATATGGCCCTTATCCACCACCATGTATGGAAATAATAGTTGTTATAAGTAAAGCTGATTATTTATATGTATACTTAATTATCAACCTAGTTTTCATTTTATTATATTATGTAATAATAATGAATATAAGAATCAATACTTTATTCCAACAAATAGGTGTGTTTGATAATAAATATAATCACCATTGACAAAATAAGACAACATTATGAAAATAAAAATCACATCACATTATATTTAGCTACATGAAAAAAAACATAATTGGAATATATATCACATAATGCACACATAATTTAGGTATTCAGCTTATACTGTCTCAACATTTATTCTGAGCTTGTCTTCTTCTCAACTTCATTAATGCTTCCTGTCTTTTTTTTTCAATAAGTAACTTTATATTATCTGTACTAGGTTTATTTTGTTGCATGTTTATCTCTGCATTCTGTTTAGTATCTAGAGAAGTTTTAACAGTTGGTACTTTCATCTGGAAAATTGGTTTTTTAGGGACAAATTTATTTTGTGATGTTTGGCTTGGATTTATTGGCTGGGAAGGTGTGAAAGGCAAGACCCTTTTAGCAAGAAGTCTATCTCTAGCTTGTTGATGTTTCTTTTTTATCTCTTCAGGTGTGCATCGTATTGGTGAATCTCCTGGAACTGAGAAAAAAAATAAAAATATAAGTTTATATTATATAATTAGTATTGCATATGTTACCGGCCAAACCCGATTTCAGGACTAACTAGTTTTGCCTAGGCTGAATTAGTTCTTCCTATATGCGATAGGATTAACTAGTATAGCCTAGTCCAAACAAATTTGTCCTAAGCCTAAGGACAAATTAGCTTGGACTAGCCTAAACTGATTTATCCTAGGCTATACTAGTTAATCCTATCGCGTATAGAAAGAACTAATTTAGCCTAGGGAAAACTAGTTTGTCCTGAAATCGGGTTTGGCCGGTAACACATACATTAAGTAGATGTAAATAAATACCTATTTTTTCATTGCTTTTATTGAATGGCATTGAACTGTATCTACCAAAGACCATTCCACTTGTTGAAGGTTTGTTAGTTTCATCAACAGATGGAGATTCTGGCATAGAATTATGTCTTCCAAAAATTGTTTTTGATGATGGACTAGCATCACTTATTGCATCTTTAAATGACCAATTTGTTTCAATTTTCACAGAGGTTGTGTTTCTTGTAGGTTCATTCTTAATAGGGATTTGTGATAGCATCTCCAATGTACTATCATTTAAATTGCCCAGTAAATTGTCAAAGGAATCATTATTTACTAAAGGAGATTCAATTTTTTTAACCTTAGTAAAACTGGGCGAGTCTAATTTAATATTACTCAATATGGCATCCATAGAATCTTGGTCTATATTTGCTTGTAAACACGGCTTTAAATTATTTTTATTAATAGGGTCAAGTCGAGGCCTTTTAGCTTGAATAGTTTCACAATTTAAAATATTTTCTTCAACCACTTGACTTGCTTTTAATAAATATTCATTCATAGAATCATCAGATTCTAATCCACTTTCAGATTCTGGTTTTATAAATTTAGAGCTTAGTACATTTTTCCTTAAACATCGGTTTTTACTCTTTAACCCACTTCTGGGTGAACTATCGCTACAATCACTAAATATATCTTCTTCAGACTGAGGCTTTTCTACTGGCTTAGCTGTTGACTTATCAACAAGCTTATGCACATTATGATTTAATTCAACAAGTTCCTGAAACAATTCTATTTTTTTCTGTGAAGGTTTAACAGTTCTACGTGTCGGTGCAGGTTTCTCTACATATTTAGGTCGTTCAGATTTTTTATTTCTTCTACTAACTGGTGTTGTGTTTCTAAATTTTGATTTAGTTGCTCCAGACTTTGGTGTGTAAAAATTCCAAACAACGTCTGTTTCACCCTCTGCTCCATCCTGTGTACACAAAAATGGCACAGGGCTGGATGCGTCTGAATCGTATATCGAATCACTATCTCTTGACGGTGAATCTAATCGGTGTTCCGGCGTAGAACATGATAGAACTGAAAATAGCGCATGCAAAATGTTGTTATAGTAAAATATAATTATAAGCTATAACAATTTCGCAAGAATAATTGAAAAAAATACCTTTATTTTTACTTTTCACGACCATTTCCTTCGGTTTTATTTCTTTGTTGCTCATGTATACGAACTTTGCCACAAAAAATCATAATACGTCTTAACTTTATAGCAACAAGGTGCTTTCTACATTTCCTAATATAATTTAGTTTTGTGAATAAATTGAAATATTAAGTAAATTAAATATTATCGTTGATAAAGAGCCACTTGACACATTATTATTGCCTGACATTTGTCTTGTTGACTTGTTGTCAATATAAAGATTGAGTTGCCACCTGCTTAAATAGAATTTCCCTAAAATGCAATATAAAAAAAAGGAATCTATGAATGTGAAACTTTGAATGTAAATGAATTTTATCATAAATATTTTAAAAATAACTTTTATTTACATTAAAGCCTTAAATTATTCAAAAAATAAATTTATGTAATTGTGAAAATCTAACTGAAGGCACATTTATTATTATTATTCCTCAATTATTAAAGAACTTTACTTAAGTATTAATACAATATGTTTTGTTTCTATATATTATTATTAAGTTAATTTATTTATATTAATTATGTACATAGTTTTTTTTAGAGTACTCATTCTCATATTTAGATGTGCATACTAGGGTAAGCAATTAAGTTGCTATATATTTAGGATATGAAATATGACATTAATTTAGGTGATTTAAAATAATTAATAGATTGAAGTAATAACATACGTTTGATAATGAATGATACCGAAAACTGACCATCATAATTGCCTATGCTGAATTGTGTCAGATTCAAATCTGTCAGCTGCTTTTATTAATATTATTTTGATTTATAATTTAGAATAGCTATACATATTTTTTTTCATCATTTCAATTTTTTCTTTGGTGGTAGAGCTTTGTGCAAGCTCATCTGTGTAGGTACCACCACTCATCAGCACCACTCACCACCCACCACTCACCACCACTCATCAGACATTCTACGGCAAAACAGCAGTACATTGTACTGTTGTGTTCCGGTTTGAAGGGTGAGTAAGCCAGTGTAATTACAGGCACATACACATAACATCATAGTGACCAAGGTTGGTGGCGCATTGGCGATGTAAGCGATGGTTAACATTTCTTAAAATGTCATTGTCTATAGGCGTTGGCTTACCATCAGGTGGCCTATAAGCTCGTCCTACATTTTTTCCATCATTATAGATTATTAACAAAAAATATCCCTTAAAAATAATTTTAAATTATGGTTACTCTATTTTGTCCTAATCTGTTCTCGCTATACTCTTCACATATTGTAGTGCTTTACTGCTCTTTCTGCTATAGCTATTAGCTATACAAACGGGCCAACGGGGACGGCCAACAGACAACACCAAATACCAATGAGCTTACGCTAGTCGTATGTCATCCGCCGTATGAAGTAGATGTTTGAGGTTTTTTGACAACTTTTACGCGATGCGCCATCGAGAGAGATAAAGTGACAATATAGTGCAAAGTGAAATTATAATTTATAAAAATGCTCGCGGACGGTGAAATTGTTGGTGACGGATCATGGAACCTCACGATCTATGTTACGGACTTGAACGAGAAGCGTACTATGGTCGTGAAGGGAGATATGCACATCGGTGGGGTTATGCTCAAGTTGACGGAGAGCTTCGGTAAGCTATCATTTGTCGATTAGTTTGTTTGACTGCAAATTTGTAATACATTTATAATTTTGTTCAGTTGGTGTCATCGCTGAGTCACCTTGTAATGTAAAAATAAGAATGAGTATTGCTTACAAGCCCATCCAAATTATGTTTTATATTAATAATCTTTTAATTAAAAAAAAAAATTATATGAAATCGTTTAACTACTATAAAGATCTACAATAGCATTATAAAGTCCTGCTCAGTTTTATTTATACTGCAGTTCACATGCAACTGCAACTTATAAACTTGAAATCATTTAATAAATCAACCCTTGACTATTCCGCTGAACACTGTGATGATAATTAGTAAAAAGGATTATCCTTGTAAGCATATATCATGACTTGGCTAAACTTTTAAGTTTAATTACTAGTATACATACATACATACGATCAAAAGTTAAATTTGGAACTATACTCACAAAGAAATTAGAGCAGTTACATCATCTTACAAATGAAACTATTATTATCAGTTCTTTATTTGAAGGTAATTTTACAATATCTTCTTTTATTGACCAAAACAAGTTTGATAATAACTTATTCTAATAAGCTTATCTTATTATTAAACAAACATGACCATAGACAAACTAGCAAAGATAAGCTAGAACTAATAATGTGATTGAGTGAATTAAAAAATAATTAATATAAATAACCTTTGAAACCCTCTTATTTACTAATATCATTTGATAATCTATTTTTATATATTTTTGTTTAAATTATAAATTGTGTATTAACAGTTATTTTATCTGCCTAGAATATAATGTATATTTAATGTAATGGGATTTTAAAGAAAAATTTACAATATAAAGTAAGTAGTTATGTTTTTCAGGTAAAATTTCATTGTAGAATAACACATTAACAAAAATATTTTTTAAAACTGTTAACCTAATTTTAAGAATGATTTTATGTATCCAGTAGCTTGATGTTTTAGTAATTTACAGCTTTTCCATTTATTCCAATAGATTTCATTGGGTAGTGGAAAGTTTAATTTTAGCAATGATGCTGCTGTTAAAATTTTAATTACTAGTAGATGTTGAGTTGATATGCCATAAACCGTCGAACTTTAAAAATAAGCTGTGCTGTGCAGTGCAGTGCAGCTGTGCCTGTAATGAGATCAGGAGACTTTTTTTTATAATAAAGCCCGGTTAGTTAAGTCTGTCACACTAAAAGCCCATCAATTATGAAGTTTCTATAAAACACGTAAAATATTATTTGACCTCTTTGAAGTATTACAAAACTTATTTATCAAAAACATTTTTTCTAAATGTCAAGATTAGGCCCACAGGCTGGCTACCTAACAAATGTTTTCGAGAATTTTTTAAATTTGCATTTTATCAGCATTCATTACTTCTGAGTAGTTGAGTTCATAACAGGTTTTGATAATAAAAGCAGTACTTGATTCGCGAGGTTAGGGGAGTTGATAATTTGTGCGAGTGAGAGGCAAGATGCGCGTACGCTGGCACGCGTCCTTCGCGAACGATATGTTATGCGAAGCGAGTTTTTTAAATCAGTCAGCCTGAGGTGAGCTACCGATGTTTATCACATATGGTAAAATACACTAAATGAAAACTATACTTCTATTTATAATATACAATTTTGTGACATACTTTGAGCTATATTTAATACGTACGTACGTTCATTATAAAATAGGAGAGATTTCTGGATATACTTTACTAGAATTTATTTAAAATTTTGCGTTTATAAGCCATTTTTATAGTACGGTTTATAGTTATCGAAATGTAAACAAAATAAATTGAATATTTTAGTGTGACCATAAAATTTGCACCTACGCAAATAGTATGGGATAACTTTCAAAATGGCGGTTGATATTCGCCCACTGTTATCCAATAGTATGAATTATTCATTATCTATTCAATGAATAATATTATAATGTAAATTGTATTGTGTACGCGCGATAAATAAGTATGAACTCACTAAGACGAAAACAACAAGACTTATCGTAAGTGTGAAAATCACTAAAAAAATAAAAGCAAATCACTTAGAACTCACAAAAATAACATGAGTGTAATTACAGTTGTATATTTTATATACCGCACCTCATCGTAAATATGCAACATTCTTTCGATGCAATCAATTCTGTCTTTAAACCATGATCTTAATTGAAGAGAAAGGAAATTGAGTGATCTATGAAACTATGTTGCAAAACCTGGTTTCACCTGCATAATCACGCCTTAATTGTATGCTACTTGAACAGGTTAAATGCATATTCCACTTAAATACCACTCTTTATGACAAAAAAGGGTATGAATTAAACAGCATACCGTGGAAAATTCTCACTAAAGAGCACATGTATAAATAGCATAGAGGCTGTTAATGTAAATGATTTTCATTTTCAAAATATTAATTATGTGCACGAATAATATTTATAAATGCGATGCGTAACTCTGACTATATCTCTGTCTGTCACGGCTAAACCACTGAACAGATATTGATGATATTAGGTAGTATGAAGCAAACTTGGACCTCAAAGAATTCTCAACGTCTGTCTTTCCTAGGGAGCCCTAGAACTATGACGTGGGTGGAGTCGCAGCGAAAGCTAGTATCATATTTTAAATGATTTCAAACATTTCTTAATTATTTCAAGCAAATTAATTAACTAGTCATTAAGTAGTTAAGAATTACATAAACAGACATTCTTTAGATAACAATATGATATTGTATCTATATTTGCGTTAAAATTAGATAAAGTTTCTATTTAAAAAGCTAATTTATTTCTAATGGCATTGAAATATTCAAATAGTGGTTGAAAATAAATATATATTCCCCTCTGCGATATCACTCAACCGAGTGTTGCAATTTGTGAAGACGTCTTTCAAGTAGTTGATATCATTTACGCTGCGTACGCGCATATACCGAGAAGCCGCCATGTTGTCGTTTGTTTCCGGCGCCTCTTCCCCGCCAGCCGACAGAGATAAGGCGTTATCATCCGCTCATTGTTCCTCAACGTTGATGAGGTACCTATTCAATTGGTACAGGACATTGACTTAAACATTAATTTTAGCATAGATCATGAATACTGCAAATGGAAACTCTATTGAGGTCAACTTTTGTTTTCTTCTTCTACATTTTCAAATAAAATAATTCTTTATAGTCATAAAATGTTAAATATTTAAAGCTGAGGTTATACAGGACATTTATAATTTATTCGTCATTGTTATTCATTTTAGGTAAATTTCAAGTAATGTGTCCCGTTTTGGTTGCGTTTACTTAAAAGGAAAACATTTATCCATTGTAGCAATGACATCGATAAATTTTGCATAAAATTGCCTCTGTACAAGTAATTTGATTCGAGATTAACATGCTTGAAGTTGTCTGGGTAATTTCCATGCGATATAATTATTCAACGGAGCTTTTTCCTTTATCAGGATGTGCCTGTCAACGAGGGGTTACGTGGGCTATCACTAAATGTTACTCGATAATGTACGACATCCCAGAACTTTAATAATAAATCCTTCATGACAGCACTCTGAAAGTGTCTACTTATATAACAGCTATTGTACTATAGTACCTTGGACATTTATAAAGATACTAACATTATTCGGAAAAACGTGAAAATTTCGAAGTCGCATATAATCTATATAAATAAAATGATAGAGGTCACGGAAAAACTACGAGGTAGATTTCAATGAAATTTTATTGCGATATCTTCATTTAATAAAAAGTTATTAAAGTTTCAAGAAACAACGATTTGTATATACACTGCGTGTTCAGTGATGTATGTTTAAACAAAGTATAGTTTTGCTTGCGATCTTTTTGATGTTTTTTCCTTCGTACATAAGAAAACTGTTAATACATCAAACAACGCGGACGAAGTCGCGGGTATCAGCTAGTGATTAATTAAACTTCTTAAATATTGAATGTAATTATGATTTCGTAGAACTTGAAATATAATCATAAGATTGGTAAGATTCCAAGTGGTTCTGGAGTTTGTCTGTCACCAACTAGGGCTACCGGACGCTAACGGTCGCACGCATTCCTGTTCCTTTCCTTCCAACACACCAGCTAATTGCTTTTTATGCGTAAACGTTTCATTACACTCGTAAGGTCTTTGTGAAGTTAATACCAGAAGTTATTGGTTACATAATAATAATGACAATGACCAAGAAGTTCACGACAGAAGAAGTCACGTTATGTGACCAATTCATATATTTTTTAATCATCTACATTTTATTTTTATATAAAATAGAGAAAGAAAGAGAAGTTGTTTATCAAATTGTTAAAAAGGGACACATACATTTCTTAAGAAATCCTTGCAAATGAAAAATGATGTTAGTTGTCTTTTTGACTGATTTGTCTTAGGTTTAAAGTTTATTCGCATTTCATCTATTCTTAACTACCTATAATATTTTCAACATTACACAACAGACAGAACTATTACTTTGCTATATCATTATCTAAAACGTCATTTATTTCTCATTATATATTAATAGATACACCAAGATACTTTATAAGCGATAAGCATATGTAACTAGTCATTATAATTGATTGTGGTTACTTGAACTATTTCTGTACGCTTTGTATTAATGGTATGTGAAGTATCTAGGCGTCTCTAGCGAACGTAATATTCTATTTCATTACTGGAATAACCGATACATTTAAGAAGATGTTCGTTATTAATTTCAGTCAAACATTTTCTTTTGCATTAGCATCATATACGTGCTTTTCGATTTTAACCTTTAACACTTTTGCATCGTGAATAACGGGTACATTGTTTACCATTTTCCTATGTTATTCAAATACGACACATGTTTCTATGGTTTACTTATCCATACAATAGCTCGTGGTATAAATTATTGTCTGTTTCAGAATATGGCATCTCTCTAAGTTTATCTGCTATTGTTGTTTTCAGTTTCTCTGTATAATGTATACAGATTTTATTTAAAGTAATAGACTGAATTAGATAATCATTTATACTGGTTGATTATACTGTGCTTATATTATTTCTGTTTCCGTGGAGCATTTGGCATTTAGCATTTATATTGGCATTTTTTCAATGTTTACATTAATCTATTTGTAAAGCAATAATTATTGTATATTTTCTTGAATGATCTACGTATATTTTAATTCACATTCATTTAGATGTTGGACATGGAATATTTAAAGGTGCAACCGCAACATTATGCTGGATGATTCAGGATCGCATATGACTGTAGCGGTCACGCATCACTGCGACCGGTTTTGCCTCGGCCGCTGGTGACGTCACCGAATCATAATAATACTCATAGCACTAGTCACTACTCAATATGATGTTACATAAAATATCATTAGCGCAAATGGTCTCAATACAAAAGAATATAAGTCGATAAAGCAATTCTTTAATTATAAGTGATACATTCAGGTTGAAACGATTGGATCGGCAAAATTAGCAGAATTAAATGCACTGATTGACAAAGGTCAAATCAATTGAATATTGAAACGCGTTACGACATTTCTAAATTCAACTCAAACAAAGCGTTAAAAACAAAATTAGATTTACTTTTTCTTCTTCTGAGAAATTAATATTTGTATTTAGTTGATTTATAATATTGTGGTCATAAATCGTTTCTTGTAATTCGAAGCTCTGAACATGTTTCCATTCAAATTTCTATTTATAATCGTCTGACTTCACTCGCGTCTGCTCTGGTTCCCCACATTGATATCAACAATACTGGTATTTCTGCTGTAATGTTATTATTCTCGAATATAGGTATTATTGTTATAACACAAGCATGTGTCGGCATGTTTCTTCGTGTGAATGAATAATTTTCATCTTAATCTTAAACTCTTCTTGTTTACTCTGTGGTTATATTTCTGCTATCTGTCTTCCGTTTTTATATTTTGAATTCTACTCAAACATGTGAAGCCTATTAAGCTCCAAAAATATATGATAAGTACTTTACTAATATTACTAATAATTCATTTGAATTATTTCAAAGGTTGAAACTATATTGAGTTTTAAAACTACATTGACTGATATGAATCGAACATTTATAACAGTTTTATAAAAAATGTTCAAAACGAGATAATTTTAATTAGTCAATGTTGAATATGTTAATTCAAAGGTACGAAACCTTCGGCTTTGTAACGTCATGTCTGCATCCGGTGATTTGGAAACGCTATACGCACTATTTGATATCGTAAACACCAGCTGTTGTTGACATTACGCCAACTACACAATCAAATACAATTGAAAATACGATTGGTGTCGTAAAGCCTTCAACGCCTATTGGCCTATATTATAAAAACGAACTTGTTTCGCCTAGCATTGATTCCAATGATTACACCAACATTGGATATACATTAAACATTATCAGATGGTTTGTGTAAAATCGTTCATGTCTTTTCAAGAAAAAATGTTGATCTTTGAAATCCGATCCTTAAAAGCATAACCTAAAAAACAGTTTTCAAATATACCTATATAATATTTTACCATTTTCAGTGTTCGTTTCTGTTTTGTGTGATATCATTTTCCTGTCATTTACATGTTTTTAGCGGTCGCTAGGTCAAGGTTCACGTCTCCACTCCTTTTATTTACCGATCCATTAACGCAAATGTTTAACCCATCCTTTGTTCTTAACAGCATGTTTTTTTTTTCATTTAACAATAATTTCCTTAAAGACTTCCTTTTTACATTCGTTATCGTCGTCATTATCTTATCATACTATTGGGCGTAATGTTCGTGTTTAATTTTATATAATCTTTTGTTATGTAAATCTTACTTGCTAGTAACTATAAATAAATAATGTTACTTTAATCGATAGCACTAACAACTATAGATGTAAGTGTGTAACTGTGTTTAATGTAGAATGGTGTCATATTTTTTAATTTTGGTAATTATAACCGTCATTAAAATAATTAACTTTCCTCGTATGATATAATTAGTTTGTTGGTTGATGTTTTTCGGTTTAATATACCGAGAAGGTTAGTTATATACCTCGATGAATTTATGTTGTAAATTAACTTCCATACTTCGCGGAATTCGTTCATTAAAATTGGTCATCGATTTATTATTCGGACCATTTGTTCTTGAGGGTAGAATCTCTATCTTATATTTATACATAAATTTGTATGTCTTTAACGTTTACAAATAAAGTATCTTCACACAGTTTATATTCATCGATGACGTCTCATTCGTCCATTTTGTTTATTTAACAAAACGCATGTGTTTGCACATGCATATTTCGTGCAAAATGCCAAGGAAATAATATTATGTTATCATCGGTGATGTGAATAGGTACATTGTTTGCGACATATATTACCCAATGTATATAAATAGTCTTAGTATTTGTTTATTGTATTCACATTTGTTATATGTAATTTTAATGTATCTCTTCTAGCATCGAGTAATGTCCTTAAATAGTTGCCTTTGTTCCGAATTTAGCCATAAAATCCGGTTTTGTCGTAATCCGCAAAGAAGCCGTCTCGAGTAAGGGGCGTTGTGAGGCAGGTCAATGTACTGAAAATATTCGAACACTTTGCTCCTGGCGTACACGTCATGTTATTTAAAACTGGCTCCCGTTTCAGTATCAGATAAATGATCAGCAAGTCTTTATTCAGCGTTAAATTACCAATGGATGACTTTGGGTAATTCTTCATCCCATTTATGTACATTTACGTTTTCAGAATTGCAACGAAGTATATAATAATACTGCATTAATTAAATCGTAGTATACGTATGATTATATATGCAAGTCATTCTTACGATGATCGAGATGGATCCATGAAATTAAAATCGAGTTTAAACCCATTACGTGACCACCCGCATGTCGTAAACCACAACGGAATATTAATGATAGTTGCGTATTCAATTTGAAAAAGTATCAAAATTTATCGTTAAAACGCTTTTAGGAAAACTTAATGTAATAAGTTGATGTAACAAATATTGTACTAACTAAAATGTTTAGTCACACAAAAGTAGTTTACATTGTTGTTAATGTTATCAATTTATTAAAAACGTAAATACCTATTTATCTTATATAAATACAGTATGTATTTACAAAATTTATTATATATCTATGCTATATATTGGTAGCTAGCTAATATTCCAATTATAAGAATGCCAACAAGTTTTGTTGTGAGAATTAAAAATTGACAACCACACCTTTCACATGGATATACTCGTATCTGCAAATTGCTTTGTTATGCCAAGCTTTTTATATCACTATCGACTTTATGCCATTTAAAATAAGAATCATAGTATGTTACAAAATAAATTGGGATTCATCACAAATGATAAGTGTAAGTTCCCACGCGGAATGCTCTGGACGGTGGTAAGTGGAGAGATAAATATTTGTAAACACAAGCATTAGCCCCTGACCTAACTTGTATCAGGAGAATGGAATGGTGAGTGTTTGTTGATATAGTAACAACAAACAAATAATAAAGAGTAAAAAAGTTCTCGACAAAACTTTAATAGCCTATATCTTATGTTCTCTTGATTCGGGAAAAATAACTAAAATATTTATAAAACTATCTAAGCATTAAAGGTTGCCATTAATCAACTTTTATTAAGAAAGGTGATTTAATGTACACCTTATTTATTTTACTAGAACTAAAACAAGTGACTCATGGCACTAGCAATTCAATTAATTTTAACAAATAGGAACCCAGACGTCTCTGGTGGCACATGGCCTCTTCACGGCGCTGTGTCCCGACGAAAATAGACAAGTTGCTATTTATAATGTGCGTATCCGCCCTGCGCACGCGCACCGCACCCGCACATTGATGGCGCCCGCGTAAATATGGCGCCGATTTGTAGTATTCGTCATTTGGAACGCTCAGATTTCAGTCAAAAGACCCTACACAGTTCAAAAGCAGGGCATTGCAATTAGATTCATATTATTTTTTATCATACTATAATATTCATATAATTTTACACTAAAAGAATGCGCCAACTTGAATGTTACAGATTTGATCATGCGTCAAATTAGAATACATATACAGTTATAAAAGAGTTGTTACTTATGAAAGCCAATTTAGTAGAAAGGCTTTCAGCTAAAACGGATGCAATCCATCCGTCATAGTTAAACCACAAAGGCCATGGGAAACGGATAGTTTGTCAGAACACCCACACCTTTCGTTTTTGGGAGCCATTGTTACGTATGCGTTCCAAAAACCGTAACAAAATCTAACATTCCAAACGAGCTATAAATCTTGAATATGGATATTTTTATGGTCAAATGACTTCACGAGAAATTGACCAACCCGAATAAAATTTGTGCTCGGATAATAGAAGATTTCGATTGTGAAGAGGCGCGTTTTAATTTTGTAGGCTGAAACAAATCTTGCTTAATTTAGTTAAAGGTATACTTTTAAGTTAACGAATCGACGTGACAAGCCTTATAGTGACGTCACACTGATGACGCTATTTGGTATCTATTTTTAAAGCACTTAAAAGTTACGCTATAATATTTCATAGACCTATGACCAAGATATTTTTCCAATAAATGTTTTAACATCATATTTATATACATAAGGTTTGGCATATAACTTGATAGAAAATAATGCATTCCCAAAAAATCTAAAAAGAGCTATATTCGTGGCACTCGTTATAAACGTATTTTAAGTATTTATGAATGACATGAAAATGAATATTTACAATGATATTAGTAGATTTTATCATTAATCTTTAAGTCGTTAAAAGTACGATTGCTTATTTAATCGGTCTCGTAGTTTTCTTAACAGAGTCGTCGTCCACTTGATTTGCCTCAATAAATATAAAAAGTCGGTCATGGTCTATTGTGAACCTCGTTTTGGCTCACGTCTGTGTTCTGTAACCTTTACTCTCCGCGTCATGTGAATTAACAGCAAAATGTATCATCATAAAAATGATGACGTAATATAATCCGCTCAAAATGAGGATATGCCGCTTCGTTATAAAATCTGGCTGCGATGATTAACAGCATGTGTATTTCGAAGGAAAATATCTTTCATCGATCGTCACTGAATTCTATTTAGTTTTGTTTTCTGCAAGTCCTCGGATGTTGCAGATGTCCATGGGCGGTGGTAGTCACTTTCCATCAGGTGAGCCTCCTGCTCGTTTGCCCCATCTTTATATAAAAAAAAAAACAGCCTATTTAGATAATAAAGTGTTATATGATAGACAAATTTAGCTATTAGTCTACGTCATCGGCATTTCTGTTTCTATTGAAGCATTACAAATTCATCTATGTTATAAATTTAAAAGTGAATCCAATACTTTCTATACTGAACCTATAATTTTTATAACTGCTTCGACCTCCCTTTTTGAGACAGAGAAAGCTGGTACAATACATCTTACGTGTTAATGGCTGAACATTAAGAAAGTGACACTTGTAACATTATAATTTAACATCCACTATGCAGTTTACAATACATCGTGAATTCAAAATATAGTCTCACTAAAGTTTTACTCATCATGTCATGTTTAATGTTTCTTATGGTCCTGAGAATTTCAATTAATTACGGATGGAAATTAAAAATAGAATTCAATCCCATACAATTACAACAGTAACTGTTATACCAGATGGTGTCCACAGTTTTTTATGACGTAACTTATGGTGTGAAATGTATATCTCTACATGGAGCTAATGATTGTAAAATCAAAGACAACGATAATCGTATTTGTAATTTTGCAAGCTTTCTCATTTTTACATGGTAATAAATATCTAAAATACCTAAGTACTTAATGATTAAACTGTCTTTGTTCTTTGCACATAGGCTTGCGATAGAGAACTTTGTTACGAGTGTCAGTCATAGGTTAACGACTTGATTGGCCAAGATGGCGATCTGCGAATGTGCTAAGTGAATGATTGCAGTCGTTACTCCTACATACTTTAATATTGATACTTATTCGCCCGAATGGTACCTATATTTAGCTTTGTTATGCACTCCATCGATTGCATTTCCCACCGTATCGTGCACCAGAAAATGAGATAGTAAATATTTTGGCAATATGTGAGAGAAATCGTGATAAGATAACACATATCAGCGCAGAAATATTTCTCTGAGCTTCTTTTTCTAATCTTTTTATCGGTTAAATGTTTGCTTAACCGAGATTTTTGTTACATGTCTTCCATTAAATACCTGTTGTGATGAAATGAAATGTACACTTATCATTAGAGTACATTGAACTCGATTCTGATAACGAATCCTTAGTTTGAAAATATAATGATGAAGAATTTCATTGGAAACAGTTTTTAGGTTTCGAGGAGTATGCATGTTTAACCGTAACACGCTAATAGGTGGCTTCAGAATATCTCGCCTCAATTGATAATTGCTCCACAATTGTTAATTGTAGCATTCCATAGACTGTCTAATTAGTAGTCTCGTGAAAACGGTTACTAAGCCAATAATTATATCCCGTTTGAAGCTTTAGTCATTCAGTTTGACATTAATTGCCCATAATATGACTGTTTCGACGATTTGAAAACAAATATTTTAAAGTAAATAAACTAATTCTGTATATACTTGGTGGTAGAGCTTTGTGCGAGCTCGTCTGGGTAGGTACCACCCACTCATCAGATATTCTACCGCAAAACAGCAGTACTTGCTATTGTTGTGTTCCGGTTTGAAGGGTGAGTGAGCCAGTGTAGATACATGCACAAGGGACATAACATCTTCCCAAGGTTGGTGGCGCATTGGAGATATAAGTGATGGTTAACATCTCTTACAATGCCAATGTCTATGGGCGTTGGTGACCACTTACCATCAGGTGGCCCATACGCTCGTTCGCCTTCCTATGCAATAAAAAATATATTGTCTTAACATATTTAAACTAAATTAAAAACATTCTGATTTGTTGCGAATGAAGTATATGATAAAATCAGGGGTTTTCCTTTGTAAAAACCTTGTACGTAAAACATTATCACATCAAAATACATAACATTTTAAAATAAAAACAAGTAGGTACAGGATAAATTCCTGTTCCATATTTATCGTGTTTACAATTTATATTAATTGGCTATGAAATAATAATCATAATAATTAATTAACCGATACATCGACTCAGTTGTGATTTGAAATTAACGATCATTTCATTTACAAAGGCATTTTATAAATGTGTAATAATATATAAATACTACTTATTGTAAATGCTCTTCAAATTAATTAAACACTTATCTATTTTGATCTAATTTATTTAACTATGCTAAAAATATTCAGTTCTTTATATTATTAATATAATCAGCCATGACGTATCTGTTCTATCTCTAGACTTACTTTCACTTTTCGCCCACCAAATTCACAGGAGTAGGCGCATGTACTATATGCTAATGTTGAATTTAATCGTTGTCATGTCACGGTACCCTTTTTAAGATATTTTTGGCCGAATACTGAAACGTCTTTCAAATACGAAAGTGGGACTTAATTATTTGGAACGCCATTAATTTCAAATTTCGCATACAAAATTTTGAAATTAATGACGTTTCAAATTATTAAGTCCCACTTCATTTTGAATGAAGTTTCAGTATTCGGCCGTTTATTTCTCAAATACATATTATATTGTTCACAAGATAAACTTAACTAATATACACTTAGATAAATATTTACTTACAAGGCGTTTGTGTGTTTTCGTGTATTATCTTAAACTGTTAGTGCCTCTTTATATTCAAACGTTTCAACATTTATTTGTTTTTAACTAATTTGTTTTTTTTTTGTTTCAGGTAAAGGTAAGCTTGATTCCAAATCCAGGCTGCTCAGATTCACTATGGGATTACATAAGTAAATACAATAAATATTCTATCTTTTCTTCTATTGTATAAAAAGTAAGATGTCTATTTAATCTACTTGATTTCCAATGCCAATTTTATTTTAAAATGTGCAACATACGGTCTTAATCAAACCTCTACTCAATTAGTTAATTATTCAAGCTTTTTAATATGGTTTCGAATTACTAAAACCAACGGTACCATCTTAATGAATGAATTCAATGACTGGTCATTTAAGGGCGACCTTTTGATTAAATTCTTGTGGGCGTTTTATTTGCTTGGTAACCTTTTTATATTTTATTAAATTTCGTTATTGTAACTGCATGGAGTTTTAAAATACAATCTTCTTAATATATCTTACTTGGTGGAAGGGCTTTGTGCTAGCTCGTCTGGGTTGGTACCACCCACTCATCGGATATTCTACCGCAAAACAGCAGTACTTGCTATTGCTCTGTTCCGGTTTGAAGGTTGTGTTACCGATGGTTAACATCTCTTACAACGTCTATGGGCGTTGGTGCCCACTTATCAAGTATACCAGGTGACCAGGCCCATATGCTCGTCCGCCTGCCTATGCCATAAAATAAAAAAATCTGGTCCGGTGATTAACTTCACGCATGAGAAGTACGAGTTTTTGTTTAATGTCACTCCTCATGTTATTTCTGACGGTTTCCTGTTATTAGTAGCAAATGGAAAAATAGTTTTATTCTCAGCACTCGTCCACGTGTTCAATTGTGTAATGACTCGTAATGAAGTATTACGTAACAAAGTCATGCTAAGAACTTTTTTATTTTTTCCTCTTAGATTTGTTTTCTTTTTTTTATCGTAGTTTTTCAAACATTACAGTATGTCCTTTTTTATTTACTTTTTATATGGTTTATTGTGTACATCTTACTTACATAGAACTATGGTATCACTCATAAAATTCAATGAGATTATCACAATGAAATCATTAATTTTTACTTGATCGATTGCTGTGTTTTATTTGTGCTTGATAATTCTTGTTTGAGATTATAGAGAAATAATTAATTTCAGATATTTAATTCAACAGGCTAACTAATGGCGTTTGTATTTTAGGGATGATATCAATGCTTTGGCCAATGTGATACTCATAATATCGGCTATGTTTTCCTGTCACTCGACAAGAGTCGGTAACTTTTTCCGTGGAACAATATAATATACGGTTTTACAAAACGATCCCAGAAAGCGTTTAAATTTACTTCGCTTAATTTAAACAGATAAATTAAATGAACTTTTGTCTGCAAAAGGTTTTTATAACACGAGTGAGTTCATGGATGATAGAGCACACCTTGAAAATGGTTGCCTTATAATATTTTAAATTGTATACAGTTACAAAAACTATAAAAATAAAATAATCAAAAACGTCGCTTAGTTTCTTGTTCTCGGGTCAAGGTATTTTCTTTTTCGGAGCGTTACGGTTGAATGCGCAAGCGATCCCGTGGTGCTCCCCTTAATACGGAAAGGGTACCGCTGGTTTTTTAGTAGGTATTCCGATGTCCGGGGTGCACTCGGTGCCCTGGACATACGGCGAGTCCCACATACCCCCCTACTGTTCCCGTGGGGGAAACGCGTCACGCGTTTTTCCAGCGTAAAAAAGGGTATTTTCTTTTCCCAACTGATGGTAGTTTTTACGATGACTATCAAGTAGTGAGTGTTTTGCTATTGCATTATTCATTGTGAAATATAATTCGGTTAATTTTCTTGTCAATATTAACTTAACAACATTAACGAACACCTACATATCGAACTGAATCCTAAGGCGTCAACCCACATTCTCGTCACGAAAATAACAAATGCCCAATGATGAAACGCAACCTATATTCACATTTTAGTCTGGCTTTGTATACTCCTAATGAGATTCTCTAATGTCGTGAATTTTCTCTTTGATCTTATAAGTCGCAGGCGGTGGTATACAAATAGAATCATCTCAGCGACGATAAACTTTTCGTTGAGACCATAAATTTATATACAGTACAGTACAGTAACATCCTGTGAATGTCCCACTGCTGGGTTAAGGCCTCCTCTCCTCTTTGGAGGAGAAGGTTTGGAGCTTATTCCACCACGCTGCCCCTATGCGGGTTGGTGGATTACACATGTGGCAGAATTTCAGTGAAATTAGACAGATGCAGGTTTCCTCACGATGTTTTCCTTCACCGTCAATTGTTAATTTATTTATTAAATTTGTTTTATATCGTTATATTACGAGTTATTATTGGTATTACGTCATGCTCCAACTAAAGCATTGTAATTATTGATATAACCATATAAGGCAATACAAATCGTTCGTCCTGGCGTTGCATTGACGACGTTATAGATGATAGACGAGGCCGGCTAAAGGTCACCTTATCTAAATGAAACAATGAGTAATGCGAATGTTTATATGTTCCACTTAGTGCATAACGATAACATGTTACTATGATTGACGCAATTAATGTTAGGTATTTGAGAGATATATTTTTATATTATTTATAATATTACACGATAAATTTGATTTCACTATTTTACTAATTAAAGTTATCACGTGAATTTGTTTTTATTAAATTGATTATTATGCACAATGATTAACGAATACAATCTTATAGAAATTTCATTTCAAATCATTAAAATCAATCAATTGAACAATTAGAGAAGCAATCGAATCTAAAAATTGCAATTTATAGAACTTTACATTAATAGTGGTAAATGTTTTATAAGTTCTCCCTATCAGGTGGTCGGCTGCCTCCACGACGGAAGCCGTGGGTGTTGATCGTTCGCCCACTAAACGCTTATGTCACCAATACTTCTCTTCATATAAGGTCAACTGTTTGGAATTCTACGCTGTTGTTACTATAGCCACGACGATTTGTTTTTGAAAAACTTAAGATGATATTACAAATACTTCACTATTTTTTAAGTTCTTTGTGATAAGATGGCGGTGATAATTTAGAGATTTTCTTTTGTTCTAACGTAAAGTTGTCACGTAATCTTATCAGCACGACATAGAGTCGTGCACTCACACTTTCTCCAATAGTATTTGTTAAAAAAATAATTACTTGCATAGAGAAAGTTAGTGAAACCAGTCCACAATATATATTTTTTTGTTTTTTCGCTCTTAAAGATGTAATCGTGACTTATCGATATAACGACTGATATTTTAAGACTTGTGATAACAGTATCACGTCTATATTAAAAAGAGTATATTTTTAGACAATTCGTAATAGACCAAAATTTTACAAAAATATAATGAAATAATATATCTACAATATTATAAATATTAATTTTATATTGATTTTCTACCTGCCTTACAGGCTAATCTATTAGGATGATACTAATGCTCAGGACGTCATTAGATTCGAAGTTAGGAAGTTGATACTGTTGAAATTCCCGTTCCTGGTGAAACATACCTGGTCTAACATCTGTTCTCTCTCGGATCGTGTCATGATCTGCTCTCGCATCGTGTTATAAAAGTGAGGGAATAGAGACCGTACTTTAAACTCTTCAAGATGGTCAGCTTTGGACTTGTCTTAAGGAGGTCGAATTTCGTTCAGACCAAAAAGCACTAATATAAAATCGAAGCCTCATTCGTACTTGTGCGATATGAATCTATCGTAAATGTATTTTTATGTTCTTTATTTAGTGAGATATGAAAATGTGTTTTGGAATTTGGAAGAATGTTTTCAATATGCATCAAGTTAATATAATATGAGGAGTTCGTCCATTAACCGGCATTAGCGGTCAGCAGTTGTTAACAACGGATGTATTCTTAGATTTATGAAAAGGTTTCGATACTTTGTACCTTATTTCAACGTAGTAAGGTTTAAAGTGACGGGGTTTGTTTAAAATATCATGCATATCAGTTGTTTATAATCCATAACGTAATCCGAAGACGAAGCGTGCTGTGTTGTACAACGAAACGCCAAGAATAAAAAGGTGTGCTGCAAAGATATTTTATGGGTCCGTTCGCGTAGCATAATTTTATCGAGGTTTGACTGTGTATGTAGATTAAGAAAATTGGAGTTTGAATTTATATGACTTTGTTTTTAATTTACTCGAGTTGTACACTAGGCTGCAGAGGGTAGAAAGTTCCAAATCCAATGACATATTACATTGGAGTTCTTAAGTATATTTAGTATAAATATTTAGACGGAAAAACATAAAAAAAACGATGTCCCATTCTTACATCGGCTGATGCAAAGTAAATCTTTCGAATCTAAACAAAAACGATGAACGCGTACGCTTGTTTTCGTTCTGTTTGTTTTACAAGACACTCAGAGATTTATTCACTTCAACGGATAACGGCTCGTTTTAATTACTTTGCCTGTTTTATATTTACCGTGCATACATACATGTTCGTGTAAGCAAAGCTACTTGGCACTTTAGTGCGGAGTCGTTTGCGTAGTAACATTTTAGTAGATATTTATTCTGTAAAGTGCAAACCGTGACATTACGACCGGACTAGTTCGTGGCTTAAGCATCCGCTGGATCACCTTCAGCCTTAAAATAGGTCAGTGTGTACTTTTATTTGGTATCGTTATCGTTGGCAAAGGTTCTATTGATGGAAACGTGGGCAACGTTGGAGTTTGATAATATGTTGCATTGAAAAGTTGGTACCTGAAAGAGTACCAAATCCCCAAGTAGGCCATATTATATATATGTAACAAATGTTTGTTAAAACAATATACTATAAATTCGATGGGAATTTAGTTAAAAAATAGGATGTTTTACATAGTTTAAATAAATACAGTGTTTTCATTAGCAACCTGATAAATTGGTGGCTTATGAAGTTGATTGGAATAAGAAATTTACGAAATTTTGTAAGTATAAGAAATGTTAACCATCGCTTATATCGCCAATGCGCTACCAATCTAGGAAACTAAGATTTTGTGTCCCTTGTGCCTTTAATTGGCTCACTCACCCATCGAATATCTGATGAGTGGGTGGTACCTACCCAGACGAGCTTGCAAAGCCCTACCACTAAATAAACTTATCATATATTATCATTATTTTAATATTTTTAAGACAAAATAAATATTAATTTACTGTTTACACTGTCAACACTAGTAGGTATGTACGTCAAATAAATCCTCCGAGAAAACCATATTCATTATTTACATATATTTTCTGTTGTTTTGTCGTAACGCTTAATATAACATCTATATTGGTTGTATATTATATATTATTATAACTTCAAACCATTAACTATATTTCATGTTCATGTGTAATAAATCGAATGTTAGCCAATGTAGATTGTGTCAATCATTAACAAGAACTTATGTTTATAGTTGTGAAACTTCCTACAGTTTTGTGTCGATATGTCATTAGGTTCCATATAAATCATTATACTTTATGATTAGACCGCTCAGACGATATGATTGAAATATTCCGTCGAGACGCCAGTCCAGGAAGCAACAGAAATAAGTCGTCTTGTCCTACATAACCGTCGATAAACACGAGAATATCTATATAATTAGTGTCGATTTACGAAACAATACCATCGTAAAGAAACTTATTTTAGTTAGTGTTGAAACAAGCTGATGTTCTGTAACACATTAGGTACTTCGTTGCATTCGTGACCGCATTCACTATTGACATTACACTGTAAGATAAATATGATTTTGTAACGCATATGTTATGTTGCATTAAAATTACAAATGTAATTGATGGCGCACAACAAACACGAGACGGAAAAATGTTACGTCCAGATCGTAACAACCTTCGGGACAACGCATGAAAAAACAGCATTCGATCGTACGAATAAATGAATGCATGAATGATAACGGTGCATTATCGAATAAAAGTGCTCATAAATTCCGATAGATCGGAGACATTCTTGGAAATCAGTCGCTGAACAGTTCAGTCTTGCTAAGCGTCTATTTTAAGATCATATGCATAAAGAATCGAATATGGCCGTCTGTGTTTAACGAGATAACAATGATGTTGCAAATTAATCTTTATTTTTAGTGTCGTAAGATTGCGATGTGTATCTTAAATACATAAGGCTCGTTTGCACCTCTATATTGACATCGCCACCCATTTAAGGTACAGCTAAAGGACTTTAGAATAATTAATTAATCTTAAGCGAACAGCGACTTCAATTATGTAAGAACTAATTAAAATATTTCGATGCGTATCTCAAGGACTTGTGTAGTAACCTCTTCGTCTTTGGTTTATCGGTTATCCTTATCGCTGATTAGCGCTATCTAAATAAAATTGTTCGAATATTTACTTGTGGCATTTAATTAATTGCAAAATGTGTTTGTGTGTGTTACTATTGATAGACATGTTTAAGTAGTTAATATATTATTATTTAATATGTAGTTAATATTTTGTTATCTGTTCTTGCGTCATTATAAACGTTACAAAGAGGTTTTCCCTTTCAGGAATTTTCAATGCCTAATGGGATGACGATGAATATGTCTATGTACATTTGACCGCAATGACTACAAAGATCATCATAAATTGTTTTATTATACCTTTATATAGAAATGAGTGCGTAATTTGCACTATATAACTGGTAATAACGTTTAAATTATTATATTAATAATAATTTATGTATTTAATCAAGATTATTAAAATTGAGATCAAAATTATACGTGAAATATCAAGATAAAAAAGAGCATTGTCAGTGTCCTTACTCCGTTTGACCTTAACAATATTCAACAAATTCACCATATTTTTACACCGGTCACTCTTAGTCACGGTTCGTACCATACTCATAGTCGAGGTCAAGTTTTGAACGGTCAGTTCTAAGAATAACATGACTTTATTAATAAACGTTAAAACTTTTTAATCTGTGTCAATTTTTTTTTCATTTAACCTTATGAATTAGTTTTTTGACAAGGAATAATTAAATATCCTAAACCCTAACGAAATTAATGGAGGTGAAACTACGCCTCTTGTTCTGATCCTGACAATAGTTTTCAGTAATTAGAATTGAAATATTTAGCGTGATTAACAAATATGTATGTAGAGGAGGTACTCACAATTTTTCACGAAATAAGACACCTCATGTCTTACTACTATGCTATCTTGGGAATACTATAATAATCAAATTATTTACATTAGTAATTATCCGTATTCACATTACCCGTTTTGAAAATTATCCCGAACAAACTGACAAACAGAAATAATGATTGTGTATTATTATTATGAGAACTTGCAACAAGCGTTACTTTGAAGTCGCAGACAGACACTTAAATTTTATTTATTTGTATAAAGACAAAATAGTTTTGTCATCATTTACATAGGTCATAGGTAAATGTCAAAACCTTATATTATATGTAAACATGTTATGTTATGTTTAATGAAAAAGATTCAAATTTCATTTTGGTTGTTCATCAAACTATTTAATTTTGCATCATTTTATTTTATTAATCTGTGGTCGATAGAAGTGTAACAAAAGTAAATCTTATTTTAGTGAATTCCATTCTACGAGTAACGGTAAAGCGATGCTGTTAAAATACGACGGTGATATACTAGTTTTAGTGAGTGATGACAAGTTTAAAGTTCAAATTTTAAGTGCTCGTGCCATATTTACGTTATCTCTTGACATTTTTAGTTTTAACAAAAAAATAAAAACACAAGTCTGGCTCCTGTCTTTGTTTATCTTTAATGCAGATAGAATGTTAACCACAACGTTATACCAATCGCGTATTTTAAAATTTGCAGCTCCGGGGACTTCCGTCCCTTAAATTTAAGGAAAAATACGTATCCATATGGTTAATTATTATTATTCATGGTTAATTAAGAGGTCTACCTACCTGTTTAATGTACAGAGCACGTCGTTTGTTCATCTTCTGTCGTAATGCATATTAGATAATTATATTCGTCAATATTCTATTGAAAAGTCAAATGAAAGGCTGATGCCTCTACAAGACCTGCCGGCCAACCAACCATAGAGTAAATACGACATAGCATTATACCTTAATAAAAACTTAGTAAATTCCTAAATCTAACGACTTTACTAATTAACTTTGTTTGGCGGGTGTTTAATTAAACACTTATTTATCTCTTTCTGTCATCATTGATTTGACATTCGGAAGAATAAGACACAGTATTGTTTAACAAATCACTCCTTAAATAACATCAATAGTTGGAGGCGTTTGGTTTTTGCTATTCGTAAACAGTTCAGTTCACTTGGTGGTAGAGCTTTGTGCAAGCTCGTCTGGGTAGCCACTACCCATCATCAGATATTTTACCGCAAAACAACAGTACTTGGTATTGTTGTGTTCCGGTTTGAAGGGTGAGTGGCCCACTGTAATTAGAGCACATGGGACATAACATCTTAGTTCCCAAGGTTGGTGGCGCATTAGCGATGTAAGCGATGGTTAACATCTCTTACGATGCCAATGCCTATAGGCGTTGGTGACCACTTACCATTTGGTGGCTCATATGCTCGTCCGCTTTCCTATTCAATAAAAAATATCAGTTAACGTGTTATAACATGACGAAATTTATACCCTTTCAAAGTAAGCGATACGTACTAAATCTTTGTTTGTAGAGGGGACAATAAATAAGAATCAATTTAAGATCTTACGTTGAACTCAATACGCTTGAATCTAAAGATTTTAGTTCATTGCGCTCGTGACTCATGTCACTTGGTACTGTATATAATTAAACGAAATGAATGACACATCATTGTATCTGATTTAATTTAGATCTATACTAAGCAGATAACACAATATATATTTGACAAATTATATATAATATGTATCTGCAACCAAGGATACAATTAAAATATTCACTTAGACAAAATATTGACAGATTTTTTATAGATGTTATAATGAGATAGTAGTAAAATTACATTGTTTTCTTCTAGACTCTTGAAAGAAAATAATTTTCTTTTAGATGAATTACCCAGTCATAATTTAGTTATTACCCCTTCAATTTCGCTATATAAAATTCACAGTTACATTTTATGTGGTAATAATTTCAAAATAACTTCATAGTTCTTTTTAAATTGACAATTGTTATTTCAATAGTAGCGCGCAATAAGTCATAAAAGAGTTTACAATGCTTCAGTCATATATCTTGAATATATCAAGTTTGTTAATAACTGTACTCCGACGAAAGTCCAACTTCAAGTGACTCATAAAAAATAATGAAATAAGACCGAGTTCACCAGAAATGACAGCGAGTATCTCATGAACTCCACTTTTTCTTTGTTCATAATCGATAGATACAGTTTCAATATATAAGTATACAATTGTTAGGTTTGATAGAATAACAATTAGCTTACCGTCCAATAATCTCTGAAATGTCTTATATTTACCGATGGTATATAAATATTGGATCTAATGTTAGTTCTCCGCCAAATCGTGAGAAATGCCAATGACGTCACGAAGCTACTGGTCGCTTCATTTTCTTTTTTTTTTCTTACCGACAAGCTGTGATGCTAAGACCGGATGATGAAGTTTTGTACTTTTTTTAACGTCATACTGTTCGGACAGTTACACGGTCAATCTTTATAATGTACATTTTTTTCTGTCAGTATTAACGTCCGTTATGTACTTTTGACTTTTAAATAAAATTCCAGAATAATAAATGAATTTTTACTCGGTGGTAGAGCATTGTGCAAGCTCGTCTGAGTAGGTGCCACCCACTCATCAGATATTCTACCGCGAAACAGCAGTACTTGGTATTGTTGTGATCTGGTTTGAAGGGTGAGTGAGCCAGTGCACAGGGGACATAACACCACTTACAATCAGGTGGCCCAAATGCTCTTCCTCCTACCTATACCATAAAAAAATTACATTATGAACATTTTCTTTTCAGATTTCAAAAAGGACTGGTCAGATCACGCGCTATGGTGGCCAACACGCAACAAATGGCTATCCAGACCGAAGCACACGCTGGACCAGTACGGAGTCCACGCGGACGCCGCGCTCCACTTCACGCCGATGCACAAGCCTCTGAGGATACAGCTCCCGGACTTGAGATATATTGACTGCAAAATTGACTTCTCCATCGACACGTTCAGTGCTGTGATGCAACTCTGCAAAAGTCTTGGTAAGGTTCACACTTAAAACACTTTTTATTTTTTTATTTTTTAAATATCACAATGAATTAAATGAGTACAACAAATACATAAACCAATCAAGTTTCCCATATAATAGACAATACATTAGAAGAGCAAAACAGCACACTTATATACATTATACAAGCATTAAGGAAAAAACACGTCAAGTTATATAAAGTAACTTAAAATTAATCATGCATACGACATATTTCATTTAATTATAAAAAAATATTGAATAATAGAATAAATTCAATTACAATTCACTTATTCTAAACATGTAATGTTAGTATCAAAACAATTATTACGTTTATGTTTATAGGTATACGGCATCCAGAAGAATTATCGCTCTGTTATCCTCTGGAACAGTCGCATTTAAAGCAGAACTACCAGAATTTAAAAGAGGCTAAGAAGATAAAATCGGTACAAGCTCCAGACACGAATACATTCATTGCAGCCACGAGAGGTTCCTCAAATAGTTTGGATAGATCCCTGGCGTGTCCTGCTACACCACCGCCTCCTAGATCGCTATCCGCTACACCTGTAGCTTCGCAGCAGGTAAACTCCATCTAACTTGGTAGAATTTTTTACCAAAGTTCAATGAAATTCCCCATATAATCTTACCGTTTTATTATCTTTTACCAGAATGGGACACTGCGCCGCTATGGTGGCCACATCTATAGTACACAAAGTGATGGCTCCAGCGATGGAGGTTATTGTGGAACCCCGCCACGAGCGGCATCTCTGGATGCTTTAGATTCTCTCGCGGAACTGTCTTTGGCCGATTCTCCACTAGAACCAGATAGCCAATCGAAGGAGTCACTTCTCACACCAAAATCCTTGATAGAACGCGCTAGAATGAACGTTGGGTAAGAATGTTAATAATCTATACTAATATTATAAAAGTGAAAGTACTGTCTGTCTGTTTCCCTTTGATTTTGATGAATTTTTGGTATGAAAGTAGTTAATTATATTTGAAATCCAGTTTGACCAAAAAATGACCATATTCATTTCCTGTAAATGACCATATTTATTTATTTTTCCAGCTGGTTAGATTCGTCACTGTCTATCATGGAGCAATATGTACGTGAATGGGACACGCTGCAACTTCGTTTCAAGTTTTATTCGTTCTTCGATCTCACCCCAAGGGCTCAGGACGCATCGAGACTCAACCAACTGTACCAACAGGCCCGTTGGCAAATCCTGAATCAGGAAGTCCATTGCACTGAGGAAGAAATGTTACTTTTCGCCGCACTTCAGGTAAAACATATAACTAGTATGTCAAGCTCAGGAATGTCTTAATAATACATTATTTCGTATATTTTAGACTTTTAGATCTTTAAATATTTGTATTTTTCCAGCTCCAAATCGAATTGCAAACATTAGCTGGTGGCGGAGTTGATGCGAATGATGGGTCCCAAGGCACAGGTGCAGCAGCTGCTCCGGAAGACGAAATCGATGCTGCGCTAAGTGAACTGCAGGTGCAGTTGGAAGGAGGCCCGCCAGCTCGACCCGACATCACTCATGTGCCCGAACTTGCTGGATACTTGAAATACCGAGGGTGAGAAAAATTTAAGATTTTCTTGTCAAAAAGTAAAAAACAACTTCAAGGATCCATACTTAATTTTTTCATATTTTGACTTAACATAAGTAAGAGGGAGGTCCTTCCACTGTCGGGCAAGGCGGAATAAGTTCGAACCATCTCAAAAGGAAAGTGGGCGTTTGTCAAGTAGTGTGGATATCAATAGGGCGTTACTTTTTACTGAAACGCTACGTCATTGAAGTTGGACTTCTGACAATGGCACATGGTTTTACCTTGTCATTTCATTTCAGAACGATTGAAGTATTATATATTATTACAGTTATTAAACGAGTATTTATGTAATTACGTATTATCTATGTTGTTTAATTGTTTTATTTTATCTATATCCCGTTCGGCGGCGTGCAAAGGAAGTGTCACAGCGATAACTGTATGATCTCGTAAGACTAGTTTTTTACCCCCAATTGACCCCTTAAGCATGTATAGACTATCCCAAATCCCAATTGAAGGATTAAAGATAAACAAAACCTCTGATTTACATATATTACGCATTTCTTCATTAATATACCTTTATTTATAATACAACACTAATCTATTTAAGTGCTTATATCCACTTTTATTTAACATCCAAAGTTCCGATACCAACTACGCCGTCATTCAAAACGTCATTTTTCTACGAAACAACAATGGATTATGAATTTAAAGTTTCATATTTTAAATTTCGAATGAAATGTTGTTTTGTCTATACTCCACCTCCCATTGGATAGGCTATAGTCAAAATATTTTGTATTTATTTAATCTTAAGTAAATAATATTGTTTTGAAGTTATACTTCTTTAGGCGCGTTATGAAAAAATTATGAGAGTGAAATTTTAAGATGCGCGCGCATCTGTGACACAAAATTAACAGTATGAAGCTGTCTGCCGTGAAGTTAGTTCTAGGTGGCATGAAAATCGATAACTATGTTCAAGTTGTATATTCTAGTATTTTTATTACGTTAATAAAACCGTTTTTATTTAAATAAAATCTTTTTTATCAATTTTAATATTTATCGTTAATCACTACTGCATTTTAGTTATTTTTTTTTCCATACGCCAAAGAAGTATAACTTCTAACGCGTGTACATAAGTACACACACTCTTTTTTTTGTTATTTACTCCCTGTTATTATAATTATTACTATTTTTTTGTAATTTAATAACTTCCAAAGTTCTATCTAACACACTGTAAATAATTATTTTAAGTCTGAACAAACCCTGATTTAAAAGTAATAATATGACACAGATTTTTCATTAATGATAATTCTTTTTACAAATTAATTATATAATATTTTATTTATATACCATTGTAAATATGTATTAATGTAATGTTAAAGATTATTATATCTTTTATATTGTATACAAAGATAAATGTAACCAATGATATAAAACAGTATCGAATCTATACTAATAACAAAAGCTGAAGAGTTTGTTTGATTGATCCGGCAAATCTCAGGAACTACTGGTTCGAATTTAAAAATTATTTTTGTGTTGTATAGTCCTTTTATCGAAGAAGACTCTAGGCTTATTTTTATTCATTACATGCGGGTGAAACCGCGCGGTACAGCTAGTGTTATATATAAGACGAACCCCAAGCGGAGAACTTATACGAAAAAAAAAACATGATTACATGTTATGCCGTCAGTACACGCACGGCCGGATTTAGGGGAGTTCAAACGGGGCAACAGTCCCGGGGTCTCCTCAAAAGAGGGGCCCCACTATAGAGACTTCAGAAAAAAAGTTGTTTTAAACAACTTTTTGTACAGGTTGGGCTAAAGCATTGTGAGAAGGCGGTGCGTGCATACCGTACCAACGTGCGAGTCTGGTGGGCAGACTTGGGCAAAATATAATTAAATTAATCATTAATGACTACAATATGTAATCATCAGTTACGATTACCGGTTAACAAAAGTAATCAAAAATACATTAATATTCATTGTGAATCATTCATTTCACCATTCACAGCGACTAAACTGATTTGGATGAAAATTTGTGTAATTAAATCTAGTAATTGTTCGGTGTAAATGAAATGTTACAATATAATTATTACTTCATATCAGACTAATGATAGATAATAACAGAACTTGCAGTTAACAGAACTGGACTAGCTGTAATAAGTAGTTTCTACATCCGCGCTTATCAACACGACCAATGTCGTTTAAAGTATACTCGTTAACAGTATTAGTTAGTACATTAGACCAATGTCAGACGAACACAATAGTCCAGCGTGTAGCGGAGGCTTTATAATAATATGTGAGCACAATAATTGCATTGTGATTTGGTACACTATATATTATAAAGACATGGATAGAATTCTTACAAAGATTGATTCCGTTAGATTTTACTGACTTTTCTTATTCTGTGTGTGTATACCCACGGTATCATAAAAATATTTGACCAAGGAACATTTAAGTGACACTTTTATGTGTTTAACCTGTACCTTTTTTAAAAGACGAAGGTGACGACTGTAAAGCCGAATTTCAGAATTTGAAACACTAATCGAATGTAAAATATCGTCCAGACGCCAGCGTTTCACTCTGCGCGCGTACAAGCGCGGCTGGGTGTCGTGTCGCGACGGCGTGCTGCGCATCCACGCGTCGCGCGAGGCGGCCGCGCGCGGCGACACGCCCTCCTACGCCGTCGAGCTGCGCGGCGCTGAGGTACGCTCGCTACACCTTACGTACTTAGTACACCTTAGTACACGCTACACCTTACGTACAAGCGCGGCTGGGTGTCGTGTCGCGACGGCGTGCTGCGCATCCACGCGTCGCGCGAGGCGGCCGCGCGCGGCGACACGCCCTCCTACGCCGTCGAGCTGCGCGGCGCTGAGGTACGCTCGCTACACCTTACGTACTTAGTACACCTTAGTACACGCTACACCTTACGTACAAGCGCGGCTGGGTGTCGTGTCGCGACGGCGTGCTGCGCATCCACGCGTCGCGCGAGGCGGCCGCGCGCGGCGACACGCCCTCCTACGCCGTCGAGCTGCGCGGCGCTGAGGTACGCTCGCTACACCTTACGTACTTAGTACACCTTAGTACACGCTACACCTTACGTACAAGCGCGGCTGGGTGTCGTGTCGCGACGGCGTGCTGCGCATCCACGCGTCGCGCGAGGCGGCCGCGCGCGGCGACACGCCCTCCTACGCCGTCGAGCTGCGCGGCGCTGAGGTACGCTCGCTACACCTTACGTACTTAGTACACCTTAGTACACGCTACACCTTACGTACAAGCGCGGCTGGGTGTCGTGTCGCGACGGCGTGCTGCGCATCCACGCGTCGCGCGAGGCGGCCGCGCGCGGCGACACGCCCTCCTACGCCGTCGAGCTGCGCGGCGCTGAGGTACGCTCGCTACACCTTACGTACTTAGTACACCTTAGTACACGCTACACCTTACGTACAAGCGCGGCTGGGTGTCGTGTCGCGACGGCGTGCTGCGCATCCACGCGTCGCGCGAGGCGGCCGCGCGCGGCGACACGCCCTCCTACGCCGTCGAGCTGCGCGGCGCTGAGGTACGCTCGCTACACCTTACGTACTTAGTACACCTTAGTACACGCTACACCTTACGTACAAGCGCGGCTGGGTGTCGTGTCGCGACGGCGTGCTGCGCATCCACGCGTCGCGCGAGGCGGCCGCGCGCGGCGACACGCCCTCCTACGCCGTCGAGCTGCGCGGCGCTGAGGTACGCTCGCTACACCTTACGTACTTAGTACACCTTAGTACACGCTACACCTTACGTACAAGCGCGGCTGGGTGTCGTGTCGCGACGGCGTGCTGCGCATCCACGCGTCGCGCGAGGCGGCCGCGCGCGGCGACACGCCCTCCTACGCCGTCGAGCTGCGCGGCGCTGAGGTACGCTCGCTACACCTTACGTACTTAGTACACCTTAGTACACGCTACACCTTACGTACAAGCGCGGCTGGGTGTCGTGTCGCGACGGCGTGCTGCGCATCCACGCGTCGCGCGAGGCGGCCGCGCGCGGCGACACGCCCTCCTACGCCGTCGAGCTGCGCGGCGCTGAGGTACGCTCGCTACACCTTACGTACTTAGTACACCTTAGTACACGCTACACCTTACGTACAAGCGCGGCTGGGTGTCGTGTCGCGACGGCGTGCTGCGCATCCACGCGTCGCGCGAGGCGGCCGCGCGCGGCGACACGCCCTCCTACGCCGTCGAGCTGCGCGGCGCTGAGGTACGCTCGCTACACCTTACGTACTTAGTACACCTTAGTACACGCTACACCTTACGTACAAGCGCGGCTGGGTGTCGTGTCGCGACGGCGTGCTGCGCATCCACGCGTCGCGCGAGGCGGCCGCGCGCGGCGACACGCCCTCCTACGCCGTCGAGCTGCGCGGCGCTGAGGTACGCTCGCTACACCTTACGTACTTAGTACACCTTAGTACACGCTACACCTTACGTACAAGCGCGGCTGGGTGTCGTGTCGCGACGGCGTGCTGCGCATCCACGCGTCGCGCGAGGCGGCCGCGCGCGGCGACACGCCCTCCTACGCCGTCGAGCTGCGCGGCGCTGAGGTACGCTCGCTACACCTTACGTACTTAGTACACCTTAGTACACGCTACACCTTACGTACAAGCGCGGCTGGGTGTCGTGTCGCGACGGCGTGCTGCGCATCCACGCGTCGCGCGAGGCGGCCGCGCGCGGCGACACGCCCTCCTACGCCGTCGAGCTGCGCGGCGCTGAGGTACGCTCGCTACACCTTACGTACTTAGTACACCTTAGTACACGCTACACCTTACGTACAAGCGCGGCTGGGTGTCGTGTCGCGACGGCGTGCTGCGCATCCACGCGTCGCGCGAGGCGGCCGCGCGCGGCGACACGCCCTCCTACGCCGTCGAGCTGAGCGGCGCTGAGGTACGCTGCACCTTACGTACTTACACGCTGGCAGGCCCCTCTTTACCACTGGACACTGGGCACCGCCATCGATAGGGGTGCCATAGTCCCTGCTAGATCACCAAACGATAATTCATATTTATAATCGAAAAAAAAATCCAATGTCAACGTCATAGGGGCCTCATTATTTATCGTAATGTGCGCAGGGCCTCCAATAGGTTAAAGACGGTCACTACACGTTGGTAGTTGACACAACGGTCGACATTCATGATGCGTCAGTTACACAAGAACAAGCCCTAGTGTAATGGATTGCCGAAATTCTTCGTGATGCTGTTATTGAGAGTTTATCATTGAGGTTAACCCGCGATACCATACTCGCGATACATACAATACACAAAATTCTTACAAAATTGTCCGTATAACTAAAGACGATCTTGATGTTTTTATTTCAGGTAACACCAGATGCACATCCAGCTTCTGGTAGATACGGCATCAAATTGGAAGTACCCGCAGAGGACACGATGCACGAAATGTGGCTGAAATGTGAGAATGTGAGTAATTGTGGACTATGTTTAGAAATATTTAAATGATAGTTCTCGTTCGAAAGAATTTGCCCTAAGCTATTTCAAATACAATTTTAATAAGCATATTATAAAACATATTTGAGATAAAAATCCCGCTTATTTCTTGTATTATTTGAAGTATTCATTTCCGAGTACAAGTTTTTCAATCAATAAGTGTAACGTAATATTGAAAAATTTTAATTGACTTGAATTGAACGCAAACGAACGCAATTTTTTTCTTCTTGCAACATTAATGCCTTTTTAACTAAAATAGTTTTTATTTGAGCGTTGAAAGCTGCGATTAGCGTTAAATTATTATTATTCCATAGCAAGCCATCTTTTATTATATATTTATAATATGTTTTGATATAGGAGGACCAATATGCGGAATGGGTGGCGGCCTGTCGCCTCGGCTCCCGCGGTCGATCGCTCGCCGACTCGGCCTTCACGTCGGAGGCGGCCGCGGTGAAGACGCTGCTCGCTCTGCAGCGCCCCCAGCCGGCGGCCGCGTTGAACCAGCACAGCTTGCCACATCTCGATCACTTGCAGCCGGAGAACTACTTGGCACCGCGTTTCCTTAAGAAGTTAAAGAGCAAGGTGATCTTCGGTTATTAATAATTATACAATAGTTTAATTAATTTCATGATGACTGACTAAACACTTCACGACGTTTAATTAGTACTACATTATTATGTTTTTAAATTACAATTAAATATTCTTTAGTTATACGATTTCTTAGTGTACAATAATAAAAATTAACTTCCGATAAGCCTACAATTTGAAATAAAAATCGTTAAATATATATTCCCCAGTTTACCCAACGTGTGCTGGAAAGTCATGCAAATGTGAAAGATCTACCGTTGCTGGAAGCAAAGCTGCAATACATCAAGACTTGGCAGAATCTGCCCGACTACGGGCAAACGTTGTTCGTGGTGCGTTTCATGGGTCACCGCAAGGACGAAATCATCAGCATCGCTAACAACCGCATCATGAGACTCGACCCCAACACCGGCGACCATATTAAAACATGGCGTTTCAGTACCATGAAGGTTAGTATCAAAAGTCGATATCCATGATGTCAGATTGCTTTGCGAAAGCCTACCCTGCATTAGCGAACAATTTCAAGGTCAAATGTGGCAAAGTTTGTATCAACGAGTCTAGGTCATCTCGCAAATTTTGTCTTTAGCCGTCTAACTAACTTTTTAATGCTTATGAAGTCGGGGATGCACAGATTCGAATAATAAAGCTTATGTGCTGCAGTGCTATTCTAGCAGAAAATTCAAATCAAACTTGATAATATAGAAAGAAACGATAATATTTTTGCCAAATTTCTTGGTAACCGTTCAATCGGTGTCAAAGAAATGTTAATTATAAACGCAAATAATAACATCCATTTTGATATTATATAAATATGTTATGTATATAAACATATGTTTCAACTTATTTCAGGCTTGGAACGTGAACTGGGAAATAAAACACATGATGGTACAATTCGAGGAGGGCAACATTATATTCTCAGTGCAATCAGCTGATTGCAAAGTCGTACATGAATTCATAGGAGGGTACATATTCCTCTCAATGCGTTCAAAGGACGCCAACCAGACACTCGACGAGGAACTATTCCACAAACTAACCGGTGGTTGGACGTAGGATTTTTATCAAATATGATAAATATTAATTTATTAACAGGTAACATTATCTGTAAAGATTATATTTTTTCGGGAATTACAGCCTTGTATGCGTGCCTTGAATATCTCGACATCCATATTTGTAATAGTATTTTTGACAAATTTACCACTATGTATTTAAGTATTTCTATGTAAAGAACAAATGAAACTTCAGCACAATTTTATTATAGATAATAAATAATCCTAACACAGTTATGAAGGTTGTCTCAAAAGAGGTCTATGCTGGAATAAAGGTATTTTTATATCGATTTAATGAATAAAAAATGTTTTATCTTTAGACTTTCAATAACTAGAATTTAATAGTAGTGCTTCCATTTCAATATTATTACATTGCCAAATATATTTTGATGCAGATCTAATATATAGCTTCGATTCTCTACATCACTTTAATTTACTATGTATTTTAATGTCAATTAAAATAATTTTAAGGATATTCATTTGATATGAGCTTTTATGTTGTAGATGATAAAGTTTATTTTAGCTAAGCCACATCTCATAGATTTAAAGATCAGTAAACAAGTGCCATCACACCGATATCAGAAAAATTGAACGTTCACGACTACAATATGGTGCTTTATAATAAATAAATAAATAGAATTAAATAAATAAATAAAATACAAGTGGCCTTAATGTTCATAAGAGATTAATAATTGCTTTCGCTGATTAAGTTTTATTCATTGTAAATAACATTAAAATAGGTTAATTCAAGTATAACATATTTAGTTGAGAGTTATAAAATGATCGCTTGAAATTATATACCTTATGAATTGCAAAGATATATTATATTATTGTCAACTTGTCTCATTGAAACGGCATGAAATGCTTATTAAATAGAGATGCAACATGAATATTAACAATTTTTCAATATATTATACAAATTATTGTACAAATGTAACGTACAAGATTAATACAAATTAAAATGTTTGTAAATGAATGTCAAAATAAATGTAAATGAATAACAAGTTTTTATTTATTTTACTTCCCACGGAATTTTATGAATTAACGGATAGAATTTTTGATGAATATTGAATAATAACTGTGCTCGGTACGTTGGGAATTTAAATATATTCATAATCAGAATTTAATTATGTTCCAACATACTTGCATGTCTTTCCCTGTGCTGCATTTATTGTGACTGCAAACTGTAACTTCACAACAATTGTGTCCTTTTAAAATTGAAACTTAAATCTGTGTATTTAAAAATAAGTACTTATTATCAACTAACGGCAGTCAAAGTAATTAAGTAAAACAAGAACGACAAATGTTCAACTTATAAAAACCTTTTTAAAATGATTGATATAAAATTTCAATCATCATCATTTTACTGAATTTCACTTAATGAGACACGCTTTAAACCATATAATCTTGGTCTTCCGCGTTCGATGAGGCCTCACTGTACCTCACTGTACTGACCTCATCTATACATGAAGCACACACTCCAAAGTCAAAACCAAGATTGTAGTTATCCGCGTTGGTCGTCAATAAGACACTTCCCTTTCAAAATATATTATATGCATATATACTATACAGAGTTACAGACAGAGGTTTACCAGGGAGTGCCGTGCGTCTCCAACATACCTGCGTTCCCGCATCGCTGCTTATAACAATGATATAGCAAATATTCTAACAATCATTGTTTAAGGTTCTATTCGGTTGGTAAAAGCCCCCGATAATAGATTTACGGCCAAATACTGAAACGTAATTGAAATATTAAATGTAACTTAATTATTTGAGATGCCGCCGTTAATTTAAAATTTAGTATGGGAAACTTTAAATTAACGGCGTCTCAAATAATTAAGTTGCACTAATATTTGAATGACGTTTCAGTATTCGGCAGTTACTCATATTATGTCTTCCATTTACAGACAGCGATCATTACATATGCTTACATCCAACTAATATTATAATGTAAAACTAAAATAATTAAAAAAGAAAAATAAATAAAATAAAACATTCATTAAAATTTTTAAGAAAAAACACGCCGTCTGAAAGATTGTCCTGTGGCATTGTACCCAAGACTCTGGCACTATTGCCTCTCTGCACCGCTAGACTCAGCCATTGTTCGGGCTAAATAAGCGCCAGCTCTTGGCTCACCAGAAGTGTGGACCAGTTTCTTGGAGAGATCTTTTATAAATCTTTTAGTATCAGACGACCTAATGTATCAATACCCAGCCCATATATATATATTATCTATATATATAAAGACTTGTCCTGACTGACTCATCAACGCAAAGCCTAAACCACTTTTATATGCAAGCCTCAGGTTAGAAATAAATAAACACGTATTTCAGGGTTTTCAAAAATCGGGGTGGATTGAAAGAGTGAAAGTTTGTATGGCGGATCGGTCGTTTTTGATGAAGAAGCATGAAATTTAATTTGAAATTTCCTGACTAAAAATAAATGCAACCGTATTTAGTTATTTTTAAAAATCAACCATAAAAAGAAGAATTGCGTTGGAAATATTAGTATTAAAATATGGTCTGACCTGCTTGAAATTTACTGTTTTTACGGCTAAAATTTACCATTATTAACATGTTTTATTATTTCTGATTATTTCGCAGGCAAAGCCGCGGGTGAACCGCTAGTATACGTATATATATATATATCGACAAGTTAAATTTCAACCGGCGTACTATTTTTTTTTTACTCGGTGGTAGAGCTTTGTGCAAGCTTGTCTGGGTAGGTCTAGGTACCACATACTCATGTGACATTTGACCGCTAAACAGCAGTAGTTGGTATGGCAGTTGTGTTCCGGTTTGAAGGGTGAGTGAGCCAGTGTAACTACAGGCACATAAAATCTTTATTCCAGAGGTTCGTGGCGCATTGGCGATGTAAGCGATGATTAACATATTTTACAATGTCAATGTCTATGGGCGTTGGTGACCACGTACCACTAGGTGGCCCATATGCTCGTCCGTCTACCTATACAATTACAAATGGTTTTCTAAGTTCATACGAGCAACTGCACTTCACATTGCAGCCGTCAATTTTTTTTCAGCTCAGTTCGATGACAGGTAATTATAAAGTTTCTGGTGGCGTACTATTATTATTTTAACACTTAAGCAACCTTCCAATTGCACACTCACTGTACTTATTTGTCATTCCAGATCTATTGAAAAGATGGCAATAGACCGGCGTAAAAACAATACCTAAAATGCAACGCTACCTTCCGGCCTATATTTGGATATGTCAAACAAATTACAAAAAATGGATTGAAACAACATTGGTTATTTTATTATTTCATTTATTCCATATTAATACATCAATGATTCATAATACAAATATCTACGCAACATTTAATGATTCAAAATTGAAGAAATATTTCAAATATGGTAATATAATGTTGTTAGATTGAAAGCTTCTAATTTTCAAAGCAATTTGCGTGCAATAGTATCGATTTTTTATCGATAATGCGAAAACATCACTATAAGTAAACCATACCGTGTATGGGTTGGTTTACCGTGAATGTCACATGTACACGCGGGATCACGGTCTTGCAACAATAGCAATGGGGATTCGTCTGCTTAATGGTTGCGATGTTCCGTTCAATTAACGGCCGCCAGAGGCATGACGATAGATGGGTGTGTTGTGCAGCGATGACTGAATAGCATTCTATCACACAACGCATGCATACTAAGCCCTCATCACATTACTCGCATTTATTTTGTATTTTATAAAAACCATTACAATAATAGATGATGAAAATACAGTAAATGAGAAATTAAACCGAGTCGCTCACAGTCGCGTGTCACTCAACCGGCGTGCGCAGTGCTCACTGCTCACCGCACCCATCAATAGCAACGACGTGCAGCGGCGTTGACGCGAAAGAAAAGTTATATCACGATCGTACCTATCTCTCACCACTGAAATCGGGCCCCATTGCAAGACCTGTATATAAGACCGTGCGTGTGATACACGTGACATTTTCGCACACAGGATATTGGAAAGCTGTAACGATCACGGATATTAAACAATATAATAAAAATGTCCTCCTGACCGATTTCAGAGATTAGCCATCTGGCTATACAATATCTCCTGCGCCAGGAGATATTATAGTGCACAAGTATGCGAGCAAACACAGGTGCACTCTCTATTCCCTAGCTCTCATAATCCGATAGGACGACAATCCGACGCTACCGGAAAGAATTCAGGCGCAGGACCAACGGCTTTACGTGCTATCCGAGGCACGGTGTACACACTACGAACTTCCAGACTCCGGGCTGCTACTGAGAATTTTCTGACAGAAAAAATCAATAACTTTTTATTAGCCCGACCTGGGAATTGAACCCAGGACCTCCGGGTGAGCGGCTTTATATCTAGCCACTAGACCAACGAGGCAGTAAACAATATATATATATACTACTTGTACATAGCTCAAATACATTTGGCATATTATTTTAGCCACATTCAAATTTAATATGATTGTAATTTAAGATCAATAGTTTGTATATCATACTGATATATAATAATAATCATTTATATCAAGACATTGAATATCATACACTTATAACTTATTATAAATGTTAGTTGACTTAAATATAGAATTAAAATTTAAAATGACTGCTGGGAGCATATAACTTCAAACAGTGCTCTACATATAAACAGTCTGCCTGCTGCCAATCTCAGGATGATGTCTGTCTTGGCCGCACTCTCTGTGCAAGACAAAACCTTGCACAAGCCAACCTCAATACAAATGGCATCCATATGGCCTTTGCGAATATAATCTCCACAGGCTGCAGTTATAGCAGTTCGTACAAAAAGCTGTACACAATGTTTGTTTAATTTATTTTGAACAGTGAACAATCCATTGGACTCACTCATGTCACATTCGCTCTGACCCCTAAGCCCAGCACTCTCGTTCAATGTCAACATTATTCATGTGACTGACACGAACATGTAAAAGTAATTCATCCTCAATAGATGAAATTTCCAGTTTCAACCTCAAAAAGTGACTACATTGTATTACATATGATTTCATTTTACACGCTGCACAAATTCTCAATAACTTATACATTATACATTGAAAAATAATCTTTAAAAATGTATCAATTTATTATAACTATCAAGAATGATTAAATACCATTTATTCCAGTACATATTATATTCATACAGGATCAGGATATCTTGCCAAGTAACGTTTATGATATTCTGAAGGCTCTTTATATGATGGTGGCACTGATATAATTAATGAACAAGATCCCGCTACATCATTAACCCTCATGCAATTGTCGGATTGTGTAAAGAGAACTGTAGGTTTTTTATTGTCGCGGTAGCCTTTAAATTCTTCTACTGTTAAAACGTCACATTGACCGCAAATTGTCCATGTAAATATATAAATCACATCACCTAAAATAAAATAAATAATTTTTATGTGTGTTTATCAGAATTAGTAAATAATATATTATTGATCTAAATTAAATTCTTACCTAAATTGCATATGGTTGCAGGAAGACTAGAAAAATAGGTGATCAATTGTAAGTTTGTCTCAACACCCGGCATGAACCTGTATAAGTTACTGAAATAACCTTGTATACAATAGATGTATTCTTTACATGGTCTGATACAACTCATCCTCATTTCTGTGTCCACAACTTTCTTCCAATAATTTGAGGTTCCTTCATCTTCGTGACAATATATACTTTTCTGTCCTGCAGCATATACCTTGTTGTTAAATGAGCACAGTGCAGGGTTTTGTAGAGAATCAGGCATTGTTGCAATTTTTCTATATATTCTTTGTTTTAAATCATATATCATTGCTGTCTCTAACACAATTCTGAAATTAAAATAAAAAATCAGGTCAATTTTTACCCTAACCTAACCAAAAAATTTGACACTATTACATAAAGCTGATTAATTTGTTTGATCCGGCTAATCTCAGGAACTACTGGTTTGAATTTAAAAATTATTTTTGGGTTGTATAGTTCTCTTATCTAGGAATGTTCTTGGCGGATTTATATTTTAATTAATTTTACACGGGTAAAACCACGGGGCACAGGTAGTATGTAATAACTGTCAAATAGTCTACGAGGAGGATGCTAACAATCTAACAATATAGTAAGCCAAAACATTGTTATATCACTTGCTTACTAACATTATGCTCATACTACCATGATTTTGAACTGATAATTAAGAAGTTAAGACAAGACAACCTTACTGAAAATTTAAGTGAGATTCATAGAATTACCTTGAAACTTTAGACAACATTGTGATTGTTAAAATCCGTAAACAGGTATTCTTTTTAAAAAAAATAAGATAAATATGAGCCACATAGCAACAGTAGAACATGCTACAGGCCCCGCGCAAAAGGGGGGCCTGTGAGGGCAATATATAAAAATATATTTCATTTATGTCAGAGAGATTTCCTATCATTAGATCAGGTTATGTCAAGGGCCCATCGAAAGAAATTGCTACAGGCCCTGCGCTTGCTTAATCTGGCACTGATTCAAACATATTGTAACTTCAACTGACATAATTGTAGTTGATATTAATCTAATTCTATAATAGATAAGGTCTAGCTTTTCTATCCTATTTCAAGTTTTAATAGCTGTATACAATTAATATTACAATAAATATATACATTATTTTGTTATTTACTCACCTAAACCCACCCACACCTCCGACAATATAAAGAGAATCTCCAACTACAGCAAGGCCTGCATGTCTCCTCTGCGGTAAAGTTACACCGTGCTTGGACCATATTTTCTTGAGTGTGTCATACACTCTAACATCTCTATTGAACATACCTGTGCCTCTACCATACTCACCACAAACAATTACAACTTTTGTTAATCCCCAAGCCACAACACTCCAGCCCCATAAATTTTTGTCAGCAACTTCTAACCATTTTTCAAAACCTTTACCTTGACAATAAGTATACATGGAATGTGGTAGTAATTCTGGTTTTCCATCTTTAAGAAGCCATAAAGGTATAACTGGGGTGTACTGCAAACATCGTTCTCTACTATCTTTTATAATATTCAAAGTCTCAATCCAAACTCTTTGTGTAAACTTTTCACATAATTCACTTTTCTGTTTATTTAAGATTGTTTCCGATAAATCAAGCTTATTAATAGACAAATCATGAAGTAAATTGACAACTTTAGAGGCTAAGCTTTTTTCAAATCCTACCATACACTTTTTTATTTCCTCCAAGTCATCAGTTGTAACTTTTTTCATGTCTAAACAACCAAGAATAATGAGTAGTGCATCAGCTCCAGTTTCGTTGTGTAATATCCAGTCAAGACCAAAATTAAAAACATCTAATTCGCTATGTGTGTCCAAATAAGGATGGGATAAGTACCAAGCGAGTTTATGAATTGTCGGAATATGGTGTGGTTTCATGGACTTAAAAGCAAATAATCCATAAGCCATAGAATGACTTTCCAATTTCGGTAAACATGACATTTCAGCAATAGCCATTGTCTCCACCCAATTTGATTTACATGTTCTCATGTCCAGAGTGTATTCAATATGGTTAATTAACTTTGTTATTTGTAAGAAGCTAGCTGCAACTAAGATTTCTCTAATTGTCGATAAAGGATACTGATTAAGATCTATCAAATCAAGGTCCATGTACTGTAGAATAATATCAATTATGTTGGGATCTAACATCTGGAATAAAAATTATATACAATTACTTAATGTATACTTATTTTATTTACATTTATAATTAAAAAATACATACATCGATACATATTTGTCTTTGTCCGTTTTCAACATAATTTCCGCTAAACATTGCGCGAAAATAATCGCTATATTGACACAATACAGATTTTTTTACTTGGAATACTTTATCACGAATTTGTAAAGTAATTTCTTCCATATTTAAATAATTCTCCGTACAATGTTAGGCGATAACTAATAGATCATTCGATTTTTTGTCGCTTTAATTATTTATACTATTGAGACAAACTACAAAGTAATCACATATGTCACGTAAATGTCTATCACGGTCTCGACTCTCGGGTCTTGTATACAGGCAATGTATACAATGATACAGGTCTAATAACTGAGTTCAGTGGTGGGAGATAGGCGCGATTGTGTTACAACTTTTGCTTTGGAGGGGCGCCCGCTGTAAGTCGCTGCTATCGCCTATTGAGTTCCGTTCATTCCGTTTTCTATACTATCTTCTAAAATTGTCCCTAACGAATTTTGCTTTAGTGCGAAAAACAAATCAATCGTTAATTTGTTTATTCAATTTTTTTCCAAATATAAAAATATTTAAAATACTAATCTGCTGTACAGATACCGGCAAACTTCTTGAGCTTTGAACAAGGGAGTGGGGGAAAGTTTGCGCATCGTACACATACGAGCAAAAAAAGTGCCTAACTATTTTATTTAACTGTAGAATACTTTTTACGTAGATAACTTTTAAAAATAGTTAGTTTTTATTTTTGTAGATTGTTAATGTATATCAGATATTATAGTGAGTTGTTAAATATAATTTTTACTACCTTCTAAAATATGATAACAAGTAATGATAACCGGCCAAGTGCGATTCAAGACATACCAGGAAAAAAAAGAAATAATAAATTTATTTATGTATTTATTAATAATAATTAATTATATATTTTTAAAATATAATTAACTATATTTATTAATAATAATTAATTATATTAATAACATCACTACACGCCAGTGTAATTAGGAGGCAAAGGGAGACAAAATCGCTTCTGCGCAGGCAAGGACATTTGTTCAAGATGTTTACCGGTATTTGTACGATAACAAATTTTACTTTAGCGCACAATAAAATAACTCGTGTTGTGCTTATTATATATGTATATTACATTTAAAGTGCTCATTATATAATAAACACATGTTTGAATATAACATTTTGAAAACAATAATATTTTGAATATAATTTTGTAAGAAATAATATAATTTTATCTTCCATGTTCAATATTTTTTTGAGTATCTGTATCAAGCACGCCCCTATCGTCATGCCTCTGGCTCTAGCGGCCGTAAATTGAACTGAACAGCGTCATTAAGTCGACGTACCCCACTTCTGAAGTTGCAAGACTTGTATACAAGACCGTGATGTCAATTTGTCAAAACCAGGTGATTGACGATTGATTGGACAATAACATAGCCATAGCCACGGCCTTGTATACAGGTCTTGCAACATAAGTAGTGCGGGTACGTAGACTTAATGCTGTTCAGTTCAATTTACGGCGGCCAGAGGCATGACGATATGGGAGTGCTGGATACAGAATCTGTATTACACATCACACGTCATGCCCCAGCGCCCCGCGGCGCGTCGCGTCTTGCCTCAGCATCCCGCGGCACGTCGCGTCATGCCGCGACAGGGGGGTATCGACATAAAGTAACATAAATTCTCATTGAAATAAGATAGATAAGATAGAAAAAACTAGATTAGTAATAAAATCATTTGATGACACGCCGTGCCACGCCGTTAGTGAGCGCCGGCCCTAAATAACACAATACTTGGGACAGAAAAATATATGACGCGTCACTTAACCGGCACGTGGCCGCATATAGCAACGACGTACAGCGGCTTTGACGCGAAATAAAACTTATGTCACAATCGTACCTATCGATCGACACTGAAATTGTACCACGACTCCAGCTTTACAAAAACACTCTATAACAAGACTAAGTGGAGTCGGGGTTGGCCAATTCAGTTTTATTTGTTTTTTTTTTAATGCTTAGGAACGCGGAGGAGCGTATGGTAAACATGAGGACATGGACAGTAATGTTTTTTTCGTATTAAGGCTATTTCAAGGTTATAAATGTTTTTCTTAATTTTCTCAAAAATAGTGCATTTCCGTTTTCTGTGAGTATCTCTATGATCAGGGACCAAAGCTCTACCAGATACAATACAGTTTTACCTCAAATTCGTGCCAAAGGATATCGCATTGCAGCCGGTGAGACATAGATATAGTAAAGTACATAGTAAAGAGTTACCAAGTATTTTCGCGATGGAATTGATCTCACAATTAGGCGGTGTCATCGGGTGCCAATGAGCGTAGATTTGTGAAGGAAAGGGGAAGCAATAGTTCCTCAGAGCATTTACCGGGTAAAGGGGTAACCCATCGCTCAATCTCTCTCTTAAAAATGAAAATGGGATTACTGCATATATGCGCTGCTACTTAATTCTAAAAGTTTTAGTGCCTTCTGCACCGGATCTGCATTTTTGAAAGTTTTTATAGTAGGTGGCAACATTTTTGAGATGACAGCAAGACAGCGTAGGGATTGGTTTTTGAATTTAAACTAACGTAATAACTAATAAGAGTAATAGAGATATTTTGTTTTGGTTATTATAGTCCGTTTTAGGAATTCCCGTAAGTATACTACAAAAATATTGCCACAAAATATTATTTGAACACAATTATTTAAGCATTTTTTGATTTAAAGCTCATCAACAGAAAAATATAAAAAATGACAATAAATAGCAAGTCTATGCCTTTAATCTCACAATTATGAGATCAATAAATTCAATTTTAAGTCTATTCATAATGGTCAAGCTTAAGTTTAGCCGCCTGCCTGTTGGTCTAGTGACTAGATATAAAGCCGCAGATTCCAAGGACGTGGGTTAAAATATCAAGTCAGAAAACAATATATTATATAAGTCGAAGATTCTCAGTAGGAGTCTGGAAAATGGAAGTGTGTACACTCCCGTGCCTTAGAAAGCACGTTAAGTCGTTGGTCCTGCGCTTGAACTCTTTTCAGTCGTCTTGGGTTGCCGTCCCATCGGGTTATGAGAGTGCACCTGTGTTTGCGCACACACTTGTGTACGTAATAGGTATGTTCTACGAATTTAATTTCTTGAGACCGGCCGCCGTCGCCGAAATCGGTCAAGAGTATATCATCATCAATGATTGAATAAAAATAGAAAACTATATTTACGTAGGTAATTAATAATTTTAACATTGTGTTTGTATAATAAATACCATCGGATCCGACTAAACACGGAAGACGGTAAACGGGAGCTTTGGTGTGACTTGGGAAAGAAGTTATACCTAGGTGCCTAGGTTTAGCGGAGGATTGCGATTGGCTGATGATGATGTTGATATATTATCTTTATAGTGGAAGTTGGAACTAAAAAAACCACAAAACACGATCGGTAAAATCGTTTATTTGACAAGAAGTAATTTATAAATATCAGTTTTATATAATTAAATAAAATCCTCAAACCTCTTCATCTATAAATACAACAAATAAGAGTTTTACAATAATAAAGTAAAATTGTACAGTACAATGATCCTTTCTAACGAGCTTAATGTTATTCGTTGAAAAATATATTATTGTACATGTGACAAAATGTTAATAAAAATTTCAGGAACATAGGTATCATTTATAAATATATATATCAATACATTAATAAATAATGTACACGTGAAATTTAAAAATAAGTAAAAAGAAAAAATTATAAAAAAAACATTTGTATAAAAAAATGTTTATAACAATCGTATAATATACCTATGCTCCAAATTGCTATGACGTCATTACACTCAAGTTCAGACAAAGTTTCTGATAAAACATTTTCATATAATATATTCGATAGGTTTCAAATATCTACATCTATATATTAGATAGATTAACTATACATATATTAGAACTAGACTTACATAGTTTTTAATAAATTCTGTTATGTACACACTGTATTGTAGTCAAAAACATTTTAATTATTATTTAGGTCTGAAGCTAAGGTCCTACAGTATTCATCCGACTGAATTGAAAGATTTATACATGTATTTGGCGTCGTCGTAGTTGCTTACAAGTTAATTTAGAGAGAGGAGCAAATTTAAGTAATACTACAACACGTGAAAAAATTTGCTGCCACTGTAACTCAAAATTTACGGCTGTCAACTTGACAAGCATAATGACGTACACGCAAAGATGAGTTGAATTGTCCATCAGATCGTATGGACCAAACATTCAACAGAAATGTAATTAAAATCCTATGTTACTTACATACTAAACGTAATTAGATTTGTTAGTTAAAATGACTGTTGAAAATACAATAATTATGTCGCTAAGAATTATATCTTATGTAAATGGAAGGATTTTTGAGTTAAAGGACATTTTAGTGGGGGATTTTGTGACTTGAGCACCCTACAATGTGGACGAAAGTGATTTTGTCTTCTAATAAAATATGTCAAATTTAAATTACATGCAAAACTCGAATATCTTGTTAACCTTGATAACAAGAATAATTTTATTTAATCTTATTTTATTAAGACGGGAATAAAAAAGGATTAAAATGGACGATAATTCATATTTTAATATCATATATGGAATATTATGTTGATTGTGATGCATTTGATGGGCGGATGTAGTTAGGCTTAAATTTAAAACAATGATTATAAATAAAGACTGCTTGAAGGCTATTTATCTACTTAATGTTAATATCTTAAAAATATTAGGATTCATTCAAATTTACAATTAAACCTAGGGACACGATTTAAAATTTATACAATTTTTATACACCTTGACATAAGAGACTGTATTTATACAAATGAGAATTTACATTGCACTTTATTAAGAATATTATAGTTGTATACAGTTAAGTAAGTATTGCTGAACTGTTCAAAGAAACGTTTCTACACATTCATTAAGCTTTCTTTACATTACATATATTTCACAGATAATTGAAAGATTCAATTTTAATTTTTAACCTATAAAAATGAGGAGAAAGTGCGATACATACATTATTTTCGCGCGTCTAGCAGACACGCTGAACACGCATCTAGATTTATAATAGCGAAATAATTTTAAATATTTTGTAATTCTATATTCAGGCCTCATTATTTTTTTTTATGAAAAAAATATCAGCCGTGACACGCATTACAGCCGTACAGTCCAATATATAAACAAAATTGAGAATCGTTATTAATATATTTCTTTCTTTTTTACTAAAATTAATATTAATATCTTCAATTAAGTTTTAATTAGTGTATGATTTTGTTTATACTTTGTAAGCGGGATTTAGATATACGATATATTATAGCGATTAGAAGTTTTACACTGTTATAAAATGGTTACGGATTCTACAAATATATTCTAAATTTTTGCCTGGATTTTAATACCGGTATATAATTAAACATGAAAATGAGAACAAATTTGGACGCATATATTTGTGTACATGCTTCGTATCTATAAAAGTATATACAACTGAGATAGCAAATCATTAAGCCATGTTAAGTATGATTACAGTAATTAAAACACATGTATTAAGCTACATTTAATTAAAGCGTTTTTTTATATTCTCAAATAACTATGTAAGCATATTTTACTTTAAAAGAGCTATTCGTTTTAGACTTTATCTCTAGATACAGTATACTATAATTTAATTTACTATTTTATTATCTGTATTTTAACATGAGAGAGATGGAGGACTTCTACTGAAATTTAATAAAAGACTTCTCTTATACTGTATTAATTACTTTTCTTGTAAGTTTATATTGTGTGTGGAGAAAGTAAGTTATTAATCATTGATTAAACAATGAATGTAGCTCTGAATATTTATGGTATAATCAAATTTTTCATAATTTATACACAAATGTATAACATACACATTTAATATTTTATATGTGACTGACGTTGTAATATATCATTATAATAGAATACAAAAATTTCTTTTTATGTAGCTAAATATATCTAGCTTTACAAGTTTTATTTTTAAAGATGGCCGTTTGATTTAGGACGAAAACTTTCAACATTCGACATAAAAGTATCAGCTGGATGATTTAATTTAAATCTAAGAAAAATGTGATGAAAGATTACTGTCTGATAAGTTCATATGTAGACATATTTCTTTTAAAAAATATCACTGGCCATAAACTCGGATTAAATTTATCTTAATATATTTTGAATTCGAAAAATTCAGAGTTCGTATTGACTAGCTACAATACATCACATTAGGATCCGTACCAGTTGAGCTGCTGTCAATTCTTCTATATTGAATTAGAACATATAGATATGGCAGAAAACGCCCACGGTCTGTATACAAGACCGTGAAAACGTCTCTACTTGACATTTCTAAAGACATGAATGACTTGTTTTTTTTTTTGTTAAATAGTAAGCCACTGTCATTATTTCGAATAAATATAGATTATTTTAAATAAAACCACAAAATATTTTTATTAGAATTGGGACTTTTATATGGCCATACATTTTTTGTAGTCGATTTTCCGAGTAGTAGGCAAACACATTTTCATATTTATAATATTATTAAGAGCATAAATTAATTATTATTAGGCTTTTTTTAAATGTAATTTAACGTAAGGTGCTCCGGGTACTCTAGCGTATGCCCAATTTGTGAATAAGTATATTAAAAAAAACTGCTATTTTCTTAGATTCATTGACATAATCATTCTATAGCAGCTTAATCTGTTACGGATACACACACTGTAATATAAAAAAATCAAACAAGATATTATATACTCTCTGGATATTATTATTTAAAAAAGAAAAATTTAAACTATATGTCTAAGCTTTTTTAATGTAGCTCACTTATTTACCTTTACATTAAACTGAGATCATTTGAACCGAATCACAATATTTATTCAATACAATTAATTTTGAAAAATGGAATTGTTTTCGGACGCGACATTAGAAGAATTTTGGATGGAATACATTTCTACATTTTTTCAAGTGGGACGACTTCTACTTTATTTTATATAAACAATGAGATTTTAATATATAAATTCAACGTCGTAAGAATTTAGAAATTAGTCGTTTCTTACGTAAAAAATCGTTTAGTGATTTAAATTATTTTAGTAAAAACTTTTAAGTATTAAGTATCTAATTCTTATTATGATGACGTTTAAGTGAGAGTACAAAACTATCAGGATAACACATGAAAAATATAAGTAGAGAATAAATGAAACATAGTCCAAAGTTTTAACTCATTCTAATACCAGCAATATGAAAGAGACAAAAGACGATTTATGATATAATTTCACATTGCACTTCACACGGTAAAAAGGATTCGATACGTTCTCATAAAAGCTGTATAGCCAATGGGAATTATGTGAAATAGCATAGAAAATCAAAGGTAATCAGGGCGTGTACGATGCCCGCAGTGGTAATGCCTGGTCTTTGATCAAATTATAAGTAATCACTCGGTAAGGTTGCTACGTATAAATTCAGGGCTGTCGTTTCATTTGTCTTTCATATTAAACACAAATTTGTTTCATGACTCAAATTGTATAGAAAAACGCACAAATCATATAAATATTTAGTAATATAAAATTTGTTACATTCCAAAGGAATATTTTTAAAGAAAAAAACGCAAAACATTATATTATACACGTTGTAAGGTTCGATGAATTGTTAGAGCGGTCAGTTCCCACGGCTTACGTTACTGGCAACCCTGATAGGATCTACTGCATATAGCAATGACTGTAATTCGATTCGGAAGGGCGGTATCGGGAACGCTCCGCCCTGCGCAACCATCGCGGGAATATCAAATTATATATGAAATTATTTTACATGTCATGAACGATGTACACTTGAATCGTATTAATTAGTTGAAATCTTATCATGTTGAAATTCTGTTTGGACATAACCATACATTAGCAGCGTTATCTACAGCTTGGGAAACTTTTACCGACCTGTTACAATGCAAAAGTAAATTAGAAAAATGTAGTCTATTATCATCATACTAAATAATGCAAGAATATTTTATGATTTTTCATATATTACGTAGAAGAAAACAGAAATATCACATTATTAAATATCAAAATATCTAATATTAAAATATCTTTGAAAGAACTGAATATCACGGGGCGTTTTAAAACGCTAAAACGACGTGTTGTTCTGTAAATTTGTTTTTTAGAACACAAAATCGGTGCTCGACGCTCGACTAATGTTAGTTTTTTTTTATAATTTCGATCGAAATCGGTAATGTTAGCTTTTTTATAACTTCAATTTTTAAATAATATATTATATTCAACTAGAGTTTTGCCTGCAGTTTCACCCGCGTAGTTCCCGTTCCGTGGAAATACGGGGTCAAAATGTTTGCATTTCAAGCCTATGTTTTCATTGGTGATAATTTTTTTTTAAATCGTTATAGTGATTTAGGCATGAAAGCTTAACAAACAAATAATTCTCGTTTATAATATTAGTTAGGATGTCGGATGTTATCACAAATCACTTTTTCATATAATGGAGGTCGAGGTCGAGTATCGAGTTTGTTTCTCACAGTTTACCAAAGAACACGTGAAAGATTTATAAAATTTAATATATAATCATTATAAAAAGCATTCATTTGGGAAATTATCACATTTATAAATAATCTAATAAATCATATCTTATACAGAGTCGACTATTACTAGACAGATATGAGAACTCTTCGATACAAATATTAAAACACATTTCGATCTTTACAAAATGAAAGAATTTGTACAAAACATACGCAAAATTTTGTAATTATTTATCATTATTTGACAAAACAACACTTACGTAATGTTACATAATATACTTATATTAAAACGATGAGCTATTTAAAAATATATTGTATCACTTAAAGATCACTGGACCGTATGAATTTAAGTTAAATTGTTCAGAAAACTAAAATTTATTTAAGACTTATTCATCACTTGGACCAAGCCGCAAACGACAAAGAATAACGCTCAGCGTTTTAAACATTAGCCAGTTTCATTATAAAATAAGGTCTAAAACGTTACGATAAGGTACTCTCTACGGTGTCACCAGCACTCGTTAATAAATGACGTCTATACAGATCTAAACACTAATGGTAGTCCAAATTCACACTAAAGTGTCCCACTCGGGAATCGATCCCGCACTTATTCGATGCCGCTCCTTGGTGTCGTTGATGGGGACCTCGTTGAGGTCGACGGGGGTTCGGCAGAGCGGTGCGCCACCTGGAAATATAGATAAAGGAATATTTTAACAAATGGTTAAGGTTATCTATAAGATATGTCATGCCTCTTTTCCTTAGCTCTCATAATCCGATGGGACGGCAATCCGACACGACCGGAAAGAGTTCAGGCGCAGGACCAACGGCTTAACGTGCTTTCCGAGGCACGGGAGTGTACACACTTCCAACTTCCAGACTCCGGGCAGTAGCACTGAGAATTTTCTGACAGAAAACCCCAATAACTATATATTCGACCGACCTGGGAATTGAACCCATGACCACCGCGTCTGCGGCCTTATATCAAACCACTAGACCAACGAGCCAGTCAAAACAATTTATACGATAGCAACTACAATAGTATTTCACTGTGTCGCTTGTAAATAAAATAAAAATAATACATAATTTTTAAAATACTAATTAATGTTATTTTATTCTTATCGACAGCTCTTTTTATTGTGCTTAAACTTTGCTTACATATTAAATTGTACTCATTGATAACTTTCAATAAATTAAATAATAAAATATATACTTTTCAGTGCTTGAGATAAAAAAAATTATCTAAACGCCTTTTCCATGATAATAACAGTTATTTTTATTGACGCAATAATGTGGTGATATATTGTATTCTTTACAAGCAAAAAAAACATTAAGAGAAAATGAAAACTTGACATCGATGAATTTTGCGTTTATACGTTTATTATTATTGGAAGCGATACAATATTAGCCTTAGATTGAATAATTGGAATTTTAAAAATGTTATAAAACATTTGAAAAGGACGCCCTCTAACTATGTGTACCAAAGGCCTGAAGACAACAGTAAGCCTTTGGATTTAGGGGACCGTTTGAAGCACGGTCTTTTATACAGGTCTATCAACGGAGTCCGATTTCAGTGGTGAGAGATTGGTGCAATTGTGATATTACTTTTATTTCGCGTCAACGCCGCTGAACGTCGTTGCTATCGCACGTGGTTAAGTGAACCGCGCCGTATATACTCTCCAAATCATTGTGTTATTTAATAATTTTTATATCGTTTTGTTGAGTTTTGCGTATTTGCTGTTATTTTTGTTTTGTTATTTAATTGTTTTTTTTTTATTTAAAAAAGTGTTCGGAACATCCATATATCGATTGTCATGCCTCTGGTGGCCGTAAATTGAACTGAACAGCAATCATTAAGCTGATGTACCCCCACTACTGTAGTTGATAGACAATTGGAAAAGCCACTATACACCTTTACAACAATAAACGTTGATAGACTAATGAATGTAAGAAAATTCAAAACTATTAATAAACGAAACACGCTTATATTAGATTTTTATTTATAATATATAAATATTTAATATCGTGAAGTTCGCCTCGGGTAACTTTCAGAATATATAAGTAAACATGAAATTTACTCTTGTTCTATTTTTCACATTTATTAGTGTAGATAAATTGTTGTTAATGAGCAAAAAACGAGTATTGTGTATCGAACCATGCACGATGTCGCTTCACTGTTAATTAACTTGTAAAATGTTAAAGTGCATTTAAAAACAAAACTTTTGTCACATAATGAGCAGATACTAAGCCGTTTGTTATACAACTTTCACATTGTTTTGATAGTTATAGTTTAAGGACGAACATTGGTCATAAAACATGTTTATAAATGTAGTCGATAATAAAATTGTATTATATATTGTAAGTGTAAACTGAAATAAATACAGGACATTTTAATCTATGTACAGCTGGCCAAAACATTTACCAAAAGTTTGTGACTGCATATATCCATTATAAACGAAAACCATTTGTCTTTGTCTCAAAACTAGGGGAAATATCAAAACATTTAATTTTTTTATAGCATAGGACGTGCATATAGGCCACCCGATGGTAAGTGGTCACGAACGCTCATAGACATTACATTTGCGGTAGAATATCTGATTGGTGGGTGGTACCTACCCAGACGAGCTTGCACAAAGCTATACCACCAAGTAAATATCATAAGTTCAATATTTATGTCATCATAATTGCTTGTCAAAATAGATTATAAATCTTAAAAGATTATTTTTTTTATAAAAAAAACCGTTGACACATTAATTTGGACCAGTAGCTCAAGAGATTCTACAAGGATGAAAGACTTGTTGCTTACTGTGAGATTATAGGCGGATAATAAATTGTTCGCCTTTATTCTTTAAGAAAAAACTCGTAATTCACCGCAAACGGTCTTGAAATGTCAGAACGCGATATGCGACATTGACCATTATAATTATAACATTTGAAGATAACCGGATCAAAATAGCATATCACCATAAGTCGGGTGTCAACATTTCAGAAGCGAGTTCTGACAGATTAGCATTGCAGATCGAATTATAAAAATTGTTTAAACACAGAATAAAACTAAGTTTTACCCTTGGTCAGGGTCGGAAGTAGAGTATTAACTTAGATTTGTAATTAAAAAAAACAGTAAAATCATATACAGGTATAAAATCATATAGCGACACGTTCATAAATTTGGGTGTTTTCATTTTTTTTTGGAGAGTAGAAGTAAGATTTTTTCTCTTCCTAAACGGCTTGAACGATGATGATTTTATAGTGAGGTCAACGGGACGAGGGGAGCTATAGTTAGACACCTCTCGATGTATTTTCTTTCAATGTATATTTTATTCATGACGTATTTGATAAAATATATTTATGACATAAATATGTGTATTTAATCCGAATTAAGTCGAGTCTAGTATACTATACGGATGTATATAACAGCCCTATCTGTGTGTGTACGCGTGAGTTTCATACGAAATTCGTTACAACACCTTAATGTCCTCCTAATAGAACCGCCGAGAACTGGTATCCATATGACATTTTACACGAGATTATAATTAAAGGTACAAAAATTAAATATTTTTCACATTGATGTTATCTGAATATATATGTCAATTAAATAAAATATATTTATTTTTTCAATAAAGAGATATGTCATCGATTAGCGATTAAATTAACTTTAGTTTTATCGGTACTTTCAGTATATTAACCGGTAATTTGACCGAAATTTACATTTAAACGATATCTTCAATCAATTATTCGTTCGAAGTGTTGTACCGATTAATAACTGAATCGTTTTCGTTCTGACAGCTCCGACATTGAAAAAAAAAAGAGTCAACATTTATCAAGTATTTATCGTGATAGCGGCTGCGTTGATATAATATCGGTCAAGGGGCCAATGTACTGCGGTAGCACCATATCAGACCGGCTTACCGGTAAAAAAGCAATAAGACAATTACTATCGTTGCAACATTGTTGCCAACCCGTCCTGAGTCTGGGCCGCACTCAACCGGGAAATAACGCGTAACGTTATACCCGTAACTTGATATTAGCTAATCGAAAAGTGTTAACTGTTTGTTTTTTTTTAAATGTCAAAATTCTTAACGATAATGACAGGTCTAAAGTTGAAGGTCAATGTTTTTATTTATAATCTGTGATTAGATATTAATAAAACCTTTTTTAAAGTCCAATGAAGATGGGGGCGATGAATGTAAAATTGAAACGCAGTACATTGCTCTTTACGAATATAATCGAGTGTATTTTTATATTTTATTATTTAGGTTGCATGGCAACCCGTAACATGTCCATATGTTTCAAGTGGGCTCAACCTCGAAATGTTTTACAGATATTACAAGGCAGTTTTGAAATTCATTTCATTAACCCAAAAGAGATGTAAATTATGACGAAAAAAGGGACCTCCACATATGGACTTACACAGAGATGAGCAGAGTTTAATTTTTTTTTAAATATAGACTATCACCAACCAGACTAAAGGTCACTTTAATTTAAAAAAAGAGTGATTAAGGCGTTCGTTCCTCATAGTCCACGATAGATCGACTTCAATGCTATTTCCGGGCTTTTGGTGTCTTTCTATTGTTTTGACATTTGATATATATTGTTTGTCTATGTGTCAGATTCTGGATTTTCGATAGTATTCAGTCAGCCTGTCGTCTCTATTATGGATCGCAATTGTGAGGTTGCACAACTTAATTAAAATTCATCTTAGACGAGCTCGATTGAGAAACCAACAAATAAACCATACATTTTATACATTAATATATCTTTTTTTGAATTTTTACGTATATATTATTATATAATGTAATATGATATCTCCGAGTTGGGCTCTGGCTTCTCCTTTCGCGTAAATTTATTCAAAACTTGCACCACGGGTTGGGGCAATGACATTATGAGTGAATTTGATACCATTAAAAACTTACCTGCTCAATATTTTAGTAGAATCGTTATCATATTTTTTTTTAGATTTGTTTCCTTACTGCCTTGCTTTAATAAATTCTTTATTAAGTATTTAATACGTTTTTGAGCGCGATGAAAGTAAAATTTAACCACGACCACTTGCAGTGATGGTATTATATACTTAGTATTGCTGTGTTCCGGTTTGACGGGTGAGTGAGCCAGTGTAACTACAGACACATTGGTGATGGAAGAAACGATATTTAATAATTTTATTCTAGATTAATATTTTTTACAGCACCAATATACGCGATGGTGACTCATCAGGTGGTCCTCCTCCGATCTAGAGTATAAAAAAACTTATCTATGATGTTTCAATCAATTTAACCTTTGTCTCTGAATCTAAGCCATTTAAAAAAATCCCATTAGTTATATTATATTTCTCATTTAATATTGTTCAGTGGCTGTATTATTAACATATCTTATGCAAATGATTTCACGCTTTGTCACTTCTTTATCCAATAAGGGACTAATGTTATCAGAAGCTTTTGTTCCAATTATGTAATTAATTGTTCACTCATTAAAAAAGTGAACTTAGTAGAAAAAAATGGTTTATCGCAAATTGGTTACAATGGGTTACAAGTCCCATAGTCACAACTCACATTAATGAATAATATTTATGAAGGAACTTAATTTAAAAAAAAAATACCTTTTTACGTAATTGATATGCCTATGTACACATTTCATTTCAATATTGAAGTCTTAAAGAAAATACAGACATTTTCTTTCGAATTCATAATGTTACAGATACAGATAAAAAAACCGAGAACCTGAGGGCCTCAGAGGACTGTCATTTGTCAAATTTTGAATTTTCGAAAATCGAATCAACTACGTAAATGGTATTTGAAATTAGATTATTCAATTTGTTCAAAATGAAGGTCAGTTGTAATAATAGTGGTGATATTAAAACTTTTTCCATACAATCGTGACTGCGCTGTGGGCAAACTTGTCACACTGGTTTTGTTCATCGATTGTTCCTGACAACTGTACAGTTTCATAAATATTATAAACTACGTATAACTTAAACGGTTGCTATCCGGCAAATATTATAAATGCGAAAGAGAGTTTGTTTGTTTGTTTGTTTGTTACGCTTTCACGACTTAACTCAACCAACCATTAAATTTGCCGAAACAGAAACAGCATTCACGCTGTCAAGGGTACAGAAAAGGACATAGGAAACTAGTAGATAATAGAAATAAATCTATAGAGCCTGTGAATGTCCCAATTCTGGGCTAAGGCCTCTTCTCCTTTTTGTGGAGGTTTAACCAGGAGGAGGAGCAAACCAATTAATATTTACTAATATGAAGATGTTTAAATCTATGAATCTATCAGTCCAATTTGAAAAATATTTTGTTGTTAGATGTTCTATTTACGTAGTTAGGTAATAAACTAATATATGTTATGTATAACGCGAGTGAAACCACACGAAGAAACCAGTTAAAATTAAAGTTAGCAACGTTAAAGCTGGTTACATATATATTTTTTTTAAAACTTTGCACCGATATTCATGTAATCTTACTTCCATTATCAAAGAATTTTCCCCACAAAAAGTTTCTTTCATGTTTACATATGTCTCGTAGTGTATTTTTTGACTGACGCGAACAGACAAGCGAGCGATTTTATTTATATACACGGTTGCTATCCGGCAAATATTATAAATGCGAAAGAGAGTTTGTTTGTTTGTTTGTTACGCTTTCACGACTTAACTCAACCAACCATTAAATTTGCCGAAACAGAAACAGCATTCACGCTGTCAAGGGTACAGAAAAGGACATAGGAAACTAGTAGATAATAGAAATAAATCTATAGAGCCTGTGAATGTCCCAATTCTGGGCTAAGGCCTCTTCTCCTTTTTGTGGAGGTTTAACCAGGAGGAGGAGCAAACCAATTAATATTTACTAATATGAAGATGTTTAAATCTATGAATCTATCAGTCCAATTTGAAAAATATTTTGTTGTTAGATGTTCTATTTACGTAGTTAGGTAATAAACTAGTATATGTTATGTATAACGCGAGTGAAACCACACGAAGAAACCAGTTAAAATTAAAGTTAGCAACGTTAAAGCTGGTTACATATATATTTTTTTTAAAACTTTGCACCGATATTCATGTAATCTTACTTCCATTATCAAAGAATTTTCCCCACAAAAAGTTTCTTTCATGTTTACATATGTCTCGTAGTGTATTTTTTGACTGACGCGAACAGACAAGCGAGCGATTTTATTTATATATGTAGATGTCCTGTAACAAAAAAATCTTCTCCGTCAAAACGTTCTTTTGAGAATAAGCAAATGTAACTCTTGTTTTATTTACGTATGACATTTTGCTTTTGGCGACAGCGATTACAAATGGAGAAAAAAAAAGCGATTTGTGTCATGGCTAAAAATACAGATGCGTTTTGTTATATATTCATTATATATCGATATATTTTTATATAAATTCTTGATCGTTGAAATAATTTCGTCGCAGATCGTAACTTAGTTAATCCTACCCGATTATTTGTTATATTAAAAACTATTTAACTGCGGTGCGGGGATAATAGTGTCGTATCTTGCTCTCACAATTTGATGTGAGCTTAATCTAACAGGAGATACATCAATCGCTGGGATAATCCCGCACCTGATCGGGCTTTTGTGCCAGATACTTTACATAATGTCCTCTAGATCGATTTTTGCCACGGCGGTCAAACTCAAGAGAGATTAGCCAACTGTGCACAACTTATTATAGTGCACAAATGTTTGCGCAAACACAGGTGCACTCTCTATCCCCTAACTCTCATAATCCAATAGGACCGACGCGCCCGTAATTTCAGGCGCAGGACCTACTGCTATACGTGGTTTCCGAAGCATGGAAGTGTATACAGACAGACAAACTCACCAATAGGCCTGACTTGGGATTTGAACTTAGGATCTCCGGGTGGAGGACATTACTTTATATACAGCAAAGGCGTGAGACATTTCTAATTGCAACTAATTCTAATCTATAGCCGTCTTCAATATATGTGCTATCTAATACAAAAAGGTTCTAATCAAATCGGAAACCTAGTTCCTGAGATAAGCGCGTTCAAACATACAAATTCACCAGCTTTATATATAAGTATAGATATAGAATCTTGCTTGTGTATTATCGAACGATTTAATGATTTTCACAAGTCAGTAAAAACAAACCGCTAGCCAATCCAATAAATTACTTTTAAACAAGACAAAATGATATTTACGAGTTACGTGATAACATGAAAACATCTGTAATTATTCTTGACATAAATGAATTACCGTCGCCATTTCGCATAATGTTTTCTTATAAATTCAATAATATAATGTCATAAAACAAATCGTAGTTACGATTTATGGTCCCTTTGAGTTTCAATGAGTTTACGCGCGAAACTTTTTAACGTCTCGTCTTTACGAGCGCCGCGTTCAATATTCAATAGTTTACAAGTTATGTGTTAACAGATAGGTAAAGGAATTCATTTAAATCTAAATCCGAAATTATAACATCATAACTGTAAATTAACCCGTAAATGTTCTGGAGTTATTTAAATATGAATTTAGTGACGACAGTTAGTGACGTCATACTTGAAATAAGGTTTCTTTATTTTGTAGTTAGCTATTGTAATATTTAAAATTAATGTCAGAAATTTCAGGTAGTCAATAAATTAGGATGTTAAATAAAGTTAAATAATTATATTAAATTATATGTGATTCTTTTCATTATTATTAAATGCTATATTAGTCTGCATCACTGCAATTAAAACTGAATACATTATTACATTCTTTATTCTTAATGTGTGATGCGTCAAAGAAATTGCTGCCAAATTTTTATGTTCTTTTTTTGCGTTCTAAATTATTGACACAGGAATGACTTAATTCAGCCTAATATACAGACGGAGTATTAATAATCACGAAACGATTTATTGCATAATTGCTTTGAATATTTATAATTAAAAAAAACGTATTTGGCAATATTTACGTGTAAACTTGCACTGAAAATCCATGACTAGATATAAAATATTAAATAAGACTACTCATTTAAACGTCAGACGTTATAAACTTGTCGCTTATGTATAGTACTCAATGTATTTAAATAATCTATACTAATATATAAATCTGTAGAGTTTGTTTGTTTGATCCTGCTAATCTAAGGAACTACTGGTTCGAACTTAAAAATTATTTTTGAGTTGGATAGTCCTTATTTTATCTAGGAAGGTTTTAGGCTAATTTTTATTAATTATACGCGGGTGAAACTGTGGGGCATAGCTAGTGTTATATAAAATTATTCAATACTGAAAGATATGTACAACACCTATAAATTTTGTTCATAATATAGGCGGGTTAATAGAGCTAGCGAATCGCATTAATCAAAATTAATAAACTGTGTTATTTAAGCTGTGAATCATTGGTCAGTAATACGAAAATCGAATTCGGAATCTACAGTCATAAGCTAATAGTTTACATGGGTTATATAACATCGTTCTATCGGCCATGTATTTTAGTAATAAGTTATAAGATGGTGTTAATATAACATTCATTGTTTCACAAAGTTTCTCATTAGTATCCAATAACACGTCATAATATACTTGTTTCCAGTTTTCATCGATCGCTAGCAATATTAGACGATGTTTCTCAAATAATTCTACGTGTTTAAATAACAAGCTCTTTGATTTAAATTAAACTGGGTAATGTTTGAAGTATACTATAAACATACCTTATAATGCCTATAGATATATGCTCTTCTTCAATTATGTAATATAACTTTACGTTTGTTTTTTTTATAAACTTTAATGTGATAAAGATTTTTTTTTTATAGTAAAGGACGAGTATATGGTTATGGGCCACCTGATGGTAAGTCACCAACCAACCAACAAGGCCACCAACCTTGGGAGCTAAGATATTCTGTCCCTTGTGCTTTGAGTCACTGAATCTACTTATTGACTGTACTAATAACGCAAAAACCTCTTCTTTCTTATTTGATAAGTACGTGCTATTCATTTTGACATACTATGTCAGTGATTTCCAGAGTGTATGTGAACTAGTGTGTTTATCTGAGAAGGTGAATAGGTTGAATTATTATCTATATCTATAGATAAACGGATATAGAGATAGATAAAGTCATTATTGCATTCAATTTAAAAAAAAATGCATGCCAATGCGGTCTTATCACTAGTGAGTCTTGAGTTACAGAGAAGGTTAGTGCACGTATACATACATAAATATATAAATATATAACGACATATATTACACTATTCACATTCATAATAATGTTTTAATTTATATTTTCATAAAGATCAATCGCTAAGGTTGTTTTTTAAAATGAGAAGACACCAATTTTTAATTCTTATCTCTTGTTTAACCCTCTAACCACATTATTAATATTAATCAAGCATAAAATGTTGACTCGGGTTTTAAAGCCCGCTTAGTACGTGGCTTAGCCGATCGTAAAAGGAAGTTATCCGAGAAAGTGCCAATCAAAATACGATGGCTCGTAACAATCATGAAATAAACCACTTAAACTCTAGCGTCGGTTAGTGTAAAATACAGCTTCGCATAAGGCGGATCCTTGGATTCCACTGAAATTTAATTTAGTAAGGTTATATTGGCAGTATTGCATAGTTTAATCATGAGAACGGCGGGTAGTATGCAAGTTATACGAAGTCGCATAAAACTTGGCCATAAACGCGGCATACGTTTACTTTTATAGCTACGAACTACCTAAAGCGAATGTTTCGTCGGAAATCAGCTATACTATAACTTAATTACCGGAACTTTAAGGATACCTAGTATATGAATATGATATCTAATACGAGGAACAATTAATAACACGTCCACATACCACGCCTGCTCACTAAATATTGGAATGTAAAATTGCCAGATATTGTGCGCCGTTGCTTCTGCGCCGATATTGATATTGACGTGACCTGATGGCATGATCATCATTGAAATGTTATTAAAATTATTTGTGGGAAACATTCTGGCAAAATAAGACTACTAATTCCATGTTTATCAAACGTTATAATTAGGAACTAATTGTAATGCGTATCAGAATTTCTTATGAGACTTGCAAGTTTGTTTTATTTTTATTTCCTTAAATAAATACGATTAAAAATAATTAAAGTAATGATGGCAAGAATGCTAGCAGAATTTGAATCGCAATTCCGATTCTCTGGGCAAAAAGACGTTGTAATGTTTTGGATGATTTTTTTGGCACTATTGCTCCAAGATCCGAGCGTTTCAACTGCAAACGGAACAAAAATATAATTTGGAATAAGTAATTCTATTTTTTTAAATGATTACTATATTGATCAACGCATTTGACTTTTAATAATTTTATAATTGTGCGGAAATTTTATGAAATATATTTAATTGTATCAGCGAATTTACTGTCTATGCTACAAGGATAGACAACAAATTGTACCTATCTATTAAAGTCACGTTTTATATAATTATAATACCTTAATTTACGACCTTACGTTCAAAGCTCGAGTTGTATTAAGCTGCCTTAGTATATTACGAGTTCCTGGATTTACATATTTTATTACAAACCCAACAGGCTGAAGTGTGATAAATTACAAATGTAATTAATGTCCTCTTGACCAAAAATTCGGTCACGAAGGCTAATCTCAAAGATTAATGCCAACACTTGCGCACATTCTCTTACTCTTTGTGGGCAATCCGAGAAGACCAGCGATTAAGCATAGAACCTATTTCAAGCCACGTGATTTGAATCGAAAAGGACTTATATATTGAATCATAGACGACAGTTAGCAAAAATAATATTAATACTGAATTTCTCTGGCAGATAGAATCCGAAATGACACATGTTAGAGTTGAGGCCACGCTTAGGCAAACGTAGTGTAGGACGCCCTGTGGCGAGGTGGACCGACGATTTGATGATTTGACGACGAAAGGTGGCAGGTACGGGATGGATGTGGGCTGCCCAGGATCGGGATGGTTTGCGTTCAATGGGGGAGGCTTTCGTCCAGCAGTGGAAAATCCACGTTTTGCCTGTTCTTCTCAGGTCAGGGTAGATCCGGTAGTAGTAATTTACTAAGTAAACGTATTGCTTGTACATTCAATAATGATTTTGAGTGTTTTTATATGTATATCGTGTAGCATATATTTGTATGTTTAACTAAAATTAAATATTAAATGTTTAACTAAAAAGGTTTAAATTACCAAAATTGAAATTGGACGTAGATCCAAGCTAAGTTTTGCAGCTTAAAATAGTGTATAAAGCAAAATTAGAATAAAATATTTTATATATAACTAGCTGTACCCTGCGCGCGTTTCTATCCTACTTATTAATTATCAAAAGATTGGTTGTACCAATTCAGAAACCTTTGTGGGCTTATGCACAACTCTTTGCTGAAGATCATGCCATGATCAAATGCATAGTGTATGATTCTATAAAGGACATACAGAAAACATTATTTTTTTATATATATAGACTTCATTATATTGTAAAGAATTGTGTGTGAACTCTGATCAAAAACATAAAAGCTCACGCATCGAGAGGGCCGACGGCGTTTTTAAATTTATTATAATATGTACTTAAATAAATGGCTTCAATAACGAACCATAACGTTAACAATTATGAGACAAGAAAGCACAGAGCGTATGTGACATTTTATTTGGCGGGAAAAATCGAATATATTACAACACCACAGACTATTAATTGTATGTAGGCAGAGTTATATTGATTTATTACTGTTTCTGAACGAAGTATTTTTTGATTACTCAAAAAACTGTTCATAAAATAAATAAACCAAAATTAAAAAATTAAGTACATTTTTTTTTTCATATAATGCAAAGTCAATGTAAGTCTCTGCCCAAGATTATTCCTTTGGTTTCTGTTACCAAGCAAGACTTCAATGAATTAACTGAAACACGTTTTTATATTACGAAATGCAATAAATTTCGTATTTACACAATCCAATTCACTCTACCCCACACAGATAACATATAATAAATAAGTGCTGTTACTGGGCGGGAAAAAAGTATACTTCGAAGATTCCAGTTAATACTTTAAATCAATACACCCGTTTTGACAGCTTTAGGGTAAGAACTTAATGTAATACAGTTATAAGTTAATTTATGGTACTTTCGCTGCAGCAAAACCACACAACCTTTTTTTTTTAAAGCATAATTGTTACAAGGACGACGAACAATGTAAAAAAGCCCATGTCCCGTTTTAAAAAAAAATTGTACGTGTGTTTATATACATAAGATCGTATATATAAACTGTGTGTCTGTACGTTGTGGAAGGGTGGATTTGTATGTGATAGTATATGATATAGATGCATTTGGCTCTTAGTTATTTTTATTTCTCTCTTTCTGAAATTATTGAGGTAAGAACGCGTGAATCTTAACCGACGATCGTGGGTTCAAACGCAGGCAAACACCTCTGAATTTTATGTGTATAAATTGTGATTTTAATTCATCTCACGCTTGACGGTGAAGGAAAACGTCGTGACGAATCCTGCATTCTGTCACAAAAATTCTGTCACATGTGTGTTCCATCAATCGGCATTGGAGCAGCGTTGTTGGAATAAGCTCCAAACCTCCTCAAAAAGAAACCTTAGCCCCGCGGTGGGACATTTAAATGCTGTTGCTGGCTGTCATTATTGATTTGACATTCGAAAAAATAGTTTAACTAATCTCTTGCTAAATAAAGTTTATAAGTAAGGCCATAAAACATTGACGACGACAATTAACGTATGTGTAATGTGGATAATGGATGTAAAGTGGATGAATAGGTATACATACGGATTTTTAAAAGTTTCACCTGTCCCGGTGTCTGTGATCAAATATTGAAAGTTAAATTTGACCCACTTCCCGTTGTTCGGTTGAGCTGAAATTCCGCTCGAACATTCGTGTTTCTTTACAATATACGATTAATGCCGCCATTTTATTTCCAATATGGCGGAATTGAAATATTTTTACAATACTGTTCAGTAATAATACTTGATTGTAACGAGGCTAATTAGATAATAAGATAAGGATAAGTTATTTTTTGCAGTGCGTTATTTAATAGTGTAATAATCACCTTCCTGAAGGTTTGGTAAGTACAATTATTTCGAACTACAATGTCTATATACATAAGTATCATACCTATGTACCTAAGGTATGTATAACATATCCCGATTAATTACCATTTACTCTCTATAACTGGTTTAAATATATACTGTATCTTCGTTCGGTAAAGGGTTTTTGATTCACAGATAATTAATCATGTTACTTATTTATTCTTGTTGGAAAACTAAAAACATATCAATAAAGTTCATATACAAGTTTTATTTTAATTTTAAATGTTTTACACCGTCATATTACTTTCATTGACGACAAGACACTTGGGTATATTTTTTAACTATACAATGCGGATTCAACTATATTGCTAGAATTCTCACAAACATTTCATTTGGTTGTGAAAAATATGCGTTGCTTATTTTATGTAAGAGAGGCACAACAGTATTTATTTCCAGAGAGAAATAAGAAAGTATTTGAGAAGATAATTATTTATTAGAATAGTTGATTTTTCTTGCCGTCTTCTTTTAGTAAATTTTATAGTTATTTAGAGACAATTGAAAAATTAAATTGCAAAAAATCTCAAAAAAAAGTTAGATAAAATATTTTAACGTTAAATTATTAAGGCGTCTAGAAAATAATAAATATAATATTAATAAGATTTGTAGGGAGAGAAGAATTGTAAGGTAAGATGTAAGAATACAAAGTCTACCCACGTTACTCTATTTATAAAGACTTTGACTGACCCAATAACTGACTGACATCGACGCTCAGATAAACCATTGAACTGATTCATATGGTATTTGTGACATACCAACAGGATGTATGGAAACTCGAAGGTATATAAACTGGACGACATAAGATTTTTTTTAATTAAATTTCCAAATAATTAAAAATCAGTTAGGGATGTTGATTCTATCGAAAACAAACAGCGATAAAGAAATAACACGTACTGTTATATAATATTTATAAGAATTGTATCAACATCGACATCTGATTGAAATTCGTTTGTTTTTTTATGTCATAGGCAGACGGACGGATAAATGAGCACCCTGATGGTAAGTGGTCACTACCACTTATAGGCATTGGCAATGTAAGAAAACCCACCACTCTTCAAACCGGAACGTAAGAACATACATTTGCTGTTCAGTGGTAGAATGTCTGATGAGTAGGTGGGAACCTACCCAAGCTTGAACAAGGCCCCACCACCAAGAAAATATAACTTATGTATGTTTATATCACATTGTATTTTTGTATTAATAGTAATTTTGTCGAGTTATTTCTAATTATAAACGATTTGGTGTCCGAGTGTACAAAACTCGGTCAAGAGATGAACAAGGCGTAATGGCTTCTAAATATATAAAACACCTGTGCTCCACGATCGATTAATTATTTATTTATTAACGTTGTTCAATTTAAATATTTCACTTCTTAGTTATGATTTATATTTTAAAAAAGCTTGAATGTTATAAATAATTTTTTTTAGTAGTATTTTATGTATAAATTATAATTATATTTTCTTATTTTTTTGTTCATTTTGTTTTTAGCATTTTGATTTGAATGATGAAAAATGATTGTAAGAGGTTCCTCTCAAAAAATAAAATACATATACCCTATTCCAATGGGAATAGAAATAAATGTAAACACACCGTAGATTTACAAATTGCATGCGATTGTCAAATCGTTCTGCATTATTATGCAGTGTAAACAATTCTTGATTAATTTACCCTTATTCATAATACAACACTATTCCATTTAACTAGTTATAACCACATAAATTTAACTTCCAAAGTTCCGAATACAACTTCGCGGACATTGAAAACGCCATCTTTTCGCGTATCCATAGTGAATGTCATAGATTATTCAAGATGTCGACCAATGAAATCGGGTCAATTGATATCGATGACCAATGATATCGCATTAAATCTGTGTCAAATTTGTTTATTTATGTTTATTCCTGTTGTGGTTGGAATAGGCTATACATAATATTCGTCTAAAATATTTAAGCGATTACTGGAATGCAACCCAACATAATAATCATTGGCTACTTCCTAGAATATATCCGAGCTGAATCACTATAAAACAAAGAAATCTATTTCAGAACCACTAAATATTGTACTTTATGCTTCATGATCGAATTAATATGAACACAAGCGAAATGACTTTATTAACTACGAAATGGATAATATTTCGTTACGAATAATAATTTAGATAAATAATGTAATTACATGTCGCTTTAGTTTATAGAATTTCGCGCATACTTTATTGACATAAAGAACAGACTTTAAAATCCTGTATCATGTTATACTCCAGTCATGTGATAGTTTTACCTGAAAAGTTTTCAGGTAGTTTTGAAAATTGGTGATTCAATAGATTTTGACGTACTCTTTTCGATTTTTCTTTGCCACCTCGTATCTTTGCCGCTCGCGACGCCAGTTTTTTGACACTAACTCCTTTCCAACTCGTTTTACGATGAAAACAGTTATTCAATAAATTAAACTAGAGAAAATTTCTTATAATATTATTGTAGTAATCTTCTTTAGAATTAATAGTTGTAGCGTACGAGCGCTGCAAAGTCCACTCCAGAAATAACTCTTTATATATGTAAGCATTGGTAAGGACTTGGTGGTAGGGCTTTGAGCAAGCTCGTCTGGGTAGGTCCACCCACTCATCAGATATTCTCCGGCAAAACAGCAGTACTTGCTATTGTCGTGTTCCGGTTTAAAGGGTGCGTGAGCTAGTGCAATTCCAGGCACAAGGGACATAACATCTTAGTTCCCAAGGTTGGTGACGCATTGGCGATATAAGCGATGGTTAACATCTCTTACAATGTCTATGGGCGTTGGTGACCACTTACTATCAGGTGGCCCATATGCTCGTTCGCCTACCTATGCTATATAAAAAAGCCTATTTTCAAATCGTATAGCAATTACCTATTTATTGAGCGTATGTGTAAAACAGACATAATGTTGGTAATACGCGAATAAAACCGAAAGGCTCAGCTAGTTAACTAAAGGCTTGAGCAATTGAAAACAATCCTGACCTTTTGACGAAACTTTTTTTAGAATCTTGTTACATATTACAACGTCATTGACAAATCGTTTCTTTGTTAAGCTTCGTCCACACTTGTTTACTTTAAAATCACGCACGCGTTGCCGCAGCTACACGTTTATTTTGAAAACAGTCAGAGAATACGGCTCGATGCTGGTTGTGCTTGGGACACATTCACATTATTCATCATCTGGATTAATAAACCTGACTTATTTCATTATATTGATATTACAAACCAATCAAGAAAAGTAAAATACAATGGCTGACAATATTACATCTTAGTCACACAGTTGGCGTTAGGATTTGCTGATACTTTTTTAAATGTCAAACCTAATAGGCAAATGCTTTACATTATCAGTCCAATAACTTATATATCTAAAAAAAAGTAATTGAAGACTCAGATATTTTTACCATCATAATTTTAACATTTTTCATCTTCGTGTTAAGTTTAAAAAAATCATGATTACTACTTCATTTAACCCCAAGTTATATACTTATGTCATCATGATGTTTTATAATGCTTAGTTAATATTATAAATGCGAGTGAATCTGTTTATTTATTTGTTTGTGTCGTTTTTCACATCAAACTTTTAACATGATGATTTTTTTCATATACGTTCTCAGGGATACAGAAAACACTACATGGTACCTACAACCCCCTAATTAAGCGAAAAGTAGTTTAAAAAATAAAGGTGTATAGTGTAGCCTATCCTTAGTGTTTCTTAAACTGTTTTCCGTTGATTTAAATTCATGTTTGTTATTTTACATCCGGGGACTGAATTTGTAGAGCAAACAGGACGCGTTTCATTTTGTAACCCTAGCTTTATATATTAGTAAATAACTAAAACGAAGATTGAAAATATTAGTACAAAATTTAATTTAAATAATCAATGTCAAATAATATTTGGTTTTTATTGTAATAATATTTCGCAATATAACAAATTTTGTCATTCTTAATTTGACTTAAATATAAACTACTTCAATTGATGTTTGAAATTGTCACAGATTATATTGTGATAAAATAATATTTGACTTTTTTTTTAAATTTCAATCATTTACGAGAAAAGTGGGCTCAAACCATGGCTCACTCAGCATTCGAACCAAAAACAACAATATTGATATAGTATTTTTTTTATTTTATCGTGTTTACTATAATTGTATTCGATTATGATCGGGGCGGGTGGACTGTAATAAATGAAGTCAATATATTCACATACGCACTTATTCTGCTGTCATGGGATTAATCGTATTATGGACTATCATTTTAATAATAAAACTATACATTAAGATTTGTTTGAGATATTATTTTTACTTTTCCAAATCATAGAAAGGTTTTCGATTTCATTTAAAAAAAAAATATTTTTTATTTTTGCCACCGTTTGGAAGGCTGTCATTGTCACAAAGCATGCTTATGCATAATAGACAGTTTTTACTGTATTCGTATTTATTTTCATTTTATGTTATATATAAATTTTGCTAATTTTTATAAGGATATGTGAATTATTATCATTAATGTACTCTTGATAGATTTTTTATTTTTGGTGTGTATCCAATTAAAATCGATTACGTTGGAGATATAACAGTGGACAAGTACGTATACATAGGTATCGAACCACAGGTGAATTATACATTCATTGTCTCACATAGTGCGAAGCACTTTAACGACTTCAAAATTCATCATTCAAAGTCCATGAAAAATTTAAATCTCTATTTTTTCACTCTTAGGGCGCAAAAAAAATTCCAAATCGCTTCATAAATAACAGTGCTGAACTTCAAAAAAAAGTATTGAAAAAATCTTTTTTTTTGTAGTCGTTTAAATTATATCGTTTAAATTTTATATTTTACACTGTCTACTTCCTTACTATATATATTATAATGTATTACCGTGTAAGAAAATATGTAAAATAAAAAAAATACTTCGCATGTGGTCCTTCAAGGTGACATGTCGTTAAACAACACACATTGATTTTAATGGTCGCGTTAAAAACGACTCCTTTGGGCTGAAAGTTCTAAAAGCAATCTCTTTGAAGAATATGACATATTATCATGAAATATAAAAATAAATTGTTGCTATTCTTGTGTGAAAATTACAAAGAATATTATCAAAACATGGAGTTGACATCGATGTTATGGAAACGATGATTATCATTCAGAATATAATGTAAATTTTATTTTATTGAGAAATGAATGAATTGACTATTTAAAGTATACTACCTCGTGTAAGGTATTCTATTGTATAATACTAGGGGGTAGGAGTAAAAGCTCGTTTAAATTGGTTTGTATGGTGAGTAAGACAGTATTTACTACAGGCTCTAGGTTGGAGGCACATTTTCGTTGTAAGGGACAGTAAAAAAGCGGTGGTGTCTCCCTCATAGAAATATTATACACAGATAGTTATATGCCAGCCTATATAATATATTTAAAAAAAATTGCAACCTAATTAAAAAAATATTAAAATTATATAGATGATAAATAAGCCTAGAGTTAGTGTTCGTTCGTAGTTTATATATTTATAAACGACGAACTATGTATGTTAGTACATATACAAATTACTACTAACATAATACAAACTAATACTAACATAATACAAATTATAATAATATATTCCAAGCCGTAGATAAATAAACTTAAATTTTGTACAATTACCATTCAAAAATATTTTTAACTATATTTAGATTCTTTAAAACTTATATTTAACCATTTAAATCATATCAATATCATCCAAGTTATGTGTGTGGGTATTAAGACAGGCCCTTGATGTGTCGTTGCTGGGTCGAGAGGGAGAAATGTCGATGAAACACGTTGTGCGACCTCAGCAGAAATGATATATTGATGCAACTTGCTAGTAAACGCGATGTCATTCGTGTTTTTATGAAATAAATAGGCTATGGATCCTTTTTTTTAATAGCATTGGTAGGTCACCAACGCCTATAGACATTCTCATTGTAAGAGATGTTAACCATCAGCTTAATTTGCCAATGCGCCACTTAGGAACCTTGGGAACTAAGATGTCATATCTATTGTGCCACTGGCTCACTCCATTCAAACTAGAATACAACAATACTAAGTTCTGCTATTTTGCGGTAGAATATCTGATGAGTGGGTTGTACCTACCCAGCCGAGCTCTACCACTAAGTAAATCCTTTTAACGGACTATATCGACTAATATCGATCTTTTTAACAATAATAACTAAACCTTAAAAATAAGATAGATTTAACATTATGATCTAGTAACCACGGCAGGTGCAATTCTTTCGAAACGTCGGGATAAAAAAAAAGTATGATCGCGGTTAAAACCCGATATACACTATGGACTTGTATATATTTAATTAAATACTCGATGTAAATTAATCTGAAGTAATATATAACATCAGGGCACTAGATGTCATATCCTTATATACGTCACCGTAAAATTGACGATTAATCTGTACTCTAATCTTTTTTGTTTGATCCGGGTAATCTCAGGAACTACTGATTCGAATTTAAAAAATATTTTTGTGTTGTATAGTCCTTTTGTCGAGGAAGGCACACCGCGGTGCACAGCTAGTTTATAATAAATGTAGACAGATCACAAATTGTAAAATGCCGAAAATTTGTAAACGATGCATTCAGCTTACAATGAAACGCATAAAAATTCAATAGCTTATAATCTTTTAGATTAGGTTGCCCTTAGGTTTTAGATTAAATTTCCCTCGTTTTATTAAAGTCAAAAATCTCTGATGGCCCAGTGGTAAGAACGCGTGAATCTTAAAGTTTTAACGTATATCATCTAACTGTAATTAAAACCCTGAGCACGTCGAATTTATAAGATTTATTTGCAATGATATTTAACGTAACATAACATCTGATGAACGCTTTTTTTTCTTTTTTCTGGCGTGTATCTATTTTAAAGTCGTGGTATGAAGTATTTGTAGCAGGAAGTAGAAGGAGATTTAAAAATTATAATGACAATTGTTTAATCTCATCGACGACAACGGCTTGTAGTAAGAATTTCATAAAAATTATCTATCAAAATATCTATTACAATCAGTTAAAATAATGTATGCGAGAATAATACAGACTCGGTTGGGAAAAATGTATGTATAATGATAATAAACACAAAGTAAATTGAAAATTATCTTGACTTGAAAGATCTTGATTTACATTAAAACCTTAAATGAATACAAATAAAAGTTAAAAATAATTAGTATACAAGTCGTGACCGCGTGGGATGGTGGCAAGAAAGCTAGCAGCATTTCCCCTTTGAATCGCAATTCCGATTCTCGGGGCGAAAAATGAACCAGCCCACCTGTCACCAGTGGAGGCAATAAGGCGGGGAGTAATATTTTGGATGAATTTTTTGGCACTATTACTGCATAAAATTATTTTCCAAAAAAAAAAATTGATAGTAGATAATTTCGATATAAGAGCTCTAAAGTATTTGACATATATACTGCACATTTTACATACACATACATATTATATTCATACACATACAAAAATATGGTTTGACTCTTGACTGATTGATATACTCTATCTGCAGATTTAGTATTTTACAACAAGTAATGATGCCAAATCAAACAAAACCGTTCTTTTATTTTTATCATACAAATATAATTCATAATATCATAACACAAAACAGGAATCACGACAAAAAAGTTACCTAGCTTCATAACTTAAACAACTTGTGAAATCGTAAAACGGCTTAACAAAAACTGAGATGAATATTATTACAGCTCAAACAAAGAAATACGATTATCGTTCAAGAAAGGGGACAAGCATGTATGAAACTTGAAGCTATTTTTTACGACAAATTAACTCCAACCACCCAAATGGAATACATTTTTTTTTCAAGTTTATTACAAGTGGGGCATTTATTACCGGACACACGTGAATAATAGTTTGAGAGGTCTAAAATTTTGTCCCCCGGTCGTAAATCATACGAAATAGTTCACGAGTTGTAACTTAATTACGAATGGGAGAGTGAGCGGATGAATGAGTCGAGTGATTGATTAATGAAGTGTTTTTGTGATGTTAACAAACTTTGCGATTTATATTACGTAACGGTTCGTTAAAAATAACAATTTAGGGGTGAAATATTTTCCATGGTAACTTTCGTATTGTAATCTCTTTGTGGCATTTTGTTGTAAGCTTGGACACACTTTTTTTCTTGGACACACTTTTTTTTGTTTTAATATGTCCGAGTTACTTTTTACGTCATGATGGGAAGTCAACTTAAAATAATATATATTATATTTGAGTTTGTTCCTTTACAAGCACGTTTGAATCTCATCTTGGTAGATTCGTATATGTAAAACTACAACCAGCTTAGGTTGTAGTTTCTACCAATTGGTATCGAGAAAAACAGTATTTAGGGACCTGACCAGTCGAAGGCACCTCAGGCAAAATTAATATAATTTTACTATAACCGCTTAGGAATGGTGGGGTGAGGGGAAATTTCTTAAATGTTAAATTTCTTAGGAGCCTTGGATTTTTATTTTTAGTACTTAATACAATGTTCGAACCTGATTACTTCTGCTACTCGACTTAGACTTAGACTCAGTAGCTCTATTATGGGGCAATGTATAATACCAGAAGTCGTCTACATTGAATATATTATTAAATTTATGTTTTAAAAGATAGACTAGATTATTTCATTCATCATTCATTCATTCATAATGAAAATTGTACGCACGATAAAGATAAAAAAGTTGAGACATATTCGCCGACAATTCTCATGCGCAGATATTTTTTAGAATATTTTATATTTATAGAGAACAAATAATCTCATAAGCATTATGAACTAATCTTCGACCATATCAACTAAAAGCGTAACCAATTTCCACATAAATACTCAACGAAAGAACGAATGAACGAACGAACGAACATAAAATATCTAGGTAACTTTAACATTGAAACGATACATTGTACTGTTTATTGACGTTTTTAATAGAGTCTTAACACCCGTGTCCCGGCAAAGCGGCGTACGAATGTACGCGTATTAAAAATATATAAAAGCTACGAAACCTTTCCGCCATAAAACTAACACTGTTCTTTTGACATGATTGACAGCTGTGACAGTGTGACTGTCGAGCGATCGTAAACACGAACTATGCTTTTTTAACGGCTAAAGTTCTATCTGTTTATGGATGTATATGATAATATGTATATTATAGGGCATTTACATCTGTCGATTATTTTGGAGCATTTGTTAATAATATTAATAATTATGTTTTGTTATAAATAATTATAAGAATAATAATCTATATTAATATAAGTAAAAAATTGGTTCTGGGTAGAAACTACCCACTCATCAGGTAGGTATTTTACCCAGTGAGCCAGTGTACAGGCACAACGGATATATCTTAATTCTCAAGGTTGGTGGTGCATTGGCGATGTAAGGAACTATTAATATTTCTTACAGCGTCAATATGGGTAGTGGTGACCATTTATCATCAGATGATAACCACCAAAAAAGACATTACATTTAACACGTGATATATCTCTTAAAAACTCACTTCGCATCTAACTCGAAAGCCCAATAACGGTAACGAGCTTTTGGTTGCGTGTATCTTTTGAATGGCATAATTATTTATTACAGTCAATGTCGCATACAGCTTTCTGACACGGCTTAAGTAATGTCCCTACAGGTGGTAGCTTTTTGCCGTAAGTACTATTTTTGTTGAAACAAAGCAATTATAATTCAATCTATCGGAACAAAAATATTTGCAACAAATCCTGTGATGATATTAAGGAAAATATTATCATTGCGAAGTATCAAAGGACGGGCATAATCGTATGTATTCTTATATTCTACCATACATGTGGTATTGACCATCCGACCCCCCCACCCCACCCCGCACCAACCAACACAATATAATTCAATTGTATCTCGTCCTCAAGAAAACTATAAGTCAGTCTCCAAGTTAATGATGCGCCTACTTGGTTGGAAACAAAGGCACCTTTATAATTCATCTCGTGCTCGGCGGTGAAGGAAAACATCGTTAGGAAACCTGCATATTGTGTCGGATCGAAGTGGTGTACTGAACCCACGTCGGTGTAGAGTGGAGATATAACTAGCAACCTTCTAGAAAAGTAGAGGGCTGAGTAGTGGAACATTTACGGGCTGTTACGTTTTACTACACCTATATAATATTAGCTATACATATATTAATTATTATTCAATGGAACATCACACCTTGCGATGATAATATTTTACATCTTACAATATCTTAAGATACTGAGCGATATTGAAATATGAAGTATATCGTAAGATATGATCTTAAGATAGGAATAGCAACAGCAGGTCTGTACAGGCTGTACGTGTATGTGGCGCGAGGTGCGGGATGCGGGGTGTCGACGAAGAGCATCTCCCACAATTCAGTCAAGTTAGATGCATTGTTATAAAATGTATTCAAAATGGCTTTCAGCGTTAAAAAATCTTTGTACAGAAATATATTCATCGAGGACCTTTTTATTGCCTTATTTGAGATCCATAAAATCGGCTTTTGATTAGTTACTGAAACTGGTGGCTTATGTATATTAGAATAAAGTAATAATAATAATAATGTCCTACTGAACGATTGCGACCATGGCTGTCTATCTCAAGATGTTATGTTCCTTATGCCTGTAGTTACACAGGGTCACTCAACTGTCAAACCGGAACACTACAATATAATTATTGCTGTTTGGCGGTAGAATCTTTGTTGAGTAAGTGGTATCTACCCAGACGGGCTTACATAAAAGTTCTGCAGCCACGTTGACGCGTAAGTTCACAGAAGGCGCAACTACAAAAAATCTAACCAAATTTTCACAACTCCAAAATTTTTCCAACCTAAATAAACCTACTTAACTTGTAGAGATCCTGCGAATACCAATTGTCCATATTGTATAAGATATTGTTCATAGTCCATAGTGTATTTTGCTTATCTATAATTCTATAAGATTAAACTCGATATCGTCGCTGAATCCGTGTGGAATTCCAAAACCATCAGATAGGTTGCCAGGCTACATTGAGGCTTACACTCTTCAATTATTGAAGGTCGTTCTACAAGTCGTTTTTTATGTTTCAAGTTTGTCTTTACAGCAATCCTTTCGCTACATTTATTAATATATACATTTAATAATATAATGTTATATTAGTTTTTATATTCGCAATTAAAATGTTCCATGACTATGGAAGAAATATGAGATAAATTCAAATCGATAATTAAGCCTGGCTACATCCTATAAATGGACTTCGGAATCCTTTAGCCTTGATCCAGGCAGCGGTGGAAGAGTTACTGGGTGTTTTTATTCCATTTCCATGATGTATGAAATATTAGCTATAAAGTAAACCCTGTAACGAGTTCTTCTACTTTAAATCTTACTCTTAATTATAGAATTAGGATAGCCTAAGATAGTTAACAATAATTTAAGTCGATACAAATAATTGATTTACATTGTAAGATATTTGAAAGTAAAAGCGTTCTGAGATTAGAGGCTAGGATCGTCACTACAATACTAATGAAACAATTTAGGGTTGCCACAATCGAAAAACATTATAGTTCCAAGCATGTTATTGTTTTACTAAAATTAAAACTAGGATAATTATGTATTAAGTACATTTTGTTCTCCTATTTGTTCAGTTGGCGTTATTTGTTTAATTATATAATTATTTTTGATTTTTGATTTTATAATAATATTCAGATGTTACGGATATATTAACAGTAATTCCATATACTTATCACTAAGATAAACAACGTCTTCCCAACCGATTTCTGCCACGACGCCAAACTCAAAGAGCTAGAGTATGTAGGAGATATGTACAAGTTTTCATCAAAGCAAGTCCTGTTGCCTCACTTTTAGAGGCAATCGGGATGTCAACACGGACAGACATATCACGTACAGGATCATTAATTTCAGACATATCACGTACTTTCAGAGAACGGATATAATATTGCTAACTTCCAATATATAGAATAAAAAAAACTGACCCGGAACTTAAGAATCTGTCGTAAAGCTACTAGCTATTCTACCATCAAGGCAATTAATAAAATTAACAAACCGTTAACACTAACAATATACATATATTAACATAAATTTAACCAAAATAGCAACCCTATAAATCTAATGAAATAACGTATATATGAAGCACCGTTTCAGACGAATATGGTTCTTATTGCAATCGGTGGAACGATCTTAATACCAACAAAACAAGTCCATCAAACTGCCCATTCGAAATAGGTGTCAGTACAAGTTGTGCATAAAACAACACGATAATGATACACTTCAAGATATAAATTACGCTGGTGACGAGGTAATGGTTCCGCTAATTTCTAAGAAGACATAGATCAGGGTTCTTAAGACGTTTGCCTTCGAAATTACGTACAACACGCGTTTAACAGATTGCGAGCATCCTATAAAAGTGGGCGATCCATGTTACTTGTAAAACGTGTCTTTCATATTGTCTGATTTTATCTTAACTGAAAACTATTGGTAGTTATCGAATGTCACTTTACGCGTCACAATTCTTATTGTTTCTTAGTGTGTCCTGTTAATAGCAAACCGGGTGAATCTAGATTTTCATAATAAACAGCAACATTTATAAATGTATGTGAAAATGTAGTAGATTTCCTTTTGTTTTATTTCAATATTATTATTTGTTGAATGCATTGACTCTGCAACATTCTATTTTTAAATTATTTTTAAATTAATTGAATTTAAATAAACTATAATACTTTCGCTAGCACCAAAAACTGTGGAAAGCATGTCAAGCGCAGCCAGCCGATGGAATTGATTAAACATTCAGTTTCAAGTGTTTTCCCATGCATACTAAAAAGTTAAAATTAAAAAAGATCCGGTAAAAATAGTTGGTTGGGTCTTTCCTTTGATGCCTTTATATATAATAGCTATGGTTTTTTTTATGTATTCTTCACGAACACTAAAACATATTAACACAGCTGAATTTCAAGTAGCAAATTTTTACATTAAAAACCATATATGTAAATACATATTAAAAACTTACAACCAATTTTTATTATGAAAATAGAACTGTTTATCTTAAGGGAATATTCTGATATTCCGCGGCAAAAAAAAAAATGTCGACCTAATTTCTCTCATCGCAAGATTTTTTAATCTAGCAAGTTTTTTTTTTTTTTTAAACTATCTTTTGCCTAGAGGAGCCTGTTTTTATTATAATATTCTCTCATGCAAATATTTAAAAATATTTGATTTTCCTTATAAACGTGGCTTAGCCGGTTATGGCGAGATAGATGTCGCTACAAGTTTGGCATTAATTTCTCTCTTTCTATCATAATTGTTTTAATATTCAAAATTAGAGGATACGGCATTTTTCAAGATTTCATCATCATCAGATCAAGATTTTAACTAATTAACATTTGTCGATTATGACTTATGTGTATAAGTACTACTTAGTTATTTATTTTTATATTTTATAGTGTTTTTAGTTTAAAAAATATATACATTTTTGCCTTTTCTCTCCCGCTGTCTATGTACCTCGCTCTTGCTCTGATAATGATATAAGTTTGATTGTTTGATACAAATAGAAGAATAATTAACGTCGGGAAATAATTAAAATGTAGAAAGAAATAGCTTGTTTCTAGTCAAAATATGTAAATTTATAACTGCTTAGTAATATGTGATAGCAAAATAACTAATGTAGTTATATTTAGAAAACTTTCAAACAGTTGTATCACGCTGTCAATAATCATCATACTATTACATTTGATATCCATATCATAGACAATTTATGGAAATGATATTAGTTTTAAAAATGCGGCATTTAATTATTCCTGTATTGTCACCATAAAATAAATTTCAACTCAATCGAACATCGGGAAATGGGTCAAGTTAAACATATAAGATTTGATTACAGATACCGAGACAGGTGAAAATAAAATAGATAAAAGAATAATTCAGAAAACTCGTTTAAATAGCTTATTGTATTATAATTGTAGACAGCTGTTGCTATAGCGTTCTTTATGGTAGTCGATGGCTTTTTACGCTGTAAATTAATTTGTAGAATTTTCGTAAGCAGATAAACGTTATTTTATGTTTTAATAAGGATTTATGATTTTATTGGTGTCAATTAAATTAATTTGAGGTTTGATATAGCTACTTACATATAGTTTATTCTTAGACAGTCATGATTGTTCCGATTTTCAGAATGAATCTGAAATCCATCATAAGAGGTAGACATATGCAAATATGTACGTCTATTTCAAAGCGCTATCATGGTAGCAGACGCGGGCCCTTAACCTTTCTTATGGCACTATTATTACTATTAATAATGTCTACTATACTACATGAGCAAATCATGTAGAAAATTTGTTCGCCAGCTCTTTAGCCTATTATAATGCTGTGTTTTGCAGGACAAGTTTTTTTTTTTTATTTTAAAAATAGAACACCATTTAATTTTATTAAATTATACCTGACGTTATATAATTATCTGTGCCAATTACGCCGACTACGACTGAAAATAAATAACCTTTCAAGTCCAACGTATTCACAATTATATTTTATAACATACGAATATGCCGTGTAGTTTCAGAAGAGAAGTATAGGATCAGCCCATCTCAACTCGAAGGTATTGTGGGTAGGCTAAGGGTATACTGTTAGATGTTTATTTCAACATCATTGAAAATTATATCACCTGAAGGAACGTCGAAAGCAATGTACTGATGATGAATAACTCAGGCGTAGACGGATTTATATGTGTTTCAAGAAAAATACATATACGGCCGAATACTGAAACGTCCCTCAAAGTTAAACGCTACTTAACTTACTCTACTTAAATTGAGAAGCTCCTAAATTAGTATGCGAAATTTGAAATTAACGGCGTCTCAAACAGTTAAGTTGCATTTAATATTTAAGTGACGTTTCAGTATTCGGGTATAGTTTTTATACATATAAAATAAATTATTAAGCAGCTTAGAAATAAAAAAGCCTAGCCTTCTCTGTTAAATCCTATTTGAATCTGTTAAAATTATAAATTTTATGATATATTAAGATAACTTTCATTTGTTATAAATGATTAATTAACGTTCGGCTGCTGCGAGATGTGAGTTTGAAGTGGTAAAAAATTTAAGACTATTAAAAATAATGTTACCGTTTACTTGGCTTTATAAAAAATATTACATTTTATCAATTTACAATAAATGCTATAGCTTAACGCTATTTTTTTGTTATTATAAGAAATAATTTAATTTGATACTGCACTGTTAAAATGTTATGTCAACTGTCAATGATACTACTATCGATATCCTGCATAGTGTTCGAGGTCAACTATCGATAGTGAAACTATCGATTGTTCTGCAACACTAGTCTATATTCTGTCATGACCAAGTGACAGCTGTCAGCCAGACTTGTTAAAATTATCGAAGGTTGAAAAGGCAATAATGGTTATTTCCCTAAAACATCGGAATATTTTACTATCAATTTTCATAGATTAAAGAACAGAGGTAGGTTTTAATATATTTAACATCTGTATAAAAACCGTTTTATAAATATATAAAAAGGTCAAACACATCAATAGCTAGCTACTAAGCGAACGAAGCCTTTAATTGATGTATATTTGTATTTCTTATGAACTTACGTGTGGGACAGCGCAATTTATGTGTTGTTTCTTTAGCTGATAATAAAAGTAATATTTTTTAAATACTCTAGTTGCCGGCTTTGTTCAAATAAATATGTCGATAGTTTTTTACTCTTAAACTTTCTACTAATAATTTACTAAGCCGTTAGACATAAAATGCAATTATTATTTTATTTTTCGTCTAAAATCTGAATTGAATTCTACGTTTGAATCCTTGCAATAGAATTAGAATTTATTTATAATTAAAAATAGTATGAACCGTGGCAATATTTATTTTAAATTATTATTATTATGATGGCATTATTTAAGAAAAACTACCAATGCGAGACATCATAATCAATTTAATTATTCTTGCGTATGCAAAGAGCAACATTATACATTATCTTTCCCGTTTATTTGCAGCCGCAGTAACAAAAAACCAGCTCAAACCGGTTTTAAAGATAGACATAGCATAGAAACAATTTAAAAACTAATTTAGGTAAATCAAGGTACGAAGTGAAGTACCTTAGGAACAGAGAAAAACCCGTCCAACTGCAACTGTAACACGTATCGCCGCAAGAATTCAACGTCTCGTTTCTTTTACTTTTTTTTTATAAGAATTTAGGAGTAACGATTAATAAATTACCATCGTTTATTCTCACTAACGAAACTAAACTGGAATTATATGCTGCGAATAATTAGGTTTATAATTGTCGCGTTGTCAATCGCGAGCCAGTAGGCCACTGGTTCGACGGCTGGTCGTTCGAAGTGAGTCCAGTGACCACTCCACTTAAATATCCAAGTTCAACTCGCCACCTGTTGCTATGCGGCGCTGAGTGGTTGGTGCAAGGGACAGAATATGCACCTCGCTTCTTCCCACTTGTAACGGTCGGCATTTTTTTACATTTACATTCTTGTTCTTCAAGTGCCATCTTGATTATTTAATGGTGTGTTAATTCGTACCTTTGACACGGTATCTTTACATTATTATTTACAATCGGGTTTTTTATGACATGGAAATGCAAATTCATGAAAACATATAAATACTTTTTGAAACTTTAATTGTTTTCGATTATTGTACACCTAAATAATTTGTATTGAAATGTAATACTTGATCTAAAATCATTAATTTAAAGTCAAATAATTGCAAATAGTAAATAAATATATAAAATCACATAGTTCTAAGCCCCACCCTTGCTAAATGTCATAAAGTGAAACCGCTGACGGTTGTAATCTTGGCCCTATATATTTGCAACTTTGTTGCAATAACGTTTACACAACCAAAGAAGGCAGTTGGAATGCTATCCGCTATCCTTTTTATAACCATTACCGTCAACTTCAAAACTCCGTTTGATACGAGTAAGAACAAATGGAAGTATTAAGTATAAATAAATTTCTCTTCAATGTAGCTAAATTTATTTGTAAAATAAAGAGGCGCACAGATTAAATTTTAAAGATTTTTGAAGTGAATAAGTTGGCTGTATACATTAAAAAAAAGAACGTTAACGAACAAAACAAAAAAAAAACAACTAATTATGTTTTACCGCCATTCACAGAGTTCGATTTTCGAATTAGTCGAGCTTAGTGTGTTTTGTTTTGCCAAAAAAATAGTGTGGGCGCTCAGCTCAGTCTTTTTCAATATTGATAATATTACATTCGCGCAAGGATTCCGCGCTGGTCGTAAAGTCTTGATTTTATGATGACTTGGTATAATTTAAAGCTATTTTACGGCTAATGCGAGTTCGCGATATGCAGCTTAGTATTGGTGAATACTAAATGAGAACTAAGTAAAACTGATATATGGGGAGCTATAGATTACGTTGTGTAGGCGAAAGACAACTTCGATTATGAACGCAAAGTGATCTAGATAAAGTATTTAATTAACATTTAAATTTTAACATTGCTAAATATTTTTATCCTACTTTATATAAATTTATGTCATATTGTATGTATTTTAGAAAAAATATATAATATATACAGAACATTTTTAAATATTGGAGTGTATCTGTATAGTGAAGTGATCTGCTAGAATATTTACGAATGAGGAGTGGGTCGAAATCAGCGTAATACCTGAACTTTCAAGACACTTCTGTTATAGTATGTATATTTATATTTAAAAAAAAACGGACAAGTGCGATTCGGACTCGCCCGCCGAGGGTTCCGTACAAATTTGTAGGTAGATATTTAGGGTTATGTTTTAATTACAAAATTTTAAATTAAATAAGCAGGTATGCATAACAGTTCAAACTGTTAGGTACCACATACAGCAAAATTATTAGACAGACAGACAGACTGACGGACGGACAATAAAGGTTCCGTTTTCACCTTTTGAGGTACGGAACCCTAAAAGTAATTAATAATAATTGGCCTAAATAATTATAAATGTTGTTTAGCGAATTATTCTTCTTTCGAATATCAAATCAATTATGGCAGAAAGAGATAAACTGTTTTGTATCTTTCTGTCGTCAAAAAAGCCAAAAATGTTTATTATCATAAATTCTATAGAAAACAATTGTTTTTGTTAATTAATTTCAATCCGTCTGTTATTTATTATATCATTAAATAAAAGAATAATTCTGTCTGACTGACATATCAACGCGCAGACCAAACTACCGGGGCACAATGAAAATTTGCATACAGATTTCTTTTACACCGTAGCTTAGGTTACTTTTGAAAGTGTAAGCCCCTTACATGGTAGTGATAAAGACGACGAAAGTGCTATGGAATTTTTATAGCAATTCTGAATTATGATGCGAGCGAAGCCACGGGAAAAGCGCTAGTTTAAAACATAATAGGTACACAGCGAAAATAACTTTGCAAAACCGAGATTATTTTTACTATATATATCTATTGACTTTTTTCTGGATATTTTTAAATACGTTTATTTAAAACAATTGATGTTAAGTTAATATAATTTGAAAGTATAATACTCAAATTATTACAAACATTATTTATATAAATAATTTAATTTATCACTTTTGTTTGGGTTATCTTGTAACAAAAATTACGATAGCAATACTCATGATCCTTATATCTTATTTCGCTCGATTACTCTGACATTCGTATAATGTATAAAATACTTTTATCATATTATGTTGTTTTTTTTTTTATAAAATTACCACATACAAAGAAAGAAGAGTTTATCTTTATGCATTCGTTTATCTTAATTGCTAGATTTTTAAATATGTTGCATTTATTTACTCACATACAGTGAAGATTAATTTTTTTTTATACCAATTAAAATCTAGAATAAATGCACAAGAATCTAATAAGACATAAGAAACACATCATTTCTCTTTCTCATCGTAGGTAGATAAAGCTCTTGTAACTCACAAAGATAAAAACCGGTCATGTGCAAACGAAACTGGTTCAGGCACGTTTCGTGTCCGGTAGTTTTTCTATTAACTCATATAAAACTAAGCCTTATACTACATATCCATATAAAGGAATCAGTAATTTAAAGAATAATTATAGACGTAGATAATTAAAACATTGAAAATTAAATATTACCGGTATTTCTATTACTTTATCTGTCAAACTGACAGCTGACGGTTAATCCTTTTTTTTTGAGAACTAGGCTTGGATTCACCACGCTATTTCAATATGTTACCACCGCGATTAATTATTAATTAACATTGAGTACACGAAAGATCAATTATTATCCGGGTCTTATTTAATCTCGCGATCTTTCACTGGGCCATCTTGGCCCTTTCACGAATTTTATTACAGCGATAATTTTAAATAATAACTCTTACTCTATAGTCATAACTAAGAATCATTTAGTCTAAGAATGTTAATGTCCAGCATCAGCTTAAAACACGTGTCTAAAAGAAAAATAGATTTAAACTCAACTCAAATATTATGTATTATCTAATGAAATTAGTAATACGGGTTATGAACACATTGATATGCATACAGGCATTATGTGTAAATATAGAAACATTGGCATGCCTCTACTGTGCATGAATCTTAGGTATTTTCAACTACCTATTAATTATACTTCAGGTTTATTCATATAACGTAGTTTTAATAGTAATTTGCCAGTTAATAGTCAAGCATTAAAACATTACCAATTATTTTTAAACTAAACCTCCTTGAAATAATAGTTACGAACTCAGAGCCTTATTATTTTAATTCTTACTTTAATTACTTTCAGTACGTGATGAATTCTGTTTTCGTGGTTGTTTTGTTAATTCTTACAATATAATTTCAACTCGTGGTAGGGCTTTGTACCCCCACCGCCTGGGTATCATTCGTTATTGTACCAGGTATATATTTTTATTTACCAATTTTTCATTAATTATAAAATGAATAAAAATCAATACCTTACATATACAAGTTAAGAAATTACAAAAATTGAAAATTAATATTTAATGTAATTTTATTTTATTTTATAATGTTTGTTTTTACAGATTATTTTGATTTAAACTTTTGGTCTATATGAATGTATATTATATTTATATATTTATTTATGGCATTATAATGCCATGCACTAATTTATATCTTTATCAAAAATCTGTTATTTATTTTGTTATTTAACTTGAAAGTTTTTGTTTGTTTTTAGAGATTATTTTATTGAATGATAAGTTAGATATATATATTTTTAACAATATTTTATATAAGCAATAAGATAATGTTGTTCTTAATATAAAACGTTCGCTTCGAAATTAACAAAATAAACATCTCCCCCTTACGAGGCGCGAGGCCGCCCACGGAACCTAGTGATTTATATTTCCTACAGTGCACTGTAGCTCACTGAAGTACTATATTTAATTGCCTACCTTTGTGTATCAAATTCATATTCTAAAACAATATATCAATGGTTACTTCATTTTTAAAATTCGATCAATGTTCTAAATTTATATCCAAAAAGGTTTGATTATTGAAAAAAAATCATGCAATCATTCATCATTTTAAGTATCGGATGAAAATTTAAATGGCAGTGTCACTGCTATTATTTGATATAATTGAAGGAATCATGTGCTATCACGATTCCACGAGATTTATGTGAGAAGCAATAAATTAGACCCCTTAAGTCCGCGAGCTAAATTATGGAGGAGCTACACTCTGCGAAACCTTAAAGGGTAACAGTATTATTTCGAATAAATGTGTATTTTTATCGCCTGGAGTGGTTTGAAAATAGCAACACAGATACATTCCATTTAAATAATGAAAATAAATATATTTACAATAATTTCTTCCATCTTATCATCGATTGTATATAAGTTATTGTTATATGTATTTATATTACAGTCATATACGTTTTTTGTTTTTTTTTTATATTTTCACCATTCTAGTCCTTAATTACTCAGCCAGGTAACCTTTGTTTTTCCCCTTTCCATCTATAATAATGTTATAGAGCAAAACAATTTATTTGTTTGCTTTCATTTATCGTGTAACAGAACCCTAAAAGTAAGATACCATGACCTACCTTGATATTCAACTTGTAGAATCGACTTAATGCCATGTTATGATTTTCGTACGTCGTTATAAAATTGAATCGATTTTACAAATTACTTAATAACTGCTTAAACTGCTATGAATGTATCTGGGGAGGTCCAACCTATCAATAATGAAAACTTTTTCTTTATTTCTGGGTGCGAACGACGGCCGTGTTCTGATACAGGTTATAATTATTTACGCGTAATAGGACATAAATTGCTTCGAATGAACATTAATTTAATATTGACGTATATTATATATATTAATATATTATTCATTAATTCGTATTCATAAATAACCTGGTGACACTTGGTGGTACGGCTTAATGCGAGCTCGTCTGAGTAGGTACCACCAACTCATCAGATATTGTACCTACCGCAAAACAGCAGTACTTGGTATTGTTGTGTTACGATTTGAAGGGTGAGCGAGCCAGAGTAACTACAGGAACTAGGGACATAACATCTTAGTTCCCGAGGTTGGTGGAGCATTGGCAATGTAAGCGATGGTTAACATCTCTTACAATGCCAATGTCTATGGGCGTTGGTGACCACTTACTATCAAGTGGCCCATACGTCCGTCCGCCTTCCTATGCAATAAAAAAAAACCATTTGGGAGAATAAACCGATGTCAATTGATTGCGCTAATAGCTGAGCGGTATAATGTCCTTTTGACCGAGTAACGGCCACAGCGAACTCGAAGACTAGGCTCTAGGATCTATTTAGTTTTTGTGAGAGTGCGAAGAGGTAGTAATCCGATATGACGGGAGATATATCAGAACCGATTTATATAAAATATTTTTCGAGGCATGGGTGTGTGCAGCCAGCTTATTAACCCCAGTTTTGCTATTGGGTATTCCCTAACAGAAAGAACCAAATAACATTTCAGCAATCGGTGTCGGCAGTCTTATAAGGAAACCGAGAGATAATTAAGCATATTAGGTATTTCTTCAATACCATTATTATTATTATTTAATAGTAGAGTGTGTTATGAAATATATATTTTGTATAGGATTTCCGTAAGTACATTCTTTGTGAACGTCTACGTCGGGAAAGGAGTGACATATCAAGTCTATCGGTCGGATAGTTTAGGGAGTGTTCGTGGTGAGTAGTATCTCGCTTATATTTACATAGACTATCATAATATATGGCATATTGATGACAATATATATATATATATTAAATATCCATAGGCCAAAATATATTTTTTATAATATGCAACGCACCGAAACGTACAGCACCTTGGCAAAACATTGACAACGAAAATGAACTCATAAGAAATCTTTACTAATATATAGAGCTGAAGAGTTTGTTTGTTTGATCCGGCTAATCTCAGGAACTACTGGTTCGAATTTAAAAAAATATATTTGGGTTGTACTGTACTTTTATCGAGGAAGGTTCTAGGCTGATTTTTATTCATTATATTTTTATTAATTATACGCGGGTGAAACCGCGGCACAGCTAGTATTTTATAAGGAGCTGTTGACAATTTAAATACATGTTATTTTAGTTAGTTTTAGTGGTTAATAAAGTCAACTAGGTGACTAGCTTGTTACGTTTTCATAGCTCTTTTGAATGTTAGACGCTGTTTGACGCTGAAGCAATAATATTTGTTTATATTATGTTTATGATATATTTCCGTATTTTTATTACTTGTGTTAGTGTTGACATAAAATATAAATTATATTTAAATAAACGAAATCTAAGAAAACATAGAATACATGTACACTCAAAAGTAAATTATTAATGAAGCGCTTTAAACGCGCAAGTATCCTTAATTTTGAAAGCTGTGTTGTGTGCTGTGTGTGTGTGTGTGTGTGTGTGTGTGTGTGTGTGTGTGTGTGTGAAATAATTTTCACACGAACAAACGTTCGCTTTGTTAAAACACTATAACAAAAACTAATAAAAAAAATATTTCAGCAGGCCAACCATGTTTATTTGTCTTTTGTTATATTTTTTTATATTCAAGATTATTTTATATAGCATATGGGCGACCTGATGGTAAGTGGTTACCGACGCCCATAGACATTGGCATTGTAAGAGATGTTAACCATCGCTTACATCGCCAATGCACCACCAATCTTGGGAACTAAGATGTTATGTCCCTTGTGCCTGTAGTTACACTGGCTCACTCAAACCGGAACACAACAATACTGCTGTTTTGCGGTAGAATATCTGATGAGTGGGTGGTACCTACCCAGACGTGCTTGCACAAAGCTCTGGTGTTAGAGCGTAAAAAATAAAAAAAAAATCTTGCATTGTTCCTATAAGAAGTGACATGTTGTCTATTTTAATTTAAAAAAAAAACAACCATTCCAATTTCGTGTTGTACGTAGATATAGTCCGATTCAAACCAGTTATTTCAATATACTTTATCAGATAATTATAAAAAAATATAAAAGTGATGATCTTTTTTTAAAAAAAAAAGACCAATTAGAGTTATTTATATAGCCTGATTGGATCTTGTAGGTTCATTTAAATCTGGTGTCTGCACCACGGATAAATATAAACAGCCTGACAATATTTTATGGTTTATTTTAAGTACGTTTTACGACAGCAGACGGGCTGGTGTGCCTGTCTAGATTTTAGAGCTCGAATAGTTCTAAGAGATAAAGCTATAAACATTTTCGTTTTAAAGATAGGCTTAAGTACTTCACATAAATATTGTAACGACTCAGTTCTTTTTTGTTGGCAATGGAATGCATTTTAGTGTTGTTATTGTAATAATTTATATTATTTAAATAAGGAATCCTGCCATCATTCGTCATGTGCGAAGCAGATCATAATAACTTACCAAATGCACAATTTTCTAATAATTATAATTGCTTATAAATAATTTGATATTTGTTATTATAATAATTAATTTAAAGAATGGTAACACTTTCAAGTATTAATTAGCTTATAAAAAACAGGTTTGCTCAGTAACGCGTTCGTTATGACGGGTAAGCGGTAGCTCGTATAACTTATGCAAACGCTGCAACTTAACCCCACAAACGCAAGTAGCCAGTGTAGTGCAGTGATATGTAAAAAAAGAAGTTTTTTTTTATAGCAGGAATACTTATAACTTTACAGATAATAAAAAGAACTATTAAAGAAAATTTTTGATTGTTTTAGTTGTTTTTTTTTAAATATATATTTATTATATTGAGGCGTACGTAATGATAAAAATGTTTAAAAACGTTATTTAAAGAAATAAGGTCACGTTTGTGACGGAAAAGTTAAAGGAACAACTGTAACTGGTATAATTGTAGGTACTAAAATGTCCATGACGTTTTCATATATTGAATTTGGGTTCATAATTCATGTCATACAACATCATGAGGAAACCTATATACATCAGAGTTAAATCTTCCTGAATATTAACCAACATATTATAGTGAACTATCGTAGGGGAATAAGTTATAAGGTTCATATCAAGCTTTATATCTCCTCAAAAGGAAATAATTGCTCAGCAGTGGGACATTTGTGGTTTTACTTTCAATTACAAATCTTTACTCGACTTTGTTCAACAATATTAAATATGTATTGCTTATATTAAAACCAAGTCAAATAACCCGTTGTTATCGATGAATAATATAGTGTTACATTTTGTCACGCTTAGCTGCAAGGTGATGTATTTTTATTTCATTAAAACCTCCCGAAACCTAATACCTCTGAAGGGAGATAGCCGACGTTTCAATTATGATTTAATTATGTATGACAAGATTAATGTGCAAATAAAAACAGGTTGTCATACGTAAGACATAACTTTTTTAAATTAATTAAAAAAAAACGGTGATAACTTAGTGATAACGTAGTGATAATGATGTTAGAAATTAAATGTGTCTGTAATTACATACTTAATTAGGCTATACTAAAAAGCTTTGTGATATTTTAATTGTATAATAACAAACGTATGTCTGTAATCTGTATATATTTCAATTGTATATAATAAATTTCTTATTATCATACAAACAATTCGATGATGCTGCAACTTTGTTTATAGGCTTTGAAGTTTAAAAAAGATATGGCGACAGAGTTTTTGATCTTATCCGATGGAAGGGAAGACGAGATAAGCTCCAATTATACTCGAGAAGACCTTCGCAAGGCAGTGTCTACAGTGTATCCGTATAATACTATACTTGCATTTATACAGTAGACTATTTAAAAAATATAAATATATTTTTATATCAATAAAACCCTAGATTTAGATAAAACTGCAAATAATTTTTTTTGTAACATGTACATAATTCTCCATATAAACATGTGCTTAATACTTTTTTTTTTTTTACTCTGCATTGACTTACGAAATTTATTTTTATTTTTAATTGTCATTTTGTAAATCTTTTGGCAAAATAGCTGATGTCTTAAACCATCACATTATGGTTGGTAGAGCTTTGTGTAAGCCCGTCTTGTGTACCACCCCCTCATCCAATTTTACAACGTAGCAATACTTTGTATGGTTCAATTCCAGTTTGAATGAGCAAGTAACTACACAAGGGACATAACGTCTTAGTTCCTAAGGTTGGTGGCGTATTGGTGGTGCCTTTACACCATTATAATATATTTCTTACAATGCCACTATCGATGGTAGGCGGTGACCACTTGCCATCAGGTGGCCCATTCAAAAGTCTGGATACCTAATACAATACAATAATAAAAAAACTTGGAAGAAAATACGATAAATTAGTAAAAGGTTTAATAAAATCATAGACTATTTTTGATAGGAAAACATAATAATATATATTCATCTGATTCGGGTTTTCATCCCAGGACTAAGGAATTTGCAACCGCACTGGCCAGACACCAATGAGGCCTTACGATCAAGTTTTGATTTAGTGATAACAATTCTAAAGGCTACGTTTTATGTCTGTTTATTGAGCTTATGTGCTATATACATTATGTGTTTGTATACGTAGACACATATCTATGTATCGAAATTATACATTTAATTAATGGATTTTTTATGAGGTAGGTTCATAATCGTCGTTATAGACAAAGACTATAAAGGTTCAAATATATTATAAAATAAACAATTATTTACTAAAATTGGACTTAATAAGTTAATTGGAAATTAATATGTAAGTCATTTTCAATAGAAATTATTGCTTTTATTTTTTAAGCCATAAAAATATTGACTTCTATATAACACGGCATAACATTTTTAGATTTGTTAGCGAAAAAGCGATAAAATAAATTCATTTATTAGACGTTCGCTACACAAAGGATCTTAACGCAGCGCCGCAGCTGCTTACTAATGTCAACAGTGACGTTTACGCGCGAAAAGTTTTACGATCGGTAGACACATCAAATATATAGGGTTGTGCCACATTATCGATTATGTACCGAGTAAGTAGCGATATTTTAGAGTGAATAATCGAATATGATATTTTACTATTTAACAAAAGCTACTGAATACGTTTAATGTGATAATTAAAATAAATAAAGTCTGTTGGCTCCGCGTGGGACCTGTTTTCAGTCGGACTGGATTGTCGTCCCGTTGTTTTAAAAATGAAAGTGGAAGTGCATTTGTTATGAAGTCGTCATCGTCGCCGAAACTTGTTCAGAAGAAAATTGTTGAAATTTTCATAAATCATTTAAGTAGCTTAGTACTCACATTTTCAGTTTCTTGATAGGTTAAAAAAGTTACTGGAGTATACTTTTATTTAACAATCTAAAGAACTTTAATTCTTGGAAATATAAGTAGAAAGATCTATATACTTGTATCCTTTTTGGAATGTTTATTTAAATCCCTTTTTAATTTATCGACGTTTTTAAGCGCTTCACTAAGAGGTCCGTTTTACGATCGTCTCGTCTTGTAGCCGAGTTCCATTTTTAAAGGGGCCATTGCTTGTGGTAGGTCATTGGATTAAGAATATATCGTATGTAGGTATGTGTTACTAGCGTTTACATGTAGTATCTTTATTTCTTTTCTTATAAGGAATATTATTAGAAAAAAAATATCGTTATTTAAGTTTCATATTAGAAAAAAAAGCATTATTAAATATTTTTGTTTTATTTAAAACTTAATTCAATTAAACTAATTCTACAATTAAGCTCTGAACTACATATAACTGATTGGTTATTGTCATAGCACAGTGTTTTAATTTACCAGGAACCTGATTTAAATATTCTGCTCTTGTTTTAAACTACTTTTTATGTTACGTTTCAATATGCTAACATATTCTGTCTCTTTTTGTTACACGTAAGATGATAAGGATAACCATACATTCTTTTGGCGCCAACAGGTACGTCACATAAGAAAATATCAGTAATTAGTTTCAGAGCCATCGTATAATTCCAAAGACATATTAATCAGAAGGAAATTAATGCATAAAAAAGAGAAATGTTTAAAATTTTCCAACGTAAAGTCCGCTTATAATTTACGAGTAGCTCGCAATAAAACTTTTTGTTACGAAAAGCGGAGCTATAAAAACTCCGTCCCTTTCTGGCGTAGGTTTACGAGCGTGAAAATGCGAGATAGCTATATATTTCACCGGTAGTTTTATTACGTGATCCAACGTGCCGGCAGTATCCTTGTTTTAAAGACGGTATTATTTAGAACTGGCAGCTAGAGTTGCTTTAATGATGTACTAAGTTTTAACGAACGAGAATTCTATGCAGATCAATAATTAAGAATATAAGATTTTGCATTTGTTCTGGTTTAGGTCAAGTTTTATCTAATATGAAAGTTTGTAATGTAAAGGTAAACCAGCACCAAATTTTACAGAATTCGAAAATGTTAACGCCAATGAACATACACAAACTATCAATTTTTATTTAATATTGTAAATGCGAAAGTAAATATGTCTGTTCGTCTGTTACGCTTTCAGGGCTACACCACTGAACCGATGGCTATTTTTTAACCGACTTCAAAAAAAGGAGGAGGTTTTCGATTCGTCTGTTTGTTTTTTTTTATACCAAACACAGAAAAACTGACAGAAATATCAAAATTTGATCGCTTTATCATACGCTCAATGGCTCCGGTCCTTAATATACGTGACAATTATATGGAATAGGGTCTATGTGTCGACGCATGTACCATCCCACAATAAGGCGCGACACGCTACCAGGGGATTAGTGTCAGTCGGCCAGGTCTTTTGCCACTAACAATTAATTTGAAGACTTAATTAGAGTAGAAACGTCGACAGAGGTCTTTTAATTATATCATTCGGCGTAGCAGAAAAGCCTACCTAATTCTTTGTATAAGAATTTAACTACTTTTTTTAATGAAAAATAGGCGGACGGGCGAATGAGACATCACGCTTCCAGAAACGCTTCCAGTCTTGGAAAGTGAGGTGTTGTGTGGTAACCAAGGTACCTTGTTTTTTTTATGTTAGAGGGGGCAAACGAGCAGGAGGCTCACCTGATGGAAAGTGACTACCACCGCCCATGGACATCTGCAACATCCGAGGACATGCAGATGCATTGCCGGCCTTTTAGGAAAGAGTATGCTCTCTTCTTGAAGGTTTTTAAGTCATATCGGTTCGGAAAAGTCCCCGGCGATAGCTGGTTCCACAGAGTGATTGTGCGAGGCAGGAAATGCCTTAAGAAACGCACTGTTGTGGATTTCCAGACATCGAGGTGGTGGGGATGGAAATTGTGCCCGTGCCACTGGCACACTTCAAACTGGTGGAATATCTGATGAGTGGGTGATACCAAGACGGGCTTGCACAAAGTAAATACCACTATATAAATTGGGTTGTTTACATAACATTTAACAGGCTAAGCTAAGACACACTAGTTTTCTTTTCGTTGTTAAAGCTAAAGACATTTGGTATATGTAAAGTCTTCTTGATTAATTAAAAAAAATATTTTAGACGTGAAAACACTACGAACAAATGAATATTTGAACTTTTAGTTTGCAGAAAAACAATAATATTTGTGATGCTTTTATTGGCCTTAGAAAGGTACATCAGTAGGCAAAATTTTTTTTTTTTTACGTAGTAATGTGGACGAACGTATGGGCCACCTGATGGTAAGTGGTCACCAACGCCCACAGACAATGGCATTGTAAGAGATGTTAACCGTCGTTTACATCGCCAATGCGCCACCAACCTTGGGAACTAAGATGTTATGTCCCTTGTGCCTGTAATTACACTCGCTCACTCACCCTTCAAACCGGAACACAACAATAGCGAGTACTGCTGTTTTGCGGTAGAATAACTGATGAGTGAGTGGTTCCCAGACGAGCTTGCACAAAGCTCTACCACAAAGATGATGTTAAAGATTATAAATATATAAAACATAAAAAGAAAGTCTCCTTTGAATTTGAAGTGTCTATATAGCTATGCGTTAATAGTCAGTCAGAAAATTGCCTTTTATATTTATCAGCTAATCGTCCCGACTTTGCACGGATAGATAAGAAGAAAAATGTATTTTGGATAGGATTTTCGTAAAAAGTTATTTGTGAGTGTCTACGTCGAGGAAGGGTTAACTGTGACTTTCAAGTTAATCGGACGGATAGCTTAGGTTATCTCGTGATGAGTATGTCAATGTGCGTGTACTTAAATTCTATATTTAAAAAATATCTGTCTTATTTATTTTGTGTCTCCTTCTTTCGAATGTCAAATCAGTGATGACAGAAAGAGCGAAAAAAGTATTTAACTAAACTGTTTCTGAGCGACTTAAAAATAATAATGAGAATTTTTTAAGAAATTGTGTGTAAAAATTTTCATTAGTCGTATTAAAATATTCTAATACAGCATTTTATACATTGTATAATGTAGGCTCACAAAACACACTCAACTTTAATATATTCCCCGTGTAGTGTCACTTGTCTATGGAAGATGAGCCTGCGTTGAACACATTATGTTAATATACCTTGCCCGTTATATATTATATAAGTAGTATTGATACTTGTACCCTTGTAGTTGAAAAACGATCACGTACCACTGAGGTTTTAAGTGCTTCAGTGTTTATTATTAATTTCGTACCTACTAAAAGAAAAGTGTGAATGAAATTTGACACATGCAGGTTTCCTCACGATGTTTTCCTTCACCATCAAGCACGAGATGAATTATAAACTCAAATTAAACACTTGAAAATTCAGTGGTGCCTGCCCGGGTTTGAACCCACGTTCATCGGTTAAGATTCACGCGTTGAAGCCACTGGGCCATCTCGGCTTAAGCTTGGAATAAGCTCTAAACCTTCTCCTCAAAAAAGGAGAAGAGGCCTTAGCTCAGCAGTGGGACATTCACAGGCTGTTACTTTAAAAGAAAAGGTTTGAAAAATGAAATATTGTTTGTGTTGAATGATATTGTGCAATACACACACGGAACCTCTTTTATAGGAAAGGAAGAATTTTGCCTAGCATCATAGGTACATAGGTACATAGGTACATAGGTACATAGGTACATAGGTACATAGGTATACAGCGGCTGTAAATACAATCCTGTATTTAAAATTATGAACATTTTATTTATATTACAGTAACTGCTTATATAGGTATTTATTCTTTTCAGAACACACATGAGTTAATACGTAAACTCGTAACAAACAAACTAACTTTCTCACTTATCGCATTAGTAAGGATGATAATTAATTCATACAATTGCTAGAAAATAGCAATAGCACTTTATTATACTAGATCGCAAACTATAAAAACTATTTAAAATCAAATTGATAAGAGAATGCAGTCACGAAGCTACTTATGTCTAATTAAGATTCACTTAAGCCATCGTAGGTTAAAGTAATAGTCTATTAAGTTACATATTAAAGAGATATAATAAGATTATCTAACTAATATACCGACTATTTTTAAATAAGAGGTATTTTATACAATATTTTACTAATATATATCAGCTCTGCATTCGCACGGGTAATATAAGGTTTCTAAAAAGTATAATATATTGAAAGACTATCGTACAATGAAAAACTTATTTTATGGCTATATCAACTCCCGTAAGCTTCATCCCAATCTGATGAATAATACTTGTGGTGTACTCTCCTGTTAACAACACTTATTATTGTTTTGTTCTGGTTTGAAAGGAGGTGAGAGCCAGCTAGCCACAAGTTCCTAAGGTTGGTGGCGCGGGGGCGATGTAAGGTACGTCAATATTTCATTGATATCAACCACTGTCAAATGGAAATGAAGAAATGAAATAAAAGAGAAACCTCAAAAAAGAAACCGAAAAAAGTTCCTATTCTTAATTTATTATTGTTATATTGACAATATTATAGTAGAGAATTATAATTTTTTTATCTGTGTGTCTTACCCTTAAGTTAAATAAAAAAAATACATTTTAAAATTAGAACTGCGCATATTAAACTTAAAATAATTATCGGCTCGCAATACGTGACCAGTTCGAGATGGGCGCTGTTGCTACATTTTAATGTCACCTCAGAGTTTATGACCTAGGAACAAGCCGTAGTACTATTATCCGTACGAAAGTGCGCGGTATTGTTTGCACTATTTTATTAGTAATAACTTGAAGGAGAGTGGTCTTTATACGCTACACGTCTAGCTTTATTGTTATCACCGAAAGATTTTATAACCTATCTGTATTAATGATGTCGTTAAGACGTTTCGGTGGCAACTTCCTTTGTGCTGTCACAGGTGTTATATCAATATTATTTGCAGTTGTTGTAATTTACGTATGCAATGAAATTGAAATAACCTATAAGAACATTTTAACTGTCATTGTGTTCTATATTTAAATATTTGAAAACAGACATGTCAAATTATTTTATTAGTTCTAGTAAATAAACAACACTGGCAAGTGTTGTTTATTTACATAACGAACTATTTTAGCTTGTGTCATTATATATTGTTTTATCTTGTTCGTGGTATGAGTAATAATATGTTATGTACGAAAATTAAGGTGTATTTAGGTGTATTCAATAAATACTCATGATAAAAATGAAGAATTATTTCACGGAAACTTTAAATACTGTAGAAAATAAATGTTTATCACGACGACGACGATGAAATATTATAACGGCAGTTTTATTTTAATAATAATTTTTTAAGCGTAAAAAATATAATAATAATAGCCACTAGTGTAAATAATAAGAGAATGGGACATCTCTATATTTACAATTAAGAAGTATGAAATAAAAGAAGATGGTAAAAGAAAGAAGTAACTGGTGGGATATTTTTTTTTTGTTAATTAGAAAGATATTTATTATTTATAAAAAAAAAAATCCGTCTGCCAACATCAAGCTCTCTACGCCTATGACAAAACTTGAAATTTTAAGTTTTAAATCGCAAGCTCTCTCACTTCCAATCATCGTCTTGAAGGTTCCATTTTAGTCTCAATGTTACTGTCATGTTGGATAGTTCTTAGTACATAATATAATTATAGAATTTTCACTGTATTTTAAATATTAATAATATGTTTTAGGTATGTTTTTATATTAAATTATGTTTTAAATGTCATCGTTCGATTTAAGATATATGTAAGCGATAAGACCGCCTTTGCGCACCATTTGTAGTTTGGTTGTGTCCTATTACTTATATGTTTGTTTTTTTTTGTTGTGCAATAAGTATTAAATAATAAGTAGTAGTATAAGTAAAAACTTCGAAGCAATGACTAACACTTAACCAAGGTTTAACTGAAGTAAACGCTGCGTTCTTATTTAAGTATTATGTTCTATTAATATAGAATTGAATTAACAATGAAGGAAGATCAGTTTATATTTTTTCAGTGCAGACCTACCTGACGTGGCGCTGTGTCGCATCGCTACAAGTGCGCGGGTGGTGGCGAGTGGCGCGAGGCGAGCGGCAGAGGGAGTAAGTGTGGCCCGTATTCCGGCGCGAGCACGTACCGCGGCGAACAGCACACACCGTACGTGCGCTTCCGCGCCTGCAGCTCGAGCAGCGAACATAGCGACCGTTCGTATAGCTGCCACTGATGGACCACCCAGTGTGCTGCAAGCGTTTACTCCGATTAGGATATATAGACTTAAGAAATGTCACCGAACGATAAGCATAGTGAAACAACATCAGACATCTTATAATGGTCAAAATGCATTGATCGTGCAAATTTTAAGTCTCTTCATAGTCTAGATTTTCAATAATCGAAAAAATATTCAACTATGCTTATCGCGCTTGGACTTAATCTTCGTATTTAAATAAAGATAGAATTAATATATAAGCATCACTTCGCAATGCACTAACGGCTAACAATTGTCATTACGCATGAATACGAATTAGTAAACTAATAAATGTATGACTTTCGCACGTATGAGCATATAATTTTTTGTATGGACTCTACCAATAATCGTCAATGCGTTTTAATTATTCAGAACAATAAATATACATCACATCGAATGAACAAAAAAAGTTTCAAAATATTCGTTATCAAAGTAATACAGATACGCGTGATCGCTGTGGTCACGCGATTCACCTGTTCCTACATCTCCTTTCGGCATGATACTTAACCGACAAGGCAATTTAAATGTTAACCTGCCCTTCATTACGACGAGAGAAGTATTTAATATATCTTGCATGCATAATTAATATATTTTCATCTCGATAATAAAAAAGTTTCCGCAATTTTGTCTTAATTCAATACAATGAGTTAGTCATTAAATTAAGTATATAGGCTTATGGCCTATACAAAATTTGAAATTAATGGCGTTCCAAATAATTAAGTCCCACTTCATATTTGAAAGACGTTTCAGTATTCCGCCGTTAGTGCCTTAATTAATATGTTGTGTTACTATTCTACTGTATATAGAAAACTGACAACATAATTGCGCGGTGGTCTAATGGCTAGATAATTAGGCCGTAGATGTCGAGGTATCAAATACAATAAAAAATAATATAAATTTTATTTTAATTATTATGAATATTGGCTTTCTCAAAGTCTCACTCTAATTGTAACACTCCTGTCTTAGCAAGCAAGGAAAGCCTTTGATCCTGCGCCTGATGTTATTTGATATTTCCTTGTGTCAGTAGTTACACTGCCTCACTCTCAAAACGATAGAATAATTATCGACTACCGTTTAAAATAAATTCAAGAAACAACGAGCAGAAATAGAAAAGCATTAAATTAATTTTGGAATTTCAATTTAAAGAAAAATAAATTAATTACAAAATAAATACTTTAGATTGGAAAGATTAGTTTTGATTATTTAATTGCAGATTACGCAGACAAACAAACATTATTATTATTGTTATACTTCCCATTTATTAAATGTTAGTTAATAAATTAATAATTGAAAATAAATAACTTAAGTAAAATAGTATGATAATGTAATTTGATATTGGACAATGTTTTTAAAATGTAATTAACTTTGATTAAAGATGAAAGCGAAAGTGTAACGTTGCTGTTTGTTTGAGATTTTTCGAGCAATTATAAATTTAGAATTTCGAGTTTTTTTTTAATAAACTGTTTTGCACTCGGTGGTAGAGCTTTGTGCAAGCGCGTCGGGGTAGGTACCATAGACTCATCAGATATTCTACCGCAAAACAGCAGTACCTACTTTGTATTGTTGTGTTCCGGTTGGAAGGGTGAGTGAGCCAGTGTAATTACAGGCACAAGGGACATAACATCTTAGTTCCCAAGGTTGGTGGCACATTGGCGATGTTAGCGATGGATAACATTTCTTACAATGCCATTGTCTATGGGTGTTGGTCACCACTTACCATCAGGTGGCCCAAATGCTCGTACGCCTAACTATACAATAAAAAAAAATGTTTATAGTTATGGATCACAAATCATGCAATTGTTGTTAAACCAGTTACACTCAACCGTTTTTAGAAACATTAGGTACCATAAACTCCATTATACTATAAATATTAAAAATACTTCAAAACGGCAAAAATAAAGAGGCTTTATTTAAGGTTAACTTACTCTTAATTAAAGTAAAACATGTCAGCTATATTTTATCAGTTAAACGAAAAAGTTTTTATACATATAATACTGGCATAGCAACAGCGTTTAAGGTCAGCTCAGAATGAATTCAACTTTTTTTTTACTTACAATATAATTGTACTCGTGTTGTTAGTCCTTTTGTATTATAACAAGCTTTCATTTAATATGAAATATTAGTTTAGATCAAATTTTGCAAAATGAATAAAATTTTAGATGTAAACTTCAGCGGTTATCCTATAACAATTCACTTAATTTCTCACTCGTGAAATGTTGACAACCGACTTTTGGCGATATGCTATTTTGGTGCGTGTATTCTTGAAATGTTACGATTATTATGGTCAATATCGCATAATACTTTTTGACACTTCACGCCCGTTTTCTACGGTGGGTTTCGAATTAGTTTTTATAATAGCCCTACATGATCTGATTTTTATGACCTCATTTAACGCCCAGACGAACTATTCAACTGTCATGAGCATAGAGACGATATTTTTGTATATTTACTTGGTGGTAGAGCTTTGTGCAAGCTCGTCTGGGTAGGTACCACCCACTCATCAGATATTCTACCGCAAAACAGCAGTACTTGTTATTGCTGTGTTCCGGTTTGAAGGGTGAGTGAGCCAGTGTAATTACAGGCACAAGGGACATAACACCTTAGTTCCCAAGGTTGGTGGCGCATTGGCGATGTAAGAGATGGTTAACAGCTCTTACAACGCCAATGTCTATGGGCGTTGGTGACCACTTACCATCAGGTGGCCCATATGCTCGTCCGCCTTCCTATGCAATAAAAAAAAAAAAATATATATAAAAGCTTGTTTGTTAAATTATTTTATTCTCAATTTGTAATATAAGGATTTAAATTACTTTGATAAACCGTGTTAATGTCGGTTAGGGACATATGTTGCATAGCTATCTAGAATGAAGTCTTCCTCGTAAGTCATTAGGCAAGTTACAGCTAACACATACAAAGATATGTCGTCTGGCTTTAAGTACGTGATAAGAAATATATTATAACAATTGTTACGATATGGCTTAGTGATAGAATACGTGGTTTTTAACTGAAGTACAACGGTTCAAATTCAGGCAAACACTACTAAATTTTCACTTGATTTTAGAACCTTCCTCAAACAGAAGAAGGGTTGTCTATCTGTGGGATATGTACGAGGTTTTATGTTGATCGACTACGTGTTATAAGCTGTCCTTTGTTAAACTTCACAACGATTTGAGCACTGTTTGATCACCTGAGCAGGACAAAATATATTACATACTAATACAATATATATAATATAAAATAACATTATATACATTTTTTTTCAAATATTTATTTTCCAGTACAAGATATTATAAGACAAAGAAATATATTAAATAAAAGAAAAATATGTTGTCTTTTCGCATATACAAACCGCTTCATAAATTGCATCGTGACAGATCGTACTACATTAGTTACATTTATAGTCACAACACGTATGTACATGAAAAACAACAAAAAACTGCTATATTTATTTTTCAGTGATCCCTGAAAATGTTATCCAAACGACTGAAAAATTACGTTACTAACCAAGCAGGTGCTTTGGACATAAATACGTACGTAAAATATGATTTTCATAATATTTCTAAACTTTGATTATCTGTGATTTTGTGATGTTAATTTATTAGTATGTAATTGCGTCAAGATAGTCTTAGTAGTTTAATTACATATTTGTGTTTCATTTTACTGAAAGAAAATCAACAGTCCTTTTCTCTGCTAGTAATGAGATGATAACATAAACCTTAAAAGAAGCCGAGCGTCCCATGGGAAATTGTTGTTAAAAAAAAACTCAAACTAAAAAAAAAAAACTGTTACTAGTTGGTTGCTAGGCTGTTTCTGAACAAGAAACGAGTCAGCCTTCCTGTCACAATGAGGTGGTCAGGTGGCTTCGTCCTTATCTATACTAACAATTAAATCGTTTAAACTTTTAAAGAATTTCAACGAAGAATGCTGTTTAATATTCCATACGAGCATACTCATTTTGTGATTAAACCTGTTAAATTAAATACTTTTCTCGGTACATCACGAGAGCTAAGAAATTTTTGAATTCTGAAACTATTTGTGTAATTACTGTCAATGTCAGTTTATACCGTGTAATTGACAGTTCATCTTTTATATTAATAGTATAAGATTGGATTATTATTATTTTTTAAACTTTTAATATATGAAATAAATAAAATGAACACTAAAAGTGTGGTCCTCGAAGGCAATAAAGCGGATGTTGGTGCAAAAAGTAGCGCGCAGGAAGCGTGCGTGCTACTTCGCGGCTATAATTCAATTTACAAAGCGTAGCAACGGATAAGCCCTGCCCAGTAGCGCACAACTGTGCACGCTTTTTGCGTACGCGCGAGCTTGAGTATGTCACTCGTGTGCGCCGCGTGTAAAACGTGTGCAAGTATGAATGCGCTGCGCTTATTTTCATGTGGACCGAACCTTACTTTTTTCGTTTTGTTTCTTCTTTCTTTAGATAAAAAAAAACAGCTGAGGTAAATTTGAAATTGCCATTAGAAGTCATTATGTAAATACATACATACATTTGGATTAATTTATACAAATCTTTATGAAACCTTTATCTCATTCTTTCAACAAAATTTATATTTGATACAGACACAGGCAGAAAATATAAGTTTTTGACTGGTAAATGGTTACAGAAATTGAAAGACTCAAATTAAACGTAATAATGCATTACCTTCAAATTCATCGTTTTTTAATATTTAATTCAGCATCTAATATGATAATTATAAGCAAACAAAAGACGTCCGAAGACGTCGTAAAGAATAATTGCTTTGTGAAATTAAATATAGGATATATTCCATGGAATCATAAGCTTAGTCTATAGAGTTTAATGCGTAACTAATGCTTTCGGAAACACACATACAGCCTCATTCAGAATAAAACTACGAACCCACGGAAATACAAGTCAAATGGGTGTATTTTATGCAAAAATCCGAGCCCCCAATCATTACATATAAGTCATAAATTAAGGATAATAAGACGATGGGGCATAATTTATGTTCGATCGGAGGCTTATAATGATGGCGTCGATGATTGCCCCAAGTCAGGTGTCAATTTATGGCCAGTATAAAATATAAATTAATGCAAAAGCACGCGGCGTCGCTTGCCTTGAACATTTTTTTTATCAGTATACAAAAACTGCGTAGCTATCAATAATTAAATTTCTATTTATATAAATAAAAGTATATTGATGTAATTTACTACTGTTGGACAATGGTATCTTTTGATGTCACGGTAGCATACGCAAGGGATCTCGTGGCGCTCCCCGTTAAGACGGGAAGGGTACCGCTGGTTTTTTAGTGGGTACTCTGATGACTGAGGCGCACTCGACGTCCTGGACACCGGCGAGCCCAATTTACCCCCCCCCCCCAACTGATCCCGTGGGGGAAATGCGCAAAGCCTTTTTCCAGCGTTAAAAATAAAGAATGGTTTGAACCTTGTACCCTCAAGATGCAGACTCGTGCAGGTTTCCAAGATACTAATAAAAACTAGACTTCGCGCCCGAGAAACGCTTCAGATCCATTTTCTATCAGCTAGATATGTAAGTGTGTCTTAGTAAGTTGATGTAAATATTAATAAAATATATTATGGCTTACTAAATATTAAAGTTCATTAGAAATACAAGTTACTTAACAACAAATTAGTCAAACATTAGTAGGCTCAGGAAGCCGCAAATAATGGACTAAGGACAATTAGCTGTTGCTGTAATACCAAGTAATTGGATTACCACGTATCGACAAATTCACTGCTTTACCGACAGCACGATATCGGGGAGGGTAAAGCGCGTTTTACAGTTGTCAGTGACTTAACGTTATGAGTAGGTATATCCTAACTAATATTATTAATGCGAATGTGTTTTGTTTGTTATTCTTTCACGCCTGAACCTAATATATATAATAGCTTAATAAAATAAATTAAATACATAATAATACCGACGATCCCCATATAGCCCCCCACCGTGGGGGAAAAGCGTAATGAGTTTTCCAGCGATAAAAAAATTAAAAAAGATCATTAACATGTTACACAAAATCGATATTTTTACTATTTAAATATTATGTACATATATAATATATTCCATAAATTGGTATCGATATTCCGGGAAAAATCGATTTCATGTGTCATTTTTCAAAACACGTCTCATTAAAAGCTATACAATTTGCTGCTATATATATGCTATATAAGATGAAATTTAATATAGTAGTGATCAGACAGATATAACAATTATGACGTGGGGATTCTAATAGCGTTAGGTAAACATATTATGAGCAATAAAATATAAACACGATACATATTATGATGTAATTAGAAAGCAAATATTGATAATAAATAATAAAATAAACATTAATGGCTCAACGATATCATTCCTATATAAGATGATAGTTACACGTGTATAAATTGTAATCTTAAAATATTACATAGAAATATTATTCTTTATATGAATTACTCATTAATTTATTTATTTTTATCATTAGTTAAATTTATTAACATGAACATCTTAAATAAATAATATAATAAGTAATTATATTTATAATTAATTGCACACTTATATTTTACATCCGATTTATATTATTTATTTATAATTCAGAATTAAGGTCAGGTCCCTACCTGAGTGCGCGTTATGGAAACAAAACATGGATTTGAAATCTGTTGATTTTTATGCTGGATATTATGTCAATCTGTAGACAACTACGCAGGAAGTATTATAATACACAAATGTGTGCGCTAACACGAGCATTATCTATTCCATCATAATCCGATGGGATGTCAATCCGATGCAACCGGATAAATCCGTTATTGAGAATTTCTTATCCAATTATTTACCAAGTTCTATCTCGCGACTTATTGAAATTAGTGTGAGGATTCATTTCTAAAATAAGTAAGAACATTATAAACAACCAGGAGCGGCGTTAGACTTCAGATTATAGTACATAATTGATGCTATAAATATAAGACATTTCAATACAACAGTACTTATATGTAATCACATTGATGTGGGCGTTAAGTACTTTAAGAAATTCAATGTAGCTTGATTTATTTTATTATAGTATTTATTGTTTTGAATATACTGTATATTAGTGTAATAAAAGAAATTGCCTAGAAACAATTTACTTTGCTAATCCGCTTCCTATTTATTGTTCTTAGGCTGGATATTCATTACTCAATGTTTAACAATGTTTCTTGTTTTCAGTTAAATACATTAAAATTAATTTAGACTCAAAATCGTAATTTGTAGTTAAGAAACAATGTTATACAAAAATATTACAAGAAGACATACATAGACAACACACTAAAAACACGAAGGAATTCCAAATAGAAAGTAAAAAATACGATATTAATTTTACGGTAAAAATTTACAGAAAAATCGAGAAAAAAAAACGAACAAACTGCAATAATACAATAAACAAACGAGGAAGTCTAATCATAAACCAAGCAACGACCTGTTACAAAGTTATCGTACATATTTAAATCTTAACTCTATAATAGATGCATTTAATTTTATCACCAATGATCCAATCAAACAATTTTAAGCTTTATCACTAAGCAATATGATTGTAACGATCCGATTAAATCGCCTAACATAAGACGTTTTAGTATTTAACGTAACCTTGCCGCGTGTAATTCTCATATCATTGATACGAGAAATAGATTCATATGCAATAGCTACCACGTGCCGCACTTTGTATAAGTATATAGAATTGGATATCAACCAATTTAAAATGACCCTTCTAATCGATATTTATCCGTTACATTTAGTTATATTTTTAAAGACATCAAGGGTCAATATTGTTGGATGGTTGACATCAAGGCGACGTTTTGCGCCAAGTAATATAGTTAAGAGAATTAATTGCATACTTTTATTTTACATCCGTATTTCGAGACAATGTGTTTTTATATTATTAGTAATGTATGCTGTAATATCTTTATTAATAAGATGTATGTTCTCTCTACACATGACAAGCGTTAAATATTTCGTTTCGCCTTTCAAGTGGTGTAATAAAACGAAATATAATCTAGTTTTATGTGTAGATCTTTTCATAGGAAGTCTTTGTCTATTATTAGAAGCAGAAAGCGTTCGACTGTATTTCATCACTAAGCTCATAAACGAATGATACGATGTGTATATGACATCTTGTGTCTGACACATTGGACACGGGCCACAGTGGCCGAAGGCCGAATAGATTACCTCTTCACTTTTGAAACCAGCTCAAAATGCATTAGTCGAGTTTATAAACTTAACCAATGTTTTAATATTTTTACTACTATATGTACTTACTATATACGCGAAATACTGACTGACTCATAACGAGAACTATAAAACGCTCGATTGACTTGTAATTTTATATTGTTACTCCATTCACGACATGGAAACTTACTGAGAACTTTTGGAAATTTGAACATCCAGAAATGGGAGGATTTATATTAATTTTATTTACCCTTTGCGAGTTCGGGACAAACAACTAGTATTATTATATATCATTAAATGATAAATAATAATTAATTAATTATTTATTTGTTGCGGTTTAAATAACCTTATTTATCGAGAATTGCTCGATGATTCGATGATTCGAGAAAGTCTAAACAAGGACACTTCGAAATCATGTCGTCGACAATTTCATATTTAGCATTAGGTAAATTTATATCGTTGCGTAGCCAAATGATAGAAACTGATTACTTAAAGCTTACGTCTATCCGTCTGTATGACTGTTCTTGGGGCTGACAACAATAACAATAAAGATAGTCCGACAGTCCACTAACAACAAATTTTGAAAAATAAATTGGTTGTTTAATCGTATTGTGGTCCTAAGTAACATTCCAATTTATTTTTACTTTAGTGCATACTTTTTATTAAAACAACAAATATAGAAAAAGAGAAACAGTTTAAAAATAAATACAATCACAATGATTTTATTAATTTGATTTATTTACTAATACGAAAGTTTAAATAAATTAATTAATTTAGACATACGGGACGGCTACGGAACGCTACCTGCGTGACCAAGACTCGCACTTAGCTTTTTTTCCAATAATATAATAACCATTACACAACACGCTGTTAACTTACAACGCAGATAAATCTTGTAAGCTTTACAAAATTTCAATCATAAATAATCACACAGGAGCCCGCGGTTGATACAGCTGTACACTTTTGGTCATTTTTTACGGTCATAAATTTGAAATTTGCATATTTAACAGCATCTCTATCACGAAGGTTGGATATAATTATTTTAATATTGATGTATGGAATAATAATCTCTCAGGGCATGTATGCTATGTGATTATATGATGATTTTATCGGCAACTAATACGCCTTAATCAAGTGCTATGAAAGTAATATCAAGTCGGTTTATACTTTACTATTTTAAAAATTCAATTCATTAAGAGTACCTACTTTCTGACAATAGTGATGCAGTTGAATCGTGTAATACAATCTTTATAAGTAAATATCGATTTCAAATGTCTTCTTATTTAAGTGTTATACTTATTACGAGTACTTAAAAAGGCAATGAATATGAGGTTCAGTAACTTTTTCTTCCGTTTTATTGTGATTGTCAACATCTTTATTATTTAAAAACTATGGGCGAGATGGAAAGAAGTGAAAAAAATGTTCGAAATATGAAAATTCATAACTTTTTGTGCAACAGATTTATTATAATTAACCGCAGTCAGTAAATAATTACTTTATCATACAAATATAAAGCTATAGTATATTATGTCACAATGGTTGCACAGATAGCGTGAGAATACTGGAAATACATGTCTTCCCCAAATTTTCAATAATTAATTAATATGATCAAATTTCAATAAAAGCTGTTTAATTGTAAACATACAAACAAAAGAGTTATATTTCGCTAGTTTTTAGAAAAGTACTAAGCCCTGTGAATTAGGATCGTTAAACGGAGCTGGCGTTTGTTGCTGAGGGCCCTCGTGACGTCATCGTGTTAAATACCCTCTTTTGTATTACTTCATATTTCCACCGTAAGCTCGCGTAATATATAACATAGTGACATTATAACATCAATGTTATATTTATGATTTTATATAGAAAGAATTAAACTTAGAGTTAAAGATAGACATGCTTTATTAATCAATTTTAAAAATATGCAATTTAAACGAAAAAAAAAGTATTTATTGAAAATTATTCAATTTAATACAATCAATCGGTGACTTTGTTACTAAATATTACAATAAAACAATATAAATGATTGAGCCATGATTGAAGTTGAGATTGTGTGAAATGTGAACGATCACAAATAAAATCAATTATTTTACTATGGCCAATAAATAAAATATTAATATTATTGAATATTTTAAATGTCACTCTTATATTAAATAAAACACTTGAGGTGTTTTATTTTGTGTTTTTCGTTAATTTTTTTAGTTAATTTCGTTATTTCGTACTGCTAATTCTTAAAATCTTAATTATAAAAGAGCAAAGGAAATTTCATATACTAAGCAAAACATTGGAGCTTATTCTACTAATACTATTATTAAAATAAATATAATCTTCAATTCAGATCAACATATCGGCTCAATTATAAACATATTAGTTACTAAGTATACTTATAATTCAAACTTCTTGAAAAACTAATACTCTGATAATAATAATTTGATATACGGATTGGAAGACGCAATTTTATCCATTACATATTAATATATCAGGCATTTATCTCGTTGTTCGAACAATGATCTTTTATCGGTTAAAATGTAAACACAAGGAATACGATTGTTCAACTATCAAGGGGAGATAAGTTAACATGAGACAACCTTACTAATTTAAATAAACAGTGAGCCCACTGTCGATAATCGATAAGAACAAGCCATTAAAATTTACAAAGTTATATCAACGGTATAATATTGTACTGATAATAATTTAGTGTTTATTTTTCATGTAAAAATCATTACGCGATGAGTTTTTAATGTCTCATGTGCGATGAGAGTGACCCAGTGTATCTAAAGGCACAAGGACATAACATCGTAATTCCCACAGTTGGTGGCGTTTTAGTGATATTAGTGAATATTTTTTAAAATTTATTAACCGGCGACTTTTCCGAATCGATACGACATAAAACCTTCAAGAAGAGAGCGTACTCTTTCCTCAAAGGCCGGCAACGCACCTGCAAGTCCTATGTTGCAGATGTCCATGGGCGGTGGTAGTCAGTTTTCATCAGGTGAGCCTCATGCTCGTTTGCCCCCTCTTACATAATATTATTTTATATTGTTCGCCTATTTATATTATAAAAAAAATGTTTTGCTAAAAAACTGGAACTACAAGTCGCATTTGAAATATTTTTCAAATTCTTAAGGAAGGTATATAGGCGATTAAATACCACAAAATCGGTTCTCGAAGTAAAACCACGCGTAGCAACTAGTTTATAGTAAGACAGACATGCGAATGTTTAAAAGAGTAAGTTACTTTCGTCGATTAATTGGCAATAAATAAGTATAAGTCTCTTCTCACACTATCAATACGTCAATGAGTAAAATGATATTTAAGATGGATTAAGTATGATATGATACTTAAACATAACCCAAGATTAGCTTTACAATATTAGCACTTATCATGTTCAACTAATCCGCCAACCCATATTAAATCAGCGTGTTGGAATCAGGTCCAAACCCGTCGCTAAAAAGGTGCGAAGTTCAAAACTGAGACGTTTATTTGCTGTTACCTAAGTGCAACTTCAATATAATACTTCGTGGTTATAAGGGTATAGTATCCGATGTATACTATTACTTAAGTCATGTACTCCAGTAAACGTAGTGATAAATATCTAGAAATGATCCATTTAATCGATCTGAAGTAACCGTCGTTTTATTTGTTTTATAGACGTTGATGAGGATAAAAATCATTCAAGTGCAAAAGCAACTTCGGTACGCGAAGTGTTCCGTGATATTTGTTACTTGAATAGAATAACTTAAACAAGATGGAATTTTAGATAAAATATTGGACCGAAAATTTAAATAAATATTGAAGTGAAAATGTCTTTAGCGGCGTTGTGCACTTTTTGTGATGGGTAAAAAATGTTAAACTCGCGTCAGGTCACGTGACGCTGATTGAAAATTTGTAAGACGGATTCTGAAGTGTTATTAATGTAATATAACCCGTTGTTTTTTTATCTACCAGTGCGAGGTATGTAATATATTAAATTGTCAATCATTAATAATGCTAAAACAAAAAATATTTTCAGCTTTTACAACCTGACGGAAGTCGGTGTGACCTTATAGGGTCATTTCGAAGTACAGAACCCTAGAAAAACTATATTCCATGCACACTTGCAATGACTATTTATAGATAAGAATACTAACTTAACATATATGTTGGAGCACGTCCAAGAGTCCACAATTATTCAGATAATGAGCGCGGCACTTTAGACTAGATTTATACGTCGCTAGACAACATAAGGTAGACCACAAACGTACGACATTTATATCTTGAACACGTCATAGTAACTCGAACGTTATTTAAACTCTTATTCTAAGTCTTAAACTTGTTTATTTTATTGCCTGACAAATATAAACCGTAAGTTTATAAAAAAAATACCTTGGATCTGAGAAAAGCCGGTGAAAAGATCTGCAGTACGATTCCGTAAGTACTTATTACTCCCGTGAAGTATTGACAACCGATTTACGGCTATATTGGTCCGTGTATTCTAAAAGTTATAATTATTTATTATGGTTAATGTCGCATATCACTTTCTGACATTTCATGACCGTTTTCTACAATGAGTTTCGAGTTTGTTCTTGTTGAATATCCCTACTGAGCGGGATACTTTTTTATTTAATATAAAAATTATGATATATAATAAGGTTAAAAACATTTTTTTTATGATATTTTTTCATATGGACTGTAGGAGTTCGTTTTCCAAGGTTTGCAGACATCTAAAAATCATTGGTCTCGTAATATCACTAAGCACACAAATAAGTAAGTAATCATATCAAAAATATTTCGTATTAGTGTTCGAAGTGTGTGCGATGTAATGTAATCACAGGCACAAGAGACCTCACATAGTGAATCGTACGGTGTAAGTAATCGAACTTTATAAATTCTGAAGTGTCATTCTCTATGGGCAAATGTGACCGCGTAACATCAATATGCCATAATGGAATAATAATAAAATTTCAACATTTAACGCATTATCTAAGCGGACAAAAATCAAGAATGCTTTACTGCCACTAATATGTGGTAAAATATAACGAACGAACTCTTTATTTTTTAATAATAATAAATTAACATAAATCCAACGCATTCAACTCAATGCAACGATTCGACGCACACACGAACTATTCATATATAACACAATACATTATAATGGCACAAATCTTGGAGATCTATTTATAATAGACTAGCTGATACCCGCGACTTCGTCCGCGTTGTTTGATATATTAACAAAGTTTTCTTATGTACGAAGGAAAAAAACATCAAAAAGATCGCAAGCAAAGATATACTTCTTTTAAACATACATCACTGAACAAGCAGTGTATATACAAATCGTTGTTTCTTGAAATTTCAATATCTTTTTATTAAATGAAGATATCGCAATAGTTTTTTTTGTTGATAAGCGCCAAGAGTCTTAGAAATAAAATTTAGAAAACTACATTGAAATCTATCTAGTAGTTGATGTTGCGTGATGCGCGCACATCTGCAGACCTCTATCATTTTATTTATATAGATAGAAAATATTTTCTTTCTAATATTAATAAAGGATAGTTACCATTATCCACATAAGCCGAGTTGGCCCAAGCCCCTGGGCAAGCACCAATGAATTTCATGTGCAATTCTGTCACATGTGTATTCCACCAACTCGCATTGAAGCAGCGTGATGAAATAAGTTCCAAAAACCTTCTTAAAAAGAGGAGAAGACGCCATAGCCCAGCAGTGGGACATTCACAGGCTGTTACTGTTACCGTTATGTTTTTCAATAATAATAATAAGACTAAGAGATGAAAAAAAATGCTTTACCCTTTTTGAATTTGAGTTTTGTTTTACTACACGAACGAAATTAGTTGCTAGGCGCGTTGTGTATTATATTCAATAGTAATACCTTTAATCCAGTGTAGACATTAACTCGTGCTCGTCAAGCGTGACAATATTTTTTTTTATCATTTAATTAACAATAGTTACATTACAACGATAATTACCAGTACTTATTACTCTTCTAGAATATAATTTAATAGCACGGAAGAGGCGAGTAGATGCTTGTATACTATCACGTGTGCAGCCGGCCTAACGGAATGAATTGTTCTGACTCTATTTAAAGCAGAGACACGTGTATTACGTGCACTTTAAAGAGATGTTAATACTTAGAAACTATGGCCAGTACGAAGGCCTTTAAGTCACTTTAGAACTTCAATTTTTTTGACGATTGTCTAACTTTTACAATAAGTATTATAATGACAGTTAATATAATGTCTATTAAAGTTAAAGCCTCTCTGAACAATGATTTATTTTACATTTAATAATATATAATCAATGTGAACGGGTATGTATGAAAAGTTACATAAATAAATCATATTTAGGAATAGGAATATCGGTAACAATAAACACAATCTTTAAACAAAATCCTGTCACAGATGGTATATAAAATATACATAAAATTGAAACCTGCTTTAATAATGAAAAATTATGTAACACAAAAACATTCAAACATCATCATTCGGTTAATTTAAATGTGTATGTATGTTAACTAATTATCCAATTAATAAAATAAAAAGTATATATTGAATATTATACAATAAGTATTATCGCCAGGATCAAAAGTATGTGAAATTAATGAACGAATCAATTAATGGAAATGGCCGGAACTGTTAACAATTCATTTGATATATGTGTTCATCAAAACTTAAATTAATATGTTTGACTCACACATAGATACATACTAAAGGCAAGTTAAAGATAACCAGGTGCAATAAGGATCTATTGGAATAGGTCAATTTATGTTTAATGCATTAACAAAACGCGTCGTATCAATTACCATCTCAATATGACAGTCCAACATATTTACTGTCAGATACGGCTTGTTTTCTTACAGACTAGATATTTTTAAATTAATAGACAAAGCGATGTAAGAAAAAAACCATTTAAATATCATAGTAGCTTTTTTTGGATTTTTTGAAAATCGCGTATCAAACTACGTTACTTTCTGACGTGTTGCAATGGGGTTCTTCGTCAATTTCTAGTGAGTTCTCGAAGAATAAGGCCAGTTATTGTATCCTTGTTTAAGCTTATAGTTATTGTGCACGTTTGTGTAAAATTGTATTAAATTTATCTACTTAGAGAGTTTTCACATGTCCTTGTAGACTAGGTCTAATAATGTGTATCTGTGTGTGTTACGTATTCGTATTATGCAACGCCACGATAGCCTCACACATGTAACATGTGCACAACATCGGCGGGATGCGTTCAAGATTTATTATATATTATTTTTTAAATATTTATTTAAGTTTTATATTCATGATATGAATAGTATAATCGTCGATATTAATTTGAAATTAGCTTCCTAGTTGTTTTCTGAAATCTATTAAAAAAATTAAAATATATGCTATTCATGGTGAATAGGTTAAAGTAAAGAGAACCTCCCCCCTCGAGAAGAAGGAGCTTATTCCACGACGTTAGTTTAATATTCTTAGATTTACTTATGGAAAAATATCAGTGAAGTTAGACACATGAAGGAAGTACAAATTAAGCACAAATTAAGCACATGAAAATTCAGTGATGCTCATCTGGCTTTGAACAAGCGATCATCAGTTCACGCGTTATAACCACTGGGCCATCTTGACGATCTAAATTGTGTACGATTCAATTACCTAATTAGCTTCGAGAATTCAATTCGCTCAATTAATTAATGCATTACATGCAAAAAGTTATAATAACGTAATGAATTTACTCATCCGTAAATTTAATTTGCAAAATTGCAACTTGTGATTGTATTCAAGTCGCTGATATCATTACAGTAGCTAAAGTAATTAAATATTAATTTTATTGCATGCTTTAATTAAACATGAACAAGCTGCTTATTGGTAGGGCTAGGTGCAAGTCTGTCTGTGTAGATACCCCTTTTTATCAGATATTCTATCGCCAAACAACAATGTTTAGTGTTTTTTTGTTCCGGTATGAAAGGTGAGTTAGCCAGTATATGTTTAGGCACCAGGACATAAAATTTTAGTTCCTAAGGTTGGTGGTGCAATAGCGATATATGAAACGGTTAATATTTCTTACATCACCAATGTATTTGGGTAATGGTGCCCATAAAAAAGAATACGTGCCATAAAGGTAGCTATGTATCTATCTTATTCTCTAGTTTATTCAAAGAAGACAAAAAAAAAGTTTGTCTCAACCTAAAAGATCAACTGTTAAAATGTCAAAGTTATGTCAACTTATCAAAAGCTTCTCATAAAGAGAAGGTTAGTCCAGTAGCAGGTTAGTATGACATTGAAGGATTGTTACTTTTAAGTTTTACTTAACTACTAGTTACTTTACACGTGTCTTTCGAGAATTATAATTTATATTGAATCATTTAGATTTGTATTCGCAGGAAATACTTTTCTGCAAAACTGTACTTCTGAATGCTAACTTGAATGAAAACAGCAGCTCATACTTACGAACACACAACATAAATTACAATATTTATTAAATCTTTAACGCACATCGTTTCAAACTGTGAATAACAGAAGAACACATACATACATATATTATAAAGTATACAAAGGCTTAGCTTCATCAATCTTTCCAAGCAACCTTTATTTTTTTTATTGTATAGAAAGGCGGGCGAGCATATGGGCCACCTGATGGTAAGTGGTCACCAACGCCCATTGACAATGGCATTGTACGAAATATTAACCATCGCTTACACCGCCAATGCGCCACCAACCTTGGGAACTAAGATGTTATGTCCCTTGTATCTGTAATTACACTGGCTCTCTCACCCTTCAAACAGGAACACAACAATACAAATTACTGCTGATTTGCGGTAGAATATCTGACGAGCTTGCACAAAGCTCTACCACTAAGTAAAAATGATAAATATGACACAAGTGTTAAATTTAACACTTGTGTCATATTTAACACTTTTCCTCATGAGTGTACTTTTTAAATTCATTAACATGTAAATTATAACTTGTAACAAGGTCGGGATTAATGATCCTAGGGCAGAGTTCAGAGGGGGCAATTGTAATCAATACAAACACTTAGACTGCAATACCTATATTTAAATGTTTGTTGTACTGGCTCGACGAGGTCACTAATAATTGTAGTAATTTCGATCGTTTACCCAAGAAGCAATATCTTATTGTGTCCAATCAAATGTCTTACGAAAAGCAAGAAGACTTAAAATACGATACGATACGATAAAGACGGAGTTCAATAATGATATTAAAGACTGAAAAATTAATATTTACATTACATTTATTTCGTCCATAACCTTAAACATTTCTATATGCAAATTAAGTATGCTATAATTAAGATACTTGGTGGTAGGGCTTTGTGCTAGCTCATATGGGTAGAGAGGAATATTTAGTAATTTTGTGTTTAAGTTTGGAGAGTGAGCGAGCCAATGTAAAGGCACAATGGACATAACATCTTAGTTCCGTAAGGTTAGGTGAATTGGCATTGTAAATAATGTTTAGTGTTTCTTACAGCGCCAAAATCTATGGCCGGTGGTTACCACTAACTATCAGGTTCATCTGCCCATCCTATTACATAAATTGTTGTACATGTTCATTAATACAACATAATACTTATGCTTTACTATATACTCAAAAAACAACAGAATGTCACATAGTATATGTCAAAAAAAAATTACAGAAGGCGGCGTTATATGCTTGTGTATTTGTAGGTATATAAGAATTTTTGAGCATAAATAATAATAAATGCCCATCTCTATTGAAACTTACAAAACATAATATATAGTAATGAATATAAATATTTCTTTATTTTATTCTGTATATTCCAAATGAGCAATTTATATTTATTATTTATCCTGGTTTCTCTTTTTAGCTTCAAAAAAAAATAAAATCATATTAAGAAACGCATTTCCTAGTAGATATCAAATTTAAATTTATCCATTATAGAAATACTTATTTAAATATCATGACTAAGAAGTTACCAAAAAGATAAATTTTGTATTATATACAAGTGAATTATTTGAAACAGTGTCTTACACTATATTCTAGAATAATCCGAAAGAATTTAGTGCAACAGTTTATTTATAGACGTCTAATATTAAAGTATGAATATTTTCCATATGCTAGCGCGTAGTGCAATTGAAACGCACGCAACCACGTGTAACCGCGGTCAAGGCCGTGGGATGATAAGCGCGATGCATATATATGCATATATGACTTTCAGACACGAGGCTTTCTTTGTTATTTTTAATGTAGGCCAGGTTCAACTTAGTTTTTGCATATAATTAGTTGCACTTTGGGACGTCGTTATGATATGATATTTAATATGAAAACGGATGCTTTTTAAATTTATCGGTTTTTATTTAAATTGTGCATTGATTTAAGTGATTTATTTTGGCAAATGTTTGAAGATAATATTATGAGATGAGGAAATAATAGTCAATAAAATGTATTGGTTTAGTGTATGTTTGTTACATTTTTTTAATCATTGCAATGAAAGTTTATTCTTGATAAAACTTTATTTTAATATAAGATATTAATGATTATGGCTATAACTTAATATTACAGATCAAAATATATTAAATTGTTTTCTTCACATAATCATAGAAATGTATTTTTATTAAAAAAGTTTAATTGGATAAAAAGATCATAGCATGATGAATCAAGCAGGCTCAAAAACACTAAGGAAATTATAAAATATTGTTCTTAAAGTCTCTAGAATCTTCGTCTGTTAAAGAATGTAGAGATTTACCGAAAATAACTCGTTAGAGACAGTATATTACACTAAATAACACTTGCTTTTATATATTATATCTCCTATGGAATACATACTATTTACTTTTTTTTAATTATAGAGGGTTTTGAAATGAGTCTTAGGAAATTTTATAAGATAATTTAATATGTTCATGAATTATTTATAGCATCTTGAAATAATATAATGTTATTTACATTACAATATTTAATACAACTATTCAATACATGAATAAGAAATTGGCTGCGGACCCATTAATGCATATTGGCATTTCATCGACTATTTAATTTAGAAATATATAATAGTAATATAATATATATATATATATCAATTTAATATTATGTGTATCACGTGTCTAGATCTTATTTATCTATTTAAATTCTTTTATCCTCTTTGGATGTATCGAAATCTCTTCAATGGATATTATACATGTAGTAGTGTATATGTATAGTATACACTGTATACTATACACGCCTTTTATGGTGGTATTTTATGTCATTTTTTGTATCTTTTATATTTTCTGCAATTTAAAATAAATAAAATATAAAATTTTGTCGTTTTTAAATACAATCATAATTTAAATAAACGATTTTAAGGTATAATATAATTAGTTACAAGAAACCTTAGTTTTAGCCGGATTTATTCGGTTTTTTCTAGTTATTAGGATTCTCAGCCGCTTAGAGACATCAGTCACGAGTGTGTCATTATGTTTCATTAGCATTATATACATTATATTATTATATAATTAGGAGTGTTTCGGCCGAATACTGAAACGTCATTCAAATATGATTAGGACTCAATTGCTTGGAATGTCATTATTTTTCAAAATTTAGTATGGGAAATTTGAAATTCGAAGACCTTTCAAATATTTGAGCCCCCTTCATATTTGAAAGACGTTTCAGTATTCGGCCATTTGTCTTATATTAGTATTTAAAAAAAACATTATTATGAGCAGAATTTTAGTCTCGCAGTGGCAGTGGGGACACTGCACTTTCCGTTCGTGAGAATCAGTTACTTTATGTAAAAATAACTATATTTTCATGTAATAGGTAGACGGGTAAATAGGCCACCTAATAGCATGTGATCACCACGGCCCTTAGACATTGACGCTGTACAAATATTTACCGACCGTTATCGCCAATGCGCCACCAACTTTAGGAACTAAGATGTTATGTCCTTTGCACTTGTAGTTTCACTGGCGTCAAATCAGAACACAAAATTACTAAGTAAAACTGACGGTAGAATAAATGATGACTAGGTGGTACCACAAGGCCTTACCATTAGGAATTTCTTATGATTAATCAAATCAAATCTATATTTATGTTGTAAATCGAGCTCATAAGTTATTTTCTTGGGTTGAAATCCAGGGACTGGTCAATGAACTTAATGCCGTCAAGTAATACAAAATACCGTTGGGAACTTGGTAGTGATATAAACCTTCGGAAAAAAATAAAACCGTCGGTCTCGTCGATCTCTCTCCAATCATGACGGATTACCGTCCCACTGGAGTGAATTAAGATGGAAAGAGCAGCTGTAGTGTACACAATTGTGCAATATCTGCTGCAAATTTCAACGTATTTATCATCATGGTCAAAGAGGGGTGCAATATTATGAAATTCAACATAACTTTGACACAATTTCACGACTACCTGAATGAAAAACATAAGCTTTTGAAATAAAAAAACAATTGGGAAATGAAACACATGTAACACAAGTTATAATTACTTTTCGTCTTCTAGAACATTTTTTTGGTAAAATGATTACTTATGTTCATAGTTTAATATTTGTCGATTTCTTTTTTTATGTTAGAGGCATCAAACGAGCAGGAGGCTCACCTGATGGAAAGTGACCACCACCGCTCATGGACATCTGCAACATCCGAGGACATGCAGATGCGTTGCCGGCCTTAAATTAACCGAATTATTGGACTATCCAAATTATCTGGGAACTTCTGTTGATTTTAATAATTAATCGCCTAAATTATTTCATTTATATTATTTAAATACATATTTACATTTATGTGCATAAATACGTATTTACTTATGTATGTATGTAATGAATGATAAGTGTGAATAATGTGATATCGTAGGTGTTAAAGAATGTGTCTCAATCGATTTAGCAATGAGTAACATAACTCCGCGTGCGCAGAACGAAGCCGCAAAGTATTTCGTATATTTTTAAATTTATTTATTGAAAACATGTTTTTCTCACTTATTAAAAATATTTATAGATAAGTTATTTTTTAATTAGTAAAGTTATAATATATGTGATTTAATTTTTATGGCAGTAATAGGACAGTGCTTCTCTGGTTCGCTTTGATTTCTGTTATGGTTTTCGACATGGTGGCTATATCTTAATGCCGAAACTTGCCGTCATTTTAAGAGAAACGATAGCACCACAAGAACTCAAAACTCCCTGTGTTCTGAACGCCCTAATACGGTTTTGTGAATACCTTTTTGTGATACGATACGTTTTATTCGGATATCAATTAAAATGGTCATCGAATGACGGGTCATGACTAGATAAATATTAAGTACGAAATGAAAATAAACTCTACAAGTTAACATTAAAATAAAAATGCAACATCGTACTTAACAATTTGTTTGTTTTATATAATAAAAAAACTTATTAAAAATTTCCATTAATTATATGATCTTGACATAATTTATATGAAAATGTCGAAGAAATATTTGCTCATCTGTCGTGCAGATGCATTTGCAAAATATACACAAATTTAGGAGTGATGATTTATTCATGGATTCCATTATCAGATTTAAATGTGCTCCATTTGAAATACCTTACTTGCAAAAATTGGAAAGACGATCCTCCTTTTATTGATATCGGTCTCAAAACAATGACATTAATGTTTCGAATACACACACACAGACAAATGAAATATTCAATAATATCTACTAAGATAGTACTAGTATGTTAGTTATAGGATGACATAATTTCTATAAAATAAAACGCCATGACGTTGAGGCAATCCCCCCCATTTGGTAAGCTAACTTCATGATATCAGCATTGAACCTGCTGCGTTTTGTTCTAACAACTAGCAATCTTGTATATAAAGCCATTATTTTTATCGTTCTATATATCATAAAGTCATTGATTGGACAAATATATACTGGTATAATTGAAACGTAGCTTATTAAAACGAATACAAATGAAATTTTATGAATAACTTATTATTTTATAACAGTAATTATATTTATTTTATAAAAGTATTAGTTTATAAAGCGAAACCATAAACGTGTAATTAAAGTAACTGGCAACACAATAGAGCGAGAGAATAATTCTAGAATAATTGTTAGTATAGACTATAGATACTGCACTGAATGCAACAGTTTTTTTGTATATCTGTATTTGATATTGAACAAGTTTCAAAATGTTTCTAATTAAAGTTCTGATCTGACATTCGTGACGTTTTTACAAATTAATTGCATACAAGTTTAAGGCGTCGGTTTCTTTTGTGAATTACATACACATTAAGCTAAGGCTCATTACATGTATGTCTAAGTCCTAAGACATGTTCAATAAAAAAGTATATAGAATGCAATTTAAAATTGGAATAAAATTATTACTATAAAACTTGGATTGTTTAATGAATATGGATTTATATCATATGGTCTAATTGCTCACATTCTTCTTTCTGGTTTATTGCGATATTACATTACTTTTAATAATTATTTTTTTAATCTCGATAAATAACTACCTAAGCCTGAGATTTTATAGTTATTGATAAAAAACTAATCGCCTGCGCATGCTTTCCTGACGCTTTTATTTTTTTATAAAACTAACTATGACCATGTAAATTTTAATAAAAATCAGTAAGTGATAGTTGTAAGATGTTAAAATAATTATAAGTTACTTTTGCACATTTATATTATTGACCTCATAATTCTCATAGTAGTCTATTGTCTCAATATAATATAAAATAATAATTAATTATTAAACAAAAATGTAACACTATCTGTCATATTATGAACAGCCAGGTTTGGACTAGAGATTTAAGGCGCTCTCATGCCGAAAAGGTTAGAGTAAGTTATATTTTAGTTTTACTCGGTGGTAGAGCTTTGTGCAAGCTCGTCTGGGTAGGTACCACCCACTCATCAGATATTCTGCCGCAAAACAGCAGTACTTTGTATTGCTGTGTTCCGGTTTGAAGGGTGAGTGAGCCAGTGTAATTACAGGCACAAGGGACATAACATCTTAGTTCCCAAGGTTGGTGGCGCATTGGCGATGTAAGCGATGGTTAACATTTCTTACGATGTCATTGTCTATGGGCGTTGGTGACCACTTACCATCAGGTGGCCCATATGCTCGTCCGCCTTCCTATACAATAAAAAAAAAAAAAAAATAATTTTAGCTGGCTGGGCTGGCTGGCTAGTTATACTATTTTTATTTGGAGGCCTAGGCATAAATCCGGAGCCGTGAGCAGCCCAAATCCATGGGTCTAGAAATCAAAATTGCCATAGGAGTTCCTTGTATTCTAAGAAATCGGATAAATAACATCTTAGTTCTCATCGTTGGTGACGCATGGCTTTGGTATCAACGTCTATGGGCGGTGATGACTACTTACCATCAGGTGGCTGATGTACCAGTCTACCTATCAATTTTAAATTAAAAAATAATAATAAGTGTACTAAATGTTAGTCGATCGTCTGTAGTCATCCTTATTTTGTTTAGAATTATTAGTCCTCTATTTTGATCGAGCAGATGGGATGGATGGGATGAGCGTTTGCAATGTATCGCAATCGCAAAAAGTTAGCAATGTGTGTCAGTTGCTCTCGGTTCAGCTCGTTAAAAGAAGAAAAACGAGTGTATGCGCAATATATTATTAACACTTATGTTGGTTATGCTTAGTTAGTCTGTAATAGTTATAAATTGCAATCTATTACCTAAATCTATTTATTATTTATATATGTATATACTAATACTACAAATAGGTAAGTGATACTGTCTGTATGTTACGCTTACACAGCTAGAATACTGCTCCAATATTGATGAAATTTTGTATAAAACAAGCTTGAACCGAAGAAGGTCATAGGCTACTGTTTTATAACTATATAAAAAATCAACATCTCTCCCCCTTAGCAAGCGGGCGATACATCCATGTCAAAGTAAGTTACATGGGACATCTATTTTAATCTGGTTATTATTATCGGAATTTTGAGGTTTAGAGGCCCTTGCTTAACAAAGGAGTGGAAGCTATCTACTTTCCGAATAAACTGAACAATTTCTTGCATTCTTATGTTTCAATAATAAGTGATTGCAAATAAATCAAATTATTGTAACGACCGTATGTATTGTACAATACAAGTTCAATAAAAATGTTATTGAGATTTTCTGTCGAAATTTCTTAGTAGCTGCCCGGAGTCTGAAAATTGGAAGTGTGTACACTCCCGTGCCTCGGAAAGCACGTGGTCTTGCGCCTGAAATCTTTCCGGTCGTGTCGGATTGCCGTTCCATCGGGTTATGAGAGTAAGGGAATAGTGAGTGCACCTTCGTTTGCGCACACACTTGTGCACTATAATATGTCCTGCGCAGTGCGCTCTCTCTTGAGATTGGCCGCCGTGGCCGATATCGGTCAGGAGGACCTTATATATTAATACAATACAAGGATTTTATTCGTATGTCATATATTATCATAATATACTACATCACTACTACTTGGTGGTAGAGCTTTGTGTAAGCTCGTCTGGGTAAGTACCACCCACTCATCAGATATTCTACCGCAACACAGCAGTACTTGGTACTGTTGTGTTCCGGTTTGAAGGGTGAGTGAGCCAGTGTAATTACAGGCACAGGGACATAATAGCTTGGTTCCCAAGGTTGGTGGCGCATTGGCGATGTGAGCGATGGTTAACATCTCTTACAATGCCAATGTCTATGGGCATTGGTGACCACTTACCATCAGGTGGCCTATATGATCGTCCGCCTTCCTATGTTATAAAAAAAAAAACAATACCCGAAACGGAGATATTTTTGGATTTAGAAATTTCCATTGTAGAGGCCAATGGGCTATATTAGTATATCCTCCCCTAAACCCGGTCCTGACTATTACGCTATCATATACGAAAGATATACGATATCACCAAGTTTCATTTGTATACAAAATAAAGCACACTCATTCAACGAGTGCGCCGTCGTGAGTAGGCCAATAAACTGCAACAATGTACAACGGCCTTGACATTATATAATGTAATACGAACGAACCAGACAAGTGAATATATTAAAAGCAAAAGTCTTACATAAGATATATATAGAAAAATATATTTATGTAATAAATACCGTTGCGATAAATGATATCGCTATAAGAGAATGACATTCGAATTGATAACATCGAAGTCGTTCAATTACTTTTTTAATAACAAGGTAATTATGTAACATTTTGATTGCAATAATTCAAATTTATATTATTATTATATATTAGGCTTTCTTATCGGTTGTCACACTTGAAACTACCATCGGTTCGGAAAAGAAACACCCCGAGAAGAACCGGCGAAGGAAAATCAAAAATAATTTAAAATATATTTTTAAACAGACAAGATATTTAATTTAATTTATCTCATAAGATGAACTAAAAAAATTTTAATTACAAAGTTATTAAAATGATAACATTTAAAAAAAAAATGAAAGTAAATATAAAAAAAAAAATGTTTGCGTCATTTAATAAGACCGAGAGTCGAGCGAGCCAATTAGCTGCAACATTGTTTACCGACCTTGATATTGATTTAATGCAAGTATTTCCACGTGTAACAACGTTCCGTATATACATAGAAACAGATCGGTGGCGAAAGGGAAAAATTGGGGACTATAAATAAACAAAAGACACAAGATGGTGCGCTACATGTACCTAAAGCTAAAGTAAGCCAATCTGCAACATTGGTGTTGCCAATTTCACCTTTACTATAAATCATGGCAATTAAATATTGTTTTTGAAATGTTGTTTGTTATGAAAATAGACATAACGACCAATCGCTTATTATATTAAATCTTCTTCTAATTAATTACTGTTGTTAATTCAGCTATATTGATTTATATGATAAGATGAAACTTATTTACATTGAATAAATATTTTTAATAGATTTATAAGTTATATTATATAAACGCGAACTACTAAACCGATTTGGATGAAATTAAAAATGATAGCTTATCTGAATCTCCCTCACTCCCTCTAACACATAGACTGACGCTAATTGTATATAACAAATATAAATACCTAAAAGTCGGTTTAATTGTTAGAGTTCTAACAGGCAACCTTACGTGATGCTGGTTGATCGTGCGGGTTAATGCAAGACTAACTTCATTTCTGTTCGAATTTTATCTTCGAATTAGATTATTTTCGGATCGATGTTGCTGGAAAGGGGAAAGTGGGACCTATTTCATGTATCGTCGTGTGTGTTATTTGAATTTATTTACGGATTCGTACAGTGATGTGGGTTTGTTTCACACATACGCAAAATATAAATATAAATATAAATTTCATAACTGTGCAAAAAGTTTATTAAATCTATGTTTTTTGTAAAACGGATACGAAAAATTTTGTGAAGCGGATTTTAAGTACTAAATGTATTTATCTCTTTCTTTCACCATTAATAAAGAAAAAAACAGCATCGTTTAACTTTTTACCCACTAAACATAGGTAAAGCCGTGTTCATTGAGGTATAATTTACGAAAAAAAACTAGTCAATGAGTAAGTTCGCCTTACGTCAGCGTTCATTGACACACTCGCGCAACATTGTTAAAGATCTTGACATAACGCAGTGCATGACTCCCAACGGTATGTTATAAAAATGTAGCAGGTTTAGCAACATTTAAGCGATGTAAATATTTTGTTTTTAAAGTTACGTCAGTTGGCCAACAAACTGCAACAATGTAACGCGGCCTTGATCTTATATTTCTCGGTCGAAATTCAAAATTCCGATGAAAAAAAAAGAAGGATGTCTGCGCGTTGAATGAACTGTGGTGTTCTACTTTTGAATTATTCAATTTGTGATTGTGATATTGCATACGGAAATTGAATTAAATATATTAAAGTGACATTTACGTTGAATTTGAAATTCAACTGTTTTTGTTCAAATCGAATCAAAATGAAAACTTTTTCCCGCTATCTAAATGTTTTCAATGAAAAAAAAATAAAACGAATGAACTGACTTAAATGGATTTTTCATATATTTTATTCTTAATCCTTCAGGTAAGTTATAGGTTACACGGCATTGTGATAATACAACTCGAAACAGAACTAATTGCACGTGGGCGAAGCCGCCAAAAACAGTTTTATTTATGTAACCTTTTGTGTAATATCGTAACTAAGGTTGTAGTAAATAATATAATATTTATATTATTATACTTTAATATTTAAAAAATCATCTAAACGGAGGTTAAAAAGTTGCAATTTAAAAGTTGTATCTTGTTCAAGTTTATCTCAAACGTAAAAGTTAAGAGCAACGTTTGTGTGCAACGTTTCTGACGTAAAATATTTCGTTTCTGTTACCTCTGATGAGTTTCACGTGCTTATTTTTTTTAAATATAAAATTAAAAAAATGCAAAAAATTGTTTAATTTATATATATCTTAAATATAATATCAAATAGATAATTCCTGACACAAATTATTTCATCCAATTGCAAGAAATTAAGATGCAAATTAATACAAAACTTATAAACTGCGAACTGGAATTGTCAACTAGAACGCAACAAATTAAACAATTTACGTTTATTGCTTAGTGTTTGTGAATGCAACTATTTAATAATCTAATCTAGATCAATAATCTAAGCTAGATATGTCACCATAATATGTCAATCTGTTAATAATTTTGTACTATTACTATAACACTCTAGCGTTTCAACAGCATACGGAACAAATATAACATTTGAAAGAAGAATCTTTGCGTCGTTTGTTCGCTTCAGATTATTCAAGGACGGCCTTCAAGAAGGCTAATATAGGGTTGTGGGTTGTTAGGAGAGAAGTTAAGAGTATTTTAAAATTAAAATAATCTTTATCCAAGTAGAGTCTAACAAATTATAATGCCACCAGCGGTTCGGAAAGTAGAATCTACCGACTACCGACCTGAAACTTTGGATTTAAGCGCTGCGATTTTTATTAACGTAAAAAAATCAATCGAAAACGTTGAGTATTTTTTACGTGAACACAAATATCCATGCCCTTAACAACTATTAAATTATAAAAAAAAAACAAAATTATAATAAATATTTCCGAATCGATTAAATTGAAAATATTTCAAATTTCGAACTTAAAGTATAAATATAAAGCATTAAACTATAAAAACGAGTTGTAATATAATGGTCATACAACCTGAGGTCAATGCTTGCTTACAAAGTAACGCGTCTAAGGCCCTCCTTACACTGAGTCGATAATTATTTTGCGCAAAAGAAATACGTAATACGATATACGACGTTTTCAACAATGATAAAATAAAACCCGAATGACATATGTCTGTGGATTTTAAAGTTCAACGAACAAATGCCTATTATGAGCGGTATAATGCGTGTTCACACATCTATTGATAAATGAATTTCGTATAAAAATTATCCGAGCGAAAGTGCGAGATTAAAATCTACTTTTGCTTACGAGAGGACGTCCTTTAAATTCGTTGTGAGAGAGCTTTGCAAAATTGGATTTCGCAATTAAAAATACGCTTTGATTAGGCTTTTAATTGAAAATGCAACCGGCTATGTGTGTACATGAAATTTAGAGGTTATGAGGATACAAAAATACTGACAGTCTGGTAAAGAGGAGCATGAACCTTAGCTGGTGATAGCTTTACTAGTTTAGGATACAGGATTATCCTCGGTGTCCCATCCCGACCAAGGGACCACAAAGATGGTAGCCTTTTTTAGTATAGATTTAAGAACTAGTCCAGGCATCAGAGATTTCGGCAGCTGTGTATTTTAAACAGAATACCAAAAGAATGAGAACTATGGCAGATCCTAAATAATAAATATTTCGTATATCAAACATAAAAGCCGAGATGGCCCAGTGGTAAGAACGCGTGAATCTCAACCGATGATCGTGGGTTCAAACCCGGGCAAGCACCGCTGAATTTCATGTGCTTAATTTGTGATTATAATTCATCTCGTGCTTGACGGTGAAGGAAAACATAGTGAGGAAACCTGCATGTGTCAAGTTTCGTTGAAATTCTGTCACATATGTATTCCATCAACCCGCATTGGAGCAGCGTGGTGGAATAAGCTCCAAAACCTTCTCCTTACAAACAGGAGAAGAGGCCTTAGCCCAGCAGTGGGACATTCACAGGCTGTTACTTTACTTTTATATCAAGCATGCAACAGCCTGTCATACTGCAGCTATTTATATATCCCAATCTTGACTTATTACTATTAATTATAATACGTTCATGATTATATGCACCAACTGGGCACACGTAGATTTTTTATTTTTTAATAAGAAAGAATTCATAGATGCGATGCGATACTCATCTGTATAATATTTTTTTAATTAAATTTCATGTACTTGACAGTTTCCGGCATTTTAAAACTGTCGGTTTGTTTATTTAATCCACAACAGAAAGGTTACTTGTTTTATATAAAGCCATTGCTATTTCCGTAACATTTATACTAACTGGTACCCACTTATCACATATTCTACCTTCAAGTACTTTAACTTGTTGTATTCCAGATTGGTGTCAGTAAGCCAGTATAAATTCTGGCATAAGAAACTTAACATCTTAGCTCCCAAGGTTGGTGGTTCTTTGCCGATGTAAGGGATCGTTAATATTTCGAACATCGTCAAAATCTGTCTCTATCAGTGGTAGGGATCTCTTACAATCAGATGGGCAGCCGGTCTATATGAAATAAGAAAATTGCAACAATCTAGGTCATATTAGTCTATCGTAACTCGTAACTAGGATTATGTCCCGCAAAATCACATAGAGTGACTAACCTAGAAAGTATTATTTTCAATGGTACAAATAACTAATTACCTCGTCTAACAGGTAGTTACGTAGAACTGCATTGCAAGTACATATTTATAAGTATGGGCTGCCGTTTGTAATGAAGTTATTATTTCTGATGATTTAATTAATTGTTTTATATACTATATGACAATCGATACAACATGTAACGATAAAGTATAGTAAAGGGGAATCAGAAGTATTATTTGGGAAACAAAATCCAGGTAGAAACTAAAGAACTCGAAAACTCGTGGAGTGGCTGGTATGGTAACATTTATCAAACCAATCGTGTTTTTTGTTTTCGTTTTGTTAAACAGCGATGTGAACAGGTGTCCTCAGACCATCTTGCCTACTTTAAACTTTACAAATATAATATATACTGACTGTTTTAGAATATGCGAAAATCTATTCCTGTGACATTTCTTTCGATTTGTGAAGATGATACAAGAATAATTGTATTATTCTTGTACACTTGTGATTTCTTATTAGAGACGTTTTAATGTTTAATAATTCTGCATTTTACACTTGTATATAAAATAATAATTTTCTTTCACGACTATTTCCGCTTGTTAGGGGAGGGGGGGGGGGGGTTGTTGTTCAAGGTTTCTTCTTACTTTCCTCAATAATTATAAGTGAAGGCTGCACCTTACCCCTAAAATAGCCGAAGGACCTTCAATGAAATCATAACCATTTAAGTATCAATTAAATAATATTTTGATATTTTGAGCATAAATATATTATAACATATAATCAAATAACAATCCGATCATTTTAATAGAAATGCCAAAAGGCGATAATCTCGCTGCTTTTTATTTCGTTTTTGTATGAAATAATTAATAAATGTATGAAGTATTTTATATTGGTAACTCGAAACTGAAATTCTACAACATTATTTGGTCCATATGAATGTATTAGCGCTCGTAATAAGAGGTAACTCAATACGAGCATCCAAGCTCTCCTAAATATTATAATCATATAGATATTGCTGCACAAAATTGGAAGTCTAAAGTTAAGTAGGTACTTACCCATGATATAATTGATATGTTTTCAGAACTTTGTAATTTTAAATTTGACCTCGTTTGTGTTAATTAAGTGTTATCAATAAATATATTATTTCTTTATTAAAGAAGGATTTTGAATAGAGTTAAATATTCCATTGATAAAAAAAAATAGTTTGGAAAAAAACATCTGCCCAGTGTGTGGATTTCCTTATGTAGTGTTTCCTAGGCATTTAGCATTATGACTATTTCAAAGGCACAAGACAACGCCGCTCTTTGGTACACTTATCTCGTGCATCCAGAACGAGCCTTATTTTTCATAATAGGGACTTTTGTGGTTACCTTCTTAATTGGGCCTTATCCTAGATGGTTCAGAAAAACATCGTTATTTATCTTTAGCTTACTCGTGTGAAATGTAAAAAAAATATAATAAGTATAATATAACAAATAAGATTCTTACATGAATTGTTTAACCCTTATTGGGAAGTTAATTAATAAGTCTTATCCATAGCCGGTCAAGTATATACTTGATTATTGCTATTGAGTGTAGCAGCATGCAGCAGTTATAAGCCAAGACCACCCAGTGGTAAGAACGCGTGAATCTTAATCGATGAACGTGGATTGAACCCGGGCAAGCACCACTGAATTTCATATGCTTAATTTGTGTTTATAAGTCATCTCCTGCTTGACGCGAAGGAAAACATCGTGACAGAATTTCACTGAAATTCTGGCAGCGCGGTGGATTAGGCTCCAAAAACCTTCACCTCAAAAAGATGAGAAGAGGCCTTAACCCAGCAGTGGGACATTCACAGTCCGTTACTGGTAACAGCTTTCATTAAAAATACTTCTTCACTTAGTAGATTTTTAGACAGACTTAATAATGCCTGGATATAATGATTTATTTTACAATTACAGCTCTGTACTGCTTTAACGTATATTTAGGCCCAGACGTTAGAATATATCTCATATAGGATTTCAACCGAAGAATAACTACTGGATTGGTATGGCATTATTAGATGCGCTAAGAACATCAGTTTTTATTACATGGGGTTGACATGAACTATTCTATTTTATCCGGAAACAACATAGACTATTAATTAATCATTAAATGTCAGAATTAATTGTACTAGTAAGGAATTTTTATGCATCATAAATAACATGGGGTTCAATGTTTCATTATTTATGTCTTTATATTGGCTAGTCTATATTTATTTATGCTATTGTTACGAATTGTTGTATAATTAATTTACATTCTTGTATTTTACTTTATTTACTTACTTTATACTTTATTGTACACCACGATAAAAAAAATACAAATATGGATGTAGCCTTAATAAAAGTACCATACAACTATGATAGCGATCTCTTCCAGGTAACCAACAGGGTAAGGAATAACTCATGGGATATGAGGTATAATCAATAACTGAAACAAAATGATACATATGTCAATTTAAATATATAATATATCAATAAATAAATTATATTATTCAAACATACTGAAATTTGTTACATTGGTACATTCTTTATGTGTTTATATAACTTTGGTCTGTAAAATTTTTCATGTTGAGCTATTATGTTTTAAATAAGTATCATAATGTTTTTTCTCTCACTTTCACTCTCTATTCGTAAATCGTAATAGACGTCGAGGTGAGTGAGGCCGGATCAAAAAAGACCAACTAAGTTAAACCTGATTGTTGATATTAAGGACAACGAAATAGCCTGGGGTTATCGTTTCATATAACAACTATCGCATTACAACCACAACCCCTTCGCCTTTTTGGAATCGTTCCTTATTGCACGTTACACTACAGGCACTAGAGCTAGGCTGAAGTAATCTTACTACTTCGATCGTCACAATACATTGCTATATTTGTGTTACTTAAGTATGTCTAATGAAATGAATTTTATTCAATTTATCTTTTAATTACACTCAACGTTTTTGATACATAGTATATTGCGAAAGGAACTTCGTTCCAACCAAGACACTCGAGACACATCTTCCTTTTTTTAATTTGTTTCAAATATTTTTATATCACCGAATGTACTTGTCCAAATGACATGGTATTTTTAATTAATTATAGTTCTTAAATTTAATAAGACATTTAAGATTATGTTAGTTAATATGAGTTGTTTCCTTTTCGAAATCATTTTTTAAACATCATAGGAACCGGTTGAACTTGCGCCTAACCACTATGACTTATAAACAAATACTAGCAATATTCCTTTAAAATAAAATAAATTAATTTCAAAATCAATAGGCTTCCGTCTCCCTATCCGCCATTCTATTATAAAATAAATTAAAAAAAAATACAATGCGACATAAGAATGCGCACATTTCTCAATTAAAAAATCAATCGATAATATTGTTTGCCATATAACAAGACATTGATAAATGATTGACGTATCAATGAACAAACAAAGCGCCTTGAAGTTTTGCACAAAGTTTAACGTAGGCAAGGAATAAGGAAATAAAAATGTAAGCCAAGACAATCCGACGAAGAATAAGCTCCGGTTAAATCCGGTTGGAGGAAGACCTTAATTTTACATTCAGTAATCAGAATATTATTAACAAAATAACATATATACTACGTTCATAGATGTACTAACTATATGTATATATATTTATATTAGTGAAGGATTTTTTTTCATGTAAAATACCACTCAACAAGAGTTCTCCTGAACTATCCACCCGATTCGAATCGAATCTCGAATCTATTCACTTGAAATTTGTCAGTTACTTCTCCACGAAGAATAAGAATGGATTTTACGCAAATCTTATCCAAAATACATTTTTCTTCGTATCCTACCCGTGGACAATTACTTATTTTATGTATATGCACAGATGGCAAAACCTGACCACGAAATCAATACCGATATGGTATCAAATTTATGATTTTTGTGCATTCAACTCCACAATCTAATTCAATATATATTTTATTTTCAATGTCAGACAATCAATCGGTATGAATAAAATGTATACGACCTCTTTGTCTGAAGACGGCTCGCCTTTGCGTGGAATCTGTTTTTGTTGTATCAAAACTGGGCGGGCAGACTACAATGTGAACGATAACGAATGTTATCCCACTAAAATTTTATTTCTTCATGAGTAAAACAAATTGATAGTCTATAGCGTTTTTTCAAGTTTTTTTAAACTAAAGCGATACGTGTAGTCATTGTAAGGCTTGTTAAAATGTTGTTGATAGAGTGGAAAGGACCTTATTTTTTTTTTATAAAATAGATATATGTCTGTAGCTTATAGTATTTAATACCCACAAGAAGTCTATTCATATTTAATTGCTTTTGATATTATTATAACATATAAATATTTACGATGATGTATATTTTGATGTTATGATTTAATAATTTAAGAATAAAATATTAAGGACTCGATCAAAGGCGGTGTTGAAACTATTTTGTTTAATTATGTTGTGAAGCAAAACATGTCTAACCATAGCTTTATTTACTAATAAATTCCTGTGATCATATTTGTTCCGCTTGGTCGCAGTTGTGTCCGATACTTAGTTGTTAGTTATGATAAAATACATATTGTAGATATAAAATACATTAAAATGTGTTAAAACGTATGAACACAGCGTGTTTTATTTCATTGATTAAGAACTATTTTTCACCTGCGACTTCGCACGCGTGTTGTGCACCAGGTGCTACGTATAAAAAGTAACTAAGTTGCCTATGTCCTTCATGGGGATTCAAACATGCTGTGTACAAAAAGTCATCAACATCGCTTAAGACGTTAAAGCGTAACAAACAAACAAACAAACTCACATTCGCATTTATAATATTAGTTAGGATATAGATATATCAGTTTATTATTATTATTTTTTCGAGTAATAGTGCGAAAAATCTCATCCAAAATATTACACCCCGTCTTATTGGCTCAATTGGTGAAAGGAGGGCTGGTTCATTTTTCACCCAGAGAATCGGCAATGCGATTCAAAGGGGAAATACTGCTAGCATTCTTGCCACCATTTCACGCGGTCACGAATTTATAATAATAATTTTTATTTGTATTTATTTAAGGTTTTTAATGTTTATTATTAAATGCGAAGCTAAATTTGAAAATTACGCAAAACAAAATACAGTTTCTTTCCGGTAATATTTCAAAATGATCACTGATTTCAATTTTACAGCCAATAAATCGTTTACCTTTACCGATATAACAAACGTCATGTTATATATGTTCACAATGTCTCAACAAAACTGGAAGTGGTTTGAATTTGTAATTTATTTAGTACTTATTCAAATTTAAAACTTATTTTATTTAGGAGTTCTATAGTTAGCAAAATTTGTTCTATGTTATTTCTATGCCTTATCTAAAACGGTCGGCAGTATTTTAGAAATCATTCTGAAGAGTTTTTTATAGTTCTTTTAACTATAATATGTATAATAAATACAAAAATATCTATATAAGTACGTATTAACAAAAGAAAAGTAGTACATATATGTAAGTATATCAGTTGTCTGGTTTCCATAGTACAAGTTCTGCTTAGTTTGGGATCAGATAGCCTTGTGTGAATTATGTCCCGGGATATTATTATTATTGTTAAAGTGATGGATTTTTTTTCCGTATTCCAATCGTTTCAACAGCGCCGCAGCGTCTGGTTTGAGAAACTATTTATATATGTTTGAAGTATGGGTGGCATGCGACGGCGAAAATGTGAGCGCTAAACGACAATCGTTATAAAATAAAAAGAGAGGGTTTTACAAAAAAAATCCCTAATGACAGCCCTAGAATATCTATAATACATATAAATAAAAGTGTCAGTCTGTGATTTCAAAATAACTGCCTCATTTAAATTTTATATGGCTATTTACCATAACCAAAACGATCATTTTTTTGTCCGTCTGTTTGTCCAGTCTTATCTTTGAAACGGCTAAATATTTCAACTTTAAACACCGAATGGTTATAGGATCTATTTCAAGGTTCCGTTTAGTCTTTATTTCATCAAAATCGGTCGAGTCTATCAAAAGTTATAAAAATACGTATTTTTGTTGTTATTTATACACCTAATATAGTGACTCTACCTGACTTATCATCATCAACGCAGTATCTAAACCACAGGGGTAACTTGAAATTTTGGCAGTTGTTACATAAGCCTTGGGCAACTGCTAGTTTGTAGATATAATTAATTATCCAGTTTTGATTTCGATAATCTAAATCATTACGAGCATATAAAATAATAATAATTAGTGATGGTTTTCTTTCAATTTTTTTTAATTTAAGTCAATCCTTTAAAATATAATTTTACTTGCAATATATTATTTTTTAGTTTTGTCTAGGTACAAAATTAAATATAAGATTAACAATTTGGCTTTATGCTCTTACAGTACAGTACAGTAAAGTACAGTACAGTAACAGGCCGTGAATGTCCCACTGTTGGGCTGAGGCCTCCTCTCCTCTTTTGAGGAGAAAGCTTGGAGATTATTCCACTACGTTGCTCCAATGCGGGTTAGTGCCAATGCTCTTAACAAATTTAAAAATATGTAGATATACTTATATTATAGTTTTATATAACAAAGATGCAATCCTTGTAGGCTTTTAATGAAAACAAATCATAGCTTATATTTTTTGTCTTATAGATTGAAGTGAATATTAAAGAGTCAAACTTATACATCATATTAGAACTCTCTTTAATCTGTTCTGCTGTTTTTCTATATATAATTAAGTATATGTATAATATATAGCTGATAGCATATTCATTCTATAATATTATATATGCATGTATGTACTGTACTCGTGTATTAAATAATTGTGATATGTAATACATAAAATACATTATTTATCTGACATTGTATCGGGGTTAAACGGTGACATATTTGCTGATAAACTGTAATTACTTGATAACGCTAAAAGACATTTAATTATTATTTATGGAAACAATAAAATATATACTATAAAGTATTCATTACATTATACATTTTATATATTAACCTTAAATTTTTATATGTTATTTTATTATGTATCTCTTGGAATATTCAACATGGCATTTTTTGTTTAAGTAAATTGCACTTTAAAAATAATTTTTTGAAGTGTCGTTAAAGATTATCTTATATGTATATGTATATAAAATATTTGCATATATGTTTACGACTTAATCGTGAATGGAAGTCTCGAGAGAAAACGTGTTGTTTGGCATTCTGATTCGTCTCACTTATCTGTCCTTGGGTCTTTTGATCAAAGTCTATGTAGTGCGATGTAGTGAATTCCAAATGCAATCAAGGTTACAGGAAAAGCCATGACCCTTCAAGTAAGCTCAAATTCACGTTATAATAATGAAATGACTTTTAATCTTCATATTTTTTTTCACTTAAACTTTAAATACATATCTTGAAGTTTTACTATAAAGAAAAAAATATTGTGTTTATTCTGTTCTGCGTGTACTTGACTTTGAAAATTTGATTAAAAATAAGCTTGAAAATAGGCTATATAAATAATTACTTTAGTAGTTTGAAAACATGAGGCAAAGTGCAGAGATTACTGAAATACTAAGGACAATATTTAATGCTTTGAATGAATATTTGCGTGTTCAGTTCGACCTTATTATAATCGTATTAGCATACTTAGTTTTAAGCCTAATGGGTATATCTCTTACGTTCATACAAGTTATGAAACTGTATCAGGGCCGTTTCTCAACCGTACTAATAGTGTAAAGAAATTGTTGTTCCTTCGTTTGTATTACAAACAAATTTTTTACAGAAAAGTTTGACTGTGGGTTGCTAGACGCCACTTCAAAATCCAGAGGTACCAACTTTGTCATGGTATCCATCAGAGTAATGCGTTGAGGTGCCACGTAAAGCACGAGATGAATTATACACATGAAACACATGAAAATACAGTGGTGCTTCCCCGGACTTGAACCCACGATCATCGGATAATATTCATGAGTTCTAGCCACTGGGCCATCTCGGCTCTAAGATATATGTAACACTTATAAGTTGATGTTTCATTACGCTTCGAAAGGACCATAAATAAATGACATTAATAATTACGTTCATGTAGTATATTTATCATTGTCTATAAATGAACAAATACAAAATAACATTTACCTTTGAACACATTTTGAATTATTATATCCGGTTAGCTTTGGTAATAAATATCAACTTCATTAAGAATAAGATATAATTTATAATAAATAATTGTTTATAAGAATATTATTTAAGAAATAACTATATGTAATTTAAATATAGTTAAATAACAAAGGTAAAAATAACAAATGAAGTAAAAAGTTTGACGGCGACCATGCTTCTTTACGGTTCAACTTTTTGGATAATTTGCAAAACTTTTGGGCTCAATTGCCATTGATAGGAGTGACAAGAATCGTGGTTGAAGAATAACTGATGAGTGGTGGTGGGGTATTCAAATTGGTTTGAAAAAAGTCCTAATGACCATCAAGTACTGCAAGTGATTCATTACATTTGGAAATTGGAAAAACATGTGTAACTGTACTGTTTGTTTCCCAAAAATTTAATAAATAAATAAAAATTAAAACATGACACTTTTTGAAATATGTCCTTAATTGAAATGAAAACTTAACTATACATAACTAATTTTTTTTTTTCACGCAGTGGAAACCTTCAGAAAGTGTCCATAGTACGAGCTATGCTTATCTAGCTTTGGGATCAGGTGGCATTGTGTGAATAATGACCCAGGATATTATTATTATTATTATTATTATGATCATACTAAAGTAATCAAACAAATTATGGTAGTAGACAATATATTTATTCAAAACGTTTAGTCAGTAAACGTCAGCAAGGTTTTCATATGCATTTTTTATAGTTTTGCGCAAAATACCGATTGGATTAAAAAGGCTAAAAACTGACATGAAGTATTTACAGCACCTGATTGATGTGAGAATTCAGCTACGGCTGCTATTCACAACAGAGAATAACCAACTGAAATACTATAGTGCTCAAGAATGTGCACAAACACAGCTGCACTAGTTTTTTCCTCAATTCCATAATCCGACTAAGGATTTCGACACGAGAGAGAGAGATGCGCAACGGCTTTATTTGCTTCGATATATCATGCTAAATAATAATAAGACAGTAATTCGCTACATAATTATCGCATTATTATGTTACGGATAATACAAAAAGTCAACTATAAAACAAATCGTAATACCGGAAAGCTTGAATAATTAAAGCAACTTTATAATTACACTGCTCGTAAAATCGGCACCTAGCTCAAACTTGTGCTAATAAAAGAAGTTTTCCTTTAAAACCTTTAAAAATAAAGTTTCCTCTTAGCTTCGAAATTCGATGGTCGTAAAAGAGTTTTACGAGCGGCACGGCGCAGACGCGTGACTTTTTACTCAAATACACGATTTATTTTGCGAGAGATGCAATTTCTCGCGCAATACGTTCATAAGATGAATTTTATAATCCGGACATGAATTTACACTCAAGAAAATCTTACAGATAATATTTTGGAAGCATTTAAGGTTTTTGAAGTTTTAACTTACTATTAGTTCTAAGTATAATATCGGGTCAAGAGTCGTTGGGTGGAAGTTCTCTCATCGTTCGGCTTAAATTTTGGATTATGTCCACGTTTGAGTTTCTCAGAGTTCGATTCTCTTTAAGATTTATGGATGTTTACGTAAGTAACCACTATATATATATATATATATAAGTCGCATCCGGTCATTCGTACAGACACTCAAGGGAACGGAAAAGCGCGCCTATGGTTGTGAGGCAGAACTTCAGGGCGCTTTCGACAGAGCCGTGAAGGCATCGCTCGGGTCCGGGCAGATCACTTACTGCAAGGCATCCGCCGAGTGAGGTCATGGAACTGTCTACCGTTCCTTAAGTGTTTTGTGTGTTATTAGTTGTCATTATTATTACTTGGTGTGTAAGCCTAATTGTGAAGTGTATTAAAGTGTACTGTGATTATATTGACTGAGTGTTATTCATTTCACGACTACCCACTGTACGCCCACACGATGTACAAACAATAATGATAGAAGATATGATGTCCCCGCTCCGAAATATATATATATTACATATGTTTATTATAATGATTTAAAATATCATATAACGATTTAAAATTGTTAAGACAGTCGGTGTGGTGTCCGTTAGTGCTTTTGTTTGCTACATTATGTGGAAGTAGCAACTGCTATGATACACGAGTTCTTTCCGTTGGACAATATTGGCTAATTGTTGCAAGCCAATACATATGTACTAATAATACATAGGTACCACTGGGTTATAAAATAATAATAAGTAGAAATCAAACTAAATGATGGATTTTAGCGCCTCGCGAGTCACGACGGTATTGTCAGTTAATTGTCCTGGCTCTCTTAAACTGCGAAGTCAACACTAAACACCGAGTTTATTAGAACCTATCCGAGGCACTCGTAAAGCTCTATTTATGACGTTTCCAACGTAGTGTGCTCAAGCCCTAATTGGGAGCTATACAGCCGCGTGGAAATAGTAAAAATTTCTCAAGTAATCGTAAATTTTACGAGTATATTCTTTAAGCTCTATAATGACTACATAGTCTCTGAGAGCTAATTTGGTTATTATTGGATTTATCAGTTTGTGAGAAACGGAGTAACGTTTCATGCATTGTTGTTGTTGTTGAATCTTTATTGATCCAAATATTTAGGTAAGCTCTCAATGATGTACCAAACACAATATATTCTCTCAGAAACCAAATATTACTAAAACAACGGCCAATAATCGGAATGAATTCAGTTACGCTATTTAGTTTCCAGTTTATTGGATATAATAACCATAGTTTTGAAGAAGCGTAATATGTTTAAATGTCAGTCAAGAGAACTGCTGAAATCTGTCAAATTTAATCTGTCGTCAGTTGAGTATAGATAAATTTAGTTTTTAATAATATAGGCATTTTAGAGATTGGATTTTTTTTATCAAAAAACATATTTCGTGCACATCAATCAAAAAACGATCAAGATGATAATAAAGAACAAGATGATAAAGAAACAAAAGTAGATGATTTTAAAGCGAGACAAAAATGTAATTAATGAGAGCACTAGGCATTAATTAAAAATATAAATTTATAACGATCTCCCTGATTTTGGTTCATAATGCCTAATTCTGCTAGTCTCTATAGCTAAACTACCTGAATTGAGGCTTTCAGCAAGATTGGAAAATTTGACCTCTCTCCCATTAACGTGACAAGGCTTGACCAAACTATGATAATCAAATCAATGAATATTATACACCGAATCTTTAGGTCTTATAACATATGATTTATTTGTCAAGGAATTCAGCGGCATATTTCAACATCTACTCTTGATGATGAGAACCATAGTTTTCCCTAAATATTTAGAACAATATTAGTAAGAACACTCGATGGACCTATACAGATACATTTTATGAAAAGACCATGAACTCGGTTATTCAAAACAGATAGACAACCGGTCCGAATATTCGCCCGAGTGTACTTTAATTAAACTAAGGCGAACGTCACGAACGTTAAATGTAGACCATTGTAAATTCCACCAGCGTTTCAGTTTCATGACTTTAGTTGGAAAACGCCGTCGGACTTTTATGAGCAATTTCGGTTCAGACGTTTTGTTATATTACCAATGCTTTTAAGGTGCTGCACCTCGCTCCGGTAAACATATGTGCAATTTTATGGCCCACTAGTTTATGGAAAATGTGTAATAATGTTCGCGGGAGCGTTAACGTTGTCTGAAATGCGCTATACGTCTTCTCTGACAGATGCGCCTATTGAAAAACCACATTTCAGTGAAATGAATGACTTGCCTCGGTTATTACTTCATTTAAAATTTTGCATGTGTGAATAAACTGGTGCTAGAATGTTTATTTATAACTTAGTGTAACGCGAAATGTTATATAGATTGAGTTTTGTTTTAATGTTTCATTTTAAAATGAATTCTGACTGACCAATTATTATAAATTTTTGCATTTGTCTAGATTTCGCTGCGTGTGGTGGTCGTGTTCAACTTCGGTCTGGAGCTCATTTTATAGCCAAACTTCATACCCTGTATAGTATTCCGTTTTAAAGGCAACCTGTAAATGATATTACAAAAACTCTTCAATGTCTTTCGCTAACAAATAGAAAAAAAAAACCTTAAATTTTGGCAAATTACTCTACGTGTCATTGTGGTAAACAAAACAACATTAACAGAAACAAACAACAAAGTTACAAATATTTGTATTTTAATAGTCATTGAAAACGAGAGGATACATCTTTATGACGTCACGAATAAAAACTGCTGAGTAATTGAATTAAAGCAAGTAAACATGCGAGCTATTCTATATAAGTTATTCAATAAAAATATAGAAAGCGTTCCTAAATTATCCGCAGAGCTGAACGTCTCCATATAAACTTCTGGTTTACGCAAACGCGACAGTTTATGTTTAAAACGTACTAAGATTGCAGACAGCGATGTATTTACACAAATGTGAGAATAGCCCATACGAGAATGTTTGCGTGACTCGTTCAATTAAAGGCAATTTATTTAGATTTGAACGTATATAAAAAAAATTGTAGACTATGTCAGTATGTTGTATATTTTAATTATAAATGTTAATTATAAATGCTAAAATAAGTATCGAAAATAGTTAAAATGCTGCCTGAATTGGAATAAGAATTTCTACAAGTGTAAGTATGACTAATTTATTTCTTGTTCACATCACGTAGAAGCTATCAGATAAATTATATCATACAAAAATAAATACGAATAATACTAATAATAAAGAAAAATGTAATAAAAAATACATCATGTCAAATTTACGTATCTTGTGATATATTATGTAGAGTATAAATATATATGTATGAAACATTGAAATCGACTGTCTCGTTGGGCTGCAGAGGTCCTTAGTTCAAAACCCAGGTTGGCACGATCAAAGAAGGTATTGAATTGATCTATCAAAAATTCTTGCAATCAGTAGTTGCTCGGATTTTGAGAAAGTACGTATACCATACGTTATTTCATCAATTTTTTTTTACTATAAAGCTCAGCGTAGTCAAGCTAACAGCCAGCAGGTAAGAAATATGTTTCAAAGGAGGTCCTCATATTCCCGATAAGTATACACGACAATGAAAACAACTTCGTATCTAATACGTCCCACACTATAACTAATAAATCTGGCACTCATCCAACTGATCTCCGGTTATTATGAACTGCTTGATGAAATTGATACTAACACGTGTTCTCTTCATATATCCGGTTCAAGCTGTATGTCAAAAACAGTGTATAGTTTCACTTTAATATCGTCGCGGGACGATATATGTTATTTTATAATTTATAATTCATGAAAACTGATAAATAAATATGGAGTAACATGAAGTATACAGTTTTGTTAGTAAAATCAATATATGTTTCTTATTATTGTAACAATATGTGTGCGGTACGCAAACATAAGGGTATAGTAGAGAGCGGTGGCAGATAGAATGTCATAGAGAGCGTTATGACGTTTGCCGTCCCGCCATACGTTTATAGCAGAATCAATGATAATAGTTAGTTTATGAAGTCAAATATAAATGAATCAAAGGTAATTTTCATTATGCGATCTCACACCTGGTGAAGTTGCCCAACGTTAAAATTGAGAAATCTCAATAAGACTGTGTTCACAAAAGTCAATTTTGGTTGAGAGACCATTAAGGACATCTAAACAAAAATCAATTCTAAAAAGTTTCTATTTAACAACAAAACTATTCGATCAACAAATGTTGTCCAACTAAAATCGAACAGTTACGCTGTTTAGGAAATTTACAAATACCAACGAAGTTGCAGTTATATACAATCATAAATATATAAAAAATAAGTTCAGAAGTGATATATAAAAGGGTAATTTGTTAATTATAAAACTGTATTGTACGTGAATAAGAAACGTCAACAATAAAATTCTAGTTCTTGAAGATTACGATTGCCCATTAAATGTAAAACCTTATAAGCGAGCATTTTTATGCATTGAGTATTTACTACGATCCGCTTGCAGAAATTGAACATAAATTCAACTGCCGCCATTACATTATATAACCGCCGACATATAATTTTAACGTATGTTTTGCTTAAAAAGGGAACTAAAAATATAATGTGACTTATTTATTTATAAATCACGTCGTCTTAGGTGGGGAATGAAAATATTGGAAACCGACATGTTACACAAAAAACTCTCTGTCCATCAAGTCGAATTGGAGCAGCGTTCTCTTTAATAGGAGAGGTGTCCAGCCGTGGGACATTTACAGGCAGTTAATGTACTTGTTTACTTTTATTTAGCTTTATTTTATCACTGATAGTATTTCTTTGTTGTATTTTTTTTTCAATTATTTTTTAATAAAACTTGATTGAATTTATTGATTGGATTTAATATATCTTCGTATTTTATAAGCGAAAAATTGCAGTAAATAACAACTGTTTTTATCTGACTGGTTTTGTTACCATTAAATGTGACACTTAGAAAAAAAGTTAAATCCGTTCCCGCCATTTTTCTATCGTTTATCTGTCCGATTTTAAACGATAACGTCGACCACAGAGTTTTCATGTGCTTGCCCTTCCCCTCAAGTGCAGGAGGGACGGGACATTACTTTTAAACGGTAAAATTGGTTTCTTTGGTTTTGTTTGAATCACAATTTTGCTTCAATATTTTTTTTTTGTTTCTGGTCATATGATTCTTTTTAATTTTTGTTTTGCTAGCGCTAGTTTATGATTTGACACAATAAAATGACGAAAACACATACATACTATTGTATGGATCGCTTAATGCACCAATGTGGAATTGTTTTTTTTTTTTTTAAATCAATAATTCAAGCGAATGGAACAAAAATTGCATTCCTTATCCTGAATTACCGATCTAGACTGTGACGCTCAAAGGAGCTTTTCAATCTACGAGACGCAATAAAAATATGCCATGCTCCACAAGACACATAAAACCAGCAACGACAATGAATTCCTGAAAAAGATGATATCTCACTCTTTACAACCGCGCTAGAGCGGGACAAAAGGCTCGGTAATAAAACATTTGATAGGATCCGAGAGAATCCATGGTATAGGGTATAGTCCGCTTTTACTGGCGAAGGACCGTGTATCGTCTCAGTTTTATGCGAGTTCTAAAATTTTAAAGATTTTATCGCATTTCCCTTTTATGCGGAAATGGATAACGGAAGACGGATGAAATTTTACATTTTTATTGCTATTGGTTATGTCTGCATAGCTATATAAGTTAATGTATTACCTATAAATATATGTAACCTATAAATATTGTAATATTTTTTGTTTAATATTGTAATAATATATGACTTTTAAAACTTAAATTTGTTTGTAAAACTAAAATTAATCTTCTTGTCAAGTTACTCTGATGGAATAATTAAAAGTAAAACCATGTATATCGTAAAAGCCTTTTATCGTCTCACCGTTTGACAAAGACCTCCCTATAAAAAACTTTGGAGCTTGTTTCATCACGCTGTTCCAATGCGGGTTAGTCGATATAACATACGAGACAACATTTAATGAAAACTCAGTTTTTCTTTCTCCGAACCCACGATCTTCGGTGATATGCACGTGATCTAACCATTGAGCTATCTCGGGTCACGATAACTTTACCGCAACCAAACAAACACAAGTTTGTGTGTTGATTGTTTTCCAAACTGTGGTCAATTTACGGCTACCCGGACTTTTCGCCGCTGCCAAAAGCAAAATTAAACGAACTGTCAAACGAAATTCACTATTAACACACGTAAGTTAAAGTCTAATTTAATTTGCACGTAATTTGTTTTGGGGAAATTAACACGAATGGACGTGGAAATTGTCGAGAAAGGGAACCGCGGCAAACTTACTTTACCAACTCCCTATTCAACTGTTGCTATATATTGTATTAATTTGCATAATTAAAGTCCCTAATTGTCTATACTTCTCAGAGGGCAGAGGGCTTCTCGCATCACTCGCTCGACGTACTCAAATTTAATAGTGCTCGGCTGCATCGCTGCGATCGTCTGTGTCGCAATGTTTGGTCAAGAAATCGACGGTAAAGTTAGATAGTAAAAATAGTTTGTTTTCTAAAAACATAATAAAACTGTTAACGAATTAAAACATTTTAATCAATTTGAATTTGGAAACACGACTACGTTCTATTATTTCTTAAAATAGGTATATTATTATAAACATTTATTATTCCAAACTAAGGTAAGATATTTTTTTAAATGGTTCGTTCAACGTTTAATTTTATAACAAACTATTTTTCGTTTTAATGAGAAAAATCACTTTCATTAAGAGTAATTAAAATAAGCAACGAGTAAAACGTATTGAAAAGTTGATTAATTTAAATCGAAATTTCGATTTGTGTTTAACTTGTTTGCTTACGACAAATCGGAACTGGATCGGACACATTAAATCTTTGTTATCGAACGCTTATTATCTGTTGAAATTGATTTAATTATTCAACCAATGTTGCCTGTACATAAAATTGTTAACGTTGCTAATATAATTCAAAAATGGAACATGTAAAATTTAATACAAAATTAAACTTGAAAACGATTATAAAAAAATACTTGTAAAAGTTTCTTCAAATAAATAACTTTACCTAATTCTAAGATAATGTTTAGATAGGCATAATTATGCTTTTTTATTAAATCAATGCTTGCAAATACTATTGAAAATAAATTATAGACTTAAGTTAAATAAAATCTCTTACGGCCGAATACTGAAACGTCATTCAAATATGATTAGGACTCAATTGCTTGGAATGTCATTATTTTTCAAAATTTAGTATGCGAAATTTGAAATTCGAAGACGTTTCAAATATTTGAGCACCATTCATATTTGAAAGACGTTTCAGTATTCGGCCATTATACAATCATGTATCATGTGAAATAACAAAGATTCATTTTCTCGACCCTTCCAGCTGATTCTGTTTCCCTGGTCCAATACAATGCGTTTGACACAAATGAATGGATAACGTAGCGTCCGGCAAGGCGGGACGACCAACCGCGCTTAATCAGACACCTTTTAATTGTTTATCCCGAGCTATTATTATTTACAAATTACATTGACTGGTACATTGTACCGTCCCGTACCAACTCGTTACTGTTTAGTACAAAAATAAAAACCTTTACTAGTGACTTTTTTTAACATAACACATAACCTCTTCCCCTAAAACTATGACGAGTATATTTATGTATATTTATTTATGTTTTACAGTCGAGATAAAGCTACTGAGTTCTTTGAGGTTTCTTTGCGGTTGAATCTGACCACTCATTCAATCAAATGTTATAATTATTATTATAATCAATGGCGTATATCGTATCGTGTCACCGATATGGCGCAGTGGTGAGACGAGCGAATCTTAACCGATGACTGCGGGTTCAAACCCATTCAGGCATCACTGACTTTTAATGTGTTTAATCAATAAATTCATATTTATTGCAAATGAATAGAGACAAACATATGTCAGATGACAGCAACGCGCATTGGAGCAGCTTGGTGGAATAAGCTCTAAGCCTCCTCTAAATGAGATTCGGCAGCCCAATAGTAAGAATGTTAATTTATATTCTTTTGTTTGTTTCTCGATTGTTCTTATTGAATCGCACAGCTGATTATGCTATTAAGCTTACGAACTTATCTAAATGTGCACTTGACAACCGAACATTTATAGGCTGCCTCATATCACCGCTTAGCGCTATTTTCAAATCGATCGTTTCAGATTCAATATCGCGTGAGCAGCGACGCGTGGCATTTTAATTCGAACACTATTCTCGACGTACGAACTAACCAGTTTGGTACTTACTATTTGTTATTTTTAATTTTAATTGCATTGATTGGTTAGATATAATAATAGTATTGATGAAGATAATTTCCATTTATGTGAATGTGAATCAATCGGTTATCATGAAATCAGTGATTTGAATTTGAATTTTTATGATACGATTTTGTATTTTTTGTTTTTTTTTTTTTTTATTGTATAAGAAGGCTGACGAGCATATGGGCCACCTGATGGTAAGTGGTCACCAACGCCCATAGACATTGGCATTGTAAGAAATGTTAACCATCGCTTGCATCGCCAATGCGCCACCAACCTTGGGAACTAAGATGTTATGTCCCTTGTGCCTGTAATTACACTGGCTCACTCACCCTTCAAACCGGAACACAGCAATACAAAGTACTGCTGTTTTGCGGCAGAATATCTGATGAGTGGGTGGTACCTACCCAGACGAGCTTGCACAAAGCTCTACCACCAAGTTATTTATTTTTTTTAATTTAAATACTTTATTGACCAACAACATAAGTTGTGTCAAAAGGCGGACTTAATGCCTGAAGGCATTCTCTGCCAGTCAACCTTTAGGCCAAACAGAAAGTCATGAAGGCGGTAACAATAAATACGATAGTAATAATAATAAAACAAAAACATAGATAAAATATACATATATATAATAAAAATAAATACATATAAAATATACAAAAAAATAAATATATATATATATATATACATGTATGATATAAAATAACAATAAAATAACAAAGTTATATATATGTTATATATAAATGTTATATATAAATGATCATTATCTTTATGAAAACCTTATAGAAATATACATTTATTGTAGAGATGTATTATTTAAAGAAAAAAAATGTCTATATTAGAGGTTTATATATCTTTCTTAATGAAGTGTAGACATGCGTCTATTAAAATATGACAAACGACTGAACCCATTTGGATAAACTTTGTATGAATTATTATTAAATCTATAGATACATATTTAATCTACACTTCTTATTCCACTTCAACAAAGTCAAGGGTGAAACTAATTTACTATAATATACATATTTATTTAATAATATATATCTTAAACAACATTCCGTTCATTCATTCAAATCTGAGAAACCACATTGTGAGATATTTATGTTAAAATAATACGGCGTGTCGTAATAAAGCAAGCGATTTAGTATCTGCTCTTTGAGACACCGTATCAAAGGATCCGTAACATAATTGAACTGTCGATGTGTTATCTGTGTTCGCGGACAAGATGAATGAGATATAAATAATAAGAATAAGGTCCTCCAGACCGATTTCGGCCACGGTGGCCAATCTCAAGAGAGACTAGCCAACTGCGCAGGAGATATTATAGTGTACAAGTGTGTGCGCAAACACAGGTGCACTCTCTTTTCCTTAGCTCTCATAATCCGATGGGACGGCAATCCGACACGACCGGAAAGAATTCAGGCGCAGGACCAACGGCTTAACGTGCTTTCCGAGGCACGGGAGTGTTCACACTTCCAACTTCCAGACTCCGGGCTGCTACTGAGAATTTTCTGACAGAAAACCCCAATAACTAGTTATTGGCCCGACCTGGGAATCGAACCCAGGACCACCGAGTCTGCGGTCTTATATCAAGCCACTAGACCAACGAGGCAGGCAACAATAAGTATATTCATTAATTAAAGCCTTGAATACATATAAATAAAAAAACATAATTGTGCTACTGGTCGAATTGGCACGTAAACAAGATAATTTAGCGCTTACATGAGTAACTTGCAAAGTTTTACGGGCTAGTTTGCTCAGTAAGAAGATTGCGCGTGAACAGTTAAACGGTATTTCGCGCAAAAGTAAAAGCTCGGTTAGTGTAAGTAAATGTTCATATTTAGACTTCACGGTAGCTTAAGCTTGCAACTTAACGCATATGTTTGATGATATTAGAGATATGTGTCATAAAGTAAATAGCCGATGATCGTTATCAATCCAGCAAATTCAATTTGCAGATAAGACATTATGGATAGGGGTCGTTTTACATTCCTTCTTATTGTTATTTCATTTAAGTATGTGATAAATTACATATCTTTTTTTATAGTTTACACATTAAATCATATTGCTCGCTGCACTTTGGTGGCGTAAGGATTATGCTGCTATGTGTACATGCAGAGTTAATTAAAGAATAATTCAATAATAATTTTCCTTGCCATCTTGTTCTAAATTTAAAAAAATAATAAATTATTTTCAGTGTAGCCTGTCAATATGACGAGGGATGCAGAAGACCTGGCTCTTTTATACGGTCAATTCTCTCGTTCTATTTATGAAAACATTTAATCATTATCATAAAATAGTCGTATAAAAGTTATAAAATGTTTCAAGTTATATAGTTTTCTGGGAACACCTATGCTACTTCTGAGCTGTTCGCATAAAATTAGTCACAGCAAAATAAGCAATGGAAGCGTTAAAGCCCTTCAAGCTATTCACCGACTGCAGTCGTAAAATGTTAGCTGTCTCTTTCGTAATGAACGAAATGGCTAGTGCGAGGGAGAAAAATGATATGTTGCAACATTGTAAGCGAATAACCCATGTCAATACCGGAATAAAATTGTAATGCGCAGTTTTACGCGAAATACTTCCCACTATTGAATGTTTTTAAAGAATTATTTTATTATTATTGCATTATCATCATTTTAATAAAATTTATTATCCAATAACAAAATTCTTATATTTGTGACTAATTTGGATAGAGTTTATTAAATGTTATGATATTTTTTTATAGCGACAAATATAAGAAGTGCCTTACACTTAAAAATAAACGTAACAATTGTGTAAAGCGGAAACCGAGCGAATTTGTGTAAGCTGTCTTTTTAACGTCGTCTAGCAATAACAAAACTCATGTAGGGCTTCAAGCGGATTATCGGCCTTAATACGACAAACAATAATATCAATGGTTTCATAGCCGTTGACCACAATTTTTCATGATGACGATGATGATTGACTTTGAGAAAGTATTTATACGAGTATAACTACAAGCATATTATTTTGAAATACATATTTTTTTATATCTATACTAATATATAAAGCTGAAGAGTTTGTTTGTTTGATCCGGCTAATCTCAGGAACTACTGGTTTGAACAACTAAGTAAAATAAATTAACCACGTTAAATGATCATCGGATAATGTATTTAAGCTTTGTAACAGATCATCAAGTATAAAAAAATAATTTACAATTCAAAAGTAACGAAAATTAGGTCAATCGAATAGAATTGTAGAAATTAGACAAAATAATTATATGAACAAACAATGACGAATAGAAATTAATATCATGAATTATTTTTAACCATTTTGTCTTATTTTTCTATTACTTTAATTCGTTTACTTGTTTTAAATATTGGCTAAAATCTCTTCAAATATGGTTTATATCACGAGTTGAAGATGCTTAGTATTATATTTTTAATGCGCAACATTTGTTGATCAACTATTGAAAGTCAATTTACGACACTTGTAAAATGGCAACATTTGTCAAATTTTTAAATCATTTTAAACTAGATTTTATAGATGTATGAAATCGATGTGGCTAGCTAATCGTTTTCATTTGGTTATGCTTATGAACTTATGTTTTTTTTTATTGGAACCTTTCAATAGGATTTCCAGGGTCAATGCCAAGGGGTTCAGTGTGATTGTCTTTACGCTTTATGTTTCCACTGATATGATATTTTACTTCACAGGGATTTGTGCACGCCTGTCTGATTAGGAACACACATTCATCAGATATTCTACCACCAAAGAGCAATGTTTAGTATTGTTGTGTTCCGATTTGAAGGGTGAATGAGTCACTACAAGCACAAGGGACGTTATGTACGTCTTAGTCCCTAATCTTTATTGATGGTTAGTTTTGATGGTTAATGTTTCTCATATGACCAGTGGTGACCATTAAATGGCCCAATTGCGAGTCGACCTATAAATATCATAAAAAATATGAAGACCACCCATCAGATCCTGCTACTATATGTCACAGACCCCCCTAGTGGACCGTATAAAACGAATATTATTTACAAAGTAATCATTTTAATGGTCTAACAAATGTTTCTAGCTCATGGGGGATACGGGTAATCAGTTTTGCGGTTGTAAAAAACCAGAAACAGATATTATTGGTATAATTCTTCGTCTATTGGAAGATGTTTCAAGTTTTACGACACCACCAGAAGTAATTGAAATATACGTTTTACGATCGGAGTGCATAGGAAAATGAACGTTATTGCATTACGCGAGAGTTCATTTTAAATTGTCATATAATATTATAAATTAGTGTGAAAGATGTAGTGAGGTTGAATGACTTAATTTTCTTTAGAATAGTGTAAATTACATTAATGATAAAACTGCAAGAGTGCTATTTATTATTAAATAAATAATTCTATTTAAATAAAGCGTCGTTAAAGTTTCCTCTCGACTTTTAATTGGGTGTCCCCAGAATGTCAGCGATGATCGCATTATAATTATTAGATTACTTAACACATTATGTAATTTAATCAGTGTGTTTGATTATTGGGTATTTATATACTTAAGTTTTTATGAAATAATGAATAATCAGTCGCAGATGTATCTCCACAAATGATGCTCTCGTCATTTTAATGTGAGACCTCCAAAATCTTTGACTTCATCCACAAAAATTTTTGGAACACCAGGAACTTAATTATACTAATCTTTAAGGTATACTTTAGGAGCTTTTGTTTCATGTTAGGATTTTTTATTTCTTACTCTGTGACGTGAATCAGACGTTTCAGATCAATAAGGTAGCCACGATAGTTACGAGGCTGTTTGATAAACTGAAAGTACTTGCAATTATAATTCAGTGATAACTACTTTATATTCATTGTATTCTCTAAGCAAGCAATGCTGTGTCTTCTTCTTATGAATGTCAAATCAATAATGACAGAAAGAGAGACCTCCATGTGTAACTAAACTGTCCCTAACTGTGACATTTAAAAGTATGGCCGTTAATTTTTTATTTTTCATATTAATAATTTTAATACCGTTAATTTTAGTAGTACCAATATAATCAAAATATAAGTGAATAATGAATATATTATAATTTGAAATGTATTATATATTCTTTTGACGTGACAACGTCTTATAAATTGGTTTGCCGGGTGACACTTCAAGAAACTGCGTTACGCTCCGCTCACGTTATGCGCTCACAATGAGAGCGAGTGAGAGGCACGCGTCCCTTCCACTCGGGCATGGTTAGCCCGCCTAAGAGCGAGAGAGACAGACATAAAAAGTGAAATTCAGTGCGAGATTCTTTGTATAAATTAATGTTTTAAATATAATTCTTTGTATAAATAAATGTTTTAAATTGTTACTATTATTTCATCCTTCTTCCTACTATACGAATGAATATTCACATTAAAATTATTTTACCACTCAAAGTCGTTGTCACGTAAAACTTTCGCCCGTATACCGACTTTACAGGCAACCAATTTTTTTATTGACAATTATTATTCGAGAGAATACAAACAATAACAATTGAAATAATCATTACTATATAGGTAGACATAAAACACATTGTATTCTTATATATAGAGATTATTTATTAAGACATTTATATTAATATAGTTCTTTTGTAAATTGTAAAACACTACACCCAACTCGGCTGTTAAAAGTTTCGCCTTTGGCATTTTAGTAATTACTTGGTAATTATGAAAGCTGTTTGTACTTAAATTGTATAAAACATTTTATATTTACGACATTGTATGACAATAAGTAATGAATAGTTATATAGGTTTAGCCATATTGGCATGGATCGTAATGGAAAACCGGTTATAAGCAGTATTTTGAAGCGAAGGTAGGCAACATAAGTTTTTTTGCGCTAAATAAGTAGTTTGTTTATTGAATTATTTTACGTTACTAGGCGTGTGTATGGTGAGATTTTTAATGCACAACGACTTTATCATACGACGCTTAAGAGTTTTCAATGAATCTTTGCATAACAACATTGTTAACTCTATTACACCGCTTAGAGAATGAATTTAATAAATGCTGATATACGTGAGTTTTATATATTACCTGACACCAGAACTGACTTGGGCGAAAACTAGTATTTATACTAATATATAAAAGTGAAGAGTTTGTTTGTTTAATCTCAGAAACTACTGGTTCGAAATTCAAAATGTTTTTTGTGTTGTAGTCGTATCGAGGAAGGTTCTAGGCTGATTTTTATTTATTTCATTTTTGTTAATTATACGCGGTTGAAATCGCGGGCCACGGCTTGTGTTATATATGTTAGTTAAGCCATGCAGCTGAATTTGGAATCGCAGAACGGATTCAACTGTAATTTTACATTTCGTACTCATGACAATATGTACTAAGTATATCGAGGCAATAGCTTGGATACACACTAAGTGTTCAACAAGTCTTGTTGTTAATTTGGGCAACGATTTCATAATGTTTTAGAATACTTTTTTTTACTTCTGAGTTACTTTTTGGTAGAGCTTTGTTTACTCGGTGGTAGAGCTTTGTGCAAGCTAGTCTGGGAAGGTACCACCCACTCATCAGATATTCTACCGCAAAACAGCAGTACCTACTTGCTATTGTTGTGTTCCGGTTTGAAGGGTGAGTGAGCCAGTGAAATTACAGGCACAAGGGACATAACATTTTAGTTCCCAAGCTTGGTGGCGCATTGGCGATGTAAGCGATTGTTAACATTTCTTACAATGATGTCTATGGGTGTTGGTGATCACTTACCACCAGGTGGCCCATATGCTCGTCCACCAACCTATACAATAAAAAAATACTTGCTTTTTAGTTGAACTTGAATTCAATTTAATTATGGTAAATAATTTTTCATTATTTTTATCTTAAACAGCACCATTTTGAAAGTTACATTTGATAAGTTAATCTGCTAAGCCGTAAACGAAACAGCCTTAGTCCCGATACATTTTCAAATTAAACATTTTTATTAATACCAAGAACCAGAACTTACAATAAAATAAACTTTCGTTTTAAAATATACGAGTGTACCATAATTGCAATTTTTATTACTTCTTCGAATCGACGTATAAAATACAATTTGCCTACATATTATTGAATTTTACAACACACGCCATTACGAGGATTCCTTAGGAGTTTTACAATCTGTAATTATATATTATAAACAGAAAACGATCTCGAGCTGAAGTCCGGGGAAATCTTAGGGGCGAGATTGCAATTAATGTTTTGTTGTATGTTTATATATTTGTGGTAGTAGGAGGTATTTGGTGTTTTTAAATCGTCTTTAGAACGTATTAAATAATACCAAGGTCTATAATGAAATGTTACGAACATACCAATATTTTTTTTTATATTTTTGAAATAAGAACATAAAAGAGTTATTGTTTTATTTTAATATTTCCTTATTTTTATTATTTGGATTTGCTATTTACGAACATAATACTCATTTAATGAAATTTGTGTTATGAAAAATATAAATTATAATAGTTTGGAATTAAGAACATAAAATATCTCGCATAAATATGGTGTAGGTATGTATAGAATGATAACGAATACTATGCACTAAAATTAGTAGTCATTTAAAAAAAAAAGGTTTGTGACAATTTTTATATTTTAATAATGGTTATCAGATAAGATTCAATTCAATTTATAATTATAACATTCTTGTACCTTCCATAAGATATAGTGTAGCAGAGGTCATTGTAATATAAATAGCCTTCTAATGCAGTATAGCAGGTTTTGTCAATACATATTTTTATGAATAAACTTGCTATTAAAGACTTTTCAATGATGACATTTAAAGTTATAATTAGCATTAAGTACTTACCCGACAGTCTTCAAGCGATGTAACTGAATTGTTCGACATTCGCACACAGCATGGCACAGCACGCGTCCACATATAAACCGCACTTGTAAAACTAAGTATCATTCGCAAAACAACTTCATCGACGATGATAGTACACCACTTATATTATTAATTTCGCTCAGCATTTTCCTACAAAAAAGAAAACAACACTATATAAAAATATCGATAACACTAGCACAACACTTGACCGCGTGATTTCGAATATCGGTTTCCGTCGAACGGTCACTAATATTTCTTTTTAATTTATTTATCATTTTTAAATTTCGAACTTTTCCACCTTCGTCCGGTCACTGCAAAGTGGAAATCACTACTGGTTAGTGTGTTTACTGAATTAGCTGACTCAAACATTTCTTTTATCGGCATGTGTATGCAATATTGTTGTGCGTGTAACAATGTATGTATATTGTGACAACAGATTGTTTTATAATACGTAGAGAGGAAAATGTATAAATAAATATAAATTAATGTTCTACGATGTGATTGTTAATATGATTATTATTGAAGCGTACTTCTTATTTAGCGTACTGCGTTATTTGACACGTATGTGTTATGTACGTACTTTGAATTTAAAAATAACAAATTTAATGAATTAAGATTTATTTTCATTATCTACCCAAGTTCACTACTTCTATCGAACACTCGACAATTAAAAGAACATTTTAAATGCTTGATATTTGTTAATCAAAAATGTTTTTGTAACTCTTTCTATATTTTTTCTTCAAATAACAACCGTTCTTTCTAATATCAATGCATAATAATCTAAGACATTTCCAGTTTCTTAAAATTAGGACTATCCCTATTAAACGCGGATCGATGGCTAACCTATACAATACAAATATATTACAGTAGATTTGAAGTTTTAATTATAAATTTCTCGCTTCACTATGTACTAAATTACTTTTCGACTTCTAGAATATTCTTTGAATATCATTATTTATGAATTAAAATATAGTCTTAATTTTAAGTCGTCTATAAATAAGAAATAAGTAATGACCAGGTGCGATCGATTACTTGATTAACAATTGCATCAATGGATAATAGATTATCACAAATTATGTGTAACGTAATAATAAGAAGTTTACATTAAGTATAATTTTATGCAAATAATATATTTTTTATTTTATATTATTTTAGTTTTATAATATTTTATAAATTATTTATTTAACCGTTTGTAATAACATAATAATATTGCACTGAAAATTATAATAGTTATTAGTTTTGTTAATAAATGTATAAATTAATATTACGTGTTATTGTTTTAGTTATTATAAATTTTATCGAATGATTTAATTGTTAATATAGAAATTTAATTTTAATAGTATTTTATTTTGTAAATGATTTTATATTTTTGTCAACAATCCAAAAAGGATTTTACGTTTAAAAACGAAACGAACTTAATTTTTTATTTAAAACTTACTGAAATTAAAAAGAGACTATTGTATTGTTAAAAAAACTAAATGTTTAAAACCTATTAAAATACATCAAAGTAAACATTTAAAATTGCAAATTTATACAGAATATATTTATCTTACGTACGCGTCGAATATAATTTATTCTAATTTATCACATAAGTAGGTACATAAGTAGGTACTTTAACATAATACGAATTTTGAATTTGCACAAAACTGAACGGGATTAATTAAGACTTCGTTAAAAATAGAATATCAATTTATGAATAATTATGTACATACTACTTAATAGGTTTTTAAATATGTATTACATTTTTTTGTTTTCGTAATTTACTTGTAATTTGTAATTAAGACTTAAATTCAAATAATTTTATGAACCATTTGATGTTTTAAGGGTTTTATTATTGTATTCATTAATTTGAATTCATTCTTTAAACGAATTTTGGAATGTTATTTAAAAATATGTAAATTTTATAAAGATAGAATGTGTTTAAGCGTAAGCGTATGTGTGCGTATTTGTTTGTGTATGTGTGTATTTTATGTGTATATGTGTATTGTATGTGTCTGTGCGTGCATGTTTCGGTTCAACATGTGGTATTGAACAACTATATTACTGTATTAAAGTCCGTACTGGCGAGTCGAGTTCCGCAGTTCGTGACCGTCAAAGATGTTCAAATTGTGCTTCCTCGCGTACTCGTTGATGATCATCTTCCCTGAGGACAAAACTCAAGTATAACATTCGCAGTGCGGCGCGCGCAGAAAAGTCAACACAAAATACTTATAAGTATATAAAACAAATAAAATATATGAAAGTATTCTGTTTTATTTTATTTAGTAAATTGTACTTTAACCGAAATCAAATTTATTAAACATATTTTACTAAACGGCTAATAAACCTCTTTGGCAAGAAATTTTATATCATAGGCTTAAACAAAAAAATGTTAAGCGTATTCCTTTGCAATAGTCAATTATCCGTGTAACACGGTACCTAATTGAGATTGATGAATGTTTTCAAACCGGTATTATGTGTGGAACAACACTATTAATACTTGACAGCTTCGACGTGAACCACAAAATGATAAATTACGCAAAGTAATAACTCAATATAAACCTGTATGACAAGAGTTGAAAACCGTTTAAATAAAGACGTTGTACTTATCGATAAATTGTATACTTACATTTAGAAAAATTGAATCTATTTTCAAAAATTTTAAAATGTATATTTTCTATTTTTCAATAGTAGGTATACCTTTGTATGTTTAGCAGATTAGGAACTAAATAAAATATAACATTATACTTTCATCACTGTTTTAACCTAACAGTTTACTTTTATTTTATTTTAAACTTAAAAAAAAATATATACTGAATTAAATATGAATATTTAAATTAAATTCTCACTCAACTAAATAAAAATTAATAAAAAAATTTCAATAAAAAAAAATTAAAAATCAGTTCATTCTTCTTTATTAGTTGTCATAGAAATTAAGTAAATTAATAATTTGTTTATTCTACGGCACTGTAACGCGACATTTCATTACAATTTCATTTCATTTGATAAGAAAAACCTGATATATTTATGTAACTGTTACGTTGATATGAATATGACATATATATTGTACATTTTTGACTCTTTATTATTTTCTTTTAAGGTAATTTGATATATTTTTAATGAAATCAAGATTTCATTAGTAGGTACATACCGGGACGCTAGCAGAATTTCTCCCTGAAAACCTAATTTCGAATCTAAACGATCAAAAATGAATGCTGTGTGTCAAATGTTTCATCAATATAATATGTTGTTTTTCTTTATAAAAAGTAACTTCCAATTATATAAGAATAAAAAAAATAATAATTATAAAGTTAATAAAAAATATATTCCAAATCAATATAAATTAGGTACCTATAAGTATATAGGTGCAATGTGCATAAGTGAGACAGGGTTTTTTTCTTACATAGTATAGTTTTAATGAATAATTAGATTATTTATTGCACTCCAATAATATAGATTAAAAGTGACATAAGGGAATCGAAATAAAATTACAAAAGATGGATGACGCGCAACAGGAGGCCTTAATGCTAACGCAGCGATCAGTCAGTGCCAACCAACCTTTGAGTTACTGAATACAAAATATATGGGAAGTAGCATTATAATATTAATATACGACATTTTAAAAAGTCACAAATACAAATATCACTGTGTGATCGTGATAATTCAACAAACTTGAACAACGAGAGTTATTGCTTAAATTAATTAAAACGAAAAAATATAGAATTATTTAATGAGTTTTTATAACTTTATTGAATGTATACCTTATTATACTTGAGATAAGATTGATATTCAATTGTTATATATTTTAATCACTTGTATTGATAAAATAAGTCACTGCCTCATTAAGTTGAACTTAAGCTGGCGTAAGCTATCAGCAAGACCAATGAGATGACATAAAGCGCTTAAGCGCTGTTTAAAGAACAAACGCGAATGTAATTACTTACACTTACATGTATTACATTACACATACATAACTAAAGCCGCGTACACATTATTTATATAAGACAGCATTAATTTTACATTTTAGACCGCTAATTGTCCAGCATATGTGTGAAATTAAAATGCATTCTGATTGTGACAAAACATAAGAAAAAATTTCAATAAAAGAATTATTATACGATCTATAACTAGGTATATCTAATAATAAATGTTATTTTTTAACCGAGTTCAAAAAAAAGGAGGAGGTTATCAATTCGTCTGTATGTTTTTTTGTGTTTGTTACCTCATAAATTTCGACTGGTTGAATCGATTTTAATATTTTTTTTTATTATTAAGTATAGGTTTTTGCCGGTTCTCTCGGTAGAAAATATGTATATAGGTACTGAAACGGTGACGGTGGTAACTATGTATAATTATGGAAACCCTAACCTCTCGTACTTCTCGGTGAAGGAAAACATCGTGAGGAAACCTGCATGTGTCAAATTTCACTGAAATTCTATCACATGTCTATTCCGCCAACCCGCACTCGAGCAGCGTGGTGGAATAAGCTCCACACCTTTTCCGCAAAAAGAAGGCTCGGCCCAGCGCAGTGGGATACTCACAGGCTGCTACTTTAACCTCTCGAAATTAGTAATCATATTATAGAATTAAAATTATATGCATCCTTACGAAAATCGACGAATATGTTACTTATTGATACTTTTTTTAAGAATATTTTGTTTAGTGTACCCTACCTATTCAAGACTTATCAATTATCTTTTAGTTAACTTGCTATTGTATTGCATATAATGTGTTCACGACTTAATGTTATTATGTGTAAATCTACAAAGCAGTCATCGTTTTTAAATATGAACTGTTGTAGTATTTCTTAAATTAAATCCTTTTTAGTATGAGTAACTATTCTAAACGCATAACGATTCTTTTTTCGCTTTATTTGTCATCTCATTGAAAACAAAATAAAAAATAAATACATTTTTTAAAAATCATTTTGGAAGAATTACACATAGGTAACTGTGTTTTATAAACGCTTTTCAAATATATTTTTTTATTGACTCAGCTACGAAAATTTTACAAACAAAGAGGTCTTCATGAAAGCTCTACATAGGTACCTAACCTATGTAGAGCTAATATGTACCTAAGCCAAACTCATTTACCCATGAACACTGTATAAATATTAGAAATTAATATGGGAAAAACATTGTAATAATTATAACAAATTCAAATTTAATTATCGGATATTATATTATTAAATAACATGAAAACTTTATTAGATGTATTATTAGGCATTATATAATTCTTCCAAAACATAAATTTTCAAAAAAAACAAAGCAAAGCCCGCCTTAAATAAAATTTGAATAATACTTTATTTATTCTAGAATATTCTATGCCAGCTCTTACCTTCATCTATTTTCCGCGATGCTTCTTCAAGATCGCTCCCCGCGTAGTTGAGGATGACCAGCACTAACGGCATCATCTCCCACGAATAATGAAATTTTTCTAACAGCTTATGACAATTTTCCACTAGGGACTCTAGTGACACCGCTGTAAAGAAAGAAAAATACAATTTAATATTTCGTTGAGATAATAAAAAAAAAACTTTATACATTTGTATAATATGTTTCTGGTACCATATTAAAAGACTTTTCTACAAAACATATTTACTAGCACTGTTTTCTTTTTTGTGACATCTCTTGTGATTGTGGTTGCACTCGCTCGCTCACTCACCCCTCAAGCCGGAACTCAACAATACTAAGCGTTCCTATTTGGCGGTTTTATATGTGATGAGGTGATACCTATCCAGATGGGCTTGCACAAAGTCCTACAACCAATTTGTTCGTAACCGCACGATAAAAATGGACGTACAAATAGAAGATATTACTATGTAAATGCCTATGTACTATATATTGGGTAGCAACATCGTATATCTCATGATTATACAAAATAGATCAATATAGCCTCATAGATCACAGAAAAACGATCTAAGAATAACGTCTGTAAACTCTTAAACGTCTGTCTATATTAATAATGAAACGATTTTGCAGTGTTGCCCAACTCGATAAAACTACTAAACCCATTTATATAAAACTGAGAAGAAGATGCAGCGATTTTCTAAAAATATTTTAGTATATAATATTACTATGTAATTATCAGCCTTTAGAATTTAGACTATTAATGTGACAAAAGTGAATTTCATTTTCCAGTAGGTATATGTACATTTTCATATTACGAAGAAATAGTACAGTCGGCAAAACAATTCGAATTTATTTTATCCTGTTGCTTTTGTAAGAATCAAAAATCTTCAACGTTCTAACTGAGTAGAGAAAATAATAGAAACTATTTTGTAGTCTAGTAACTTTTATTATACAAACACCAACACACACCAGCAGCATGTTCCTTTTTTTATTTCATACGAAGTCGGACGAGCATATGGGCCAACTGATGGTAAGTGGTCACCAACGCCCATAGACAATGGCATTGTAAGAGATGTTAACCATCGCTTACATCGCCAATGCGCCACCAACCTTGGGAACTGAGATGTTATGTCCCTTGTGCCTGTAATTACACTGGCTCACTCACCCTTCAAACCGAAACACAACAATACCAAGTACTGCTGTTTTGCGGTAGAATATCTGATGAGTGGGTGGTACCTACCCAGACGAGCCTGCACAAAGCTCTACCACCAAGTGAATGGAATAACCTTCAGATTTTTCCGTGAGAGAGGTCTGAAAGACTCCAGGGTTTAGGTCTTTATTAATAAAATTGCAAACGGATAGGTATATCCTGGGAATTATAACTATTTAAACAAAATGTTGTTACCAAATCCTTTTTAAAAAGTTTTTACAAGGGCGGTCATTCTCAAAGAAGATCGCGCAGGACAAGTAGGTACCTATTATATAGCGCGTAAACACAAGCGGTCTAATTCATAATATGTTATCGGCGGCTTATAACCTCGCTACAAGTATTAAGTCTTAAAATGTCATTCATAATAGGTCAAAAATTCTTACAAGTTCTATAGCGCAACGATAAAGTTATACAAGCTAGGACCCTACTATAACGCTTCGATATTAGCAAAAAACTTGGTCAACTGACGTTTGCAATTGACATTTGATTTCTATCTGTATTTTCAAAAACAAAACAGAAGTACATTTATTATTATTTTATTGTGTAAATCAACTATATTTTTTTTATTTAATACTTATTTTATTTATATTAAAATTACATATATATAGGTGTTCGACTGTGCTGCCATCTGGTTTCAATGTAAGTAACATATTCAATTAAATCTTTATATCTGTAAAGTGCCATCTATTAGCTAATTCGGGACTTAAATAACAGAGGAAATATTATTAGCAACTTTTTGTTCTAAACAAAATGTAGAATAATAAGTTGTAATTAATAATTTAGAATCAATTCTAGATAATACCAAGATTAATTTTCTTATTTAAATCATTTTGGTATGTAGAACGCATTAAGCTGGTCACTAACATAATACAAAATAGTAAATACATATAAAAAAATAGCGTCTTAAATGTCGGCAAAACTGTTTTCGTAAGTTTGGAAGTAAAATTAATGTGGATTAAAGTAGTTAAGTGAAATATTGTTGTGTTACAAATGAAGATATATTAATCAACAACTGTTTGTAGTGCATTATATAGCGGAGTTATCAGCAAAACTCTTGGAATATTGAAAAGTATGATTTGTTTACATTTATTTCTATTTTCATTGGAATAGAGTATATAACGTTAACACTTGTTCTCCGGACAGATTACTATGATAAGTAACGAATTAAAAATCATTTTAACATTAATTATGTCTGTAATAAAGCAATCAAGGGATTATTATTGATAAAAATAAAATTTCCGTAGTAAGTCTCACAGTAAAGGTTTGAAAATATCTTATTTCTTTAGACGATCGTTGTTAAGTAATGTTGTTAAAGAGAACATATAATTCAGTTTATTCCTATTGAGTGTCTTATTTTCTCATGGATCCTTGAGATAATTCTGATGAGGCGACGACATATACTACTTTTCATTTGTAAATATATACTTATATAGGTAGATAAATAAGTAAATGTAAATGATTAAATAAAACAAAATAAGATTTTATTTTATAATATATTTTTGTAATATTAAATTTTCTGTTTTAAGAGTACTGCCTTTAATATCAAGTTTTTACTTCTAATCTTCTCATTTTCCATTTGAATTGCATGCAGTTCCCTCTAGTATTCAAGTTCAAATGCAGCAATTTGTTCTGCAGGTGATTTTAGTCAATTGATTAGTGGATCTGAAACACTGCAAATTGAAATATTTTAGTATTAAAAGAACATAGACATTGTAACCTGGGTTTAAATTACATCTTTTTATTGATATTAATATACTTTTTTCTTAATTTTTCTAGGTTTTGGACCCATTTAAGAATTTGCAGGCATGGCAGGCGGTGATGGATCCAACAATAGTGAGAAGGTATTGGAGGAGGTGGTGCCGCTACTGTGTCCACAAGTACTGAAATAATAAAAATGTATTGATAAATAAAGTGATTTCTGTGTGTATTAAAATTTATACAATAACATACTGCTTTAACATAGCTTGTTTTGTTTTCTTTTCCACACTCATTCTAAAAAAGATGATTAAATCAATTGATTCCATTATTACACTACATCCATAATAAAAATATTTGAATTATACTTACCATATCATTTGAGTTACCGCTGATGTTCTTTCGCCGGTTCTTCTCAGGGCCGGGTGTTTCTTTTACCAACCGATAATAGTACCCAGTTTGAGAATCAATAAGAAAGTGTAATATTGTATAAAGTATTTTGAGTTTGAATTAAATTTTCCACAAGTGGAGAGATGTAACATTTCCTGTAAAGATGAATTTTCATATAACAACACAATAATATTTCTTAAATAACTAATTGCAAAAAGCATGAGTGATTTGTATCTCATTATCAAGATAGAAATTCCTACCATGTAAAAACAATGGGATGCAATATAAATTACATGATTTATATTATCAGAGTCAAATGCATTCTAGTCAATAATGAACTCGTTAGGTCTTCAGATCCTTTATCAAATCTATTAAGAAAATTTTAGAAAGCAAAAACAGTTAATTTTACAAATGCATGCATGAAAACTAGTGAAAAATTATTGACTTGCGAATATAACAAAATTGTAACACTAACCTTATCTTCCTCTAGCCAATTTTCTGCCTTCTCTGCCTTTTTTGTATTCGTTTTCATTTTAAAACTTTCCTCGACAATATAATTATTATAATTTGTTGATACTTGATACGATTAATAATCATAATAATGACACAAGATGTTTGATATTTTTTAAATTGTACACAGATAAAAACTCGGTGAAACCATTCTCTATCATTCAATTCATTCATTCCATTTTACCATTTTTTTACGAAATGGCAATCTTGTGTACGATAATAGCATTTTACTTGTCGGAGGTTGTTCAAATGATTTTGAATTGAAAATGTTATCGAACGTTTGATAGGCTATAATGACGTTTTAACAAATATCGGCTTACACCTTCGATAGGGGTTTTATTATGAATTAGACCGAAGATCTCATCAACCGATTGGACGATAAATCTACATCTAGAAGGAACTCAGACGAAGAACTAACGGCTAAACATGCTTTCCGTTGTACGGAAATATAACTAGTGATGTACTCGTGAGATTATATCGACAGAATAACTTTTAATGTACCCGGCCCCAAGTTTGAACCCATCGGAACCTGGAACCTTCTAAGCTAACCAATCAATCAACATTTTATAACATACCAGCGCTCTCTCAAAGATTCGTTATATTTTTTTATATGTAAACTATCATACTTTAAGTAGACACTACTAAGAATCTAATATATAAAATTCTCGTGTCACAGTTTTCGTTGCCATACTCCTCCGAAACGGCTTGACCGATTTTGATGAAATTTTTTGTGCTTATCCGGTATCTATGAGAATCGGCCAACATCTATTTTTCATCCCCCTAAATGTTAGGGGTAGTCCACCCCTAAATTTATTTTTTTATTTTTTAGACAAAATTTTTAATTTCTATTTTTTTTTGATACAACATACAAAAATACATACAATCCTCAATTTTCACCCTTCTACGATCAACCCTTATTTTTTAATAGCCATTTTAGTAATTTAATCATTTTTCCTCTCCGGTCGAAAACTGATCAATCGTCATTTAATTAGTTATCCCCGCCAGATGTCTACAGGTGTCACTTCTGACCCAGTAAACAGCACAGAGTAGGGATGAGAACGAAGTCGGTCTCCTTTCTTTCTCACTCCCTACACAATTGTCGGCCATCATTATTGTTTATGCACATGTCAAGTGTAACGTTGACAATTATTATTTTGCTATCTCAGTGTAACTCTCATATTAACTTTTAATCATTCCTATTTTATCAATAATAATTAAATTATCAATTTTGAGTGTATTTTGCACGATTAGTTAATCAAGTGATTTTATAACCTCAAAAGTACTCAACACGTGACACGAGCTTCCAATAACAACGGATTTTGTGTTGTAAGTATACTTTTTTTTATTTATATCGAAAATGTTGTTGATCTTCTAAAAATGTAATTTTATTTTAATTTTATTAAAAAAATGTAATTGAACAATTAAGATTTTCATAGTTTCCAAAAAATCAATCATTATGAATCTTTATTTTGAAATGTCAATGGAAATATTGGTTGTATGAAAAAATTATAAGAGACAATGTTTTCATAAAATTTAATTTTTTACTTTTGTGTGAAATTTTTTTTCCATAAAACTTATATTTTTGTTATAATTTCATAAATTAAAACTAATCATTTCAAAACTGCGGCAAAAATCCTGGCCCTAATTATACTTTTAACATTTTTCATCATTAAATAATTTCATTAATTCTATTTATGTATGTTTTGTACAGTGAGTAATGCCAAGAAAACGCAAAGGGGCTGATTTGAGCCGCAGTACAAGTAAAGCTCGAAACTTGCGAAATAGCAGATCCGAAAGAACAGAATAACAAATCCAGCAACAAAATACTGATGCACGTGTCAGAATGGCGCAATTGCATCAAGAAGAGCCAGAAGATACACGAGCTGAACGCAATGAAGTCAGAAGATTAGAACAACGACAATCACGCCGTTTCACAGTCAATAGACGAAGAACAAATGACCAACAACGACAACAGGTACATCGAGCATTTATATCTGATTCATTCCTGCGTCTAGCATTCCTGTATGAGCCCGATATTGAATATTATGCTCATTCAAAAGTGGTAATTGGTGCTATGGACAAGGAATGTCCGCATTGTCATGCTCTGAAATTCAAAAATGAGCCAGCTGGGATGTGTTGCGCGTCAGGAAAACTGCAACTACCTGAAATTGAAACGCCACCTGAACTATTGAACGGCTTATTTATCGGCACGGATCCAGATTCTAACGTGTTCCTGAAGTCAATTCGAAGATTCAATTCATGCTTTCAAATGACATCGTTCGGAGCAACAGAAATAGTTCGAAATACTAATGCAAATGGTCAACAATTCAATTCTACATTCAAAATCAGAGGCCAAGTTTATCATAAAATGGGCTCACTGCTGCCAATGCCAAACGAACCACATAAATTCTTACAAATCTACTTTATGGGCGGCGAGGATTCCGGAAGCGCACTTGCCAATCGCGTGAATGCACGTTGTGATTATAATAACCTTGATTCACTTTATGCCAGGCGCATCGTCAGCGAGCTAGATGCTCAATGACTGATGATATATTGCATCAACATCGTATACGGTGCCACGATCTAACCATAACATTCAGCGACGAAATGTACAATGAAGCATTGATTGCTATTGAGGATCTTTGCATTGTCATTGCCAACTTACCACTTAGTAATTTCGGTATGAATTCGCCAAATCGAACTGCATCTGATTTAATGAATACTGAAATGAATCGTGAACTGCAGTACAGTACTGTAGAAATGGCAGCGATTGTTGCCCGCAATGTCCCACTAATGAATGAGGAACAAAGAACCATTTATGATCGCATTATGCTCGCAGTTTCAGCTGGACAAGGTGGGTTCTTCTTTTTGGATGCACTTTTTGGGTGGAACTGGCAAAACATTCGTTATTTCGCTAATTCTTGCTGAAATACGATGAAATAATGGCATCGCATTGGCAGTTGCATCATCGGGCATTGCAGCAACTTTATTGGATGGAGGTAGAACAGCTGATTCAGAATTTAAGCTGCCACTAAATATTCAGAATAACCCTGACGCAGTATGCAACATTAAGAAACAATCGTCCATGGCCACTGTGCTGAAACGGTGTAAAATTATTATTTGGGATGAATGTACTATGGCACACAAACATTCACTTGAGGCGTTGAACAGGACATTGAAAGATATTAAAAACAGTGACAAACTATTTGGCGGAACTCTGTTGGTCCTTTCAGGTGATTTCAGACAAACACTTTTAGTCATTCCACGTTCAACATACGCTGATGAGATCAACGCTTGCTTAAAATCATCTCCATTGTGGCGTAATGTTGAAAAATTACAGCTAAAAATAAATATGCGCGTTCAAATGCTTCAAGATCCATCCGCTGAAACATATTCAAATCCAGTTTGTTTGTGTTAGCTAAAGATGGACTAACAAAAAATATTGTTCACGCTATAGCATTAAGAGATTGATATTGTTTAATAGTGTTACTGTCGTAATTGTTTAATTAATGATATATAATTTTAAGGAATAAATTATAATAACTTAAAAATAATGTTTGCATTTTGTTATTTTTATATTCCCTCATCGTTCACAGCGCTCCATGCTTATTTCACGCATATACCACATTCTTACATACATACAATATACACATTCTAACATACATACATACTTACAATAAGTAAGCTATTTTTTGTCTACACTAGAAATTACTAGGAAATTATTTATATGGCAAAACAACGTTTGCCGGGTCAGCTAGTTTAATATAAATATTTGTTTAATTCTAAGAACACACTCGAGTTTCACTTACTTTGTTTATAAATGTTAAATATATAATAACAAAGCGGCTTCTTGATACAGTTATTTGACACTTAAGTTTGCAACACTTGTATTTATAGGTACATAAATATTTAGCTTTCGTTAATTATAGTGATAAGGATTTGCCACTAACTCACGTAGATAATTTCGGGTTAATTATGATGTTTTTTCAAAGTCAAAGTCAAGGTAAAAAATCTTCTTTCAATACTCAACTTATTGATAGTTACACTTACTTATTGATTGTCATAAATCTATCACCGATTCGGAAATAAACACGACAGACCTGAGAAGAACCGGCGAAAGAAACTCAGCAAAATTTGTTTAAGTTAATTTATTGAGTACCACATTTCATTCTTCCTTTCTTTATATTTATATTTCTCTAATTCTGTTTAGTCATTGCTTTATGTGCTTGATGTGGTCTCCTGTAATTGAAGGAGCACACATGTTTTATAATATTATTCAATTCAATGTACTTGTAAGTGTGTATCTTTTGTTGGAGATCCTTAAATAAATAAATTTAGTTTCTAAACTTATAACATGCATAGAAACAGAACAACTATCGTTATTCTTTTCACACTTAGCGGAGTCAATTAGAAACAACAGAACACAAATAAATACAGGCAACGGTGATAGGAATAGATGTATTGGCAATAGAATGGGTTCGATAATAATACATACATACGGAACCCGCATCGGGGTTTTATTTTATTGACATTTATAGCTTACTAGAATTAATTTTATTTTTGTGTTTTAAATGGTAATACGAAAAAAACATCTATTAAAAAAAATAAGTTTTGCTACATCTTTTTATTCTTTCATTTACAACAATATTTAATGTTTGGTACCTGTTAATGTACTTATATCTTGAAGTAATGAACCAAAGCAACGGTTTTGGATCAACATCCATGTAGATTTCTATAAGTACAAATATTTTCATATTTATTCATAAATTTTAATACGATTTTTAATTAACTATTTTTATTCGTTCTTTTCTTAATTTTTGCATTTACCTATTCTAACTTAAATTTCGAACGCTTGATTAGTCAAAAAAGTTTTAAAATTTAACGCAATTTATTTATGTAGGATAAGATAAAAAATTGCCATTTTTGAACGAAGAAAAAACATTAAAAGGCCCTGCGTTACTATTCGCTAAAAGCAAGACAATAGACGTTTCAATTTAATAGTCTACCATCAACCCTTACAAAGATGGCGGTCTTAAATAGCTAACTTAAACCATTAAATATATCCTTAACACAGTGTCAGTGATAAAAGGTGTCTCTTAAATAGTTAGGTTAATAGTCTATGATGGTTCTGTTAAAGCACTTGAAGGTGTGAAAGAGGTTTTATTGTTCAACAAAATGGCGGCCTATTGTATGTCGCTTTATTGTTTTGTGAAATATTTTAATTGTTTTTAGTAAATATCTACAACGCCATTGAAATAAATGCATTAGTCACCTACCTATTCAAAAATCTGTTAATTAAATTTATTGTTTTTTGAAGAAGAGATTAATAAGAAGTAAAATATAAAGTGTTCTAAAATCAAATTAAAATTATTTTTAAATTAAATCGTTAGTTTTCTATATTATGCAACGAAAAATGTTACCTATCTTATTATACTAACATTAGCTATATAAACGTAACATTAAACATGCCGTCATAAATCAGCACATCGTGCTTAGACGCGTATCCCAAAACGTAATAAAACGTGTGGCGTAACGTTCACCGTTGTAGTAACTTTATAAGCCGGTGCATCACTACGACCGTCCGGCCAATGAGAAAGCGCGGGCACGCCTACAGCGCTCGCGATTGGGCGAACTGCCAACTTTGAATATAGAACCGCTTTTTTTCTCTAACGCCTACCACGTAAGCCCGCAGTGGCACGTAAATATTTTTCCGCTCGCGTTAGGATCGGGATATCCGTTCGAAATTTAAATTAAATATAAGGGTATAGCTGGAATAATAAGGGATGTGTGCAACCATAAAGTTATTTATTGCCTACCTAAGTAGGTACTTTTATATTCGTGACTTGTTTAAGAATAATCTAAACAAAAATTTGTGTTTTTGTAAAATGTTGACACTTGTGAAATATTGAAGAGTATTTTTTTTCTTTTTTATATTTTGTCATTAGGAAAGATGAAATGTCATCTAACAAATAAGTATAACATTATAAGCTAAAAATTGTTGGCTCCTTTCGCCCTATAATACCAATACGTAAAATTATTATTATACAAAAAACCTTAGGTGAATAGTTTTTCAAGTACTATTCTAAAAATACAATAATATAATCAAAGCTTGATTTTTTACATTTTTACAAACATTCTAATTTCAAAAATGTGCTCGAGTTATGCCCTTACAGAAACCAACAAAATCGTTAGAAATTGGCGTCCAAACCAAATAACGGTTCTCAGTCTTTCAAGAATTCATTCCACACGAGTTGTATGATATCTAATGTTTCCCTACTATATATTGGTTTAGAATTTTAGATATAGTTGCTATTAATTATGTATTGGTTACATACTTAAATACAGTTTTCGGTTAGCTGTAATTTTTTTGTTAAAACTAAATTTAAGTCCTTATAATATTAAATTTCTACTCTTGTGTGTTTTCGAGATAAAATCAATTAAACTTTTTGGTAGACGTGTGACGTGAAGGTTATAAACCTTTTTTTTTTTTTTTTTTAACGTGGGGAAACCCTCATGGGTACCCTCTGAAGGAGGGTTATGTCGGACTCTTACCGACTAAAACCACCACGGTACCCTTCTCGTCTTAAGTGGAGCGCCACGGGATCGCTTGCGCATGCTACCGTGACGAAAGGTTATACACCTACCTCAAGGGCAATATTTGAAATAAAACATATTAAAACAACCAATACCAAGTAAGGTAAGGTCCCCCCCGCGTGGGATCTCCACCTTGTCGTGGTGGGGGGGCTCAGTACCCGTGGTATGGTCGGCCACGGGGAAGCTAAGCGGGATCCTGGACATGGGGCACTCCTCGTGGGCCTCAGGAGGAGGCTTGCGTTGGATGCGCCCAGGGGGCGGGTGCGGGGGACAGTTCTGTCTGTCCCTCACAGTCGGGAGTGATCGCGGGAGGAGAGGCGTGTCGGTGTTGCGTTGCCGCGCGCCCTATCTCCCGCGACCAAATGGGGGCGCACCATTTGTGCGTTGCGGTGGGGCCGCAGAGGAAGAGGAGATGCGGTGTTGTCAGGTTGCCGTCCTCCCTGTCCTCTGCGGCCGCTGGGTGTGTCGCTGTGGGGGACGGTTCTGTCCATCCCCTGCAGCCGGGAGCGGTCGCGGGAGGAGAGGCGTGTCGGTGTTGCGTTGCCACGCGCCCTATCTCCCGCGACCGAATGGGGGCGCACCATATGTTGCGTTGCGGTGGGGCCGCAGAGGAAGAGGAGATGCGGTGTTGTCAGGTCGCCGTCCTCCCTGTCCTCTGCGGCCGTCAGGGTGTTTTTGGCGGCGGAGCCCAACAACTTAATCCGTCGCCAAGGGGCTTGTAGCCTTCGGGCTATCCGTCGGGGTGTCAGGGTAGAATGCTCACGCGACCCCTTGGCACCCCCATAAAGGCGGTGAAGTATACGCTGTGGTTTTAGTGGGTATTACGGCCTTGCACTTCAGCCGTCGAGTCCCACATAACCCCCCGCTTTTCATCTTGCGGGGGGTATGCGTAAATGCATTTCCACAGCGAAAAAAAAAAAAAAAAAAAAAAAAAGATAAATAAAAAAAAAAAAAAAAAAGTAAGGTAAGGTACCAAGCATAGAAACTAAGATGTAGTCTATTGTGCCAGTAATTCAGCATATTGGAGTGTCTACCGGTGAAAAGAAAGATCACACACACAAACATGTTTTAAATAAGATAAATGTGTGTTAGTTTATATAGTTATAGTTACATTTAGAGGGATTTATTTTTCAAGTTTCAATTACGTGATGCGTATAGTGACCCTTTTTTTTCTAGGATAGGTAGGCGGACGAATATTTGGGGCACCTGATGGTAAGTTGTCACCAACGCCCTTAGACGTTGGCAGTGTATACATCGCCAATGCACCACCAACCTTGGGAACTAAGATATTGTCCCTTGTGAACGTAAAACGTTAAAGATATTTGATTCAACATATTTGCCGTTCAAAATGCCGCCGTATGGAAGCGTTTTTGGTCATTGACTAATAAGTTTTCATCGAATATCCAGCCCATGCTATAGCTTCTAAAAGATAAATTACTCGTATATATAACTATAAGCACTTGAAAATACATGTAGCATTTTTATTATTATTCATGATGTTTTTAATAAACGGACTCCGTTCAGCAATTAAGAAATAACGTATGAAAGAAAATGGCGAACAATAGTAATAAACATAGACACTCATTTGAATTTTATCATTCAGATCATAGATAATATAATTCATGTGAGCTTAATAGCTTTGTTTGAGCGTTTTCTTTCCCATCGTTGTAAAAGTTAGCGTTATAAAATGATCTATGCAGGAGGAATATAAGTTATAAAATGAATTACTTAATTAGATAAGTAGAAACCTACAGATACCTTCGAAGTTAAGGACAGAACTTATAAGTAATTATATATTATATTATTTTAAATGTTGTAAGTAATAAATAAATAGTAAAAAAGATAATTAATAGTAGAAACTATTTTTAAAACCAAGCTTTTGATGTGTAAATATCTCAGCGCTCGATACACGGTAGGGGTTGAGACTTCAGACGAATAAACGTAAGATTTCGAGCATCAGATGACGTCAGGGTGTTATTTGAAATGTAAGTAACACTTCAATTCACGGAACTTGGCACTTACACCATTTTTTATATAAGTACGTATCGTTAACTATTGAGTCGCTTTGCCGGGTCAATCGTTAATTTAGTATCAGATCTTCATTGCTTGAAAAATGCATTATTATATTGAGAAATGAATCATTATTACAAAATCCATACTGTAGAATAAAAGTCCAATATTTTTTTTTATTTAACCGAACCGGGGATTGTATTCAGAACTTCTGGACCTGTGGCCTACTAAGCTAACCTCTATAAACGAGGGCGTCTACTTCAATATATTTATGTTAAATCTCAATTTTACACATTCTATCATCAAAAAATAAAATTTTGTATTGGTGTGATCTGGTGTGAAGGGTACATACCCAAGTAAGCCAGTGTAATAAGATACACAAGGGACAATAACCTCATAGGTAGATCTCATGGTTGGCGGCGCATTAACTGTCTAAGAGGCAATTACATTTCTTGCTGTAACACTACTTAATTTATTTCTTCATTTTCTAAATAATAAAATAAAATTTTGGTAACATGTTGTGCGCTTTATTCTTATAGGTTTTTCGGTTTATGTGTTGCTGTTGGCCCTACTGGCCTCTACAACTTCACCTGGCATCATGGGCGAGATGAACAAGCCGGGTATAGGTGCCTTCATAAGCGGCTCAAGGGGTCTTTTGTGAGGCCGGACCCCGACTTAGGAGCCGTTGAAGTTGGGGAGTTTAGGTATTGATGATTGATGATGAGTGAGTCGGTAGTTGATAGTTGATAGTTGATAGTACGATTTAAAAGATCGTATCTGAACTTAAGTATGACATGCATAGTCTTATTAGTAGTATAAAGGCATAGTAGAGTATAATATTCTACGGTAGGTATCATTGAGATTAGGATACAATTTAATACAGCTGTACCATTTCAGAGAACAACAGACGTACAGCTTTTGTGGTTAATGTTCCCTTTATGTAGTTACTAAGGCTTATGATTTGTTTCCCTTGAAAATTAAATATCATAAATACCAAAATTTCACCATATGTACCTACATTACGTTTTTAGTAATAAATAATAACCTTAAGTTGAAATATAACACGGTAACTAACATAAGTTAGGCTTTATTTAAGTAACGTTTATTTCATAATACAATAGCGTAGGTATAAGTTATTAATTTTTAAACATAAAACATCTATTTACACGAGAATACCTAAACCAATAAATCCTTATACATTGTATGTACAATTAACAAGAGAATTATGGTAGTCATGAAAAACTCATAAATTCGCTATAACCACGCAAGGCCGAATGTTTATAACCTTTGAATATGGCGTAGTTAAGTCGACTAGAAACATCTAAGGCATGTTTTAGCACTAAATCTAGGAATAAATATTGTTCAACCATTCATTGCCTATTATGGATTTTTACAAGCTTTTGTTTAATTTTAACTATTTGTATGTATGTGTGTAGGTACTACAAACTTCATTTACACTATTATAACATTTAGTTAAGCTGTGCTGAGATTAAATATCTTAGTCCAATAAAAAAAAAAAAATAATAACTGTAACTATATTATTTAACCAATGTAACTATATTATTTAGTTAAATATGAGTCAATATTTTTTACGTAAATAATTTATTACCCATTTTAATATGTTACATACAAATTTTAATATGTAGGTAGGTATATAATTATAATAATATAATAATTTTTATCACGTAGGTATTTGACACTTTATTAGATGTAGCAAGATAATAAAGTTATTGAATATACATACCTATATCGTATAGGTATCTAATGTAAAGTGAATAAAAACATACGTATTTTTAGAAATAATATAATATCTTATTCCCCACTGCACTGGTGACAGAAGGGCTGGTTTATTCTTCGCACAGATGATCCGAATTTCAATCCAACTCAATCGTGATTTGTAAAGAAGATATTTTTAACTTTGATTTGTACATAATATGTCCTTAATGTAAATTATTCATATAAAATTCAATATAGCATTATTATCATAATAGCATTTATTTAAGGGTTTTTTTTAAAACTAAGGTGAAAATTAAAAAACAAAAGTATTTAATTAATTTAAAAAAAAGTTAAATTTAAAACTAAATAGAAAACTCAAAAACAATTCATTCGTTCGATTATATAATATATAATATAAAACTAACTTTTTTATAATATAAATTGTTTTTTAATCTGTCAAAATAACCGAGTTTACAGATTAAACAGTAATCAACAGAATGAATGCGGTATTTCGCACGTCCGGTCCGATATGGGCCTCAAGGGGCCTTTGTGGAACAATGGACAACATTAACCAACATTGTGAGTCCTACGTGACTTGTTGTAGAGTGCGAAGGAAGTCCGATAACGCTGTATGCCACCATTGTGAACGGGAAATCGTAATTCATTCAGCTCTGAAATAGAACCACAATTCAGTACAAGCACTTTCATTGTATATGGGTCAAATTATTTTGTATCTTTTAAAGTTGAAACACAAATGACATTGGCGTGCTTAATGCTAAGTAGACTAAGTAACGTGAGGCCTCGAGATACCACAGGAATTATGCAATTGAATCTTTTAATTAATAACGTAAATTTCTAACTTAGGATGACCCAATTTTTTTTATTAGTTTAGATTTCGACTTGACATGAGGTGTTCATTTGTGAGTCATGTTATGATATTTATTAAAAAAATTAATAACCAGCGTGTTTTTTAAATAAAAAATTTCAAAAAGACTTGTTTGTAGACTGGCGTTCGTTTCTATTTTTAAACGATTTCAAAAAAAGGAGGAGGTTATCAATTCGTCTGTATGTTTTTTTTAGTTCCCTTTTTTATTTTTATTTTTTCATGCCTCCGTTACATTCTTGGTTTCACCTACTTTTCAACGTGTAAATGCATCTTTCATTACAATATAAATACGTAGCTAAAATAGTTTATTTTTTAAATATTTAATATTGAATATATTTTGCAACATTTTGACCCTAATAATAATAATATTATATGTCTAAAGAGATAAAATATTAAAAGACATTGGTTCGGCCTTCATACAATGATAAGCAACACTGTAATTGTACTTAGTAGTCGTAAAATAGGCGTGACTTATTTTCAAGATGGCGTCGCATATAAACAAACTTAATTTGAAATTTGTCACGTTTCGCGTTTTTCTGATTTAATGGAAGTACCTTCTACAAAATATTCTTATATGAAATAAGTACGTAGGTACTAATATGATCCGCTTTTAATTTAACATAATTATATATATTTGATCTTAATTAGACAAGTGCAATTTAAATTTAGTATGTTGAATGTGGCCTTCGTAAAGAATAAAATCCTTAGCAAATAGTTTTACGTGAAATAAGAATATTTTCCTAACTATTTCTCACAATAACGGATAAGTATTGTTTATTCGAAAGATAATTTTGTTTTTGTTAATTCTAAATTAAATAATGAGGTATTATTTAAATAATTTGATTATAGATAAAGGACATGATATTTATATAATGATTAAGTACATTACTTTACTTGAAAATTACATCCATTAAATTAATATTATTCAAGTATTGTTAAGCCATTATATAGGTATTTTTGGAGTATTTATGTAAAAGTAATCCGATACCTCGTTACCTGTATTGAAATAAATGATTCAGACCTAAAATATCTATGTGTCCTAAAAAAATCAACAGTAAATAACAAACGTTGTTTTGTGGACGATTAATTAAATAATGTCGTATCTTTTTCTTTTGAATGGCAAATCAATAATGTCAGAAAGAGACAAATAAACGTTTAACTAAACCGTCGCTAAGCAACGTTTTAAGAGGCATATTACAAATTTTCGTATCTCAAAATTAGGTATTTACGCACGACGACGATTCGATCGGGCTCTTGAGCTTACGACACTGTACTGTCGCTGTGACTAAGCAATCTTGATACATTTTCTATTATATTTTTTTACTTATATTTTGTAATATTGTTCATTTTAATAAGCTATATTTATTTTATTTCAGTGTTTGTGTATGTTTTTTTCATTTTGTGATTTGAGTGGGTTGTTGTGTAATTGAGTTGTTATTCCTTCACGTTGATGCCCCTAGCTATTCGACCGCGGCTTCGCTCGTGTATACTATTTTTAGAATGATTATGCATTACCTATTAACTGATTTATGTATTTTTTTAAATCATTAGGTAGTAAAGTATAATATTTTTTTTTATTGGTATTATACATTAATTTATATTTTTTTTATTAAAAAAAATAAAAACATTTATTAATGGCATAGATCTGGCTTTTCGAGAGACGATTATTTCAGGAAGCATACATTTATTATAAAAACGTGTTAATTTAAGTAACATTTCGGTTTTCCAAAAATTCTCGTCCTTATTTATTTATTTATTTATTTATGCTTTATTGTACACACAGAGATACAGAAACGTACAGTAATGGAAATAAAATAATATAATATATTCCGGTAGCACAAAAGGCGGTCTTATCGCTAAGAGAGCGATTTCTTCCAGACAACCTTTGGGAGAAGGACATGAGCTTAATAAATCGGTGGAGGTGTGCAAATCAAATAAATAAAATATTGTTTTATTTTAGTACTATACATACTACTATTATACTATATATATATATATATATATATATACATATAAGTAGCTACACATACAATAAACTATATACTTGTACATCATTACATAAACTATATATAAATGGAATAAAATAATAATAATAAATAAATAAATATGTAACTAAGATAATAAAAATAGCTACGACAGTTCTAATAATAGGCAATAATGCGCGAAAACAAATAAAACCACACCGAAACAGATAATTATAAAGTTAAATAGTACGCCTTGAGTCGGATTTTAAACTTATTGATCGATTGAGATTGTTTTAAGTGAAGCGGTAAGGAATTCCAAAGGCGAACTGTGAAATTCTCGTCCTTGTGTACCCTCACTATTTTTAAACGATGATCCGAGCCGGTCCACCCCGCAAATAAGCATATATTTCTATCTGCTATCTGTAGCTACATTCTAGCTTAGTCGGATAATAAAACAATTAGTCAGTTTCGTCAAAAAGACGTACATACATACATAGTCTTGAAACACACAACCAGCATTCTAGCTTAGTCGGATAATAAAACAATTAGTCAGTTTCGTCAAAAAGACGTACATACATACATAGTCTTGAAACACACAACCAGCATTCTAGCGTAGTCAGTTAATAAAACAATTAGTCAGTTTCGTCAAAAAGACGTACATACATACATACATACTCTTGAAACACACAACCAGCATTCTAGCGTAGTCGGTTAATAAAACAATTAGTCAGTTTCGTCAAAAAGACGTACATACATACATACTCTTGAAACACACAACCAGCATTCTAGCGTAGTCGGTTAATAAAACAATTAGTCAGTTTCGTCAAAAAGACGTACATACAAACATAGTCTTGAAACACACAACCAACATTCTAGCTTAGTCGGATAATAAAATAATTAGTCAGTTTCGTCAAAAAGACGTACATACATACATACTCTTGAAACACACAACCAGCATTCTAGCTTAGTCGGATAATAAAACAATTAGTCAGTTTCGTCAAAAAGGCATACATACATACATACTCTTGAAACACACAACCAGCATTCTAGCGTAGTCAGTTAATAAAACAATTAGTCAGTTTCGTCAAAAAGACGTACATACATACATACTCTTGAAACACACAACCAGCATTCTAGCGTAGTCGGTTAATAAAACAATTAGTCAGTTTCGTCAAAAAGACGTACATACAAACATAGTCTTGAAACACACAACCAACATTCTAGCTTAGTCGGATAATAAAACAATTAGTCAGTTTCGTCAAAAAGGCATACATACATACATACATACACACTCTTGAAATACACAACCAGCATTCTAGCTTAGTCGGATAATAAAACAATTAGTCAGTTTCGTCAAAAAGACGTACATACATACATACTCTTGAAACACACAACCAGCATTCTAGCGTAGTCGGTTAATAAAACAATTAGTCAGTTTCGTCAAAAAGACGTACATACAAACATAGTCTTGAAACACACAACCAACATTCTAGCTTAGTCGGATAATAAAACAATTAGTCAGTTTCGTCAAAAAGACGTACATACATACATACTCTTGAAACACACAACCAGCATTCTAGCTTAGTCGGATAATAAAACAATTAGTCAGTTTCGTCAAAAAGGCATACATAAATACATACATACATACATACTCTTGAAACACACAACCAGCATTCTAGCGTAGTCAGTTAATAAAACAATTAGTCAGTTTCGTCAAAAAGACGTACATACATACATACTCTTGAAACACACAACCAGCATTCTAGCGTAGTCGGTTAATAAAACAATTAGTCAGTTTCGTCAAAAAGACGTACATACAAACATAGTCTTGAAACACACAACCAACATTCTAGCTTAGTCGGATAATAAAACAATTAGTCAGTTTCGTCAAAAAGGCATACATACATACATACTCTTGAAATACACAACCAGCATTCTAGCTTAGTCGGATAATAAAACAATTAGTCAGTTTCGTCAAAAAGACGTACATACATACATACTCTTGAAACACACAACCAGCATTCTAGCGTAGTCGGTTAATAAAACAATTAGTCAGTATCGTCAAAAAGACGTACATACATACATACTCTTGAAACACACAACCAGCATTCTAGCGTAGTCGGTTAATAAAACAATTAGTCAGTTTCCTCAAAAAGACGTACATACATACATACTCTTGAAACACACAACCAGCATTCTAGCGTAGTCGGTTAATAAAACAATTAGTCAGTTTCGTCAAAAAGGCATACATACATACATACATACATACTCTTGAAATACACAACCAGCATTCTAGCTTAGTCGGATAATAAAACAATTAGTCAGTTTCGTCAAAAAGACGTACATACATACATACTCTTGAAACACACAACCAGCATTCTAGCGTAGTCGGTTAATAAAACAATTAGTCAGTATCGTCAAAAAGACGTACATACATACATACTCTTGAAACACACAACCAACATTCTAGCTTAGTCGGATAATAAAACTATTAGACAGTTTCGTCACAAAGACATACATACATACTCTAGAAATACGCAACCTACATTCTATCTTAGTTGGATAATAAAGCAATTAGCCAGTTTCGTATAAAGAAAACAAAATTATTTAATATATAAAAATTAGAAAATTACTTCATGATATTAATATGATCTACAATAGGTAGTCGTCGCACTATACTCTTTACGTACGTATCGTGCGGCGCGCACAAAATCGACATAGGTCCTTCCTCTATAAGCGCTCGCGCAGTACTGAATTCGAATGTTCAAAGCATCGCATTTTGTAGCAATTTAGGAGTTGTAATTATGTTATTTTTAAAGTATTTTAATTCGTTATTTTTTTAAATCATTAAGAAATTTAAATTCTTTATGAAATAACGTTAATTTTGGTATATTATTTTCCTAATAATTATTATTTATTAAGGAGAAATTCAAGACTTCTTCGGAGCGTTTTTAGTAGTTTTATGCCTTTTAATGTAATTTTTTTTCATAGTTTATTTATACAAATATCGAAATTTTGTAGCCTCTACGGAATAAATCACTGTTTAAAGTATATTATGTAATTTTTCCATTCAAATTGGTTAGCACTGTAGTTCAATCTTCTTACTCAAAAAAGTGCATTCGCGCATTTTTCGTCAAACCTGCCTTGGGAATTGTTATTTTGTATAAAAAAGCAAAGCCTAAATACAAAAAAATGAGCCTCTATGGTTTATACCAATAACTGCTCTTCATTTTTCAATAAGTTCAATATTTCAAAGTCGTTTAGTTTCCCAGAATAGGAACGGCGAAATATACCGTTTAATGAAGAAATGACGGTTAAAATGTAAAAGGAGCCTTAAGTAAGGCCGAAAGTTGAATGTGAAATAATAACATTTATAATCGTATCACAAAAAATACTTTCCAAACCCATTGAAGTTTTATTTTTATAGTCTAGATACAACATAATGAAACTATAGAACTAGGTACGGAGGCACTTACGTCATTCTTCATGGTAACAATGTGAAGTCAGAAAAAATGTTAGAACGAGCTCAATTAGTGATGTTAACATAGACGAGGCGATATTAACTTAGAGAAGGGGGTGATATTTCAACAACCCTATTAAATAATTAACATAAGGGTTACAATGATTGAATTGGCTTAATGTCATGTAATAATATAGTCATCATCATACTATAGGGATTTTTTTTGTTTTTGACAGATTCAGAACTATCAATCCGATTTTAGCACGAACGTAGACTATGCAGCATAGTTAGTTCATGTTTTAGTTATTACCTATCTTATGAAATAGATAATTATCTACACTTATTATGTAAAAACTCAATAAAAAATCGCACATAGTCAAAAATCTACAAACCCCGTATAAATGTCTATATAATTACATACTTTACAGTAACCAATCTATATTTCGAAAGAAAAAATATCAATTTATTTCAAATAGTTTGTTACACCGTATTTTTCTATACTAATATTATAAATTCGAAAGTAACTTCGTCTATCTGTCACGCTTTCACGGCGATAACACTGAACCGATTTTGATGAAATTTGGATTATGCAAGCTTGACAACTTGATTCTTACCTGCACTACTTTTTATGCTTAAACCTGCACCACCCCCATACAATATCAGAAGTGAGGTCGATAACTATGTGTGTTCTGAACTATAACTTAAGTGCAACACGCTGCTGCTTGCTTAGTCGACGAACTAAGTTATGAATGATATGCTCTAACGCTCGCTGCTCTCTCGACCTTACAGCTAGTGAGCAAATGTAACAGGTAGGTAACCTTGCAATTAAAAGAATATATTTGAAATAATAATACAACATTATCAAATACGAAATATCTAATAAAAGTAGCGTCATACATGTGTACTGATTGAAATATCTTCTTTTTGGTAAATAAATAATCAAGACCTCGTTGGCCTAAGGAACGCGGAGCCAGTGAAAGAAACTAAGCGAAATATTTTCTCCTTTAAAAGTAAGTCTTTCCAAATACTTATCTGATACCTAAGTATCCTATGAATCATAACTTTTTTACCTAGTAGGTACCTACATTTGACATGCTACACAATTGATTTAAAAGAGGTACAACTGCAAGTAAGTTAAATTAAAGTAATAAATAATATAACATACGATACATATAACACGAACAATAAGACATTAGATACAAGTACATATATTATAATGTTCAACGCTGTCGGACTATTGCTGGGAATCATTAATAATTGTCAGTACAAACGCTCCGCCCATTTGCGCAGGTACATTACGCCAGTAAAATCATATATTTAATGCACAAATTTAAACTCTATTACAAGTACATAAGAGTTGGAAATATATAAGACCCTATGAAGTCCGCGAACCAGCCACGCCTTGGACGAAGGAATGATAAATGGCACCACATAATAAAACTAGTACCGTCAACCGTTGTCGAGGAAAATATACGTAAAGACGGTGTATGTATTCGTACACTAATCTATATAAATAAAATGATAGAGGTCTGCAGTTGTGCGCGCATCACGGAAAAACTACTGGATAGATCTCAATGAAATTTTCTAAATTTTATTTCTTAGACACTTGGCCCTTATCAATAAATATATATATTGCGATATCTTCATTTAATAAAAAGTTATTAAAGTTTCAAGAAACAACGAGTATATGCACTGCGTGTTCAGTGAAAGTATATTTTGCTTGCGATCTTTTTGATGATTTTTCCTTCATACATAAGAAAACTTTGTTAATATACGCAACGCGGACAAAGTCGCGGGTATCAACTAGTTATGTAATAAAAACTACCTTCCTTCTCAACAATTTTATATAACGTTGTGATTAAGGTCATCCAAATGTTATCCAATTATCGAAAAGGTTACATGAGGTTATTTTTGACAATCAATAAGCAACAAGTTTGGACAATCAATAAGTTTGGACTTTCAACTTTATTAGTAATAATATCTCCTTATTTACGAGTAGGTATTATTCGTCTTGGATAAGACGGTACCGGTATGTATAAATATCATGCTGGTTCAAATGATTAGAATGGAAACATACAGCCAGAACAACAGGTATTGTAAGCACTACCTCCAGGTTGGTACTGAAAATTTTACTAAAATTGATTCATTAAAACCGCGGTATTCACGTACGTAATAATAGTAGTGATATAATAATAATAAGGCTTATAAGCTTATAAGCATACCACTAAATCAACGAGACACCTAATAACTTTCTATAGCAAGTCACTAGTTAATATGTGTATTCCCTCTTTCGAATGTCAAATCATTAATGATAGAAAGAGCCAAATCAGCATTTTACTAAACAGTCACTTAGGCCGTAGAAATTGAAATTAAAGTAAATAGTGAATGCTATTCATTCCTTAAACACAGTCTATAATTTAAGCCGAAGTTTCATGGACGTTAAAACAAGTTTGTACCCTAGAGCCATATCGCGAGACTATTATTACTACAAATTGACAAATGTCATTAAAATATTACTTGCCATTAATATTAAGAATCGATCGATACAAGTATGAATAATAAATATTTTATACTCAGACCTAAGCCTATAGTGGTGGTCCTGAAGATCATATTCATAATGCATTTAAATAAAAAAAGACGTCTAATTGTCTCACTGTTGTCTCATCGCCTGTAAAGGGGAATGTTTTGGAGTTTATTCCACAAATTTGATCTAATATATATAAAATATATATAAAATTTGGTTTGGAGGATATATGTATGTTGCAGAATTTGATGTCACACATGTGTGCAGATTTTCTCACAGATTCTCGTTTATCAAATAAATACATCAATTTGTTGGTGTTAGGGTTTTGTGCAAACCTTTTTTATAAAAAAAGGTAAGTGGACCGCCTGGTGATGAGAGATAGCCACCGCCGATATACATTTACAGCCTTATTTTAGAACTAAGATGTTACGAGTATGTTCTTTGTCAGTTGTTTCAGTCGTGCTTGCTCAGATATAAGCACGCAGTTTTTTCCTAAGATTGACGTGGCACGAAACCATCTTGACGAACAAATCAAACTTATAATAATTTTACTTGGTGGTACGGCTTTGTGCAAGCTCGTCTGGGTAGGCACCACCCACTCATCATATATTCTACCGCAAAGCAACAGTACTTGCTATTGTTGTGTTCCGGTTTGAAGGGTGAGGGAACCAGTTTAATTACAAGCACAAGGACGTAACATCTTAGTTCCCAAGGTTGGTGGCGCATCGGCGATGTAAGTGATGATTAACATCTCTTACAATGCCAATATCTACGGGCATTGGTGACCACTTACCATCAGGTGGCCCATACGCTCGTCCACCTTCCTATGCAATAAAAAAAAAAAAAAAAACACTTCTGCCCTTCCAGTTTTTAACCCGTATTACATTGCCAGTAGTGTTATATACTATTTCATTTATTTGATAAGGTATAAACCAATAAAAGAGTTACTCTGTATGCGGGCGTTGTGGCATACGTTTTAGAAATCGCCCGCACCTCGAAAGCGTTTGCTATCGACCAATGAAATTACGTCGTCAGCTAAAATGTATTAAACAAATGCGTCGTAACCAAAGCATGCGAAAACATGAAGCATTATTTATTTTTATTGTGAATTGTTTTAACTTGGTAATCCTTATTACATCAGTCATAAAACAACCAAATCCACAACAAAAATCAACCTGAGCGGTTCTCACGATATATTATTCAATATTACAATCAATACGCTAGTATTGTTAAATAATTATATTTTATTTCAATTTATATATTATAATATTAATTTATATTATCAATAAAATCCCTGAAATCATTTTACGTTTACTTATGAATTGCTTTGTCTTCCTTTGGAGGGTGATGACTGATGAGTGTCTTCGTGGGATTCAGGATCCTTTAGTCTGTATGGTATTCGGCCAGTCTTATTATTCGATCATGTCCATTATGAATCGCCATTTTTAGGGTCTAATTCAAAATCAACTTCATCAGTATTCCAAACGCATCTTGGCTGTGGTCGGTATAAAGAACGCTTTTTGTCTGACGCGATATTGCAACCACTTCATTTACATTACCGTGCAATTGTGTCTTTCGCATTGCATATTTGTTGACGATGATATGTTATAATATATATATGTTAAATTTTTAGGTAGGCGGACGAGCGTATGGGCCACCTGATGATAAGTGGTCACCAACGTCTATAGACATTGGCATTGTAAGAAATGTTAACCATCGCTTACATCGCCAATGCGCCACCAACCTTGGGAACTAAGATGCTATGTCCATTATGCCTACAATTACACTGGCTCACACACCCTTCAAACCGGAACACAACAATATATAGTACTACTGTTTTGCGGTAGAATATCTGATGAGTGGATGGTACCCAGACGAGCTTTAACAAAGCTCTACCACCGAGTTTATATTAACTACATATTTGTTTTTTGTATTTCTACTCTACTAGTCTATTTAATTCTTATACTTTATTGCTTTATTGTTTGGCTTCCGTTCATTATGAGGCACATTATTATATCCTTCTATCTGTCCATCTTATTATACCGATGCAGTAATTTAATCGCAATTACAAACGGGTTGCACGCCGTTAAGATATTCCATATTAATAAATAAATAAAATATGTAAAGGAGCTGTAGATATGTCAGTCATAAAGGCGATATAAACTTAACTTCAAGTTAAACCTGCTGGAGTTGACGAGGCCAATGAAAACTTTTTATTGCCGCTATGAAAAAGGGATCGTTTGAACCCCTACCATAGTTATTTTTATATTATAATTATATCTACATTAGCATGTACCTATTAAAGGTTTTGAAATGCTACACGTTTCCTATTAAGTTACCGCCGATAAAGTCATATTTAATTGTTTTTATTTTAAACTATTATAAGTTACTTCATTTAAGTAGATGTCAACTACATCATAAATATAGAATATCGATTTATAGAATATAATACAAAAACCTATTCTAAAACCTTAACTAAAACTGTCCAGTTTTTTCTGCAGACAGATTATATATTAAATAACATAATACCCTTTAATTCTACAATAATTAATTATAATTAGTATCTAATAATACCACCTTTCATACGCAGATCCGTCTTTATTACAATTTTTCTAATAAGTTCTATAATATGTTTAAATCAGTAAACTTTACTAGACCTTATATCATTTTGGGAGTCGGCGAAGTATGTAAGCTGAATGCAAAGATTTCTACACTACTACCTAACGTCAAGTCTCCTTGATAATCGTCATGTTATTGATAGCTTTTTCCTGCGGCCATATGTACTTAACATGCTTAAGTGCTTCATTAATTTAGCTTCCCGTCTTTCTTACGACTTCAAAAAGGAGGTTTTTTCAATTGGTCTTTTGTGAATGTGTGGTTGTGTTTATCAAGCAAATTTAAAATTAACTCAGTGTAGCTTAGAAGTCCATATCAATTTCGATGATATTCTTTATAAAATATATTTTTTAAGTTTTTTCAGTAGTCATTAGCGAGCAAGGAGGCCATCTGCTGATTAGGAATCAACGTGAATTCCCCATCCATTAATATAAAACCCCCTTTAATATCTGGCTCATATCACGATTTACAATGACTCGGCTATGCCAGTACTTATTCCAATGGGAATAGAAATAAATGTAAACACATCGTAGATTTACAAATTGCATGCGATTGTCAAATCGTTCTGCGTTATTATGAACTGTAAACAGTTCTTGATTAATTTGTCCTTATTCATAATACAACACTACTACAAATAACTAGTTACAACCACATTAATTTAACTTCCAAAGTTCCGAATACAACTTCGCGGACATTGAAAACGCCATCTTTTCGCGTATCCATAGTGAATGTCATAGATTATTCAAGATGTCGATCAGTGACATCGCGTCAATTGATATCGATGACCAATGATATCGCATTAATTCGGTGTCAAATTTGTTTATTTATGTTTATTCCTGTTGTGGTTGGAATAGGCTATAAGTCTACTTTGTACCATAGCCAATTATATACCAATGCAACATCATTAACTCCAAAGACAAGATTTCTTCGAGCAACGTTCGAGTTATCATAGTATGCGTCCAGTAGTCAATGCGGTTTCCTGGATGCATATACCACGTAATTGTCTGAGTTCGCAAACAATAAGTTTTCAAAGCAAGAATATCACCTCGTATCACCTACGTTTTAATTAAATTGTTCACACTTGAAGTTTACAAACAGAAATACGGTATTATTTGGAAAGTTTTATAACAACAGAATGAGCAATGTGCTTGTGCGAATTTATATGTATTTTCAATAGGACTTGCAATTAAACTCTCAGATAATTAAATATTGAACCTATTACTTGGTGTTAGGTTACCTAGGTCTTGTGCAAGCATGGGTAAACAGTAATAATTATTGTTGTGATTAGGTAGGACCAGTGACACAGACACAAGGTGACATAACATCTTAGTTCCCAAGTTTAGTGGCGCATTGGTGATGAAACAAGTGGTTAATATTTATTTTTACCATCAGGTAACCCATTTGTCTGTCTGCCTTCCTATATTTACAAATAACCTATTACGTATTATTAATATTAGGCTAGGATACATAATACATATATATGTCGTAGCAGTTTCCTATGTTTATTTTAAAGTAGCATTCATATATCATCTATATGATCCTACTGACCGATTTCGGCCACGGCGGCCAATTTCAAGAGAGATTAGCCAACTGCGCAGGTGATATTATAGTGCACAAGTATGTGCGCAAACAGAGGGGCACTCTCTATTCCATTACTCTCATAACCCGATGGGACGGCAATCCGACACAACCGGAAAGAGTTCAGGAGCGAGGAGGAGGACCAACGGCTTTATGTGCTTACCGAGGTACGGGAGTGTACACGTACAGACTTCCAACTTCCAGACTCTGGGCAACTACTGAAAATTTTCAATAGAAAATCTCAATAACATTTTATTGGCCCGACGTGGGCTTTGAACCCAGGACCACCGTGTCTGTGACCTAATGTGTAGCTACTAGATCAACGAGGCAGTCTACAGGGCTTCATCTATATATAAATATAATAAATCAATTTATCAAATCAAATTAATCTGGCCCCAATGAAATGTATTGCCTAAGTTTGTTATTTTCTTTACACTACAAGCCGATATATTTATTAAGAGATATTATGCGCCATTAAAGCAAATGATTTAATGACAGAGATCGCATATTGAACTCGTTTTTGCAAAATGACACGGTCGTATCGTTTAATAGTCAATAACTTGTATTAATACAGTCGCTGTAAACTATTTTCTTTTAATATTTATTTTTAAATAATATCAGTAGACCGTAAGGCACATGCAGTGGCGTAACTATAGGGCGGCAGGGCTCCCAAAATGCCCCCGATCCGACGGGGCCCCGGTCTGAGAGGCTACAAGCTCAAAAGTATATTAAATTTTTTGTCGAAATTTCGTAAAAATATTGGCATAAATATTGACGTGGGGTTATTTCCTGCAGCGAATAACTTTTTGTTCTCGAAAACAGAGATGGCCCAGTGGCTACAACGCGTGAATCTTAATCGATGATCGTGGGTTCAAACCCGGGCTAGCCCCACTGAATGTTCAAGTGCTTAATTTGTGTTTATAATTCATCTCGTGCTTGACGGTGAAGGAAAACATCGCGAGGAAACCACATGCGTATTCCACCAACCCACAGTGGAGCAGCGTGGTGGAATAAGCTCCAAAACCTTCTCCCCAAAAAAGGGGAAGAGGCCTTAGCTCAGCAGTGGGACATTCACAGGCTGTTACTTTGTACTTTTTAACTTGGTGGTAGAGCTTTGTGCAAGCTCGTCTGGGTAGGTACCACCCACTCATCAGATATTCTACCGCAAAACAGCAGTACTTGTTATTGCTGTGTTCCGGTTTGAAGGGTGAGTGAGCCAGTGTAATTACAGGCACAAGGGACATAACATCTTAGTTCCCAAGGTTGGTGGCGCATTGGCGATGTAAGAGATGGTTAACAGCTCTTACAACGCCAATGTCTATGGGCGTTGGTGACCACTTACCATCAGGTGGCCCATATGCTCGTCCGCCTTCCTATGCAATAAAAAAAAAAAAAACTTCTCGAAAACATTTTAGAATTTTAGCTTACTCACGTTGAGGGCCCCGTATCTTAGATACGGCGGTAGCTACGCCCCTAAGGGGGCCACATGCAATGAATAACACCACTGGACGCAAGACTCATAAATGTACAATGGTTTAGTTAAAGATTAAACTAGAATTTATACATAGTACACATAAAATAATTTGAACAAAGTTAAGTAATTATTGGGAGATCATTTCCTCCAACCAGACCCATAAGGTTTCTCGGCAGTCTCTATTACGTAATCAACCACAGACTAATAAAAACAATGATTGTTGAAAGTAGCGGTAATCGTATGATAACTAAATGTTTACTTAATTTTTTCACACTTTACGGAGTTAAAGAGTTATTATTGTTAATACAATCGATCGTACTCACACGATATTATTTACAAACAGACAGCAGTGATGTCACCACGTGACAACGTATTGTAATTATGTTTTGATTATATTCAAGACAATCAATGATGTAAGATATTACCTGATTAATACTTCTTGTTTTGTTCTTAGATTATAGAAACGGGGAGGAATCGTTCGGAATATTTTTATATTATAAAATTTATATTAGATGTACAACAAAGATTAACAACCTTACGTGTAAACGTTTAGTAGCTGTTTCGTTAAACACTGATTTTATTCTTTCTTTCTTTATTGATTTGACATTCGAATGAAGAAGACAGCATTATTTAACTAAACACCGGCTAAACAAAGTACATAAATGAATATACATATCATCATGAAAATAAATATCAATCATTATTCAAGTATTATATATAAATAATTTCTTAATAAAAGTTTAATTCATTGAGCTATTCTTCAATGTTGTTACTTTTATGAGTTGCATAGCATATATTAGTTACTTTTAATTAGTAAAATTAACAGGCCGACGCGCCGCGTTAACGACACTGAAAAAAGACTGCGTATTAAATTCGTACATTTAACGCTATTGATTTTATGAAAAAGAATAACGACTCAGTTTCTTACTGGTTTTTGGAAATCACATTCCGAGCCGATGATGGCGACGTTAATATTGCTCGCAAGAGCCAATTTGTAATATTTTGATATACAAATATATTTTATTCTAATCGATTACATTGTTGCGTTGTAAGCTTAAACAAATCAAACGATTAAACAAATTATTTCGATTTATATACCGTGTAATTGTAGAGTATAAATTCGTCTGATATAGACGTGATATATCTTTTTCTTTTCGCTATCAATCTCCGTTGATGATTCACACTAATGGCTTACATCGCGATATATACAGATATACATATAGGGTACATATTTAATGACATAAGTAGGCGGATGAGCATATCGGCCACCTGATGGAAAGTGGTCATCAACACCCATAGACATTGGCATTGTAAGAGATGTTAACCATAGCTTACATCGCCAATGAGCCACCAACCTTGGGAACTAAGATGTTATGTCTCTAGTGCACGAAATTACACTGGCTCACTCACCCTTCAAACCGGAACACAACAATACCAAGTACTGCTGTTTTGCGGTAGAATGTCTGATGAGTGAGTGGTAACTACCCAGAGGAGCTTGCCCAAAGCCTTACCACAAAGGTACGAAGAGGTCAACGAAATATATATCGAAAGTAAAAATAATATTAATATACATGTTACTAGCGGCCCGCGCCGACATCATTCAGGTGGATTACTTCAGGGAGGATTTTATAAGAAGAAAATTGATACCTTGGGTTACATTATTGCAATTTTCGTGGGTTAAAATGTAGCCTATGTTATTCGCTGATAATGTAGCTTTCTAGAGGTGAAAGAAACATTAAAATCGGTTAAGTAGATATTGAGTTTATCCATTACAAACAAACACAAAAAAATAAATCTCTTTATAATATTATTTTATAAGTGATTATAAATGTTACTTTGTAATATGAAATAACATCAAGGACGTAATAATTCATAATTTTATTTGATAATTAATTAATAATTTATAGTATTGTACTTACTAGTGATATTGTCGTAAATTGCAGCAGATTATTGCGATTACAAATTTTATATCGTTCTGTAATACGATATACAACACGGTTGTAAAATTTTAATTAAAAATGACTATGCGACGTATTTTGTTCTAAAAACGTATTTACATTAAATTATGCTTTTTTCGTCATTTATCATACATTACGTTTTATTTTAATTTTTTTATATTTATCAAGTAGACGCAAAATAATTACGCCGTGCGATCAGCAAGGCATTGTTACAATTTTATATATTATTTATTTATTAAGATTTTTCTTTTAAATATCTTTCGTCTTATAAAATGGGCTATTTCAGTGCCTAGTAAAACCATTTAATCATGGTCAAGTTTGTTGTTTTCCATTTGATAAATCATATTTTGATAAAAAAGCTATATAGTTAACTAGTTCGTAAATAATCCGATGGAAAAGCAACCAGCTGAATTTCACTGTTGATAGCAATTCCGTATCCTCTAGCGAAAAATTATGAAAGAATGAAAGCATGCCGTCTGTGGTGCCCCTAACTATTTTTCAAATAAATTGTACCATTTCCTTCAGTAAGGTGAATCAATAATAATTCATAATAATTCATTACAGTATACAAGAATTATACTTGTATTTTACTATATCTTCATAATATGATATGTGTCTAACGGCCGAATACTGAAACGTCATTCAAATATGAAGTGGAACTTAGTTATTTGAGATTAAATTTGAAATTAATGGCGTTCCAAATAATTAAGTCCCACTTAATATTTGAATAACGTTTCAGTATTCGGCCATTATCCTCTTAATTTTGATATTTTATGTTTTAGACATTTCTATTGTGGGGGCTCCTCTCTTGTGGCGGCCCCGGATGCAATCTCCTAAATCCGGCCCTGACCACCAGGTAGGCAAAAGGCTGACAGTTTTATCCTAATATTATAAATTTGAACACGAGTTTGTTTTTGACGTTTTAAATAATAAATAATAATTAATCAACCAATCATACAACGTTTACGCAAACGTTGTCAAAGACATAATGGAGAAACGACGTGCAGAAACTGGTGTTTTACAAAACTATTAGCACAATGAGTACAACGTCATAAAATATCAATTTTTAATGAGCTTTTGCATTAATAGTAACGTTCAATAAGAGATACGTACTAAACTTTTTCAACCAATTACGATAGGTCGAAATGATGACCACATAAGTGCTAAACATAAACTGGTAAGTAATCTTAACTAAATAACTCATTATATATTTTTTCTCATACCCCGTATGTTAATTAATTGACAAGCTTTAATTATGTCAACAGATAAAATATTGTATAGTTAGGAGACGTACCTTGATCCTAATAGCGTTATTAAAAAAAAGACGCGCGCTATTTCTAGCCGCCATTTTGTTGGTGGATAGAAAGGTAAAATAATTAATTCATTATTGGCGCGACTCGTGATTTATTGAATGTGTTCGATTGTGTTTATCGGATCAGAGTTATTGAGTTAGTTTCTTTTTATACATTAATTTATATGATATAGTTTTCTATTTAAAAAAAAGTTAATTCGCGGTTTTTATTAAATCACCTTCACTTCTAGTTACTAGAGTAAATGTATCTAATCTGTAATCAGTTAAAATCTATATGAGAAGTCAAATAAATAAATATTCATTTTAATATATATTAGTACTTACACATCGTGTTAAATAAAGGTATATATTACCACCTACTGTAATAAATACATATTACATTATTATTAAGACAACTTCTAAAACAAATGACCAAACACAAAGTTCTATGAAAATCTTCAAACTAAACTAGTGTCAAATTAAAATGACTTACACTTTGCCCACTTTATAGCTCAATCTATTACACTCTCGAATATGACACTGTCATTAAATCAACATAATTATGAGCGTTAAATATCCATCCTTATGCACTTCATAGGCTGATATGAAATATTGCTGATATATGTGAAATAATGTGTAAAATCTTAACACAAATTTAACATGAAGCTTATAATTCAACTAATTGTTAATATTTGTGTATGTGAGCGTGTGCATGCGCGGCTGCGTTTGTGTATGTGTGTGTGTGTGTGTGTTCGCGTGTGTACATATGTGTGTATGTGTATGTTATGTGTGTGATATCTTTCACCAGTTCTTTTTAAGTCGGAAATATTTCTCTGCTGGTATTTGTTTTGTCCATCAATAAAGAATATAATGAGCCTATTTAATTATTGTGATTTTATTTCTCTACGTTTATCATACATACCATGCAAGGCATTATTGTAATTTATTATAGATTTAAAGTAAACCTTACGCATTATTTTAATCTGTTTCACAATTATTCGTATTTTTTAGATTTTTTGGTTGTGTGATGCTTTTATTGCTTCGATGACATAAGAAAATAATGGTGACCGATATCGGTCATTTCGGTTAATCTCAAGGCTAATCTCACTTTATATCTTGCGTAATAAAGTGCACACTCTATTTCGTCACTCTCATAAACCGATGAGTGAAAAGACGGAAAGACCCGAAAGAGTTCAAGCGTAAAACCCACGGCCTTACGTGTGTTCACGTGGGCACTAAAGTGTACACACTTTTAATTTCCAGACTCCGGGATCGGCGGCCTCATATTTAGCCACTAGATCAAGGAAGCAGATATATATATGATTTAAAAAATAAACAACATTAAAAAAAATAGCAGGTTTATAGTATCAATTATTGTATATTTTAAAACTTAATTCAACTTTAAACGGCATACGCAACTCAGTTGAAACGTTAAGAATAGGGAAAACCCGACCGACACATAATTAGAAAAAAAAATCAAGAGAAATCAAATATAATTAAAAAAAATATTTCATTTAGAATGCTGTTAACATAATCTTAATCATTATATTGTTTCAATATTAAAAAGAAAAACTGTATTTATTTCAATTTGCCGATTATAAGTATACCTATGTATGTCAGGTACCATCAAAACAAGACCGACCTACCACATCGAATGAAGCGAATTCAGTGCACATAATATTCCCAGTATTTCCAGCCTATTACCATGCTAAACGGTTCTCGGTAAGTTTTCGATGGGCTCCTATGGAACACCTGGCCGGTTTGTGCATTTCCTATGATGGATTAGTTCTTGTTACTGGTAATACTGAAATACGCTCAGCAGTCACGTTTGATATGCATATATTATACCTGAAGTTGTGAAATGAATATATTATACTATATGACAAAAAAATGTTTGTAAAATTGAATCCAGTGAAACTAACGTGTAGATTTGAGTGACTTGAAATATGTATTTAAAAAAATATAAGTGACGGCTATATGCTCTTTAAAGGTTTTAACGTTGTCTTCTTCTTACGAATGTCATATCAATGATGAGAGAAAGAGAGGATTCGGTTTTTAACTAAAACGCTAATCAAAGTTAATAAGTGTAATTTTTTTAATAGACAGAAAAACAATAGTTTGGCGTAAAGATATAAATGCTTTTTAAATACTCCGGAGTATTTATGGCAAGCTATTTATCAATAAATTATCTTCATATTATATTGAAAACTATTCAAAAACTCAATCGGCGTGGTTTAGACGCTTCCGTTCATGATGGACACCATAGTCTTCACGGAACAAATAATGGTCAAATACATTCATAATAAATAATAATTACGACTAAAGAGGTTAATTATTCAAAACAGTCTATTTAAAAATCGAATCACAATCGAGTAATCGATTTAGTGAAACAACGCGAATTCGACACCGGACGGAAATATATCTATTGAACATTATCAAGAAATATGTTCCTGTATTGATTATATTTAATATACATTTAATTCAAGAACAATACTTCATTGGTAGACCCTCAGGCATCGATATGCAAGGATACGTCCGCTCCATTTGTTCGGTGTTCGCTCACGATTAGAATTTAAATCGATTTTAATCAATTACTTATTTCGCACTTGCCTACGTTATTTGAATCCTTATTGATTGAAATTTAACAGAAATATTCCATACGTGTTTAAACTTGGATAGGCACATACAAGAGAAGTAATAATTAATAAACAATAATGCCACAAATTAAAAGAACAAAGTGCATAAAAACGTATTACATTTTTTTATTTATTTTTTAAATTATAGGTAGCCGTTCTCAGTAAGTGACCAATCACTGTAACGCAGAATATTTTAAATTTAGAATGATTTCCTCACAGATCCTGATATCAAAGCGATCAAATAAACAAAGAAACAAATTTTGTATTATTAATATTTTTATTTTTTTTTATGTTAGAGAGGGCAAACGACCAGGAGGCTCACCTGTGACTACCACCGCCCATGGACATTTGCAACATCCGAGGACATGCAGATGCGTTGCCGGCCTTTAAAACTTTATTATTAATATAGAAAACGCGTCAAATTACTAACGTGCAAAGTAAAAAAAAAAACTAAAAAATGAGATGCAAAACTTGTATAGTGGTGTTTTTAATAAACACATCGCTAACAAAATTAAATTACGCGCACCGTTTGACGCTTCCCCGAAACAAGAAACCTTTAAAACCATCGAAATTGAAACACACTTTTACAACCGTTGCTTTTCCAAATCATTAACTTCGCTCTTCTTATTGTTTGCGCCGATTAAGCATACACGACCCTTTGTAAGACTTTCAAATTATTCTTTTTTGGAATGTCGTGTGTATGTGTGTGTGTGTGTGTGTAAGTGTGTGCCTCAGATCTGCTCTCTTAAAATTTTATAGTTAGAGTATCTGTAAATATAGTTTTCTAATAGAATTGCAGCCGGTGATTGAACTACTCATACTAATGTAATGTGTATGTTTTTAAAAGATTCCCGTATTATTATTCCTAGGTATATTATAGTGTTTCCTTAGCTGACATCGACTCCAAAAGTAACAATAATTGTAAATAAATTATCAACCACACAACACATTCGTACCTACATATTGATGAGTAGAAAATAGTAAGTTAATTATCAAATTATAGAAGAATACGCAATTATTTTTTTACTTTTTAGTGCATATTCATTTGTTTTTCCTATGAAGTCGGTTTTTATTTTGTTAAAATTTTTATTTATTCATATTTAAAAAGTGAATTTTGATTAGATTTTTTCTCAGAAGTATTTTTATATAACGAATTACATTAATATTTAATTTAATGTTTCAATAATTAAACACATTATTATTTGAAAAGATGCCGAGCTAATTATATCTAAAATTCACTCCATTTCATTCCGCCGCACCTGTCTGTCTGAACGCTATAAACTGAAAAACTACAATTTTTTCATACGTATTTACCCCCGAACGAATAAATTCATGAGAAAAGTGAAGGTGTATCATTCATTTCGAGTTTGCTTGCTTAGCGTAAACCAAATAAGGTCCTCCAGAACGATTTCGGCCACAGCGGCCAATCTCAAGAGAGATTAGCCAACTGCGCCGGAGATATTATAGTGCACAAGTGTGTGCGCAAACACAGGTGCACTCTCTTTTCCTTAGCTCTCATAATTCGATAAGAGATGTGAGAAGCCGGTACGGGTAGCTAATACACTATTGTTTTAAGTTGTAAAAAAACAATAAAAATAGTTTTGATGTAGTAAGATGTAACATCGAAGTATACAATACATCTTGTCTAGAACTCTAGATAAACGTATCAGTCTTGATCTTTTGCATTGCAGGATCGCTATACGAATATTCAAGATCCCTTGAGATATAGCTTCATCCATAAATAGTATGGAAACTTCTAGGAATCGTCGCGCTACATAACTTATCGCCGTCCAAATTTAATGCAAAATATAATGTTAGTTCCATCTGAGTTTTAGGACAAAATTGATATATCAATTAAATCAAGTAATTAATCACAAAAATGCGGATTTAAAGACATTTTATTAAGATACGGAAAAAAATAATTCAAATTAGTTAATTACACGATAAAAAATATTTATAGATCAGATATATAATATCAGACTGCCCTCTTAAATATAACCTCGCTCAATAATCGTTACCATTGCCACCGCTGACAAAAAAGAACAAGAGAAACTATGTCCGTTCGTCCGTTGACAGCTACGATATTTATTTTTTCAGGCATATCGCTAACAACAGTATATTTTTTTGACAATAATGGCAACACTTATCTTAATGTCAATTAAGTTTTTAATGGACTATCAAGTACATACAAATGACGAGTAGGGCCGCCCCACAATCTATCGATAACGTTAAATGGGCTGGCAATTTTTTCGCCCGACCAGCTTTTATTCGAGCCAGATTTTACGATCGCAAACAATATTTTACGACTCACGACTGTATCGCAACGAGTCGCATCGGTTTTATAATACTTTAATTTCACCGCCAGAAAACTATAAAATATGTAAATGTCGCATAAAAGTCGTTCGTCGGGCGGCAATAAAATGAAATATCTGTACAAGGAGGAGAGGCGGTGACAACTAAGCCTGTCCACCGCTAGTTTTGTTTCAAATTATACTATTTTACGACAATGTTTAATATGACGATCTTTAATCCGATTATAACGACTCGGAGCAAAACATTTTACGAGTGTTAATATTTAAATATCGTTTAGGCTCTACTGATTAAGCGGTAGCGACGCGGAATTATTATTAAAGCTGCGGCTACACCTGTGCGATCATGATAATATGATTGGTGTAGGGATTTCTTCGCATTTTTGTGAAAATGAGGAAATCTATTGACACTATGCACTCTATAGGTAACCTAAGTTTGCATACACAACTATAAAACTCGTGCACAGTTGGCTAGTCTCCCTTAGGGATGGCCGACATCGGCGAAATCGATCCTGGCATCAAAGCATAAACACCGAAAGTTGGTACAATTGTATTATTATATTATACATATATATTAAGAGCAACGTGTAACATTTGTACACTCAGTTATACGCACTTACGTAAACACTTATCATAGTAGTTACCATGCGCTTAAACTAGTGATATCCAGATTAATATAGCTGTTACCAGATTTGTGATTGTGTTTTAGACATAGATAGATAGATAATGATCAATAGATAGTGATAGCTTTGAAGTGGTACTCTCTTATAGAGAGACATTGAGTGTGTCTACATATATAACAAGGAAACGACAGTTCGTTTAAAGAATAATAATAATTAAAAATGTTAGGCAGGGCAGCAAATGCCGTCTGCTCGTTAAGACGGAAAGGTACCGCGGATTTTTTAATGGGTAGTCCGATGTTTGGGGCGCTCGCGGCGTCTCGGACACCGGCGAGCCCCACATACCCCCACTGTTCCCGTAGGGGAATGGTAAATGAGCTACCTGATCTTAAGTGGTCACCTTTACGTATGGCAGTTAGAAATCGTCCATACCATCACTTACATTGTCAATGCTCCACCAGCTTTGGAAATTAATACTTGCACCTTTAAACCGGAACTCCACAGTACTAATTCCTGTTTCACGGTAGAATCTACGATAAGTGGATGGTACCTAGTACCTACCCATATGGGCTAACGCAATGCCCTACTACCAAGCCAAAGCGGATTAGTAGTTATACATGTGGCAGATGACAATCCGACACATGCAGACAGCCTCGACACGAAATATAAGCATTAAATAAGCACATGAATATTCTACTCGTGTTTGCCCGGATTTAAAGCCACAATATTCGATTAATATTCACCAATTCTATCCACTGGACCATATAGACTTATATATTGATATTGTATAATATATTTGAATGGCTAATGAAATAAAATAATACAATATATTCCATCGCAATAATTAAACTAAATGATATATTGTTATTTATTTTTTACGTTACATTGCGTATTTCCTATCGTAGTTAAATATCTAACTGTATTAGAAAGTAGTAATATATTTTAAACACAAAGGTAAATTCAAATGTAAATAGGCGCTGGGGTCGTGCGGCTGCTTCGAGTTATCTTATACCGTTATTTAAAAGGGGTCACAGGTTCTATCCTATTAACACATTCCTCTCCACATTCAAAACTAAAGAAAACAAGGATTTTACGAATTTCATTTTTGATTCCTTGATTTATTTTACTGACCAAATTATTGTAATTGGTTCTAAACAGACTTAGGTCTTGAAGACATTCTCCAGCGAACGTTTAGGCTAATCAGAGAATATAGTATATGTGCATGAAGGCGTTACTACAGTATAAAATCAAATCTATAGTGTTGGGGTTCTTTTAGCACCTATCTGACCTTTTGATTTTATGTTCTATTTACATTACATATGTTTTATAACGTTATAATTAATATAGATATAGATAAAACCAAATCTATGAAGGTAAGAAGTTATAAAATATATTTTCGAATGATGATTAAAAAATACATATAACGATGGTCAAAAATCTATATTTTATAACAAGCAATAACTCATATGGTAAGCAATAACCTATATTAGACCTATCTATAGTTAGATAGAGTTTAATAGTAAGATTCTCAAAAATCAGTTCGTATAACATTCGGGTTGTTTGAAACTGAACTTTACTTCCTAAGTCTTAGAGTAAGTTTTGGACTATCAGCTCCTGCGTAGGGATTTGACTGGACACGCCACAATTATTGCCTGACCCAGTCACCAGTAACCCATTTGAAAGGAAATTGAGTTTGTCGAATTCCATCAAAATTCGATGTCTACTCTTGCATTGTAAAGTAGGCTGTGTTCGTGCGTGATTTATTTATAAATGTATATTTATTGGATGTGTCAGTTGCGATAATATTGTATTATACTATATACATGTCTCGTTCGCACACACGAAGAGTGAATAAGCAAGAATATTTTATTAATTAAATACAAGTATCTAGTTTCGTAAATTGGTTAATATTTATAACTACTGATCAATAAGGTCCGTTAGACAGCGTGTATATCCTCCATAAAACCTTTAACCTTTGTTAATAAATCCCACGGCTTTTCTTTTATTTGACTCGTAGTTAGATTAGTTGGTAACATTAACTTAAGGTAATTGCCCGCGATGAGACGAAAGCGACGAGTCACCTTCCGACTTACGCAGGTAATGACCGGTCACGGTTGCTTTGGAGAATACCTGTGTAAGATCGGACGCGAATCGACGGCGATGGGCCACCATTGTGGCGCGGACCGGGACACTGCCCAGCACACGTTGGAAGCGTGCCCAGCGTGGAGTGCGGAGAGGGAGATCCTGGTCCGTGAAGTCGGCCAAGACCTGTCCCTGCGAGCAATCGTGTCGGCGATGCTTCGCAGGGAATCGGCGTGGAGGGCTGTAGTCTCCTTCTGTGAGACCGTCATGGTCCAGAAGGAGCACGGGAGGAGCCGCGGATGCGTTCCCACATAACCTGGATCCCCCCCCCCCCAAGGGAGACGGGTACCTTTCCGAAGGTTTCCACTGCGTGAAAAAAAAAAAAAAAAAAAAAAAGGTAATTGCCCGCGGTGGGCAAATCTATTTATTATTCAGGCACAACCGATGACCACGGACAGACAAGCACCGCACCGAAGCTCTATCAACGGTGTCTGTTCGAAGCCATTTTGCCATTCCAAAACGCAGCATGAAAAATAAGGTATCACTGCCGCTATCACAAAACAATTTAAAGATACCGACTCGTGGCGGAGCTGTCGCACCGTGTGTACTTTGAGATACTCTTCCCACGGTGTGTCGATGCTGGTCAGCGTCCATCTGTAATATTACGCACAGTAGGCACCTTTAGTTCACAACGCGCGGTGCGCATTAGCGATTTAAGTTTTTTGTTAAATATTTGTTACAGCGCCAATGTAAGCGGTGATGACCACTAACTGTCTGATGGTCTAAAAAAATAACCGCCCAGTTGAAAGAGTCGAATATTTTTTGTATAACTACCATGAAAAGTGAGATTATATTGTCATTCCATTGCCATTGCTTCTTTGTAAAACCGTGCGATAACTGATTAGAAACAAGATAACGTTAAAATAATGACAATATCTGTTTTATATACAAAGTAAAGTAGGTTATCAGAGTGCATTTTGTTATATTGAGTTACGTGTCATTTAAATTGGAGCGCTTTTCATAACGTCAGAATAATGGTCTTACTTATAACAGTTGCTTAGCGGATGTGTAGCTTAATACTGATTTCGCTCTTTTGACATAATTGGTTTGACATTTGAAAGAGGGAGACACAGCATTAACTAATTATCTGCCAAACAATTTTTATAAGTATTGGCGCTGGCTTTAAGCCCGCGTTCGTTCGTTCGTTTCTGTTATTAAAAGTAAATAATTAATATGTTATTTGTTTACAATGTAGATAAAAAAAGGAAAAATGGTTATTAACCGACTTTAATGAAATAAAAACCACATCAAATTCATAATTTATTTACAAACATTTTGTGGGCAAATAATTGTTCTAGTTATAATAATAATCCATACAAAGTTGCCATTTTGTTTTGACAATTAATGCTAGATAATTCATAAGATTAAAGCAAAAAATTACTATTATTTTTATTATATCGTGTCATTCAACTTTACTTGACTTTGGGCAAGGCATTCACTTACTAATTACTTTTGTGATATCATTATTTATTTTATTTCTAGTTTATGCCCGCAGCCTCGTCCGCGTTTTTATCTGAACTAAACTTTTTAACCTAATGGTAAAAACGAAACTTCAATCTTGCTACATACCAAATTTCATCAAAATTGATTCAATAGTTGAAATTAAAGCGTCTGTCTGTGATTACTTCATTGAAACTTTTTTAGTCAATATGGTTATTGCGAAAATACCAAAACCAAAGGAGATATTTTTTTATCTGTGTGTCTGTTTGTCGGGGTAATCTTAAAAACGGTTAAAATTTACGAATGCAAATATAATAATTATTAGTAAAATTAACTATTTTATCGCAGTGTTATTCTAGATCAGCTATACTAGTCAATGTCGCATATGTCTTTCTGGAATTTTACGATGAGTGTTCTGCATTGTTCCGATTGCGTTATATATATATATACAATAGTAAATCGTGGTAAGGTGGTCTGGAAGATTTAATGAGGGGCCGGTTTACTCTTTTATATCATATTCTTCGTATAATTTCGTATTATTCAGAATCAATCAGTTCATTCTTTTAACTAAAAACAATGCTCATTATTGCTGTGTTCTCGTTTGAATATTGACTTTTCGTCGGGACGTCCGGAAGTCTGACTTCCTAAATTCAACGTAAAAAAGACATATAAGAAACATAAGGGCGTTTTTTCATAGGTTTTTTTTTATAGCTAAGTAGCATTCGTATTTCAGGTATTTATCTCTAGATATGTTGAAGTTAATATGTATGTAGATAATAATTAGTGATTGGTAAATAATAGCTTATGTGTCCTACTTAAATTTATATTACTTAAGATGTCAGAAGGATCAAGTACATTTCATTATGAATCGTAACTGCAAAAGGTCGTATGTAATAAATGAAATGAAATGTATACCTTAGCTAAAAAATATGTTGATAATTTTTTAAAAAATAAACTATAATACAAACCCTTTTTTAACAAATATAATAATATATATATTAGAATTAAACAGAAGACAGGTTCTATCTCTACTTTAAAACTTTTTGCAGGGGAAACAGCATTCCTGTATGCGACATTGTAGTTTCAGAAGTGATTTACCATTAGGAGAAAATTTGAAATATAAGACAATCGTACTTGAAGAGACAAATATCTTCATACACACTTATATGTATTATGTATATGTATACTGACGTAATTCGATAGGCTAAAAATATTGTTATCTCTTTCTCTTACCTGGAATTAAAAGTTGATGGAAATAATCAAGTCTTATCAACGGGCAGAGAAATTGAAACCAGCTTTTATTACTGTTATTTTTATTTCAAATCTAGTACATATCAACATTAAAAAAACAAAAAGTATTTTTAAGCGTAAGTTTTTTTTAAACCTAACAAGATTACTATTTCTTTTTCAAGTTATAATTACTTCGCGTAAGTTGTCATTATTCATAATGCCCGAGCAGTATGAATAATGCCCCATTTTTACTTGGTCCACAAAAAATATATTTCATTTCGTAATCTGCGTTAAATGAAAAAGATTGCATGAGTCGGATGAAATTCAGCTACAAATCTGATGAAATTAAGAAACTTAAAAAAAAATTAAAGGTTCATTGCTTAATCCAAAACTGCAACGACCTACCTAATATATTTGGCGTGAGTTTTTTTTTTAATTTACCAATTAGTAAAAAGTTTTGATTTCTCTAAAAACAAATCAAACAATCGATAAGGAACACAAAGAAAACTATGTAATAAATTTCCAATCAACTGTACCTTATATTGGGTCGCAGGTAATTTAATGTTGAATACATAATCACCGTGTCCCGTACTAATTGCGAATCGACTATAAAAAATTAATTAGTATGCGTTATCGTTTCTATGACTTAATGTTGCAAATGAACTCTTAAAGCCTATTTAATTAAACACGGCGAGGTTTTAATTGAAATACTAGAGCGAACAACGTTTTAGTCATATCCTGTTAGTTTAGAAATTGAATACTTTGTGTGTATTAATATGTGTATTTGTTACGCTTTAACTACTCAACCGATTATCATGTAGCTTTTACCTCATGTTCAGACAAGGACCTAGGATACCTAATACTAGCCCCCTCAGCCGGGTGAAATACAAATCCGTAGTAAAATTTTGAATTATGCAGTATCGTTACTGGAAATCGAAAATGAAATTATGATGATGATGAAACCGAAACTTTTAAAAGAAACACTAAAAAGCAGTAACAATTAATTTCACTATATAATTTAAAATCATATTATCTTATAGTTATTAAAGCTTCGCGATCAGCAATAATGCGTAACATAACCTGCGTGCGCGTGCAGACGAGAACCGTGCGAGCGAGACGGCGGATTCCGCGAAAGCCTCGAGTTATGGCCTCACAAAACGTCAGACGAATCATCAATGTTTAAATCGTAATATATTGAAGAATTTTGCAATTATCATAATTCATACTTATTTACGACGTCTAGGCGTTCGACTGACATCTATCCAGAGCGACCCTGAAGAGTTATAAAACTTATAAACCCAGCAGTTAATGTTTGTTTTATATCTTATACATAATTAATGTATAGGTAAATATATATTTTTTTCCGTGTTTCATATTTACGAGCGTCTGGAGTACTGTGGCTCTCGTGTTTGTTCGCTGAGAAACTTTAAGTCAGTACGAAGGATAACTTCAAACATCGTAGTGACGTTTACTGCTTCAGAGAGTGGCGGCGATGAATTTAATGTTTCGAGCCATCGTACAAAGGCAAACTCAGAGCGTGGTTAATAAAACTTTATTGTAGATACGAGAAAATTATATCTCAGGTGATAACTTGTGCGGATGTGCTGCTTAGTTAAGTATTTATATGAGAACAAGAAAACACATAAACTATAGCTTCGCTCTACATCATTCTGTGGACGTAGTTAAAGAAAATATAGTTTTTGGACAGATAAGAAAACGATGTATCCTAATACTGTTATATGTTTGTATTGTGCTCAGTATATTGCTTTTATTTCAGCATACGGAATATATAAATCTTATTTAAAATGCAATTTTGTGACAGCACTTTCTACTATAACTATATAATCATATAATAATATAGAATAATATTTAAAGACCAATAAACGTGTTTTATAAATAGAACATGTAAAATAACTTAAATTTCTTTTCAATATAGTTCCGCCATCTTGAATTCTAATGACGTCATATAGTGTTAATATCGATGCGCTTCCACGAATGCAACTTAATTCATTAGATTCGATTACACGGAGTCAAACATACAAATAAAAGGTAATAAATCAACAGCCTAATTAATGTACAGTTTATCGAAATGAATCGAAAATCGTAGGTCTTACACTTATTTATCTCTTTCTATCATTATTGATTTCACATTCGTGAGAAGAAGACATAATTTTTAACTAATCACCCGCAAAATAACATTTATAAGCAATGTAATGTTTCAAGTGGGTAATTTAAAATAGAAGTCTTAGTCAAATGCTTTACGATTCAAATTTGTTTAACACCAATTGGAATTCACAATCAATCATCTGAAATATTTTCTATTTGATTTATATCGTATAATTATATTATAAAGATATTTGTCGTTTTTAAACAAGTGCTCTTCTTATCTTCAAAACAATACATTTTATAGTGAACTTAGGTTTACGAAGATTTGAAAATTATAAAGTAGTGTCAGCCATATTTTGCCTTTTAATGTTTGTTATTGAAAAACATAACAATAATTAAACTAATATATATTGTCAACACTTAACCTTTGCTTGTGACGTAACTTCGTGAATGATTTACACGTTCAGGGAAACAACGCTCCGAATTATTGTTTGATTTATAGTAAAAGAGTGGAACCGATGAACGAACAAAAGAATGACATTCGAATGAACGTGTCACACTGTCAGGCACAGGAGGAAAGAGACTGAACGCAATTCTATTCGATTTTTAACTTATTCAATTTAGTACTATATTTTAGATTTTTTTATTTTTTTTTTTATTTTTTTTTTTATTTCATAGGAAGGCGGACGAGCATATGGACCACGTGATGGTAAGTGGTCACCAACGTCTATAGACAATGGCATTGTAAGAGATGTTAACCATCGCTTACATCGCCAATGCGCCACCAATCTTGGGAACTAAGATGTTATGTCCCTTCTGCCTGTAATTACACTGGCTCACTCACCCTTCAAACCGGAACACAATAGTACCAAATACTGTTGTTTTGCGGTAGAATATCTGATGCGTGAGTGGTACCTACCCATACGAGCCTGCACAAAGCTCTCCCACGAAGTAAGTTGCAAATAATGGACCATTGTCCATCTGTGTTTCTCGTTGGAATAACATGTCGACTATTATAATATACCTTATTAAAATATTTTAAATTATTTTAGTATTGCAAGCAATCGCAAAATTAGCATTGCAAATTTAGCGTCAAAACTATAACGCCAATAACACCTTTCATCTAGCGATGTAATTAGTCGCAAGTTGGATCCTAACCTCTTAGTGTACTGTCGTCTCCACTCTTAACTTAAGCTGTACGCTAAAGTAGAGGGTTGAATAGTATTATTAATAATTCCTTTAAAACGGTCAATGCTACTACTTTTAATAAAAAAATGTAATTTGTTTTCGACGTTGCAATGAACCAAGTAATATTATTTGACATTTTTTAATTATCCCCACTCTATACTTACGCATTGATAGAGCTCAAACCCTTTTAGTCGGATGAGTATTATCCTGGTAGTCGTAAAAACCCTTTATAGCCTATAAAACCAAGTGGAGATACACATCCACCCAGTGTACAGCGGTCCACTGTCCAGGATATTAAATCTTGCCGGATAATAATCCTTAAGGTTAGTTTTATAAGAGCGAAATTTTATCAGACAATGTGTATTTTAAGCGTACTTGTTGCGTTTTTATAACTAATAAATTTTCTTTGATTTGTAACTCCCGGACGACGCGAAATGGAGCGGATTTTTGCTTTGTTTTGCTAAGATAGATACGTTTATGTATTTCTCTTTAGAATCTAAATACGAAAATAGCTTTAAATCAAATGGTAAGTGTTAATGTCAGCGAATCAAACGGCGGTTGGCAATGCAATATATGGCATATTATTAATATTATATACATATATGTATATATTGACAATAAAATAAATATAATGTCACCCTATGAACATATATAACAATAATTAATAGTTACCGGTCAAAACGTTTACTTTACAGAATCACCTATTTCTTGTGATGTCCTTAAACACCCGGTGTTACATGTTGTTTTAGCGGATAATCAGTTGCTGCTGTGTCTTTTTCTTTCGAATGACAAATCAATAATGACAGAAAGAGAGAAATAATTTAACTTCAGCGCATCACACTATTTAAAACACGACCGAATACTGAAACGTCCCTCAAAGTTAAACGCTACTTAACATTGAGAAGCTCCTAAATTAGTATGCGAAATAGCATATGAAAAAGTATGCGTCATTAAATTAAGTTGCATTTAATATATTTAAATGTATTTAAACGTTTCAGTATTCGGCCGACAGTCGCTAAACAACATTTACAAAGAAAGGCCGGTAGTGATTGATGATTGATTATACTATATAGTAAGTGATCACTTTCTCCGTACTGACCCTGACAGAAATAATAAAAATTAATAATTTTTTAAACCTTAAAATCTTAACAATTGGATCAACGTTGTTATTTCATCCGTACCAGTAGTTACGATGATGATGTACTCCTGAATGTGGATCATAGATTATAGCATATCATAGTGCACAAGTGTTGGCGTAAACACAGACTTTCTTTTCCCTCATTCTCATTACCATCATATATAGACGGCATTGCGACCCGACAATTCCGGAGATAGGAATATTTCAGGCGCTGGACCAAAGGCTTGCTGCTTCCCGGAGCCGTGAGTGTAACTTTCAGACTGAAGGTTGCTACTGAGAATCTTCGCCAGAAAAACTCAATGACTTATTTTGAACCCAGGACCTCTCCAGGGATCTTATATCTAGCCACTAATGACTAGACCAATGAGGCAGTCACACTATAGTTACACTAGCTCACACACCCTTCAAAGATAGATTATTGCTAGGTATTCGAAGACGGTAGAATATGTGTTAAGTAGGTACCCACTCAGACGGTCTTGCACAATAACCTACCAAGTAACTGCAGATATACATAAACTTTAACACAGGCAATCATATTTCAAAATTTTAATACTGTAATTAAATAACATTAAAATTGCAATTTTTCTTGCCATAAAAATGCAAGGTGTGCGATCAAGTTGCATATATCGTCGCTGTTAAATTTTAATAACTTTAAAACTTAAATTATAGCCTTTGCTTGGTTCTCTAAGAACTTATTTTCGTCTTTATCTCATTTGTATTTTCTATTCGAAACACATTTAAATAAATGAAACTTGAAAAAAGAGGACTTCGAAATAACGATAATCGTAGGTCTGGCCTAATATTATAAGCCGAGGACAGGGAATTGTGCTTTGAGGAATACTTTTGACTCCAATTATTGAAACTACAATTAAAAGAAGTGCACTAATTGGTTACAATTTCTGTTTATTGTATACGATAAGATAAATTAAGCTCATGAATATTCACTGTATTCACTCAGATTTAAATCCGCAGTCTTTGTACCTTATCTATATTTGGTCCCCTTATCTTACAACTAAAAACTAACTTCAGATGAGAGAGATCGTATAGAATCGGCAATATTCAATAAACCATAAGAATATTTTCTTATCAACCAATATTAATGCAATTGATAAAATCAAACTACATCAAAACTAATATTATAAAAACAAAATAAACGAAATTTTAATATAATAAATTAAGTACTTTTGGGGAAAAAAGTCAAAATTGAGTTCATTTATATTTTGCTTTATCGTCCTCAAACAGTGAATAAATAGTAGTCCTCAAGTAGTGAAATTTTATATACACATATATTAGTGGTCCAGAAAAATACAAACTGAAAACCAAAATCCTCTGTTTACACGCGAACAAAGCTGGGGTTGGAAACTAGTATGAATATAAATTGGTAAGTGAAATTATTAGGTTATCCTATTTGAAATTTGCTATAAAATAACTGAAGTTTATGCCCTTTTTAGTACAGCGCTCGTTCGATTGGCTTCGATCCAATATACAGTATTAGATGGAATTTGTTTTCACAAAACCTGAGGACTAAGCAAATTTTTTAAATGTCTTAAGTTATCAACACAAAGATCTGAAATAAAAATGATTTTGGTTTATCTGTCATTCGAAAATCTACACCGATAAGCGGGGAAGTTTTTTGTAATATTTAAGCGAAATACTAATGTTAACTAAGCATTATTAAGGCGTCAATTTGGAATATAGCTTATTTCAAGACGAACGTTTTAAGAAATACACAATAATTACTCTATTTTACAATTTGATTCTCTCATTACACCGTTCGATTATTTTTTATTTAAACACTACTTATATTATATTTAGGAGTTATTATCAGAAAAATAAAAGAAGAATAAAAAATGTCGGTTATAATATACGTATAACTACTTTATTCAGCAGAATAATTATTGCGGTAGTTAGCGGCCGGTAGTACAATGTTGCGGTTGTGTAGTATGTCGTAAGCCAAGTGACAGTCTTAAATATATATTCATTAAAATAACACAGATTCTACAATTTAAAATAAAAAATAACTGTTTTCAACTAGTGAGTAAAAGTACTATACCTACTGTACAACTACTTAGTGTTATGTCTTTTTTTATTTAAGTTATTGTGTACATGTGTATATTACCAGAGTTATTGTATCCAGATTTACGAAGAAAATAAAATAATAATTTGCCAAAAAATAAAGTTTTGGAGCCGATCAGTACTACGACTTTTTATGCCCTATGCAATTAAAAAATAAATAAATTATCAGCACTTTAAGATAACTCTGCCGTTCTGACCCTATCATTTTGAGAACAGGTTTTGGAGTTTATACCACCGCGCTACTCAAATGCGGGTTGATGGTTTATGATGCAGATTTTCATACGAATGCATGTCACCTCACGATGTTTTCCTTCAACGCCGAGCAAGACATGAATTAATTATCAACACAAATTAAGCACATTAAAATCAATTGATGCTTTAACAAACACCAGCTCCTCAATGTTAATCCTGTACTTTAATTAAGAAGTATTCATCAATAAAAACATTGCCAATATGTAACGAATGCTTAATTACAGTAAATCATTTGGTCCAAATCCAAATGTCATTTCAGATTGAACCAAAGTGATTTGCAGCGACCTTGTCCCCTAAAACTAGTGCCCGAAATACAGACGTGCATAAAACGCTCCCTTGTAAAATAGGGTTGAACCAGCATGAGTTTTTAAACAAAACATTATTTTAATTATTTCTACTAGGTGGTAGCGCGTTGTGCAGGCCTATCTGGGTAGGTATCACCCACTCATCAGATATTCTACCGCTAAACAGCAATAATCACTATAACTACAGGCACAAGAGTGGCGCATCAGCAATGTAAGGAATCGTTAAAATTTATTCATCAGGTGGTCTTTATGCTCGTCCGCCTATATATATATATTTTTCTCCTATTTATCTTTATTTACATTAAAACCTTAACTAAACACAAATTACATTTAAAAATAATTATTATACAAGTCGTGACCGCGTGGAATGGTGGCAAGAATGCTAGCAGCATTTCCCCTTTGAATCGCAATTCCGATTCTTTGGGCGAAAAATGAACCAGCCCTCCTTTCACCAGTGGCGACAATAAGGCGGGGAGCAATATTTTGGATGATTTTTTTGGCACTATTACTCCAATATTATACATATATTTTAAACAACACTTATAATACACTAACTAAGTCAAGTCTTGATGACATGAATTAAAATTGTAATATGATATATTTTATCTGTAATTCCGTCTGACAACTGATCCAGACAGCTCGGCGTCCGATCAGTCATAACATACTCACAATGACATAGCGTTTTGTACACAAACAGTAAATTACGAACCATTAACATACTCAAAGTGAAATACACAATATAATAATTATTAAATATTTTTAACTCTTTGATGGCCCATTGGTTAGAACAAGTGAGTCTTAAACAATGTCTGCGGGTTCAAGTTCATGCTCGACGGTGAAGAAAACATGCAAGTGTTGCATTAAAATCGGACAAATATGTTTCGACCAATCCACATGCGAGATTTTGATTTTAGAGCAGCGTGGTGAAATTAGGGCCTTAGCACAGTAATGGGAAATTTACATGTTACTTTACTATTAAACTTTTGTTATTACACTGGCTGACGAACCTTTCAAACCAGTACAATATAAGCAAGTAAACCAATGTATTTCTTTTTGAACAGAGTAATTAAGGCATGAGGATTACCTAGATGACCTTACAAAGTCTAAATTTAAATGTTATTTGATAATCTATATAAATAAAATGATATAGGTCTCCAGTTGTGCGCGCATGACGGAAAACTACTGGATAGATTTCAATGAAGTTTTCTATATTTTATTTCTTAGATACTTGGCCCTTATAAAAAAAATGATTGCGATATCTTCATTTAATAAAAATATATTAAAGTTTCAAGAAAGAACGATTTGTATATGCACTGCGTGTTTAGTGATGTATGTTTAAACAAAGTATATTTTTGCTTGCGATCTTTTCGATGTTTTTTCCTTCGTACATAAGAAAACTTTGTTAATATCAAGCAACGCGGACGAAGTCGTGGGTATCAGCTAGTATTATATACGAAAATCACCAAAACGCGCTCCATCTCCTGGTGTAAGTTTTATTTATATTGGTTTAGTACTTATTGCATTTAAACATTTCAAAGAAAACAAAAAGAGAAGACGTTCTCAAGAATTCATTCTTCATCCAACGAAGACGAAAGAAGGTTAATTTATCCTCTGTGGTAATCACCAACTAAGACCTAACATCGATCAATGAAAATAGATTTGTTTAATAAAAATGAATATATAGCAGTTTGAGATTTAAAAAGATTTATATATTTTGATAACGAACTGTCTGTTAATAGAAATTGCCAACCCTAAGAATTCGTCGAAGCGGGAAAGGTTTAATGACAAGTAGCGGGATCGTAAAACATCAAATCGTCAGGGCTGTGACTTTTATGTAGAACATTTTTTTAAACATTTTTTTTTTATAACAAATCTAAAAAAGATTAAGCTACCATTTTCAAATATATCGATAGTGATGTGAAATCTATCGAAACTTTTGATTCTGTAATCTTGTGCCATTTTAAAATCATATTTAGTCCACACACTACAGATAAAATAATAATATTAAATAAATTTAAAGAACTTTATATTATATAATATAAGTCCTTGTCTCAATTACAAAAAACAATAATGTAGACTTACAAGCGTTTAAAAATCATCATGTTGTATTGAATTAAATGTTAAACTTCCACCGGCTCGATGCATATATTGTGTGATTTATTGCCATATTATTATCGTTGTAGTAAAAACAAAAAAGTTTTATAAAAAGTATAGTCATCATATATTCGTATGCTTTAATATTATATTTTATATACTTTGCATATATTTTGGTGGCAACCTTGGCCGTGTAGCTGAAAACACTATCTAGGTTTCCGGGGAAACAGAATGAGAAACAGCTATTTTATTAACCTTGCAATACTTTCCAATCAAAAACTTGCACCGTTCCATCCTCTTCATTTCGATACTTAAACTTTTACCCAAACAAGTTCACTTTTGAGATGAACCTTTCGAAACTAAACAAATTCGTTATAAAAATCTTAGAACAGTAAAGAGTTTTATCGAAAAAAGGTAAATCAAGCTGTATTTTGTGATGATATTCGAATGCATCTTTACTTATTTGATACATTTGTATTTCAATATCAAATATAAAATGCAAAAACCAGTGCAAACCAGTTTCTTCTTAGAGGATCATGTTGAGTCCAGGTCTCAAGTAATTTTTCGATTTATTAAATTAATAATATACGTGGAGTAATTTTTAACATCCCTTATCTTGGAAATGTCCTAAACATTGAAGATTCTACCCATATTACATTTACGGCCGAATACTGAAACGTCATTCAAATACGATTGGGACTTAATTATTTGGAACGTCATTAATTTCAAAATTTTGCATACTAAATTCAAAATTTTGCATACTAAATTTTGAAATTAATGACGTTCCAAATAATTAAGTCCCACTCCATTTTGAATGACGTTTCAGTATTCGGCCGTTAGTAATTCTTTTTTATATAAAGTACCTAAATAGACACTGGACCATGTGATGGTAAGTGGTCACCACATACTTTGCCACTATCAGAAATGTTAACCATCTATTACATTCTTAAACAAAATAATTGTTACATTGTCAAACCACTATTGATGGCCGAAAATACTGGCAAAAGAAATGAATGACGTTCAAATGAATGAATGAAAGTTTTATAAATTCAAGAAACATACCTACTACTTATGTGTATATAAACATTTTTTTTTTTTAAATAATACGGTTCCACGTGCAAACGTACAAATTATTTACATTTTAGAACGAATACTCCCATAAACACATACAATCGTCGGTGTTTACAGAGATTGCATCGTTTTATCAAAACGATCGCTATACAAATAGTACATAATACTACGTTACGTTACGACAAATTACTTTAGAAAAGCCTGCGAACGAAATTAGTCATTTTGTTATTTACTTTTTCATTTACTTTGTATCATCCCGGTTGTACATATGGGAACTATTATTATACTACCATACTATAGTGAAAATGATACATGTCATAAATAGTGAGTGAGTTTTGCTATTTTCTTTGAAACTTACACAAATATAGATTATACTCTGACTAAATAGAGATAATCGGAATAGGTAATAAGCCCGCTTTGGTAGGTAATTTATCTATCTATTAACTTTCTATATATTATCTATATAAGAATGTATTTACAAAAGAAAAGTAGTATATGTAGTATATCAGTTGTCTGGTTTCCATAGTGCGAGCTCTGCTAAGTTTGGGATCAGATGGCCGTGTGTGAATAATGTCCCAGGATATTATTATTATTGTTATTATTTTATAATCTTCATATATTTTCACCACCAAGCAGTAATGCTTAGTGTTGTGATGTTCACACATGACAACATGACACGTAACTAGAGGCACGAGGGACATAATTCCAAAGCTTAGTTCCAAAGGTTGGTGGAGCATTGATGATATAAAGAAAGGTTAATCTTTCTTACGGCTCCAGTGTCTATGGGCCGTGGTAACCAATTATCGTCAGGTTGCTCATTTACTAGTCCCACTGTCTATTTTATAAAAAAAGTAAGATAACCAAAACATTAAAATATATAAATATATACAAATATGTCGAGACACAATATACTTTTATAAGTATAACATACGTTTATTCATATTCAAGCGATTTACATCTTTGTATTGGAAAATCTCCCGAAATATTTCCAACCTTGAAATAAACACTAATAAATTACACGAATTTAAAATTAAGAGACTTTCAACTATAGAGATTCGGTCGGGCGTTAATCATGTGTATTAACTTCAGTATAAATAAATTTTAGTTGCTAGTTTTAAAATATATTCCATTTCGTTTGGCAACAAAAATAATTTCATTTTCTTTATGCACTAATGACATATTAACAAGAGTGTTGAAACCGCAGCACAGGTCCTATTTCCACAGTATTGAGTAATTATCTTGCTAATAAAACGAGACTTGTAATTGGTAAGAGAATATTATTACTAAGTTATTTTATCTGTTTCGTTTATTATAATTTAGATCGCTACGAGATCTTCGTTACATAGAGATTATATACAAAATTTATAGATTTTATTTTATTAAGAGCACTGTCTATTGAAACATTTATTTTTAATTACATTTATTAAAATTTAAAAAAAAAATCGCTTATAGGAATCGCTTGAATATAACAAATTATTCTGATAGTCAAATTTTTAAACCTCATTTAATGAATCAGTAAAACCCCTTGGCTGCCTTTTCGCCATTCTGCTAATTTATGGAATTCTTTTTCATACATTACGGTAGATTTTTTTTCGTACGAAGACCTAATTTCACATTACAATCCATAGTTTGTAACTTCAATAAACCGTCAAGGGCGAGTTTCCATCTCGTGAAAAAGATATCGGATTTCAGTTGCAAATATAGTTATAGATTTTTTTTTATAAATATTATATAAAATATATATAGTAAAGAAGATAACTTAAAAATTAAAAATACGCACTTGATACGAATACACGAAGCATTATTTATTTATTTACACTTGTAATCAACGGCGTTACATACTGAAGTAAGGCCACATAGGATTTTACTCGGTGTTAGAGCTTTGTGCAAGCTCGTCTGGGTAGGTACCACCCACTCATCAGATATTCTACCGCAAAACAACAGGTACTTGGTATTGTTGGGTTCCAGTTTGAAGGGTGAGTGCGCCAGTGTAATTACAGGCACGAGGGGCATAACGTCTTAGCTCCCAAGGTTGGTCGCGCATTGGCGATGTAAGCGATGGTTAACATTACTTACAATGCCATTGTCTATGGGCGTTGGTGATCACTTACCATCAGGTGGCCCATATGCTCGTCCGCCTACCTATACAACAAAAGAAAATATGATTACAATTTTATAATACTATTAATATTTTATTATATAATGAGAAGAAGATATATTTCATATGCTAAAACCGTACCAGATTGTTACAGTCACCAGCATGCATGCAGCATATGTTTTCACCTAAATACAAATAGCATAACAAAGTCATATAAATGAAAAATGCTTTACAAGTTACTTCTTTAAAAAAAAGTTACGAGTTCTAGTATTTTTTGTACTAATATATAAAGTACGTTTCTTAACAATAATAGCTAGTTATTTTAGGAACGCAGACGATAAAAGATACCATTCCATCTCGTAATATTAGCCATACTAAGTATGAAAACAAGAGCCCGCAGCTGGCAAAGCCTTACCTTTACTGTGAACATCAAAAAACAAGAATAAATTTATTTTACACATGATCACTGGTGATATAACAAAACAAAGCTTTTATACAGAATTTTACTTATATGGCTTCAAGTACATAACAACTCCACTTGACGACCAAAAAAGGGTTGACTTATGTAATAATATGATAGATTTCGGGCACTGCGGTCAATTTTTTTTTTTATAGTATAGGTTGGCCGACGAGCATATGGGCCACCTGATGGTAAGTGGTCACCAGCGCCCATAGTCAATCTCAAGAGAGGTAAGCCAACTGCGCAGGAGATAGTATAGTGTACAAGTGTGTGCGCAAACAAAGGTGCACTTTTTTTTCCTAGCCGACGGGACGGCAATCAAACACGACCGGAAAGGCGCAGGAGCAACGGCTTTACGTGCTTTCCGAAGCACGGGAATTTATGATAGAAAATTTCAATAATTATAATTGGCCGACCTGGGAATTAAGCCCAGGACTACCGTATAATAATAATATCCTGGGACATTTTTCACACACGGTCATCTGATCCCAAACTAAGCAGAGCTCGTACTATGGAAACCAGACAACTGATATACTACATATACTACTTTTTCTTTTGTAAATACATACTTATATAGATAATTACAACCAGACTCAGGACAAACAGACATGTTCATGCACACAAATGTCTGTCCTGGGTGGGAATCGAACCCACGACCTGCGGCGCGAAAGGCAGGGTATCTACCAATCACGCCAACCGGCTCGTCAATGTCAATGACGTGTCAATGCTGAAGGCAGTCAATGACGTATGTACTGATCTGTCCAATGGCTTGTAAGAGCTGAGATGGAAGTGGACAGAACGCGCGGATATTAGGTAAAAGTCGCCGATTCAAATACTCACAACTGCCCAACAAGCACAACAGATTTAATCACCCGATGCGTAAAGCACTTCTACATGCCTCGGATGAAACCCAACACTATAGTAGTAATTCTGTAGAGATATAACCTTAGCACAGCAGTGGGTCATTAACAGTATTACTATACACATATTGTAAATATATTAATGTTGTTATTCATTGGAAAGACTGAAGGATATAAAAATGATCGAATTTCAAATAAAATTTCTTTTGATTCTCTGGTCTTTCTAGAATCTTCAAATTCTAAATAGATCAGAAATCTAATACCTTACGTGAATAGAACTTTTATTGATACAGATATAAGGCAAAAATATCTCATCTAAATTATAAACCGAGCCTGTAGTCTTTACACGCCATCGGCCGCTTACTGCGTCACCGTACACCGCGACACGCTTACTATAGACATGTACTGATGTGGTCTCTTTAAAACGCTAACGTCAGGATAATGACGTCACTGACGGCGTTCAGCGCTTTGGGTAGCGTTTCAAGTTATTTCGAACCATTACAGTCGTGTCGCGCTTAAGTACAAAATATCGTAACTCAAAATACATCACACACTTATCGAGTGTCTGAAGCTGAAGTCGCACGTTACGTGTCACATTAAAATAGCAGATAATATATTATCGCTTGTTAGGACATAAGTATCTATTATGTATGTAAATATAGATATATCGTCCCTAACTGGACGATTCAACTCCGCAGCATACGGTTAGACATTAAGACAACTAAATGATATCGACTAATATATACAAACTAATACATAAGGTCCTCCAGACCGATTTCGGCCACGGCGGCCAATCTCAAGAGAGATTAGCCAACTGCGCAGGAGATATTATAGTGCACAAGTGTGTGCGCAAACACAGGTGCACTCTCTATTCCTTAGCTCTCATAATCCGATGGGACGGCAATCCGACACGACCGGAGAGAGTTCAGGCGCAGGACCAACGGCTTAACGTGCTTTCCGAGGCACGGGAGTGTACCACACTTCCAACTTCCAGACTCCGGGCTGCTACTGAGAATTTTCTGACAGAAACCCCAATAACTATTTATTGGCCCGACCTGGGAATTGAACCCAGGACCACCGCGTCTGTGGCCCTATATCAAGCCACTAGACCAACGAGGCAGTCAAACTAATACATACAATGATATCGACTAATATATATAATGATATTAGTCTATATTATTTATTTTCATAATAATAATATGTTGAATAGCATGTATACAGGGTTATTTTTAATGATCCAGCAACCTTGCAGGATTAGATAGCTAACACCATAAGCAACAATTGTTCTACAACTTCGGACATAACTCAATACATGAAAAAAAAAATGATTTTACAAGTTTTTGTCGTACTGTCGTGACATTTGTAGGTCTATATTTCATTCATAAACGAAAGGACGACGCGACGCGTCGATCTGCGATGCTAAAATATTATCAAAAGTCGTAGAACAAATGTTTTTACTTATGGTGTTAGCTATCTAGTACGCTGGGTCATTACAAATTACCCTGTATTGATTAGTAGGAATATATTTACCGGACCAGCGGTAGCTCTACATTTAATATAATCCTTTAGAATATTTACATTAAAGATTTATATTACTTAGGTTACTGAGCTTAGTTAGATAAAGTATATTTTTTTTACTTTTTTAATTAATATACAATATTATTGCTACAAATTTTAAACCTATACTAAAATCTGATATTATAAATTTCACGGCAAAACCACAAAACCGATTTTGAACAAATTTGGTAAAGAAAACTTAAGCTCCTAATACGGTTTTATATTTTATTAAAAATATTAATAAATATACTCGTAAAAACTTATTCAAGATCAACAAGTGAGTTAATAGCCCTCCAAACGATTATTATCGTGATGTTTCAATACTTTCAATATAACAATTATTAGCATTCACTTTATATTGTCAAGTACCTGTCTGTTCGTGCAATCGAAATATACACGTGGAGCAACTGCTTGTTCAAACATAGTGTAATTACTATATTGACTGAACTTATAATATATTTGCATTTCTATTTAACTGGCTTTTATCGATTATATATAATTTAAGAAAACTAATCATGAAAGTGGGGATTGCAATGTTTAATAACATATTGGTAGTATTAGTCGATTCCAAAAATACCCTTATTAAATACACATGTCTGAAGTGTCCCGTTTTTTTTATTGCATATGAAGGCGGACGAGCATATGGGCCACCTGATGGTAAGTGGTCACCAACGCCCATAGACATTGGCATTGTAAGAGATGTTAACCATCGCTTACATCGCCAATGCGCCATCAAACTTAGGAACTAAGATATTATGTCCCTTGTGCCTGTTTACACTGGCTCACTCGTCCTTCAAACCGGAATAAAACAGTAGCAAGTTCCTACTACTGTTTTGCGGTAGAATATCTGATGAGTGAGTGGTACCCAAACCTATTTGAAAAACGTTACATCTGCAACCAAATTTGATACTCATCGAACTTGAAGATGTTTCATTACAATAAACATTTATATTTGAAACATATATTTATATTCTCTACCTATTTAAAAGTACAATACAATTGGGTATTCCGGTAATACCGTTTCGACCCCATTATGTTTATATAACTCGTGGCCGCCCCTATAGGCTTAACCTTTTATTGAGCACCCCTCACTTCCCACCCCTGACCGATCCACAGCGATCCACCCCTTAGAATGGCGTTAATACGGTCTTACTTAGAGAAAGAGCAAGACAACATTATAAAGAAACCAAAAAACGTCCGAAAATCGTCCCTTATATAATACTAATAAATGCGAAAGTTTGTTTGTGCTTTGTTCTTCTTTAAATGACGGATCAATATAATATAAAAAGAAATAAGTAAAAAGATAGTTTATATTTGGAACCTAACCCGGGTTTTTTAAAATTAAAAAAAATATTATAAAATAAAGTATAGGTACACATTCAATTTGAAATCTAGTGAATATTCATTTCTATTCCGAATTACACCTTTACGTAAATTTGAAAACAATTTGAATTACAAAAAAAAGACGATGAAGAATACACTGCTGCCTGATAGGTTGAGGATCTCTTTATAGGAGTTATAACTTACTAAATATAAAAATGTACCTACATTATATAATTCTTATTAAAGCGAAGAGTGTGATGTCGCAAGATGACGACCCGAAGGCTATTGTTGTAACAATTTCCTAGCACTTAGTGAAAATGAGAAACATAGTAATACCTCAGCTACATTGCTTATAAAAATATATAGACGTTAGAGAAACACTTTTTTATTCCTTCGTTGCGATTGTTCTCTTAACATTATTATATAACCTTTCTAATTTAAATATAGCAAAACCTTTTTTTAGTTTAATATTTAATAAAAAAAATTAAGATGGTGTTATGATTTAAACTGCAATATATTAGCAATGGCAATACTTAAGTTGGTCAATAAATTAGTTTATTAAACAAAGTTCAAATCTCGTAGTACCTTAACTCATTATTATTATAGAAACGGATGACTTAATCGTGTTACCAACCGATTTAAAATGATTCGTGTCATTGTGCCAAGTTCTTTCAGTACGTACGAACGATGCGTCACTCCGTCGAATGCCTCCGATTAATCTAAATTTTCTTTTTAATTTAACGTACAAAATATTGGTATACATTTTGTTTCTTTTTGATTTTCTTTTAAAGATCGAATCACTTTTGAATTGCGATAGTACTAATGAGGTTATATTATAATTTATTACTAAAAAAAACAAAATAACTCGTGTAAATTGTAAATAAATATAATTATATTTTTATTATTTATGTCTTATATTTTATGTACTTACACATTTTCATGTATTATGTAAGAATAGCTTTGTATTCTGTATAAATAATAATGGTACACTTATAACGGCCTTTACCCATTCAATTATAAGGCTAGCAAGATAATAATAGTTAGAAATTATCATATAATTTTATATTTAACAAAATACATAAAAAATAACCTAGTAACCAATGATTTCAGATTTAAAACATTTTTTTTACATTTTATAATACAGTTTGCATAAAAAATAACTTACATCTTGACCTTAGATAGCGAAATTAAATATTTAAATCAATATATAAATATTATCATTATGTATATCTTAATGAGAATATGTTACATAATACTCTCCAATATGTATATAGGAGATACATGTAATATGGTATGTCAATTTTTTAAATAAGGTATCAAATAATTATTTAATAAATGCATAATCTATTCAGCCTAAAATTCAATTTTATTTCCCGTTTTTTGGTTCAAGTTCTTTTTATAAATATTAGATAGTATGTTTGCAATTAAAGAAAAACTATAAAGCCATAAAGCACTTGTCTTAGTTTTAATATTTAATACAAAGATGCTTTATGAATAAAAGGATCGATATCTTCGGTAGCTAATAAATATAGTGATAAAAAAATATTAAACATTCCGATTGTTTATACTGGTATGAACGTCACGGCTCATTTCATATAATAAACTTTTTATCGTAATAAAACAATTGAGACAAAATGTAGTCGACAATTATTGTTTTAATCTATGAAATAAATTAAATAGTTATTAAAATAATTTTCGAACGTCATTTATTATTAAATTCTTTTCAATAAAAAACAAAAATTGTAGTGTCCTTGATTCTTTTTCTTTTTTATACAAATATTCCTCTTTCAAACTCTATACTCATACTGATACTAATATTTGAATATAGAATTGCGTCAACCGTAATCGATATTCGAAATACAAAATTTGAAATTCATTTCATTTAATTATTGAAATTGGTTCGATCGTGTTTACAAAAATCAGTGTTATTCTATTATTTATATAGTTATTTGATAAAACCTAACATTGTGGAAAACGAAGGTCTTTAAATCTGGGTTCGTCACGCGTAACACATCAATCATCCATCTTATACATATTAAAAAGTGGGGTAAGTCTGCTAGAGCTGCGTTTTATTTTGTCGATTCAATAATATTACTATTTCTACAATATTGACAATACAAGTACAACATTTTTATTGATTGCTATGTAAGTAAAAACATTTAGTCACATAGTATGTTAATTTTGTTGACACAATAACATCAACATGTAGTAAAACCATCGAAAAAAGTACAATTACTCTCCGACAAATTCCTACATGTTATTTATAATTAATATCTTTGAACAACTAAAGAAAAAACCTATTCTTCATATTAGGTAGATAAAAATAGTTGTGTTGAAGATACAATGTACGATACAATGTATCTTGAAATGAATAATAATTAAAGAGGCAGCATATTATTTAAAGTAACATATTTCTTATATATAATAACGTTTTAATTTATTTGTTGGAAAACGCTCTACAATTTATATTTCTTATATTTTTTATCTTTAAAAATTAAAAAGTTCAAAAAGGTAAATTTATTCCAAATTATGCATTAAATTAATATAATATAAATATTTTTAACTAGCTCAAAAGCTCGCTGTGTACAACGAGACAATAAAGTATCTCAGTAATAATAAATAGTTTATAATTTACTTTGTATCTTTAAGTATAAATGTAACCGATTTGAATAATCCTATCTGATGTGTGTGTGTGTGTGTGTTTAATACTTGTGTAGGTATATAAAGTGATTGTACTCTCTCTTTGTAATGCACAGTACTGTTGCTAAGCGGCTGAATTAAATATGCGTACCTACAGTCCACTGTACCAGTTGCCTGTGATATGATATACTTTTTTAATCGAATTATTTTTTTAATGATTTTGATACCTGATTTTCTCTTAATATAAATCCTAAATTTTTTAAGAATTATGTATCAGAAATAATTTGTTTAATTTACAAATGAAGGAAAATGTATTAAACATTGAAATAATAATAAGTGCATTTTTTTACTTCATATACACTCGCGATACCAATATCAAAAAGAAGTTTTAAATTTAGTTTTGATTTAAATTTATATTAAAATTAATATTTGAAGGAATACAATAATATATTTCTATATATTTCTTTGCGTTTGTTTTTTAAATATTTTTATTTCCATTTTTAATATAAATATTATTTGAAATCGATTAATTTATCTTGACTTGCTTTTATCCAATGATTAGATTAGCTACTGAATTGGCAATTCAAGTTTCATCTTCTTAATGCGAATGTCTCACGTTTACCATACGAATTATAGACACTATTTATATATTTAAATTGCTTACAATGTATGCAAACTTGAACATTTTTATCACATTTTAAAAGGTAAAGATTAGTATGAATTTGATAAGTTTGCATCACAAGTGTTATCACGGACGCGTTACCTACCTCAACTGATTTTAATTTGTATCCGTATCAAAATTTTATTGATAAACTTTGACGCAAATTACGCGTACGTGGGATCAACAGTCATATCAACAGCGCGACATTGGACGACTATCGTCGACGCGTGTTCTTTTGTATAAAAATTAACACATAATACGCTTAACGTTATCGTTATCTTATCAATTGAATAATGCACTAACCGGGCTGTTGTGGCGGCAACAGAGGCGGCATGGTCGGCTGCGGAGGAACCGAAGGTGGCGGCGGCGCGTACGGCGATACTCCCGGTGAACCAGGCACGGAATCGCAGCTCGCGGAGCCGAGGGAGCGAGGCGCAGGCGGCGGTACCGGGCTCCTCGGGGTCTTCACTGACGGAGGTTCGGGCCGGTCCAGCTCGAGTCCCGGAGGCTGGACACCGGACTCCAGAGCGCGCGCTCTGGCTTCGTCCTGCGCCTGGGCACGTCTCAGGGCCGTTTGCAATGCCATAACCCGCTGCCTGTCCGCCGTGAGGCGACATTTCTCACAGGTGCAGTAGCGATATTTGCAGTAACGTTTGTGACCCTTCAGCTCGATTTTAAGACGGTGGTTACGACAGCGCGCACAGTTCGGTGGTGCCCGGGGCACCGCGGAGCTGGAAGCGCCGGGCTCGGAGCGCTCTTCGCATTCGTCGGGCGTGCGGCGCCTCCACGCACCCACGGACACCATGGTGTCGATCTCGTTGTCGTCCGTGTTTGCGGTGCGCATCGACTCAACGCACACGCAACGCGACGCGCGGTCACGATGCGACTGACTGCCCCGCCGCCGACTGCACTGCCCCGCCCCGCTTCCCACCGTCGCACGATGCATTTATTGGTGTGCAGGATGCAAGTATGCACTCTATGGATCTAGGAAATATGGATATGACATTACTTTTGCGTTGGACTTTACCGGTTCTAGGCTAGAATTTTCCAATAAATATATTTTATATATATATCTATATATAAATTCATACATACACCTATTATATAGTACGTCCAGACAAATCGTTAATATGCGATAAGCTGCTTATCACATACGCTATTCTGCTATTCGTCTTGACCTTTATTCGATATCAATGAATGAATTTTGCTGTAATGATGCTTACAAAAACGGGGTCACGAACGTCTTGCACCGGCCCGGGTGCAAATGCTTCCTAAAAATTTAAGATTTATAATATCTTAGATACATATTTCAACGACACTAAATAATAATGTTCAGAAGATAAATGTTTTTATTTGTAATGATTTTGCTATATATATAATTAAATTAAAGTTACATATTACGCGCAACTTCTTAAAAGATCAAAAATAAATAATTAAAAAATGTGTCTGTATTAATCTTCTTGCCAATTAAAAAATATATTAAGTATTCTTTTTAAGATTTTACAAGCATGCGTTCTAATAACATGTAAAAACGCTTGAGTATATTATTTTCAATACAGATCAAATATTTTATGCATCAAAAATATAATTTTCAACTCGGTTTTAAAAAATAACTATAAATAAGGCATGTGTTGCATTAATCTATAAAATTTAAAGGACTATTAAATACAAGCGTATCGAATTATTAATAATATATTAATAAATAAATTGCACAGTTATAAATGCGCTGCCGTGCGTGGTTGCATTTTCATCCAAACGCGTGCATCGTACACTAATAACGTGTATTTATACGCGAATTTGTGTGTGTTCCTTTGCGTGTGAGTGTACGTTCAAAGTGATGCGCGTGTATTATTTTACGTCACGAAAGTTTGGAACGTGTGATTGTGTGTACATTTTTAAATTTCGAATTCTATAAAGGATAAGTTTTAACAAAGAGGCCGATGTATATAGTTTTTATTCATATGATGTTGTAATTCTAACCTAAATGACAAAAAAAAATATTATCTCTAATTTTGAAAATAAAATATTTTTAATCTATTAGTTTAATAGTGATAATACAGTCTGCATTAGAATAGTTGTTTATCTTTTTATTATTGACGATTTGTATTCTATTAATTGTTTAATAATTGTATCATTGTTAGAAATAAAGATAATGACATAAAACGTTTTTGTTTGGACGTAGTATTATGTGTTAAAAGACAATTACAATAGATACCGTTTAAGTAATTTAAATGAAAATAAAACCATAGAATGCTCTCAAGAACAATAACCACATGGTACATATTATGTCTGAAATATTTAAAATAAATTCTTGACGTTTAAAAGTAGGTCTTGGATCCTAATGTCATATTTACATAGATATCCCATAAATAACTCTACTAATGGATTTTATCGAAAAAGCAAAATTACTATAAGCAACTAAAATCGACTTGAATTTTTTTAACGCTACTTATTTTTAATGTCTACAATATTAAGGCTGAAGTCTAACATACATATATTCAAAAAGGACAAAAAATATTGAACTTTTTTTTTTAAGCGAACGAAGTCTTAATTACATCCATTCTTATATCCTTGCAGTATATAAGAACTGTATCAATGGTCGGTTAAAATTCTATCGCTTCATTTTGCTAAGGATCACCTTTTTTAGAAGCGCAATGATCTGTGTAGCAGACATTTTATAACGCATTTTATTGGAAAGCAAATAGGCATAATACTAAAACAGGAAACTAAAGATATATTGTGAAAAAACAGCTCTACAACTATTAGGCCTTTACATTGTATTATGTTAGTATATGTATACACAAAAATAAAACACACACACACACACACACACACACACATGCACACGCGCGAAGCATATACCCACACACACACTGTTTAATTATAATATGCCGTAATATACATTTAATACTTAAAACACGATTTACAAAAAAGTAACTAAATTTTGGCTCAACTTTTTATTTTATTTATCTTTAAAATAGTTAGGCAAACCGTAAATACTGTAAGAATATTAACCATCCCTTAAGACCCCAATCTTGGAAACTAGATTTTATGTTACATATGCCTGCCTTATGACTGTCTCGTTGTTCTAGTGCCGACATGTAAGGCAGCAGACCGGGAGGTCATGGGTTCGATTCCCAGGTCGGGCCATTAAAGTTATTGGGTTTTTCTATCAGAAAATTCGCAGAGGCAGTCTGGAGTCTGGAAGTTGAAAGTGTGTATTATATAGTGCCTCGGAAAGTACGTAAAGCCCTCGGTCCTGCGCCTAAACTCTTTCCTTTCGCGCCGGATAGCCGTTCCATCATATTATCAGAGCTAGGGAATAGAGAGTGCACCTGTGTTTGTGCACCCACTTGTGCACTATAATATCTCTTGTGCAGTTGGCTAATCTCTCTTGAAATTGATCGTCGTGACCGAAATCGGTCTAAACGATATTAAGCCTGTAGTTACACTGGCTTATTTACCCTTCTAACTGGAACACAAGAATATAGTATTGATGTTTTGGCGGTTCAAAATATGATGATTCCGAAACCTAGCAAAACTATCAAACGTAATTATGTAATAAAATTAATTAATGTAATTTATTTTATCTTTACATACATAAATTTAATAGAAAACATCAGTACTTTTGCTAGAAGCTTTTAGAGATTTTTCCGATAATTTTCCGACGTATTTCAAAAAGTAATATTGAATTGTAAGCAACTAAAGTTCGTAAAAACATTTGATGACCAAAACCAATGTTATGATGTTAATTTAAAAAGTTTCAAATCCAAAAAGGTTTCATTCGAAGTTTACGAGCTCTCCCCGGTAGCGGTAATAAAGTCACTGAATGCACATCTAAAACCTTTTAATGTAACTTTGAGATTCGATATTCAAATAACTGCATCTATGGATGTGTTTATTACATTTGTTTTTTTTTATACATATACATATGTAGGTAAATTCATGGATGACTTATTAAGTAATTAGTGACAGTTATCTCTAGGACTGTTTTTTGAACACCTAGCATTTTTTATCTGTCCGTATCGTATCGGTCTCATCTAGAAAGTAATTATGTTATGTAATGCATATTTATATATTGTTTATATGTTAAAAATATATTGTACTATTGATAAAAAAATATTATTTTACTTTTATTTCGTCTGTTTTATCTTTTATTGACTTTTTATTTTGCATTGGCTTTTCTTTACGAACAATAATACTCCACTCGCCCAGTCTATTTGAAAGATTGATTTACTTTTTTTAATTGTAATTTGTGATTAATGGATTGATTTAAATATGTGTTTTATTTATTAAAATAGGTAGCCAAACTGGCAATCGTGCCACCTGATGGAGAGTGGTTACCACCGCCCACAGAAATAAACATAAATTTATATTACAAAAAGTACGGTCATTTCAAATTATAAAAGACTAATTAATCGGCGAAATAAGGCAATATTATTTTTTTTCTTGTATAAATCGTACATAATGTGGGGAGGGGCATTTCTCGAATAGCTATTCTATGCTAAAGCTTATAATTCGCTTGCGCATCCTACCGTGAGGCGAGGCCAAGCGCGCCTTCATTCCTCCAGTGGGGTTCCCAAGGGTACGGAGACCGGATCTGCGACAAGACACTCTCGCAGGTACCACCTCCATCCAGCATTTCTCACTGCCAAGCATGGCGTTAATCACGCTCGGCAGCGAGGTCTGCGCCAACTATCGCCGACGGCGGATGCCACTGGGGCCCCGTGCAGCACACTCCTTCAGGGTGTGGTGCGTTGGGGCCCCCAAGGCGACAGACGACTTAAGTGTCGGCGGATTGCCTCCACTGTCGGAAGGCCTGCTGATGGAGACCCACGGTCTTCTTCTCATCTGAAATCAGGGCTTGTTGGACTAGAGACTTAATTCGCCCCACCTCCGCTGATCCTGGACATTCGTCTTTCGCCCTGATTTCCACCCGGAACCGGTGCACTTACGCGAGCACCTCGGCCTGGAATTCTCAGGGCGGATCGCTCGGAAGAAGTGTCATCGTCATCCACGACATCTACGCAGAAGAGCCTTATTACGAACGATACAACTCGTACAAATTAGTAATTTTTATGATGGAGATCTTGTGTACCTGTTCCAATGTAATCATCTGACCTGATACGCTCCCTGTAATTATTTGGAATAATATTGTCTTATTTACACTTAAACCATAAATCCGAATGAAACAAGTTCCACTTATATTATAGGCGTTAAACTATACTAATATTATAAATATTTGTTATATTAAATAATTATAACTGTATGACTGTTTGTTACCTATATTAATATATGAAATCAAAATTCGAACTTATTACCTTTCTTCAGTTTATTTAAGAAATGCAAATGAGCAAACAGATAATCAATAATTTCACACTTTCGCTAACCGCCTACAAGGAGTACAAACCACAGATTACAGCAGAACCTTAGGATCTCAGATGTCATGTCCATTGGTTCTGTAATAACACTAAATCACTTACCCAAACAAAAACAATACAATACAAGAATATATATTAGAATAGAATATCAGAATAGGATAGATAGCGGTGGAATTATCTATAAAATTGGACCCACTATTTTTTTATTTTTTTTATTGTATAGGAAGGTGGACGAGCATATGGGCCACCTGATGGTAAGTGGTCACCAACGCCCATAGACAATGGCATTGTAAGAAATGTTAACCATCGCTTACATCGCCAATGCGCCACCAACCTTGGGAACTAAGATGTTATGTCCCTTGTGCCTGTAATTACACTGGCTCACTCACCCTTCAAACCGGAACACAGCAATACAAAGTACTGCTGTTTTGCGGTAGAATATCTGATGAGTGGGTGGTACCTAACCAGACGAGCTTGCACAAAGCTCTACCACCAAGTAAATTAATTCAAATAAATAATTAAATAATAGAAAAATTAACTAGAACACCCAGCTTATTAGGCAAAGAAATTCGTTAGTGAATTTCCAACATTTATAATGAATTGAAACTAATAAACTAATAATCTTCCAGAATTAAATCAGCTGAGATCAAAACCCTCGTGTTTACTTCATCTGCTTGATTACCATCGACTAATCGTGATACTAATGAACTATACCATTTACGCATCACTGGTGACAATTATAAATTAGTTCATTAATAATAGGATGGAGACGTTTTGAAATATAGACTGGATATTATCACGACATAACAAAACAAAAGAAACTGAACATTTCTCTCTAAATTAGGATGCTGACAAAAATACATTTAACTTCGCTATTGTTACAATTTATAAACAATTTAACTTTTTTTAATATAGCCTAAATATTATAAGGAATTTATACCACCATCTTGTTTTTGGAAAAAATTTTGGCAGACAAACGTATAAATCTATCTAAGGCTATCTAAGCGGTCACCATAACCAATAGACGTCAGAGTGGAGTATATATATTTTATACATATAATAATATACAATTATACATATAATTTTCCTTGTTCCCGTTATATAGATTGAAGTTACTTATCCAGTTATTTATTTAATGTCCACTTATTAGTCCATACCATAGTTTTATTATTTTGGAACCTGTGGAAACACATTTGGCCATAAACTATGATAATTGATAGTCACGTAGTCACAATAGAGCATGCAATATTTTTATATAGTTTCTACTACATTTTTTAAATTCGAAACGGCCACGGAATAAAAACATAAGTACTTCATACATCAATTTACACAGAGATAAATAAATACCTATATCAGGCCATTGCCCATTTACTGTCAGTAATTATATACAAATAAAAGTAAAAATAAAAAACTTGTACTTGGAACACTAGATATTTTCTTTAAAATGCTACTTACTGTATAATTCATGACTACATAGAATGGTAGCATTGAATGTAGCGGCATTTCTCCGTCAAACTTGTGATTGCCTCAGGGAATCCTAAGCAATATATTAACAAATTTTTACTATTACAAGATAAATAGATATTGTAATGTATGTAATATGTATATAATGGGGGTAGATTTATAATTATTGACTATCAGATAATGTATCTACCTACCGAGCTATAATGTAAAATGTGAATATCATATTCCTTTGTCTACCAATATACGTCGTGCTAACAACAGGTGTTTTATTCTCAATATTCCTCAGATATAATATGGAATTTGTGACAAATATTTGTGATGCTCGTTCTCACAAGCATATTCCGCTATGGCCACCCTAGGGCTTATCACAATAGGATTTGTCTCTACAAGAGAAAATAGTCAAAATTAAATATATAATATATAGAAAATATTCAATTCAATGCTCAAAAATTATCAAACAAAAATCAACAATCGTTTGTGTTTCCGATCTGTTGACGAGGTTTGGTATTATAAATAAACAAAATATAGAAGTAAGATAGAAAAAAGATTTGTGCGAGTAATTCGAAAATGTACTGTCAAATCTTATACACAATGATGTATGTCGATCTATAGTCCATTGAAATGTTACATTTTTTAGGCCTTACCTTGCGTTTTTAGAAGACGCAAATTTATTTTTTTGATGTGTAGAGGGGTCAGCTTAAAGCTAAAACCAAGTTTGCCACCGACAGAATTTCTGAACATTTTCGCTTATAACTTTTTTATTTATTTATACTACAACAAAAAGTTACTAGATCAAAGTTGTAGAGAATTTAATTTGCAACAAAAAATGTTAACAATATTTTTTTATCAGATAAATAGTTTAAGAGATATTGTAAAAACCATTTCAACCCCTATTTTCAAGATGGCGGCCATGGGACAAGGGTGGCGACCCCACAAACTTGGTTTTAGCTTTACACTTTCCCCCCCTACACATCAAAAAAATAAAATTGCGTCCTCTAAAAAACGCAACCTCAAATGTAACTTTTCAGTGGACTACTAATCGTAGAGATTAATGGGAGTGTATAGACAATTACTACATTTTAATTAGTCAGACACATTCTTACATTTATATAGATATTGTGACGACTACTTTTTTCATTTGGTATGGCATACGGGCAAATAGGCCATAGGTGATTTAAAACACTCCATAAGATCAAAGTCATATCCCTCGTGCCTGTAATTACACTGGCTCACTCACCCTTCATACTGGCAAGGGGCAATACTATCGACGACGAAAAATACTGACGAAAAATTCTTCTAACAAATACTTTATCGCAATCGAATCAAAACGTAATAGTTGCCGTTTTCCTATTGATTAATATAATTATCGACTATTGGCTTAACAGTCAATAATTAAGTTTGGTTATTTTGGCATAACGGTATATGTTAACATTGACTGCCTCGTTGGTCTAGTGGCTTGATATAAGGCCGCAGATTCGGTGGTCCTGGGTTCAAATCCTAGGTCGGGCCAATAAATAGTTATTGGGATTTTCTGTCAAAAAATTCTCAGTAGCACCCCGGAGTCCGGAAGTTGGAAGTGTGTACACTCCCGTGCCTCGGAAAGCACTTTAAGCCGTTGGTCCTGCGCCTGAACTCTGTCTGGTCGTGTCGGATTGCCGTCCCATCGGATTATGAGAGCTAAGGAAAAGAGAGTGCACCTGTGTTTGCGCACACACTTGTGCACAATAATATCTCCTGCGCTGTTGGCTAATCTCTCTTGAGATTGGCCGCCGTGGCCGAAATCGGTCTGGAGGACCTTAATATGTTAACATCATATCGGCTCCGATCCGAATAAATATAGAATAGTCAAAGTTAGATTGCAACGTATCGTAATCGTTATGGATTAGTAGAATTGACCGCGGGTTTATAGCGGTTACGGTAGGTTCCCGATTCTATTTCGAATCAATTTCGACAGAATTGCAACTGAATCGTTGTGTTAGAAGAATAGAAAAACAGTTAAACGGCTACGATTATGTTTCGATATGATTGCGATAAAGTGACAATTTGTTTGTAGAATTGACCCTCTGGATATTTAATTTGTTTGGAATATATAAAATGACTACACTCCGTGCTAATGTTGCCAGTACAAAAATAAATAAACAAGTCATTAGCGTCGAAGTGATTTATTTGGTTGTTTTAAACAACATGGTGGTAAAGACGTCTCGTTTGACTAATATGCGTTGAATTTAATGTCTATTAGAGACTCGAAGTTATAAATAAGTAAATAAGCACTTCACACTCAACAAATTAACGCCATCAAACACAAATTACTAATTTGTACATTTTTTTATACAAACGAGTACTTAACTTTAAGCGTTTTTAGTGGTTTATCTATATTTTTTATTCAGCAATAAATTAATTTTTGATAATTTTTATTATGAAAAAATGTATGTTTTGTTTTGTTCAGACCTACATGAATATATTAACAGATAAACCATGTCTCAAATGGTTGCAATAAGAACCGTGAGCGAAAATTCGGCAGTGCTTCCGTGACTCGTACAGCACGTAAAAAATTACCAGAATGGCATCAGATATTATTCCATATGTGCATATACGCTAGCATTAACAATATAATACTTTCTGTCTTGATTTTTTCAGTTCTGTGGACGCATTCGGTCAGTTTAGTATTAGACATAATCTGTGAGAACTTAAACCATTAGGATTTGACATTTCATTAAGACACTTTGACAGGCAACTGCTGTCAAAATAACTGCAAACGTTTAAAAGTATTAAATTCACTGGAAATTAAAAACTTTTTATTCGTACTTGATAATGTGATTACTTTGGTACTCATTCCATTTTCAAAGACACCGCACCAAAAGGATTTAAAACGTGCACTGTATTGCAAAAACCTTAAAATTTAACTCGTTCAATTAAATTTAGTTGAGTAAAAAGTAACGTATGACGGCCGACCTGTTTTTTAACTGCCCTTTTGTATATCCATGCTCCATTGTTAGTTTTATAAAAAAAGTATACACATAAAAATATATATAAAATACTGGCTTCTAAAACAATGAGCGTGAATAAAAAAGTATTTTTTAAGTTAAAAAATTTAAATGAAATGTTTATTATTTTTTTCTAAACTATGAGTAAGTTTGTATGTAGATTTATTTGAACCATGACAAATAGGATATAAAATTTCAATATGATTCATTATACATATAGAAACTATGATGCTTAATCATAGAATTAAATAATAATAAGAATTAGTTTCGAACATATACAGAAATTCGGCCATTGTTAAAGTTATATGAAAATTTATAAGCTTACATAAAAAATATTAATCCCAGGAGCGATCGCTCTAGGCGCCAGGTCTGGCTAAGTGGCAAAAGTACCAAAAACAATTTTCAGGGGGTTGTTTGATTTTTATGAAAGCATCGACCAAAGGGCGCTGAAAAACAATCTCGCTCGCCTCGATCAAAGGCAAGGGCCGGAGCTGCAGATAGCTTATTTAACATTAGCCATAACAGCTAATTAGTGCTTTTGCCCCTTCTTTCTAATTACGTGAATCATAAGAGTGAAGAAGACAAACATATTTTATTTAAGCAATATTTAAATTTATAATTAATCCTAAATGTTCGCAGAGTTATCATAGCTCATAGTTGTTAACAATTACTATAAAAAATTAAATAAATATCCATAAAATTACTACTTTTTGATACATAATGGTCAACTAAAGGTTATTGCTTGCATGTATAAAGATTATACGTCAGCTACTTGGTAGTAGAGCTTTGTGCAAGTTCGTCTGGGTATTCTCATTTACCCACTCATCAGATATTCTACCGCAAAACTATAGTATTTTTTACTGTCGTATTCTGGTTTGAAGGGTGAGTGAGCCAGTGTTATTACAGGCACAAAAGACATATCTATATATCATATCATCTTAGTTTCCAAGATTGGTGACGCATTGGCAATATAAGGTTGGTTAACATTTCTTACAATGCCATTGTATATGGGCGTTGGTGATCACCTACCATCGCGGGGCCTATATGCTCGTCCACCTATCTATACAATAAAAAAAGTAGATCTAGAATATATTTATTCATAGCTAGTAATGAAAATTTAGGTCAACATTTATGAACTTAATAATGAATAATGTTTCTGCACTCCCGAATAATATGTCCCGAATATATAGAAATAGATAAAGACAAAACAGGTAATTAAAGCGATTCTGTAAGATCTCACAGTACTCAAGCATGAAATGGTGACAACCGACATATTGTGATATACGATTTTGGTGCGTGTATTCTTGAAATGTTATAATTATTATGGTCAATATCGCATATCACTTTCTGACATTTCCCGACCGTTTACTGTGGTGAGTTTCGAATTTGCTTTTGCTGAAGACCATAAGGTGGGTATTTATCTACTGTTTGTCAATCGATTTTCCGTTTTGTGTTTCCGATCTGTTGACGAGGTTTGGTATTATAAATAAACAAAATATAGAAATAAAAGAGAAAAAAAGATTTGTGCGAGTAATTCGAAAATGCAAATCAAATCAAAATTCAAATCTTATGGGTACCTATTACTTGTTGATCTAATCATAGAGATTAATGGGAGTGTATAGACAATTACTACGTTTTAATTAGTTAGACACATTCTTACTTTTATATAGACATATATATTGTGACGGCTACTTTTTTCATTTGGTATGGCATACGGGCAAATAGGCCATAGGTAATTTAAAACACTCCATAAGATCAAAGTCAACTCCTCGTGCCTTTAATTACACTGGCTCACTCACCCTTCATACTGGCAAGGGGCACTACTGAGTACAAATGTTTAACGGATATATAATACCGAATAAGTTAGTAATAAAGTATATATAGTTGTTATCCAGATAAGCAAAGCAAAAGTAGCAAAAAAAAATATATGTCTTTGTTATAAAAATGTCTATAAGCAATTCAATATTTCAATTGCCATCGGACATTTACAGACGCGAGCTCGAAACTATACAGCCAAAGACACGATTCTATGTACTTGTGTTCTCATACCAGATAACTTGTACATATGTAAACGTAATAACACGTCAGACCTACCTAGGTGCATCATTGTATTGATTGGCCGCCATTAAACATGGCCGACGTATCGCTGGAAGATAATTATTCGTTATGATATTGCATTGGAAGTCATGTGTAGACGCTGCTTAAATAACAACGTAGTGCCAATCGTGTAATGACGGCTTAAAATGCAGTATAAGGCTCCTCGCTAAGTATTAGTTATCTTTTATTTTTACCGCCTTAATAATAAGCTTGGATACGTTGAATTCGAATGTAATTTCTTATGATGCGTCTAAGTGTATTTTTTAATTTTTTATGAGTACTGACTACTGTCTGACCGCTGCTTTATTTCTCTTTTTACATGAAATATCAAGTTGTAGTTGTACGATTTAAGACTACTTACTACCGATTTAAATTGTATTGCAAAATATTATTAAGTGGTTGTCTTGCTTCAGCTTTATCTGTACCATAATCATCGAATTAAGATGGTATCAATAATATACATAATAATATAAATACAAGTGCAGTTTGAAAACTATTCATATAACTTTAGTATAAACAATTTATTAAAATCAATAGTATAAAATCATTTAAAAAGTGGTTTAACATTTTCCTTAAGGTTTTCGTATGTTGTTATGGAAATATGGTCTATAGTCTATACTATACTAACTACAACAAATAAACAATAACTAATTATATATAAAAAAAATAATAGACCCGACACAAAAAACATCATCACGTCTGGGTCACGCAATTTCAAATCAACCGAACCTCTGAATCTTCAGAGGTTCGATTAACACCCTTTTGTCACGTAGAAAATTAATTATCTTATAATCTTCAAATACCTGAATTTCATACTTCATAATTTATTCTTCTTCTTCTTCTTCTTATGGTGCCGTCTCCTTCCGAAGGTTGGCAATCATTAGGGCTATTTGCAATCTGGACACCGCCGCACGGAAGAGCGATCTAGTACTTTTCCCGTACCATTCACGCAGATTTCGCAGCCAAGAAATTCTTCTTCTACCAGGCCTCCTCCTGCCCTGGATCTTCCCTTGTATAATTAGTTGGAGAAGGTCATACTTGTTGTTTCTCATTAAGTGTCCGAGATATTGGAGTTTCCTAGTCTTTATTGTGGTCAGAATCTCTGTATTTTTCCCCATTCTCTGCAACACCGTTTCGTTACGGACCCGCTGTGTCCACGAGATCTTCAGCATTCTCCGATACACCCACATTTCAAACGCTTCCAATTTGTCGCTCATGGCCTTAGTCAGGGTCCAAGCCTCAGCTCCATATAGAAGCACAGAGAACACGTAGCATCGAGCGGTCCTAATGCGCAGTCTTAGGTTTAACCTGCGATTGCAGAGAATCTTTTCCATTTTTCGGAATGCATTTCGGGCCTGTTCAATTCTGCATTTTATTTCCAGGCTGTTATCTCCCTTGTCATCCACTAAAACGCCAAGGTATCTGTATCGGTTAACGCGTTCCAGGTTGCTACCATTGATGTTCAAGGATGCAGCTGGATCTGGTGTTCGACCCACAGTCATGTACTTGGTCTTCTTACAGTTTATGTTGATACCATACTTAGCACTAGTTTCGTGTACGCGATCCACGAGTGTTTGCAAACCCATAAGACTATCGGCTATCAAGATGGTGTCATCAGCATATCGAATATTATTGATGACCTGGCCGTTGACGACTATTCCTTCCTGCAGATCCTGGAGAGCCTCAGAGAAAATAGCTTCAGCGTATATATTAAACAGCAAGGGCGAGAGAATACAACCCTGTCTTACACCCCTCACTATCTCTACGTAAGAAGAAGGCTGCTCTTCTACTCTAACATTGGCCACTTGTTGCCAATACAAATTTTTAATGAGCATTAAATCCCGAGAGTCAATGCCCATGTTCTGCAGGGCGCCTATGAGTTTCTGATGTCTTACTCTATCAACCGCTTTCTCGTAATCGACGAAACATATATGTAATTCACGATTGACGTCCCAACATCTCTGTACTAGCACTTGATATCCAAATAGAGCGTCACGTGTTCCAAGTCCGGATCTAAACCCGAATTGCGAATTTGATAGAGTAGCTTCGCATTTTGCGTATATTCTCGCGTGTATTATCTAAAGAAAGATCTTTAGCACGTGGCTCATTAGTGATATCGTACGATATTCGCCGCATCTTTTCGGATTGTTTGTTTTGGGGATAGTAACAAAAGTTGACTTCAGCCAGTCCATCGGTATAGTGCCTGTAATATAGATTAGGTTAAAAAGATGAGTCAGGTAATCCAAACTACCCTCGTCCAATTCCTTCAGTAGTTCTACTGGAATTTCGTCATGCCCGACAGCCTTCCCGTTCTTAGCTTGCTTAATAGCATTGGCTACTTCCCCCTTGGTGATTGGTGGGCCGGAATTATCTTTCTTGATGTTGACGCAATCTGTGCGTTCATCATGAAAAAGCTCTTGTATGTACTTTTCCCAGACTTTCAACTTTTCAGCGATGGACGTAGCAGATGTGCCGTCCTCGTCTAGCAAAGTCAAATGTTTTTGGGTGGTATTCTTGTTACCGAGTAATTCCTTGATCTTTTTATGCATATTCAAGTAGTCATGCTTTGCATCAAACTGCTCAATTTCCTGACATCTCTCTGACAACCAACTCTAATCATAATTTATAGCTAACAACAATCTCGATCACATCAGATTTAAAAAAAAAACCGCTTCAAAATCAGTCCATTCCTTTGAAAGCTACTATGCCACACGTTAAATTTATAACACCCCTTCGGATCCTATTTTATAAGGGTAAGTTAATTATAAACATAATAAATTAAGCTTGTGTTTTAATTTAAAATATTAAAGCACTAATCGATAAAGATACAAAGCAAAGTCTACAAACAATCTCTAGTCAAGTAAAATAATATTTCAATGTTAAAACCAACCATAGCGTGTATATTAATTATCCGTCGATACAATGTTTAATGAGCATGTTGATCTAATGACTGAAAGCAGGCGATTTAAACACTTAGGAATCCGTATCGGTAAATATATTCAGATATATTTATGTCATAAATATTAGACTATTACTTTATAACAACTTGTCCAAGTTGCCTACTTGTCCAGTCGATACCCGCCAAGTTTTTCAGCGCATAATTTATTTGGGGAGAGTCGTTGCGTTATCCTTTCTTTGGTGTGTTTTATGTTTCTTATTATTTGGTATCTTATATTGAAACGTCTTATGCATTATTACAAACCTAATATTACAATACTTAGTAAATTCCATATTAGTAAAGCTGCAAATCAATTTTAATTCGTAATTGAATCAATTATTATCATAGATTAAAAATCTTTTATCAAACAATCGGTCATTTACTTTATAATATAATAATAATTACCCCTTTTACAGTGCCTCGTTTGGGACCTGCCCCCACATGGACGATCCCTGACTTGTTAAAGGGTTAAACTTAATTAACATAAAGACTGTTTAATTAAGCTTAATTAGCAAGCGTATTTAAGTTTTGTTATTTATATTTTCTTTTTTTTTTAAATCAAGTCGAATTTCGTTTTCATTATTATTTTAATTATTAATACTATTGTAAATGTATGTAATGGTGTATCACACTGTACTTGCAAAAAAATAATAAGTATACAGAACCATGAATATATTAATTTTCTATCACTTTCGAAAGTATATAGTAACGTGTCACACGATCCTGGTATTATTTTGGTGTTAGAGATAATTCTGTTCCGTTCTATAAAGCAAGCGATATTAAACAAATCTTAAAAATGATGTATTAACTAATATACAACATCATATTATACAATTTCTTATATATACATACAAAATAGCACTAACTTTCTCTGTTTGGCATATATGCGATAATTGCTTCAAGCATGAAATTTAATTTATTATTAAGACGTATAGATAGCTTGTCGTTTTAATAATTAAGTGCAATTAAGTTTTTATATATCTACGATGAGAAACAACAATACAATTTGGTGGCGCGAATACAGAATGAGGCTTTATAGGCCGAGAGCGAGGAACATGAGCCTAGAATTAATTTTGAGAAGAATCACTAGGAAGACGTGCAAGGAATATGCTATGAACTGCTCTCTTGCTGGTGTTACTAAAATATTCGACACGAATATAGGATATAAGGAAAGGTATGTAACGTAAATTATAAGTTAGACTGTAAATATTCCACTGGTGATTCTCATTATACTTACCTTTACGCCATAAGGGAAAGCGCCAGATAGATTATAAACTATAATTAAACGCATTTAACCATTCGGCCATCTTGTTCCAACCAACTTACTATGTAAAATTTGGCTCTGTTCATGTGACTTTTAAAAGTCTGTGTTATTATATAATGATAGTAAGAGTATTACTTTACTAGTTTTAGTCAATGTAGACAATTTTAATAATTGATCTAGGCTTAGTACTCTCCAGCACTATTATTTTCAAGGTGCAAGTCAATTTAACTTAGAAGCATAATATTATCATTTAGTAATTTATTTCAGGCTGGTCCGAATAGCCCTGTTCTGTGTGATGTTTGGAAGCATATTCTACTTCCTCCAGTACCTCTGGTTTGACAATCTCGCTAAGCCTCTTATTGTTACAATGGAATCGACGACGTATCCGATATCGAATGTAGAATTTCCTGCGATCAGTCTTTGCAACTTCAACAGAATAAGCAAGAAAGCGCTTGAAAAATATGTGAAAACCAAGTAGGTGCCATACTCTGTTTTTTGTGTTTTTTTATTGCATAGGAAGGCGGACGAGCATATGGGCCACCTGATGGTAAGTGGTCACCAACGCCCATAGACATTGGCGTTGTTAGAGCTGTTAACCATCTCTTACATCGCCAATGCGCCACCAACCTTGGGAACTAAGATGTTATGTCCCTTGTGCCTGTAATTACACTGGCTCACTCACCCTTCAAACCGGAACACAACAATAACAAATACTGCTGTTTTGCGGTACTGCTGTTTATAATAATATGAAAAATCCAGGCATAGGTTAACATTTTATAACGCTTTATTGATTAACTGATAATTTATTTGTGACGTAACTTATGGTAACTAGTACTTATAAACAGGAATTTGATTGCACAATAGCTAGTAAACGTCTTTAATTTAGATTTATTTGGTTCATTTTGACGAATCATTATACTTTATAACCACGAATAGCTATAAATTAATTTCGTTTCAGCCACATCGAACAGAAAACCTTTCAACGAAAGCTCGATTAAAATCGACCTAGATGATGTATCATAGACTAATTATATTATTATAGATCACAGATTAATTATATTATATGTTATCTGTAACGTATACCTAATTACCATAACATACAGATTAACAAACACATACCAATAATATATAAGTCTGAAGGTTGAATACACATTTTTATTTATTGTAAAGTTACAGGAAACTTGCACCGAACAACGAATCCATAGAACAAGTGGAATGGTTCTGCAAACAGCTCGGACGACTATTGGACTACTCCTATAATAAATCTGTACAAGTTCACCCTATACTATTTTCCTTTGTCAAACACCTTGGCGATACTCATAACATCATTAACTTGATGCAAGAGGTTTGATTATTTTCTTATTGGTAGTACAATATTTTATTCAGGTTACACACATAATAAGATTGACAATTATTATTAGCCCCAGATTTTTAGACATTCCTGCATAAAATTCTGCTACTCGATTTTTTGATTGGATTATGTTAGGTCGTACCTTAGTACAAAACCGAGTTTTTGTCATCCGAAGCCGCGAGCGTTAGCCGCCATCTTGAAAATCGTCTTTTTTACAATTTTTTTTTTTATACTCAAATTCCTGGACCAAATACCTTAAACTAAAAATGAAACTTGTTAATCGTATTTATCATATTAAGAAATCATAATAAGTCAATTCATCATCTCATATATTATGTGTTTACATTTTTTTTGTAAACATTTTTTTATGTCTCACATATCTTGAGATAACTTCATTTATTATTTTTTCTACCGTCAAGCAATACCGGGAAGTATTTCGGTTTCCACTATAAGTGTTGCTATATTAATCGATGTCATTAAACCAAATATGTTCGTAAAATGAAAATTATTTGCATTCGATTTACTGCATAAGAGATAACTACGGCAATTTTAAGGCAAAGATTAATAAGTCTGGATTGATGATGCAGAAATAGCCCGCAGCTTAATACGATGCTTTAGAAAGAAATTTTATAAACAATGGCTCATTGGCAAGATCGTGGCTACGAGGTAGAAATATTGACAAGTTCCAATTAAGGATTTATTGTTATAATCCTATAAAATATTATTTTGCGATCCGCCTTAGGCTGGGAAGTGTTTACTAGTGTGAGAATAAATTGTTCAATTATAGTAATGTATACCAAAGTATTAAAATGTATTGTAATGTAAATGTTGCCTAAGGCGTGATAGATGTGGTGTCTATATCAATGTAAATTTCATATGCGTAGAAAACATACCTGATGATGAAGATAATGATGGAATGCTACTGTGCCCTGGATCTGATGAGTGATCTGATGATGAGTCGAGTCACAGTTTTTAAATCTAGAAAGAGTGGTAGCATTTAGCCTCAAGTACTTGAAGCCTTATCAAAATTGCTACTTATTTTCTTACTAGTATTAGACAATTGCACCGAATTTTAAATCTTGCACCAAAATCTCTATCTGATGAACTCCTCGTTTCAGCTGTCACCTCCGTGTGAAGAATTATTGGTACGGTGTTCGTGGTCCGGTGATATAATTGATTGTAAAAAAATATTTTTCGTTCATCGTACTGTTAGAGGACATTGCTGCACTTTTAACCTTGTTCTTGGTCTGGACGTAACTGGCAGGTTTGTTAAACTTCAACTATTATATTTTTTTTATAGAATCATAAATGTTTATGAATTGAATTTGACATTTTAGTATTGATTCATAGGTATATAGAGATACCTATTCAATAGCAGGCCATGATGAACATCTTGGAGGAAACACGAATTGACATTGACAAATTCCTCATGTACAACATGACAATTGTACCTACATTTTATATTTACACAAAGTTCCCCAGAATGTTTTTAATTGTGTTTATTTCAAACTTTACTAAGATTTGTTAATTTTAATTCATTTATTAGTGCAAAGGCACACCGGTGTGCAGCCCTACTACCTAGCCTTATTGTGACTGAATCATGGACTAGAATTCTTATTCAATCATACATTTATAGGAACATGTACTTGCCTTCTATACTTTACTTATTTTGTATAGGTTCGACAATTCCATTTACACAGTCAAAAGACAACACGAACCAGGAAAGTTGAATGGACTCAACGTTATACTAGACACGATGGTAGAAGATTATACTTATACCCTCTATAACATGGTTGGATTTGAGGTGAGCTACATTTAAAAAAACATGTGTTCTGATATAAACATTGATGAAATGCTAGGTAACGTCAGATTAAATATCTGAAATCTTATTGGTCCGTCTACTACGTCATCACCTTTCACTAACTTTATTAGTTTAAGGTGTGAATGTAGTTTATTTTTAAGATAGAATTTAAATATTTTTTCTCGATAATAATTAATTATCGAGAAAAAAAAATTTTTTTTTTTTTAATTTACATCAGCATATTCACACATTCATTCATTATTCCACCTTGTCGTGGTGGGGGGGCTCAGTACCCGTGGTAAGGTCGGCCACGGGGAAGCTAAGCGGGATCCCGGACGTGGGGCGCTTCTCGTGGGCCTCAGGAGGAGGCTTGCGTTGGATGCGCCCAGGAGGCGGGTGCGGGGGACAGCTCTGTCTGTCCCTCACAGTCGGGAGTGATCGCGGGAGGAGAGGCGTGTCGGTGTTGCGTTGACCGAATGGGGGCGCACCATATGTTGCGTTGCGGTGGGGCCGCAGAGGAAGAGGAGATGCGGTGTTGTCAGGTTGCCGTCCTCCCTGTCCTCTGCGGCCGCTGGGTGTGTCGCTGTGGGGGACGGTTCTGTCCATCCCCTGCAGCCGGGAGCGGTCGCGGGAGGAGAGGCGTGTCGGTGTTGCGTTGCCGCGCGCCCTATCTCCCGCGACCGAATGGGGGCGCACCATATGTTGCGTTGCGGTGGGGCCGCAGAGGAAGAGGAGATGCGGTGTTGTCAGGTTGCCGTCCTCTCTGTCCTCTGCGGCCGTCAGGGTGTTTTTTTTTTTTGGCGGCGGAGCCCAACATCTTAATCCGCCGCCAAGAAGGTTGTAGCCTTCGGGCTATCCGTCGGGGTGTCAGGGTAGAATGCTCACGCGACCCCTTGGCACCCCCATAAAGGCGGTGAAGTATACGCTGTGGTTTTAGTGGGTATTACGGCCTTGCACTTCAGCCGTCGAGTCCCACATAACCCCCCGCTTTTCATCTTGCGGGGGGTATGCGTAAATGCATTTCCACAGCGAGGAAAAAAAAAAAAAATATACGTATTTGTATTTAATTTCACAAATCTAATAAGTATTAAGTCTAACAATCATATATTTGTCATTATATTTTTTAATATTTTTCATCGAAGAATAAGCCTTCAACAATATACCTTTAATTGCAGGTGCTTATATTTGATCCAACCCACTTCCCGGACCCCACTGGGGGTCGCGTCACACAGCGCATAGCTCAACCAGATCAGGCCGTATTTTTCGAGTTACGCTCTATAAAACAGATTGCAACGAAGGAAGTCCGAAAATATCCTGAAAAATCGGTCAATACTTTTTTTATAAAGCATTTTTTAGAATTATGTCCTCCAGACCGATTTCGGCCAAGGCAGCAAGTCTCCAGAGAACAGACAACTGCGCGGGACATATTGTAGTGCAAAAGTGTATTCGCAAATACAGGTGCACGCTCTATGCCCTCACTCTCATGATCCGATAGGACGGCAACCCTACGCGACCGGAATGAGTTCAGGCGCAGGTACGGGAGTGTATACACCTCCAACTTTCGGACTCCGGGTTGCCACTGAGAAACTTCGACAAAAAACTCAATTACTTTTTATCAGCCCTACTTGAGATTTGAACCTAGGACCTCGGGCCTTCTATCTACGAGGCAGTTCATCTACTTTCATATGTCATATGTCCTCGTGTGCCAATGTACTTTAGTAGCTTCTATTACTAATAAAAAATAATTAAATGCCGATCGAAACATTGCTGGCATGCGCCGCGTGAAATAAAAAGAGTTATTATATGTATAACGGTATTGTGTAGACATGTACATCACCCTCCCAAGTTTCGTTTTTACCTCCAAAATGTTATATTTTTCTTATACAAATCTTTATAATAATATTTGAACTTAGAAACGCGTCATTTACATTAATAGCATAGAACCTTAAACCTTCTAATACATAGTTATATAGGTACTTATACTTATATACTTCCGATAGAAATCGGACGCATTACATTATAATTTAATGCAATGCAAGCGCAGCACCTACTTGAATATCGTTCTTATGCAAGAATAATTATTTATGTAAAAAAGCCGTATCGATGAAATAATTTTTTGTTTAATATTTTAGGAATGAAAAATATACTCAATATTAAATTGCAATGAATTAATATAAAAGCAAAAGTGACCTATCATCAATAATCTTACGGACAACTTGATACTTAATTATATCCAATTTTTGCTAAATAATAATCATAATTGGGATACAAATCATGCTTTTATTTTGTCGATACATAACAAGTATGTACCTAAAGCATAGAATAAATAATAAGTAGATAGTTAATCAGAGTCGATGCATCGATATATTTTTTAAGAGAATTGCAATTTGCATATTTCAAGGAATTACTAATATTCTTATTTTCCAAATTGAAAAAATATGCCCTATGCATTGCAATATCTGTATGAATTATTTACCGATATATAATTATTAAGCTGTTATAATTACTATTTCACCTCCATTAGGTTTACTCAGTGGATATTTCGTAAAATAGACAAAGACATACATTTTATCGCTTTTTTTTCAGAGAAAATGTCTATTTCGCGACGAAAGAAAAGATCAATACAACGACTTGTACTCATACAGCTCCTGTATAGTTAAATGTCGTATTAGAACAATTCAATCTCTTTGTAAATGCACGCCATACTTCTTTCCAACAAAACGGAACGTTCATCCAATTTGCACATTGGATGATCTCAGATGTTTAAATAAATACAAAGGTATTACTTTTCCCTATTATTATTATAACCACAGTTCTACACTTATTTCTAATTGACCAAAACTATATATTTAAGTATTGTGTTTAATTGGTAAGTAAAATATTCACATATCTTTCTATTATCAGTATTTATGTATTAAAAACATATTTAAAGTTTATTGTTATTAAAATTAAAGAACTATTTTAGTACTTAAGTAATTATTTAGTAGTTTTAGTAAAAACTTACAGCAGGACGAACAAGATAAAAGTGAACAGAAAGTTATATGCGATTTCAATAAACATTTACTACGTAGTACGTACCTATTTAATAATTATAATACACACTTTTTTATAACATAGGTAGACGGACGAGCATATGGGCCACCTGATGGTAAGTGGTCACCAATACCCATAGACATTGGCACTGTAAGAGATGTTAACCATCGCTTACATCGCCAATATGCCACCAACATTGTTTGCAGTAATTACAGTGACTCACTCACCCTTGAAACGGAAACACCACAGTACCAAGTACTGCTGTTTCGCTGTAAAATGTCTGATGAGTGGGTGATTCCTACCCAGACGAGCTTGCACAAAACTCTACCACCAAGTAAAACAAGATACACGCATCAAATAAAATAAAATAAATAAATAAATAAGCGAATAACAAACAATAAAGGAACACATCTATACTAATATATAAAGCTGAAGAGTTTGTTTGTTTGATCCGGCTAATCTCAGGAACTACTGATTCGAATTTAAAAAATATGTTTTTGTTGTATCGAGGAAAGCTCTAGGGTGATTTTAATTCATTATATTTTTATTAATTATACGCGGGTGAAACCGCGGGGCACAGCTAGTCAATTATATTGACTTACAATTATATTACATAGTACTTAAATTTTTCATACATTCCTACCGCAAGGTTCAAAGGCAGAATTCAGACGTCCATAGGCTCATAGTCTATAGTACTAGTTACTACTAATGATACCCCTAACAATTTAAATATATCTTATATATTTTTTTAGAAAAACTTTTATACCTATACCCGAAGGACGCTGACAGTACTGAAGGTCTTGAAGCGGAAATCCAGGACGCTCTCTACTGTGACGAATGCCTACCGGACTGTGAACTGACCCAGCACTATTCGAAGCAATCAAAGATACCTCTTTCTTTTGTAGCTAATACAAATAAGGAATTCACTAATTATTTCTTGTAAGTTCTTTCTTATAAAATGTTTTGGCAATGAAAATATTGGAAATTTACATTACTTAGCTAAATATCAAATACAACAACATAATTATTTGCTACGAATCTTTTTAAATGTTTATTTTCTACCTAAGTAAGTTGTGCTAAATATTAAAAAAAAATACATATTTAAACAGTAAGCTGTTACTCGTGCACTGTAGCTTGTTCTATTTTTAAAAATTAAAAAATATGTAAAAAATATATCTAGAGCTTTCCGCCCAAAATGCATCTCGTAACTCATAACGGTTACAACAAAAATAAAAATCAGTTAAATGACAACTGGAACCAATTCTACTAATTTATTACGTTTGTGACGACGATTATTCGAATACACGTAAAGTTGCTATAGAATTAGAAGCTCATCTTGAACACGTCCACACGCGCTTGGTTTTGCTAACAACAATGGCCGCGAATTTCTAATCGCGCCTTGCGACATTCTTATGTAGGAAAAGGATTCGGTTCTTCAGCGCCGATAAGTTCCTTGAACCTAAAAATATAATAAACTATAAAAACCAAATCCATCAAATCTAAAACTGTTACCTATCTTTGTTAAAACGTTTATCATATTTTTTTACATAATAGAATTTATTACATGTTGAATAATAATAAAAAAAGTTTAAATATAAAAATGAAAATAATGTTTGCCTAGATGAATTTGACTATGTTAAATATTACTGTATGTATTACCCATCGTGACATAAGAAAGACGAAGACACAGCCTTATTTAATTAATCACCGCCTGAAAACCGTTGTATTTAGTATTTTTAAACAATTTATTTCTTCCTACTTTGACTGACCTTTTTTTTCAGGCATGATTTAAATATGACGAGTAAAACATTGCTTTGTATTTATCAAGCGACAACTTATAGCGTTTTGAACCGGCTGGATATAATTTTTTACTGGTTCGAACTCGTTAGTAAGTAACATATATACATACTACATAGTTAAGGCTAGGACTAGCAGATCCTTTTAGTTCCAAGTCCCGGATCACGCATATACATTTTTTGGGTTTTTCTGTAAACAAATCCTTAGTAGTACCTGTATTATTGTTGAACTTACTCAAACGTAGCCTTGATGTGGGTTATCATTACACGTCTTATGAAGGTCATAGACAATTTTAGTACATTTCATAGTTTCGATATATTCCTAACAGTAGCCTGGAGTTTAAACGTTAGCCGAGTTAAAACTCCCTTGCCTCGAAAAACATGTACTTAATTACAGTGCGCCTGAACTCTCCCGTGTTATCGAACTGGAAGAATGAGAGAATAGAGAGCATCCTGCGCTTGCATAAGCTTACAAAATAGTATATCTACTGCACTTGTCTTGACTTGTCTTCGTTGAGAACCAATTGAAACTACACTAGATTTTTTCCATTAACGTCAATATTTTTCGATCTTACTTTAGATCAGTCACATAATATTTGTTTTTCCCTCACTCTGCCATAATGAATTTTCAAAGGCGAGTGGATATTGGGTGCTACGTTACACCAAAGGCATAAAGTAGATGTGGTTATTAGTTTCGCTAAGTGCTGCAGTTTTAAAGAATCATCAAACTTCAGTGGGCACCTTTTACTAATTATATGATATTTTAATTTTGCAGGTAATGTCGGTGGATTTTGCGGCATACTTGTTGGATTTTCAACTATTAGTATCATCGAATTCGTATATTTCTTTGTGTTTCGGTTTTCATATAATTTGTACTATTTTTACAAAAATAATAACTGATTAAATAAATAAGTAGGTAGTTATAAAGTGTTTGTAAGTAATTTTAGATTTTTTATTTCATAAATTGAAAATAAATTTGTTTTATTAAAATAAACTTTCCAACTAAAAGTAAATGCCTTTTCATTATTTCGTGATAAAATAAATAAATACATGTATTTTCAAATAGTCTGTTAAGCAGATTTTAGACAAAGTGCAATGTTATATCATACAAGTCACACACGTTCAATAAAACTGCGCAAACGGATTGCACAGATACATCGCAAAGATATCGTTGCAATGTGTAGCCGCCATAAGAAAGAGTAAACTACTATATTTTGATTGCCGGTACTTTACGGCAGATATATAAGAATATTTTATATTATACATAGTATACATTTTCTAAAATTTTATAAAAATATGTGTATCAAGCTTCTTAAATGTAATTTGTGTTTGATTACCTGTTGGAAGCATTTACAAGGCTAGCTATGATTCCTAATTTCATAGTGTAAAATATAAATGATATATGTTATATTATGATAAAAGTATATACAAGTCTTATAATTTGTATGTACTTATATAAATAACAAAAACACTATTGCGTTTTATATGCAATATTGATAATTTATAAAGTTACATAAGGCGGAAATCCGAAAATCGCACTCGTTAAACATTCTGTTTACCGTATAGCTATTTCCAAGAATGCGCATCATTTATCTGTCAAAACGACCGTGTCGATTTTGGACAAAGGTTTGGAGTCGCAATATCTGTTTTTCGCGTAAAATGTCTGCAAATTCACCTCCCGGAAAAAGTGACGGTGAGTTCGCGACAATTTTATTATGCAAACGTATGTAAAGAAAATGAATAAGTAATTGAATGATATTATTATAGATGATGGCATTCAGGACGGAGCCGTCCCGCCAATTCCGATACCGATACCGATTCGAGATTTGGAAGTGGATTCCATTCGAAGATTTTTAGCTTCGAAGCTCGGTTTCTATGAACCACCAGATCTTACCGACTCAATTGAAAAGGTCTTAGATGAAGTAACTTTAGATGGAGTTGCAAAATGGATAAAAAACGTAAGATGCCGAAATATTATAACTTTAGCCGGAGCTGGAATTTCAACATGTAAGTGATTGTTTATATATTCGAATATTATGTAAAATATAGACAACTGATACATATTTTTAAACACATTACAGCTGCCGGTATACCTGATTTTCGAAGTCCACACACAGGATTGTATCACAATTTGCAGAAATATAACTTACCTGAGCCCCAGGCTATTTTTGAAATTAACTTTTTTCGACAAAACCCAAAGCCATTCTTTACATTGGCTAAAGAACTGTTTCCTGGAAAATTCAAACCAACAATATCTCATTATTTCATAAGACTTTTACATGAAAAAGGTAAGTTTAAAATCTTATATATTAAACTTTTATAATTAAATTAATATATATCTAGTCAATAAGAATATACATCTTTATTTCTATAGCTAAGTTAATTTAATACTTATTGTATACAATTTAAGTGCAAGAAGATTTACATACTACAAAATTTTTGACAGGTCTTTTGCTCCGCCACTATACACAAAACATTGATACACTAGAGAGAGGTGCTGGTCTTCCTGAGGATAAAATAGTCGAGGCACACGGAACTTTCTATACATCACATTGCTTGGAATGCCGTAAAGAGTATTCTTTACAATTTATCAAAGGTATGTTACTCATCATAGTTTTTTAATATTATTTATTAACTATCATGTTGAGAAGTGAATTCTAATGAGAGCAAGCACACATAGCTTCGTCACAATGTTGCTTAAATTTTAGGAAATGAAACATCAGCAAAACTGGATCAAACAAACAAACTCTTGGGCTTTATATATTAGTATAGATATGGTATGGACTATTTTGCTTTTTGCAAAAACATTTTTTTTTATTTAAAATTATAAAATGACTTGAATAACCTTTATTGAATTAACCAAAACCAGTATATATAGATTATTGGTTTCCATAAATTCATATTGTAAAATATTTCACTTTCAGATATCATATTTGCAGACCAGATTCCGATATGCACTGAATGTCCTGGCATTGTAAAGCCAGATATAGTCTTTTTTGGTGAAAGTCTACCGGAACGTTTCCAACACTGCTTGCAGGAAGACTTTCAGAAGTGCGACATGCTCATTATATTAGGTTCCTCTCTAGAGGTGCAGCCATTTGCATCGTTGATTGACATGTAGGTGTTGAAGATTTGTTTATTTATTTATTTTAAGATTTATTGTATGTACTTAAAATTTCATTTATATAGACAGTGTAAACTCTATAAAACGACACTCAAGGGACTGTGCATATTTCGATGTTATAGAGAATAGTCGTTAAATTGAGAGAAGAAAAATCTGTATTCGAAAAAGGATAAATTTCTTTCAGACTAGTGTACATAGCTGTGCATTTTTTACTAATTTTGGCAAATTAAAAAGAATTTTTCGTCGTTATTGAGAGTGGATGTAATGCTGTATAATTGTATATAGTGTATCATTGTATGGAAAACAAGCTAAACCAACCAAAGCCGAGTGATTTCGACACTTTAGGAGTTTGTTGTTAAATCGAGTGACATTATATGGAGTTTACACTGTATATGTGTTAATATGTGTGTCTTGTTATTGCTCGCTAATAAAGCTGCCATTCTCTATACCCTTTTGGTTGGCTTATTCTGCCGTATAAATAGCTAATGTAGCCAAATCCATTAGTCGTCCTATCTCTTATTAGGGCTTTGTTTTTATTAGGATAGAAATAGAAAGGAGATATGTTGTCAAGAGATATTGGTACCATTTTTAAATAATAATAATAATAATATTCCAGGGTACCAGATTGTTGTCCAAGGCTCCTCATAAATCGCGAGAAGGCAGGCGTAAAGTCTCCTTTACTACGACTTTGGGGGCTCATGAGTGAAGGTCTACAACTGGATGGATCCTCTATTCGTGATGTTGCAAGACTTGGTGACTGTGACGACGGTTGTATGGAGTTAGCTGATAAACTTGGATGGGGAGTGAGTACTTTGCTCTTCAGTGCAACATTTATTCTATAACATACTTTTTATATTTATTTTCTATATACATACATATAAATATGAAAATATTATTTAAACCAAATCTATATAAAATGTCCCTTTATCGCTACAATATTACCTGCCAAGAATGTTACCAAAAATATTAGTATAGTTTTGAGTTGAGTCAAGCTTTGAGTTCATTATAATAAAAGATACTTTTGCCTTATTCTTTTTTAAACAATGACACTTTCTAAGAAATATAAGGATATACTTGAAGATAGGAACTTCTTCCCTTAAATAAAAATATGGCAAAAACATTTATGTTATTATTGTTTTTACATTAATAAAATTAAATGAATGTCTTGCCCAAATTTCTAGTTGTATTGTCAGTCAGTCACTGTCTCAATACATCTATTATATTAGATGCTATGTAATGTTTGTACTCTATATATATATAATATCTCTACAATATACAATATTTTATTAACTCCAGGATGAGCTTAGAGCGCTGGTTGCTACTGAACATGAACGTCTGGATCGTGAAGGAAACCTGGCAAAACCTCATGCTCCTGTACCAGCTGCTAATGAAGCCATTGCTGTACACCATGCCGTGCCTACCGAGCCTAAGCTATGAACATGTTAATGGTTAGACACTGGCTACAGCATTATTTATGCAATAAATTTATTATTATATTCTAATATAGTGTTGTCACATTAGAAAATCGTTTTTTGTTATAAAACTTTTTTGAACTTTATTTATTATGTTACAAGTCCCTTTTCATAAACTTCTCTTCTATAGTTTTTATTTGTGGCAACCCTATGTTAAAATGTATAATACCTAAAGAAATATAAGCAATTCCATTAAATAAGCTTCCAAATATCTTTAAAATTTCAATAACATGTTCCAGTGATAGTTATAGTCTATTTCAGTAGAGGAGGAGTTAACATAAACAATGCTTGGATGAAGAAAATTTTGCTTGCGATATGCAGATTTGTTTTCTATACATATATTGTACTATAAAAAATCTAAAGTAATATGCCTTTATTTATAACTAGCCGTGCCCTGTGGTTTCACCCGCGTATAATTAATAAAAATCTGCCTAGAACCTTCCTCGATAAAAGGACTACACAACACAAAAATAAAAATGAACAATGAACAATTAGTGAAAATAACACTTTGTTTTAAAATAGCAACACTGTTCACAAATAGACTGGATGTGTCAATTCAATGTCCGAGTTTATTTAATTTTTCTCCTCCATCGATTACTACAGACAATATAGACTATAGGTGCTTAGTTTTAATTTAATTAATTTATTCTATTAATTAAGGGGTTGATATATTTATTTTTGTAATTCTTAATGTCCTATAGATGAAGCTGTACATTGAATACCGTTAAAAAAATATTGTTAGTCAATTATAAACAAACTTTGTGCTCTTAGTGTTGTTGTTACTGGATAAATGTGAACGCCTTTATGAATTTGTAAGCGTAAGTAAATGTTTATAAAGAATCTACTTTGAGACTTTATTCTGAGGATATATTGTAAATGCAGTATTTAATTTACAATTTATTGGTAATTGTTTGTTTCTCTCATGTATATGATTCCCCTCTTATTTATTTTTTATTTAAGCATTAAAATTTACACAGACGTGTTGTCTCTGCCTTTGATGTATTTTCATTTTATTTTTGAGCTTTTAGTAATTTGAAGCACCTGCATGTTTTTATTACTAGGCAGTTTAGGTATTATTATACACTATTTAAATTAAGTTTTCCTGTAAATTGAATGCTTTGTTTACGATTTGTCTTCGGTTTATATATGTTGATACTTATTCTTATGTACACAAATACACAATCCCTAACATATATTTATATGTTGATATTAAAAACTTATTGAACTTTCCAAAACTTATCCCAACCACCAAAAGTGTGTGATTATTTGGATTTTAACTGGTTTAGTGGCACTTGTCTAAAATTCATGTTTATGAAAAAATACCTTGTAAAACTATAGCTATCCATTTCACTTTAACAATTAATAAATATATAGCTATATAATTTTTTTGTTGTGAATTCATTTAGGCATTGTGTACATAAGAATCAGCATCATTATCTAGTCATAACACCTCCTAAACAAAATCTAATTTAAAAAAAAACAATGATATCGCATTATAAAAGAAATATTGAGACATGTTCATATACAGACAAACATAAATATATATTTTCTGATTTAAAGTTAGTCTATAGGATTATTATATAGAATAAATTTACATATGGCAATACATTTGACTTAATAATGTAGATACTATAGAAAATTTAGTTTATTTAAAATATTTTTATTGAATGCTAATTATACAAATGTTTTTTTAAAGAAAACAAACTGCAATTATGAGATATAAGCTAATACTAACATTTTAAGCCATCAATGAAATAAATATAACAATGACCTATAAGTTACTTTTGTTAATTAATTTAATATTTAATTGTTACACATATTAGGGAATAAAATTATACAATAAATATTTCACTGTTCTAAATAAACTATATAATCTGTTTGAATATATAGATGATTAGTTAGAAATATTCATATTTATGACAACACAAGTTTTATTGAATATTAACGGAAACAAAAGTTTAAAAAGTAACAGAAAGCATACTTCAAAATTTTATGTTCCACTTTTAGTCGTCAATATTATACACTTGTTGAAGTACAACTTATAAAAATATATATATTAAACTAGAATAGAATATGACATTATTCTGTATTCTGCTTACTTTATCTAATAAATCCTATTAGCTATTTATAGTAGTATCTGTGTAGCTGTTATAATTAAAACTACAGTAAAAACTACTTTTGACTGACATAATTAAAAGTAATTTTTACCAAAGATATATTCTAATTTATCTGCGCTTATGTATAACCTTTTCCAATCCACGAGGAACAAGAGATTTTTTTTAAATTGATTTGATAAAAACTGATATATTATGAAAAATAAATTTTTTTTCTTTATAATACAAAACTTATAATATTTATATAGCACTTTATTACTTTTATCCAAAGTTAAGAAACATTATTCAAGATCTCGAACAACGGCATCCCACTAATTCAATGTCGAAGTTGCTTATTTACTTTCACTCGTGTGATTGGCATAAGTTATATTGTATGATATTAACATACAGTACACATTCTTTACCATCATGGAATGCTTATGGTAGACATATAACTTATTCTACACTGTATGAAGTTAATATAAAATAACTTTGTTCGGTTCCGACAAGTAAATGGCTCTGTATGCTATTTAACTGCGTAGAGTTATTAAAATGTATGGTATATATTATAAGACATTTTTAATATATTTTTTTTGTCATTAGTTAATCGTGTAAAACTGACGCGTTTTTTACTATTCATTTAAATACCATAGATCTTCAATCAATAATGTACTAGATTATCGGTAAGCTCTTCAAGAACGACCTGAAAAATAACAGCACAACTACGGTCGTGGTTTTATTTCAAATTAGTAAGGTCTAATCATGACCACCGCAAGTAAAATTTTGTGTCTGTAATTATCTGCTTTATTCCTAACGAAATAAGGTTGAATTTGGAACAAAATTTTCAGTACAAATCTTCTCTTTTTGTCATTCATGGTGTAAGATTGTAAGTGAATGTTAATACAATCTAAACCACACTTTATTGCTCAAAAACAAGGCATAGTTTAGGTTGAAATTATTAAACCTTTACATCATTTCTTCCATTTTATGGTATAGTCAGTCGGTGCCACATTTGACTATTGTTTTTGTTCGTGAACCGCTATCTAGTAGTATTGTTGATCGAAGCCATAGATAGACTAATGAACGAAATGCCTTGAGAAATTAACAATTTATATATGAACTGTATAAGCAATAATTAATCTGTGTTAATTAATATAAATATGAAAAATTGCTATTTTTTGGTATCTGTAACAAATAGCTATAGTGGAAAGGTTATATTAAACTCCATTTTATATAGAGCAGTTCTGAAGATAGCTTAATGGCTTCCAAACTAAAGTACTGCCCATCCGGCCTGTGGTATAGACTAAAAGGTACAAAAAAATGTGAGTTATTTAACAATATAAATTGTTGGCATAAGTTAGCAAGGCACATACAATTATGGTCAGCCTGTCCCTTGCATGAAATAGTTTGTGCTAGAGTAGGTTATAATAATTAATAAAACTGGTATTTAATGGGGTGTGAAATTATTTATTATCGTTTTATTGAATACAATTAATTATAAAATCTTTATGTGATTTAACTATTCATTTGTAACTTATTATGTTTTATTGTATCTGTATATATTTCATATTGTTTATTAAAATATATTAGACATGAAATGTAATTTACAATAAATATGTTTTTTTTTTTACTTTTTTAATGTGTCCAATGTACTTATGACAAATCTTGTGTTTCATTTCATTTGTAGTTGATTTGTGAATTTAAATAGTAATAAAATGCTATCCAAATATATTGTTCTTATTATTGACTAGCTGCCCGCTCCGACTTCGTACGGCTAAAATAATATAAAGTAAATTGCTAAGTGAATGTCGACAACTGCTAGACCACTTCATTGGTCTAGCATCGAAAATTCTCAGTAGCCCCCTGGAAGTTGGAAGGATGTACAATCCTGTGCCTCGGATGGCACGAAAGGCCCTTGGTCCTGCGCCAAAACTTTGTGATCGTATCGTAATGTCCCATCGGATGGAGTCCCTATAATATGTCCTATGCAATTGGGTTATCTCTTGAGATTCGCAGCCGTGCCTAAAATCGGTCCGGAGAACATATTAATATTAAAGTGCTAAGGGCATATAATAATATATAAAGCATACGGCTTTCATTCAAAAAACAAAATATTAAATTCATAGTTTTATTACCATTTATAAAAATATCTTCATTGGTATACATAAACCTTAAAATAACTTAAATTTACAATCCTATCTAATGTGTTTGTAATGACTATTACATAGAATAGGAAAAGATTGGTGAAAATATTTTATAATAAAACAAGTATCACATAACGCCCAATAAATATTTTACATTAAAATTTACTATTAATTGGTTTTCATAAAATTAATATGATTTTGCAAAGGTGAAATTGATAATTTTACATTATATACATTTAAGTTTTAAGCATTTATTCAGATCTAATAAATTTTATTGTATTCTTTATATTAGTAAAGTATATAATAACAGAATTGGATGTTTGTCGTAATTTCTTCGGCACAATTTTAATCACATATCTCAATAACTTATTTACTTGAAGTAACAATGTTTAGCTACCAAATGTGGTCATATTGAACTATATTTATGAAGTGTATTCATAAAAACTTATAGAATAGAGTCTAAAGTCCGCTAATACAGACACGGAATGATCTAATATTTATGATCTGTATTCTTTACATATTTAAATAAAATCGTCGCCGCGTCCGTCTGGTAGTCTGAATGCGATAAACTGAATTAGTACAGAACAGATTTCACCAATAAATAGAGAGATTCATAATGAAGGTTAAGGTGTATTCATTTTGGTATTCATCGATTGTTGAAAATGTTGGAAAGTCATGCCCACTGGGAGTTTAACTGGCGTACATAGCGTAAATCAAGCTATTTATAATATTATGTATATTATGTACTGCAATATAAATGTTTCAATCACCCTCTTATTCTAGCTAGGATGGGCAGCTAGTAAAAGTTAATACTATATTAAAAAGATCAATTCTAATTTACACGGGAAATTCCATTTAATCTCGATGGATTCCAGTCCCATCGAGTCTGGCTTAAAGGGACTACACTACAAATATTCACATTTTAAACTAGTAATACCCTATTCCTTAGCATCTGTGATGCCTTCAGTGCTGATAGCGAACATGGCCTCAGTCTCTGGCAGACAGGGGCTGTCGTATATCTTGCAGACTCGATTATCGCCGCGTCCCTTGCGCAAGTACAGTCGCGTGGTGGACGCGTGCGCAATTATGTGACCTCCGATTGGCTTCTTGGTGTCTGCGTTGAACACACCCACTGCGTCCACTTGCGCTACCACTTGGTTTGTTATAATTACTGCTACACCAAACTGAAATAATATAACATGGTTTAAATTGGTGATCATTTGATTTTAGACAAAAATGTTGTTGAAAATTAACTGTAGGAATGGCATGGTCACAATATTCATTTTTTTTTATAGAAACAAATGCAAATATAAATGTAAAAGCAAAAAAAATTAGAGATAAGTTTGATGAACTTCTTAAAATTTAATTCTACACGCCTATATTTTTATATAACATGTATTCATGAAAAAGGTATATTATTCTTTGCGAGTTTACACAGATAATAAACAAACAAACCTCATCAGCAAGCCTTAGGAGCATTCTCATAAATCTACCTAGATGAAGTTGTCTAGAGTTGAGCTCCCCTCTGCCTGAGTAGTCTGTTCTATATAAGGCTGTTGCACTGTCCACTATTAGCAAAGAATATCTGAAAGTGTAATATAAAAATTATAAATTATAAAATTTGCAATGTACTAAATTTCTATAAAATAAAAAAATAGTGTTGTAATATAAATAAAGATAACTTAATCAAGAACTATTGTGTGTACAACATTAGGAAATATCATGGCACATGTAAGGTTTGTTTATCATTACTCATACTTCGACTGGAATATGCTTTAATAACTGATAATTTTTGGAATATCTACCATAAAGTGAATTAAGATATTATAAATATAAAAAATATTTACCGAGATTCAGCCATCATAGCACAAGCTTGAACTAATAGTTGCGTCTGATGGTCAGTGTTATATGCTCGGGCGTAAGCCACATTGTCAAGTACAGCGGCTCCTTCCATACCATATCGCTGAGCTACTGCCAGTAGACGCTCAGGACGAAATGTTCCTTCTGTGTCTATATACATACATTTTCCTTCACCCCCGGATTGTTCTATTGGCAACTGGAAATATAAAAATATAAAATTCTTAAGAATTTCAAGAAAGAACAAAGAAAGTAATTTATTATTATAAAATAGTTGTAATATTGTTTTAAACCATAAAATAATATTGCAACTACAATGCTCCAAATACTACAAACTACTATGGATACAAGCTTAAACATGTTCGAACATGTTTATTTGGAAATATAAATATTTTTCATTGAGATGTGTACCAACCTTTCCCAATAAAAGTCTGTGTTGACTTTATATATTTTGAAAATGTTTAATCAGGGTGATAAATTGAATATAATTTAACATATACCTGGCATGTCACTGCAAGTGTGTGACATAACTGTGTTTTTCCTGTCCGAAACTCCCCAAATATTTCCGTGATTGATCCTGTTTCGATTCCACCACCCAGCAGCCTGTCCAGTTCCTTAGATCCAGTTGTTAGCTGAATTATCTCAGCTCTATTGGAAAAAAGCAACAAGAAAAAGTTATGTGTCTACAAATGGAAATATTAAATTTAACTAGCATAATAACATTAGATACATGCAAGTCTAGCTTTAACTGAGGTGAGGATATAGTTTGGATGTGATGTAGTTGGATAATTCTCACCCAATTCTACTTTAAATTATTTTAGAAAAAACACAGATACAAATATTAAAATAAAAAATTAGGTATTTTTAAGATATTCATACTTGTAACATTAATAGTCACTTTTCAAAAAAATAGAAAACAACATGAGGCAATGCACTTTTCTAAAAAAGAATGATAAACTATCATAGTGTGCCTAACATTTATATAATGAATTAATTATTAACTCCATGTGCTACTCCTAGTACTTCCTTTAACTGACCTTTTTTGATGAAACTCTGTCGCTGTGGTGAATCCCATTGGTACCAATTTTGAAGCTTCCGTCAAAATTTTGTCCGCTTTCGCTTCGGAAATTCCTTTTATTGTTATAAGCCATTTCTTAGGAGCGTATGCTACCGATTCAACAGTATGATATCCTGCTTCTTCCAACTTTTTAATATCGCCTGATGTTATTCCATTCCCCTATAATATATAAAATATTTAAGCGATGAAGTAAAATAGGATAAAAAATATTTTAAAATTTGTTTTCACCTCTAATTTATTGATCAGCTGTGGTCCACACTCATCTAAATCTTCGTCAATGGTTGCAGTAGTTGCTGATGCCGTAGCAGTCATCTCACTGTACTGATTTTATTTATTTTATTACATACACATTAATAAGATTAAAAAATTCTGAGTATGACGTTATTGACGTTATAAATAAATAGTGCCTCAACAATAAATGTGATTCGAAGTCAACTTTAAAAACTTATTGTCAAAGTTATAGAATGTTTCCTTATCCCGCCTTTCAAGAGTTTCAAGAGTAGTAACAGATAAAATATCAAAACAACCCGAATTAAATATATTATAATAATTAATTATTATAACCTATACCAGTAGTAGTCCAAAAAAAGGGCTTGTGGATTACATTAGAACAAAAATAGTTTTGGACTTAGGGACTCTGTTTATACTAGTTAAGGGGTAAATGTACCAAATATTCACATTCTGGGAGTCATAATATGGTCACCATTATTTTCGCTTATAATATGATGAATATGGAAAATATTTAATTAAACTTTCTTTAAAATAATGTAAATTTCTATTTCGCTTTATTCATATTCATCTTTAGCTTTATAAAAATAAAAAAAAATTAAGTTTACATTCCTTAATTATAACATTTATAACAGGTTTTTTCTAATTCCGTTTCTTTCTACAAACCATTTATTGACTGGATTACTCTATTTCGGTATATTTATTGGATTATTCTATTTCTGAAATGCAATAACTATTATTTTGTAATTTTTAATATAGATAGGGATTAATCTAGATAAATATTAAATAACCGTGCTCTGATTGTCATGTTTGACGTCTTATGTCACCCTCATGTTTCTGTTTGTTTAGCAAAATAATTGGCAATTTGGGTTGGCATTTGGCAATCGGCAGTATCACTAGTATCAGCTGTCAGGTCAGATTAGGTTATAGACGAAGCTTATTGTCTAAGTTCTGCAATAATTTGTTATTCTATAATACGTAGTATTCATAAACGCTGTTTAGAAATTATCCGAAATTTATTGAATCAAATTTTAATTGATAATGTCAATATAATGGCAAAAACAAATTTTAACGAAACAATATCAAAATATGAACAGTTTATCAATGATGTGCTAAAAGAAGACTTGCGAATACTTGATTTAAAATTACAACAAATAAATGCCGAAATATCAGATATGATCCAGGAACGACATTGCTTGAAAGTTTTAACAGATAAAAATGATCACCCTAACGGTTTTAAAACTCAGGTTAACATTGGTTGTAATTTCTTTATGGAAGCCTCTGTTACTGATACGTCGAAACTTCTTATGAATATCGGATTAAATCATTATTTAGAGTTGTCGATTGAAGAAGCATATAAATACTTGGACGTCAGGATAAAAGCCTTTGAAGTGAAGTCTGAGGAATTACGCACTAAAGCTGCTGAAACAAAAGCCCACATAAAATTAATGTTATTTGGCATTGGTGAATTAGGCAATCAAAAAATCGGTAAAATTACATAATTATATTTTTAATGTAAATTGAAACTGCTTTAATAATGTTTGTTAATTATCAATTGTATTAAAAATGTTTTATAATTCTCTAATCTCAGTTTTTTTTCTCTAAAAATTTCACTTTCTATCTTACTCCGTTGAATCCAAATGTGGTTGAACCACAAAATCATAGATAAACCAATCTGCGAGGATTGAGTGTAAATAATATAAATATTATTACAATAAAAAAAATATAACTCAGCAAACTATCTTACATTTTATTCCGAAGTAAAAAAACATAATAACTGAAAAACACATAAGTAATCTTAATATTAATCTTAATATAATCTTTAAATCTGCTTGACTGACTGATTGTTCGATTTTAAAGAATAAGCTATATAAAATGGTGCAGGAGATATAACATAAAGTATCTATACTCATACATAAAGCTGAAGAGCTTGTTTGTTTGTTCCGGCTAATCTCAAGAAGTGCTGGTTCGAATTTATTTTGTGTTGTATAGTCCTTTTATCGAGGAAGGCTCTATGGTGATTTTAATTCATTATATTTTTGTTAATTATATGCGGGTGAAACCATGGGGCACAGCTAGTATTATATATATTATACAAATTATTAAGTTAATATACAAGTAAAATATATTTTTTATTCAAACAAAACTAACTGTAAATATTGTCAGAAGTGTTTCTAATTAAGCTAAATAAAAGTTTATCAGTGCTGTTGTTAGGACTCTTCCTGGCATATTTCATATACATACCTTGTAAAGTTAAAAGGTTTAAAAAATTTACTGGCCTAAATAATTGTATACCTACTCTAAGCCAACTACGCTCTCTCTCTCTACGTCAACTCGATTGTTTGACAATATAATATGTAATTTTGTAATATATTTAAAGATATGAGCTGGTCTTAGGTATGTTTACAATTAAATAAATTTTATAAAAATTGGTAATTTTTTTTTAAATCTGCTTATAAAATCAATAATAGCTATTTACCAACATTACCTAATATTACTTTATGCTTTTATAATATTGTTTGTTGACAAGTTAATTTATTATGTTTGTTTGCTTATGGTACAACTAAAGTCTAATCTGATTACCATAGAATTTTCATACAGGGATAGCTTTAGTTTGAAGACAGGTATAAACCAGTGTTAAATATCAGTACAGTCAATAAAATACAACACTTAGATCGAAACTATAAGCAATATACAATCAATTTTCTACAGTTAATGTACCTGTTATTGTATTCTACATGATTGGAGCTAATTTCAGTTAAAGGACTCAAAGGAAGACAACAGACAATACTCATATTTCAACAAGTACAATATTTGATTCCTATTATTTATATATTTCATTTCTTGTTAAAAGAAAAATTTACCATCCAATTAGGCCAGACATTTGATGCTAAAATATTTATCGCGATTAAGAATAGAAATTTGATTTTTTTGTCTCGTACCTGTCTGTGCGAATAAAATTACGTCCAAAAATTACTTTTGAATATCTATCTTATTTTACAATGAGTAGTATTTAAAAGTTATATTAATTTATAAGCTTTTTAATTAAAAATATAGTCGATTAAATTATCAGGTAATGCTGAACATATGATTCTTTGTTGTTTTTTTTGGTTGTAAGTCATTGAGGATATATTATACCTCGATGTTGTAAATATAATAAAAATGATCGACAAACAAATGCCAGGCTGAGCTAGGAAAAACTGTTGTCTTTTCTAACCCAGATTTGTTGCTTATTACAACACACTGTTCCATTAACAAACAGAGGTTCTCGCGACATTTTATTTAGACGCCGAGAAGGAAGTGAATTTATGAAATCAGTTGCCCCGGCTTGAACCTGCAACTTCGATTAACGTATTCTTGTCACATTTTTGTTCATTTTGGCTTGGTGCGTTGGTGTAAGCTAAAGCTAACACCAGAAACTGCCCCGGAAACAAAGGTGCATACAAGCCCGCAGTCGATAGGTTACGTGGCTTAGTGCCTGCTCAGCTTGCCGAACCAAGCCGGCAAAGACCTTGACTACATTACATGACATCACTTTTAAACCAAACTTATTTAAAAAAAAAATGGAAGGTAGGCGTGTTTAAGCAGTAAATTAAAGTAAAGCAACAGCCTGTAAATGTCCCACTGCTGAGCTAAGGCCTCTTCTCCTTTTTTTTGAGGAGAAGGTTTGGAGCTTATTCCACCACGCTGCTCCAATGCGGATTGGTGGAATTCACATGTGGCAGAATTTTGAGTGAAATTTGACACGCAGCTTTCCTCACGATGTTTTCCTTCACCGTCAAGCACGAGAATAATTATAAACACAAATTAAACACTTGAAAATTCAGTGGTGCCTGCCCGGGTTTGAACCCACGATCATCGGTTAAGATTCACGCGTTGTAGCCACTGGGCCATCTTGGCTTTTTCAGTTTGTTTAAGCACTACCGGTAAAATATATATATTTCTGATCGATTCAATAAAATGGTTAAGCAGAGTACTTAGCTAAATCTTTGATTATATCTTGAAATTTATCCCTTGCAACTTGCGAACACATAGGAACATACACATACCCCTACGAAAAAAGGTAACTGTAGGGATTTTTTTAAATTAAATATCCTAGGACATTAAACACACAAGGCCATCTGATCCCAAACTAAGCAGAGCCCCACCACTATCACCACCTACCACGGAAACCAGACAACTGATATACTTTCATAATATACTACTTTTCTTTTGCAAATACATATATACATACATATAGATAAATACACCCAGACTCAGGACAAACAGACATGTTCATGCACACAAATGTCCATCCTAGGTGGGAATCAAACCCACGACCTGCTTCGGCGCGAATGGCATCTTACCAACCACGCCAACTGGCTCGACAAACCTCTTGAGTCTTGATCTAGTGTCACAGGCTGTTTCACCGTTTTCTTCTCTTTGTATAAGTTTAGTCGATTATTTGTTATTGAATCTATGAAGTAGGTTATTGAAAATTAGAAAAATAAAAAAGACCATATTTTCAATTCTAATAAAATTAACAAATAATAAAACGTATTACTTGTACTGTTGTATTTATAAATACAATTATAGTATAGCATTATAATGTCAACCAAATTATTTTAAAAAAATGTGGGTAGAATTAACCTTGATTGTCTTTATATCAATATTTTCATAGATTTATTTAAAAAATAATAATACACTTGCAGTGAATTGCTAACCTTCTTGTATAACTTGTATTCCACCAACCCGCATTGGAGCAGCGTGGTGGAATAAGCTCGAAACCTTCCCCTCAAAAGAGGAGAAGAGGCCTTAGCCCAGCAGCGGTGGGACATGCACAGGCTGTTACAGTACTGTACTGTACTGCTAACCTTGTTATCCAAGTTTATTTTAATTAGATAAAAAGGTTATATGAAAAATGTTTCGTTTCACAAACTGTTTTACTTTATTTTATTTATATTTATAAGTTTATTAAAACTTTTTAACCATAATAATAATAAATTATGGCCGATTTTTAACAAAATTGTCTATCAAACAGAGGTAGGTAGCGTATATACTAACTAGGTACTAAAAAGTAAAAGTAGAAAAGTACTTAAAAGTGATAATTTTTAAACACACAACTCGAGACTAATATTGCAAATATATAAATATTTATCACACAACATGTTAGCTGAATTGACAAATTTTTGAAGTAAATCACCTAATAGGGGGCCGATATTTATGCGTATCTAAGTGATTGTTGAGGTACACTGTTCAATTAGTTCTTCAAGATCAGCAACGAAGGGAAAACCTGCTGTTCTAAGCCTTTGCGGACACATTATGGTTAATTTAAATATTCTATACGTCTCAAGATGCGGGGGTTCATGATTTGAATATTATTTATAACACTTGATAATAAGCAATCTGAATCAAATTAGCATTAACATTGGGGAGTTTGCAAGACGTATACTATTGTTCTCAGGGTTATTAAATGCTTATAATAATAGTTACTTATTTTAAAAAAAACTGCAAAGCTAAATATTATGTTACTAAAAGTAATATTTTAATTTTGGTAGACGTGTCGATAGATGGAAGCACCGTACACAAACTAAAATGGTTCCAATGAATGACTCAGTAGTTAAATGGTAAGTTGATAGATGGCGCTTAAAAGATTTGCATATAATTAGATATAATTAGAAAATTAAGATATTATTTAGAAATTATGTAAATATATATGATAAATTAAATAAATTTGTAATAAAAACATCTATAATACAATAATGTATTTAGTAATTTGTTGATTTTTTTTTTGAATATTAACAATAAATTACGTATATTACGTGGGCATAGGTACGTATCTATAAAAGAGACGTATTGAATATCATAAACCATAGTATCATAAATTTAGATCTATAGAATAAAGAAAAAACTAATATGCTACTGGCTATTTGTAAAAAAAAATTTAATACATACAGTAATAAGTTTTATTTATCATTTAATTAAGTAACAAAAACCTTTAGGAATTTTAATATCAATGATTTATTTATTTATTTAAATGCAGGAAACAAACAGTAGAAGTAAAACATACAATTAATAAAGATAGCATATACATATACCAATCAAGTTTCTAAAAATAATTAATAAATTAACAGAGCAAAAAAGCACACATTAAAAATTAAAAAACGTTAATTATTTAAACTACAAAACCAACAAATAAATAAAAATAATACCAATGAAACCCAAAATTGGAAGTTCATATTATTGATTTTCGATGATATCATATCGATGTTTTAAACAAAAAATAAATGTTTTTTCTTATTTCTTTTCTATTTGTCGTGCTGGCTTTGCAAGTAGACTGAGTACGCTTGAACATAGGCCGGCTGATTTGATAGGCGGAAATTTAGGACATAACTTTTATTTTTTATTTTTGTAGCTTAGTCTTGTAGAAAAAGAAAACCATCTATACGTCTTACCGAAAATTTGTCTCCTTCCATTTCATTGTAAGTAAACCTACATTCGAAATAATATGAACTAAAAAAACTTTGTGCAATTTCAAATAAATTGCATAAAATTGCAAAATTGTGTTTTGCCGTTTGAGTTTGCCGTTTCCGAGATGCAAGATATAATTTTGTATAAGTATGTGTATACTTATACTACTACTATAAAGAGGTAAGATTATTGAAGTAAAAACTTCTTTAGCGGCGTTGTACACTTTTTTGTGATAAAGAGTAAAAAAAATTAAACTCGCGTCAGGTCACGTGATCCTGATTGAAAATTCGTAAGACGAATTCCGACATGTTAAATTTTTAATGTTTTTAATATAAATTGTCATGTTTGTGTACGATAGCGCAATATATGAATATTGTATTTATATCATATACATGTATAGTAATGTGTAGTACTTTTATACTGATAATTAAAGCAATTCGTGCAAAATTTTTCCTTAATCATTCCAAAATATCACAAAATGGACAACGTTAATATTCAAGTTTTCACGTCTGCCGGCAATCCCGGAGTGCAAGCCGTTTTTTTTTGTATATTTGTTTGTAATATATGAATTCAAAAACTACCGAGAACCCGATTTTAATCGTTCATTCACCTACGGAAAGCTACATTGTCAGCAAGTGACATAGGCTCTATTTCGTTTTAAAAAAATAGAGATCCCTACGAAATTGCAATAACGTAACCCACCTTGGGTCACCATCTATGATATCCGGAAGAAGTCGTTGCGGCAAATATATAATATTAGCTGTGCCCCGCGGTTTCATCCGCGTATAATTAATAAAAATATAATGAATAAAAGTCAGCCTAGATCCTTCCTCGATAAAAAGACTACAACACTAAAATATTTTTTAAATTCGAACCAGTATTTCCTGAGATTAGCCGGATCAAACAAAAAAAACTTATCTCTTCTTCTCTTCAGCTTTATATAAACTTAACTCTTCAGCTTTATATATTAGTATAGATTCAATTAATACAAGCATTAAAATAGCAATTTTAAACCATTAACGATTAGGTTGAGTAAGTACCTTTGAAACTTTATTTTTCTTAAACTGCGTTACTTATCATTCGATTTTGATCAAGAGGGATTCATTTGATGAACAGACATAGAAAATTAATTCAACAAAATACGATTAAATAAATATTTTCCATGCAAGTTCGTTTTAATTATATATTGAGACTTATGTTGTTATACTAAAAACGATCCACTTGAACTTACTCAACTTACTATTAAGAAAATACTTGGTTGGATAGTTTTTGCCAATACATATTTAACAAACAGACACATGGATGAATAATTTTAATATTACGTATATAAAGATGGTGAATATCCTCAATTAACAAGCTATTATATAATATATAAGTACATAAGTAGGTATTTTTAGTGTATGCGTGTGTTGGCGGTTTTCCTTCCCAAATTGACCGCAAAATACGTTTTTCTATACTATTAAATATTGATTGTATTGTTCGAAATTTATTGGTGATAGAATATTTTATCAGTCGATGTGGTCATTTGAAACTTTTACCTTAAAAGTTTTCCGGGAGTTATGAGAATTGGTATTCCCGAAGATAAAGGCCTGCCATTTTTTTAATTTTCAAGTTAATTACCACCCTACTGCATATTAGAAGAATGTTACCAAAAAAACTCTAATTCGATTCATTTAAGTTACTAACAAATAGAAGATCCTCAACCCAGTCCGAGTTGAGGCTCTCTGCCGGCATCTGACATCGCATTCATTTAGTAAGTAGAAGGTAAGTAGTTACGACCGCCTATATCCATAAGTTTTTTAAGACGTATTAACCAATCCTTATATCGCATACCTTTTAAGCCGGAACACAACAATACTAATTATCAACCATCTGATGACGATTTCCATCATGTGGCTTGTTTGCCAGCCCGCAATCCTATTTTATAAATAAAATATGTTACCCATGTGTCAAAATAACACAAAATATCATTCTTTACTGAATTATTTGGTTAACAAACCGCTCATTCATTCTTTTTTTCCTTATTAAAATGAAAATTACGGCTAGGTAACATGTTTAACCAATAATCAAAGACAATGAGGCCTTACCCCAGCAGTGGTATGTATGAGCTATTCGAGTCGCAATGAATTTATATATCAGGTATGTTTTATTTTAAATATTTTATTTTGCTTATAATTAAGTATCATTACATGTAAACATTTTTGATTAATGACTTAATGACTATTTAAGATTTTATACTCAATGGACTTCGCTCAGTATATTTATTACTTAGCACACAGCGTTGATCTTTCATGAGGGCAACAAAAATACAGCCTAACTGGTATGTTAGAGGTGATAGAGGCGGTCAAGAAAATTACCTACACAATAACAACAAATGCAATCGCTCCAAACAGAATAATATTTTTTGTAAGGCTAAGTTCTCCTATTGAAATCATAAACGTAACAGCGTAAACTTCCGATCAACGTTGCAACGCCATACACAGTGTCAGCGGTCAACACACATCTCAGCAATGTCAATAAGTGTCAATGAGCAGCGCTTGCGTGTGGTGTCTTTGAATTTTGACACGACGTCTACGACTACGCTGTAATGGTTCTATATTAATCGCGACCCAAAGCGTTTGAACCTACGACGTCGATATATCGACAACCGTTTTTTAAAGAGACCACAACAGTACATGTCTCTTCTAGAGATTACTAATATCGTGACGCGAAATACGGTGTGGCCGCTGCCCGCGGCCAATGGCTTTTCTAAAACATATATTAGATCACAGGCTAAGAATAGATTTGAAATTCAACGTAGAACACGGTCCTGAAATGACATGAACGTACGTTCGACATTAACAATAATAATTACAACATTTAATGTATATAAGGATCAAAATCGCGTATCACCTTAAGTCGGATTACAACATTTCACAAGTGAGATACAAAGTTAGTCGCATGTATTTCCTTCCCTTCTCTTTTAATTCTCTTTTATACTGACCTATTGTCCTTTTATTCTGATCAAAACAAAATCATAATTAAATTGAATAATTATTTACAACGATAAGGTAAATTAATAATAAAGATTTCTTCAACCCTGAAGAGTGGAAGAAATATTCAATATCCTTTTTAATATATATTCGAATATATATATATATAGAGTTAAAAAAGTATATAAATGTTACCATGTTATAATACTAGCTGTGCCCGCGGTTTCATCCGCGTTAAAGCTGACAAATCACTAAGAGCTGACTCATAATTATTTATTGGTTTCCACCGCACCGGTATCTAGATAGGGCAACATACAACTGGGGGTGAGAATAACAGCATTCCGTTAAAACTATTTCGACATATATACCTACTTGCATGGCTATTTCTTATTGTTATTTTTTTGTAAAAGACAAAAAAAAACAAAAGGCATACGATTGATAATATACATCTGAGATAAACTCATATTGGAAGGATCTAAATCGCTGAAACTGTTCATTTCTTAACTTTGTTTGGTTCTTACAAAGTTTCAATCATTATCATGTTACAGATTATCATTATTTTATAGACAGCTAAAGTTTAAGCCGTTTCTAAAGCGCGCACAAACGCACAGACAAAAATTCTAACTATTATTGATTTGAGTTCTTTTGCGTTGAGAAAGACCCTCTAAAATAATAGTTATACACATAATATATCTTATTATATGTATAGATCAATCAAATCAAAATATATTTTATTAAAGTTGCCTCTTGCGAGCACTTTTATATCGTCAATTTACGATGAATATCAAATGAAAAATCTTATTAGTAAATTAAGTAAAACAAAGAAATCGACGAAGTACAATTTATTTATTCATTTATATAAGGCTAGCTTTTCCTCGCGCTTTCACCCGCGTAGTTCTCGTTCCCTTGGAAATACGGAGGATAAAATATAGCCTATATTACTCGCTGATAATGTAGCATTCCATTGGTAAAAGAATTTCTAAAATCTCTTTAGTGGTTTAGGCGTGGACGCGTAACAAACAAATAAACTCACTTTCGTATTTAAAATGTTAATTAGGATAATCAACGACACTTTTACATTATTACAGAAGTCGACGTTATCAATAACTCTTTCTCGAACGAATGCTAATTAATGAATAGCTTTTAGCTAAAAATTAATTACCGCATTATATTTAAGGTTAAAATGATAGATAGTAAATATTATCCTCAATTGCGGTTAGTTTTATAATATATAAGTCTCAACCGTGTTGCCATCGCAACTGCTTATTAACCCATTTATATATATTATACAAGAATATTCAGTTCACGTTTATCACTTCAATAGTCTAAGTTTATAGTTGTTGAAACTGCTAAACGCTATACTTATTGTATACACTATTAAATTGTATTAATGTTTTTTTTTTTTTATAGTTATATATAATTATATAATTAAGATATTATGTCCCTGTGCCTGTAATTACACTGGCTCACTCACCCTTCAAACCGGAACACAACTGTACCAAGTACTGTTGTTTTGCGGCTGAATATCTGATGAGTGGGTGGTACCTACCCAGACGAGCTTGCACGAAGCTCTACCACCAAGAAAATGTTATTTATATTCGATTCATAGTTTCTTTATTTGAACATTACAACAACAACGTCTCCACGTTTTACTTGTACCGATTGATAAGATCGATATTGATAAGACTAATCGGGAATCGGGAACTTATCGTTATCAATATAATATATATTAAGCAATCATTGCTAACGATATTATATATCAATAAATATATAATATCGTTAGCAATGATTGCTTAAAAGAATTCGGCCCCAGAAGTGCGAAATTAATTATGGACTTAGGTACATGAAAATTCAGAGTTGCTTACGTGGGCTACGTGTTCTGGCGATAGTTCTCGGTGGTCATTCACGATAAAATTAAAGAATAATATTCACTCATATTCTAAAAGTAAAAGTAGTAAAAAGTAATAGCCTGTGAATGTCCCACTGCTGAGCTAAGGCCTCTTCCCCTTTTTTGGGGAGAAGGTTTTGGAGCATACTCCACCACGCTGCTCCAATGCGGTTTGGTGGAATACACTTGTGGCAGAATTTGAGTGAAATTCGACACATGCGGGTTTCCTCACGAAGTTTTCCTTCACCGTCAAGCACGAGATGAATTATAAACACAAATTAAGCATTTGAACATTCAGTCGAAAATTCAACCCGGGTTTGATCTCACGATCATCGCTTAAGGTTCACGCATTGTAACTACTGGGCTATCTCGGCTCATATTTTACATAAATAAATAAATAAATGTTAAACCGCAACGTTGACTTTCTATTAAATAATAAACATAAGAATAGTAAACTGAAATAGACAAAACTGGGCATACTCAATAGTGTTTCTGATAACGGGAGTTTAATTAAATTGACATTTAGTGTATGTATATATATCGTTGTATGTATAATAATAATATATATACGTAAATTGATAGTCCAGTTTCATAATGATATAATCGTCAGTTTCAGAAAAACCCAATTCTAATTACATGTCGAAATTCCTTATAATTAATTTTAACATAGCAACTTCGTTTTACTAAATAAGTAAGCTTTATCTATTTATAATTATAAGTATTCTATGTATATATGAGTTGTTGTAACACTGACTTTTTGTGAAGACTGTAAATATAAAATAAAATATTTATGTAAGATTGATATTTATATCTTTTATAAATTTACCAATTTCTTAATTTATGTTCATTGTTCGCATTTTGTATATTAAACTAAATAATATATATTTTAATTTATAATACTGTAAACTTGAGTTTTTTTTTAAATTTGTTGCATAATAATTCAAAAAAAGGTTGACTGTGAGATATTCTTATGTTAGCGCGAAGCTTAATGCGCCCAATGCAACTTTATAAAAATCGTTAAAATAACGGTTACTTTTTCTTTAAATATAAATAAACTAAAAAAAATAAACTTGTACTACATCTCACGCTGTTCAATTCAGTGTTATGTGTTGATTTTTTCAAAAAAATAATACAACCAAAAGCATAAATGTAAGAGTAAAAAAAAAATCATAATTCGAATTATTTCAGATAATTAAGTGGTAATATAAAATGGGCTTGGGGCGTTAAAATAAAAAACATTTATCAAATAAAAGCTTAGCTTTATTACTCGTTATATTCACGAAGAAACATCCCTCAGTGGTATCAACAGATCTTGCTGACATGATTGTATGTCTAATACTTATTCATCATAAATTCCATCAATTTTCATTTTAATTTTTTAAACAGATTTTAGAACCGCCAATTTTTTTTACCAATATGTGAACGCAATTTGCAACAATCCAACAGTCATACGACTGTTTGATTCAATTTTGATACATCATTTTATCATTCACGATACTCCACTTTATGTCTAAAACACCAAACAGTGGTTAAGATCCTAAACATTCACGGACAAAGACACACGCTCGTAAATAATAAGCATTATGACAATGTGATACATTACATTATGTATTATTAAGAACCGTTATATTTAATGTAGGTTAGGTTAGTTTTGTGACAGTTGGTATGTATTGTCTGAGGCCCACAGATTACAATAGTGACCCGCTAGCAGCCATTCTAAGACAAATACCAAGGAATCGTTTACATTTTTTTTTCCACTTTTCACCTTAAAAATTGCCTTTAAAGTTATCTTTTTACATCCAGAACCATATAAACATCTTTTTTAGTCATTTATATATTTTTTTTATCTATATAACAGGTCGGCCACACTGCTTCCCCGCGCACGCGCCGTTCAACTTTTTATTTACAAATGGTTAATGTTCCTAAACGTTTAATATCCAATACTATTCTTAAAATTAAATACAAAAAACGCATGACATTATAAATTTACCTAATGTCCATTTTTGTCATCGCTATAATTTATGAAATTTTGATTTTTACACCAACTTTAGAAATATTCAATACAAAAATACTCTTTTGAATAAAATTTTATACACGACTCATTTATATCGTCGGCGCGAGAGCAGGGCGGCGGCGTGGCTGCCTCGAAAGAAAAGCTTTGAGCCTCGTAACCTTAACATCTTGAAATTTGTACTAAATATATCGAAAACGAGCGGACGCGGGCCCTTGTTACTTAGCCGAAATGCGAGGATATCGAAAATAATGCCTAAACCCTAGTCAAATTTTAATTTCCCTTATTGGCGCAGCATCGTTCATTCGCCTCGCAATAGTGGCGCTCGCGACTGAAAGACGTTGCGTCATTATTAATTATTTAATTAATTTTCTTCATTAATTTTGTATCTAAATTTATCACCGGCGACCGCGTCCGCTCGAGGTAATTTACAAATATATTATACGAAACCGCGTCGCACGGGATGCGACTTACAAAAAATATAATTATAACAACATAACACACAGTTACATACAAACGTACGAGAATACGAAATGAACGTGTATCGCTGTTACGAATGAAGACCACAAGGATATCGAAATTATCGTTTTATTTTATCACTAGATATATACTCTCATATACAAAATTACGAACGCTTCTAGATCTCGGAGACTCTGTGTTATGTTTTGACAGATTTTTAATTTTTTTCTCAGCGTTTATTATATAAAATACTTACTGATAAGCATCGGCAGTATTCGTTTTCAGATCCTAATAGTACCCGTGCTCAATTTTGACATTTTTAATACGATATTACAAACGAACGATACTTATTTTATAACTACCTAACTTTTCAGCATTTTTTCTTATTGTTTTTTTTTTCGTATAGAAAAGTTAATACAGCTATTTGGTACATCTAAATGTGTTCTAACTCCAAAAACGAAACGCTACACAATAGAGTCAACTACAATTTCCAAAATTTAGGAACCATAATACCCAAACGTGAAACCGAATATATTATACATATATATTGTTTTTTTTTTGTTTATAATTAATTTTGAAAATAATTAAATATCATTTTTTTTTTTACATCATTATTCCAAACATTTCGTAGACGGATTCAAAAATACTAAAAGTGTAAAGGAAGAACATTAGATACATACTTTATGAAACATAAATAAACTATTATCTAGATACAATGTGTCGAAACAATTACAGTTGACAAATCGCCAAAAGGACAATATTATTATTTTTTTAATTCTACAATACATATAGTTAGTTACAAACTTGAGTTAAAAGTCACACCGAATTTTGTACTTTTACTGCGGGTATTCCCCTTGATCACCGTGGACTTAATATTTCGATGTTTCAACTTGAGTCTTTATATTAAATTTAGAAATAAAATTGTCAACCGATAAATTAATAATACGATATATAATCGGCTGGATCGTATGTATATCCATTGTGGTCTTATTGCGGCTGCACAGTGAATCACTCAAGTATAAAATTCGGACAAAATAATCACTTAAATTACATATTTACTTTAGTCTTACCTTGCCAGAAAATATATATATAAAAAAACGGCTCCAAGTATCTGCAAATAACGGCATGTCGGTTGAATACTGTTGATGTGAAATCAATACATTTCTATTGTAATATGTGTTTGTAGCCTGCACTGGTTTAAGATAGATTATTATGAAAAATTCTATGGAGAGATTGGAATAACGGATTCATTACTTACTATACAAGGAATTACATAGGTATACCGAAAATATCTGGCTTTTCAGAGCTAACAAATGAGGTGATTATTACTTTACCGAAGTAGCCTTTAACTTTATCACGAGGCAGTATTTTGAGATGACCGATTCCATTCAATCCAGTGATCGATTCACTGGAATTATCCCGTACATCCGAACCATTAGCTCTGAAATGCCACTGTTTATGGCAAGAACAAAACAGATAACATTAACAAAATACAATTTAACGTAACATGGAACGATTCTCGTTCACGAATAAGCCCTGCGGCGACTGCGTTACGAACCAACGAACCAACTTGAATCAGGAAAATTAACCCGGGCTATTGCTGTGAAGGATTGGATTCGTGTGACACTTCCGCGGAAGTGTCCGGGGAAAGAAATTTCGAACTTAAAACCGGTGCTTCGAAAGAGGGGGGAGGCTGCGTGTTTATTTCTATGTGTCGATGTCTCAAAGGATTCATGTCTCATCACTCTCACTCCTAACCTGAACACTACTCTAAGCACACCAGTCGACGCCTGGTCCATCCTAAACTGAGGTACTCTTATATTATTGTAATAGTTCAAATGGTTACAAATGAAACGTTAACAAAGTGTAATACCAAATGAAAAATGCTTACACTTGCTTAGCTAAGGCCGGCCGCCGGCTCCGCGCGGCGCCACACTCGAAACGAAAGATGGTTTAAGATTCTGTACAATTCCGCAAATCAATTCGCAATTGCCGTTTGTCTATTGAGCCTTAAGTAAATATCATTAGCACTAAGATAGTTTTACTCGTTTATCTCTTCTGTATTAAAATTATTGTATTATATACATGTCGCTATACATCTCTGTACAACTATCTATCTTATTGTGTAATATCTATGTAAAGAAGCGATAAATTATAATTTATTGTTTGTATTCCTGTCGAACTAAGGATGTGAACTGAAACTGTCTCCGCGTGGCGGTGACGGCGGCCGGCTTCTACACGTTATAACAAATACATCAAGATATGCGGCGCACCCGAGCTGGCTACCAAACTTCACTTAGCTACGAACTTACGAATTGTGCTTCCAGTTATTTGAAATGTATTACATTCTTACACCTGCAGTTCGGGAGCGAGCGTCGCTTGCGCCGCGCTACATATATCTACGAATCAAACTAAGTATTCTTCTATAGTATAATAGTAATGTGTATGTATACTGTATGTTCGATACGGCGAACTGTAATGCGTGTGCAGTGGCGGTGCGCGGACGCCGCGAGACGTCTTCGGTTGGGCAGAAGGTTCTATTGAGGGCCCTTTTTTATTCATTTCTTGTTTTTTTTTTTTTGTAAAAAATCAACATTTCTGAAGGCACTTCTGATCGGACGAGGTGGCCCAGTGCATTTGTGTTTTGATTGTAGCCAAATAGTCTGTCTGTAATTTAGTCATCGTTTTGTTTTTGGTAGATTTCGGTCTATTGTCTCTGCTGCCTTCAACTATTACGTCTGCTTGGGTGTGGGAAGATGTCTATTAGAGAGGATAGCCGTCGCGGGGCGTCCGCCTGCGGAGCGATCGCGTCACGAACTCCTTAAAATATTTCATCAGTAAATAGAAAAAGAATGCCAGTAGAATACGCGGTGTGATTATATAGGATTATAGATATAATGTTTAAAAGTAGTTTTTACGGTCGCTAAAGACGTGAATATTGTATGTATATTTTAGAAAATTAAATATGTCTCGTGACGACGTCGAACGCTCCGCACATGCACATGTGAGCGTTGCTATATTATGGGCCCACGCATATTTCGGAATATAATATTTTATCTAACAAATAAACTTAACCCTAGGTCCGGTGCGGCGGGCCGCGCTGGTCCGGACGAACTGAATATCCTTTTGCCGAACGATGCCGAAATGTGGTAAATACAACCCAGGATGTTTACAATAATCGAAACTTAGGATGAGTAATTTCTTTTCGAATTTGGTGTCAGTTTATTTTTATTCTATTGAAAAACCTGCACGAACATATAACCGGCTATCAGTATAAAAATAATGTTTAAATTCTTTGTTTGTGGATCGAAAAATAACCCTGCTCTATTGTACTAATCACTATGGTTAACGTTAATTATTCCTAAAATAATGATGACGAGGTAAAGGTTGACAATTTTCGGCGACGCGAGGCGCCAAAACAAAAAAAAGATCTCGGGAAATAATCAACAAAAAACAATCTCCAAAGGTGAGGGAACAGGTAAGGGGGAAAAATTCAAACAAAAATAAAAACAACGGAAAGTTCAAAACTTAAGCAGTTAATATATTAATCGTTTTTTTCCTTAAAGAATAAATCAATAAATGATTTTAAGATATACATAACTATAAAAACCATTTACGATAATACTTAATAATATAATAATAATTATATATAGCGAAATATATTATGTGCAGAAATAAAATTCTAGGTGACTTAAATTTTCTCTTACTCGTAACCTAATGAATTTTCTAGGAGAGCGCGGGCTGTGGCGTGGCGAGCCGCGCGCCGCACCACGCCGCTCGACGTCCAACGTACAAATTCAATTTTTAATAATTTAATTAAACTTCTTTTATTAATAATTTTGAATCTGAAGGCCTAAATGCGAGTGTCGTAAAATTTTGGTGTGCGAAACGATCGTCCAATGGATTTTTTTTTTATCAACTTTTAAAATTTAGTTAGCCGAAAGTTTTCGTGTGCGTCGAGTCGATGTGGCGTTCACTCAAGCTGTTCGAGGAAGTTCGGCGACTTGAAGTACTCGGGCACTGGATCGTCCAGCCGCGAAATCACCTTGTAGATGGACTTCTTCCAGCTCTGCTCGGCGTCCTTCCCGCCTTGGATGGCGCGGAAGAACTCTCGGAGCGTTTGCTCAACCACGTATCGGAAGTTTGGTGGAACCTTAAAAGAAAAATGATGCTGTTAAGCTGTTGACCGCGACTAAGCACTCGACCTGATATCGATGATGTTCGAAGATGACAAATAGTACAAAAGTGTTCATAATTTCATTGATACTCACTTCGATATGATTATTTCTGTTGTAATGAAGGTTGAGCACTCTGTATAGTTCGGAGTCACCGGCTACGTGCAGGTCATCCGCTGTCTTCAATCCCTCGCTGATGGCTTGCCGCGCGTATTTCTCCATTTGTATATAATAGAACTCCCTGAATCAAGAAAAAAAAAATTGTTTATATGCACAATTATACCTTCGATTTATATTAATATAGATAATTTATTTAAAGGCCTTAATTCTAAACGTTCAGCTTTAAGTTTTATTTTGGTAGAACTAAATATAAATTGCGAACAATTCCCGGCTCTTCGTTGCAGTCGATCTATACGTATCAGTTTCAGGGAAGGCAATGTACCTACCTATGCTATTTCCCCGTTATGGAAGCGCGTTACGTGTAGGCAAATTCACCTGCCGTGTGACACTTGACGGCACAATGAAAATATAAAAAGCTCTCGAAAGCCGTCGAGGGCGGAGAGGATTTGATTAGTCATTTTCGCTCAGTCCGCTTGTCGCGTTGCATCGCTTCGCTATCTTCGCTTCGCTTCGCTTACGAGAGCGAATCGAGAGTCTCGCGAGGCTAATTACTTACGAGTTTGCATTCAGACGGGCTAATTCAGTTTTTCGCGTCTCGTCGAGTGACGCGTTACTTTTGGAAAAATTGTTGCTGCTTTATGAAGGGTTTTAAGTCGGCTTTTTATTTCGGCTTGCGTATTTCAATTACGTTTCGAATCGTTCTCTTTCGAATTCACTTAGTACATGTTTATATGTATATGACGAAAAATCTCAACCAAAAAAACTCTTATACTTTACTTAACATACATTCATTGCAAACGTTCCGAATTTAAATAAAAGTCGAAAATTTCATTTAAAGAAACGGCTAAACCGTTATGGTTTTAAAAGGTTGTTATGAAAGGTTTGCAAAAACAAATGTGGTATAAAAAAGGAAAAGATAGCAGAGAATCGTGAAAACCCAAATCACTCAATAGTGAGCTATCAATCGACGCGGATCATCTCTAAGCCACTTGCGCGAGCGAGCGCACTCCAACCTCTCGCTCGCACATCGGGGTATCTATTATTTTTTAATTGGCACTCTGCGAGAGATTGCAGCCTTACTAATTGAGTAAGTAAATGAAGTGTCTTAATAATTAGATGTCTTTTTTAGCTAGTGAGAGGAGCTGTGATGTTTAGGTACTCGTGTCTACGCCTAGTCGTGTTTTCCTTAATTAGGATAGGGTACGACTGATAAAATGATTTCGTGGGATGCTCGAACAGTTTGTGAAAACAAAACGTTAAGGCATTTACGATAGCAATTCAAAGAGAAAACAGATGAAATAATAAATAATTATATTAAAAACATGTATTTATAATACAATAAAATCGAAATACATACATATATACTTATTTCAATAATGACCACGAATGAATTCAGTATAGGAAAGTGTTTTATTAATTTGTTATTTGGGGATTGAAAACACTTAAAAACTGTAATTATTATAAATATAAATGCTATTACATATCAGTACAAGTACATTCATATGTTTTAATTATTTAATGTCATCGATATCGTAATTACGATGATAGCTGTATTAACAGATGTTTCAAGTTATGCTTTAGTATTAGATATATAAGAGGTTGTGTCCTTTTAATTAGAAGTTATAAGTGTCTTGAAGTGATAGTTCAATGACCTATCGAGGTCCATTGGATTTCAATAAATATTTTAATTGAATTCAATATATCGAATGCTATTGGATAATATCTGATGGAACTCTTCTTTTACGCAGGATTTCATTCAGCCACGGGGTCTCAACAAAGAGTTTTGATATAACATTAATTTAGTTTGTGTACTTTTTTTTTTTAAAGAAAAAGAGTAAATTTAAAAAGTAATGACGTTTAAATCTAAGGTAATTTGTAAGCAGTTGACGTGCGTATCGATTATCGACCTGCGATATGCGGGTACTTTAAGTAGGTGACGCGAAAACATGGAACCGTAATCAAACGGGACAGTCTGAAACAAATGATCATCAAACAGCGGCGGTAAGCACTGTGACGGGTATTTACGGGTAGTATGTCCCACTGTTGGGACTCTTATGGTCCGACGGCTTCCAGCTTTTTTCCGCTAAGGTGCTTCTAGGAGGTATATATACATGTGGGAGAGTCGCATCGTGCAGGTTTAGCAAGGGAATTAACTAGCGAATGCCTTCACCATTAATTAAGCAGAAAAGACAGTGGTTCTTGTCTAAATTCGAACTCGCAATCCATAGTTCAGATTCACCTGACTCATCTCGACTCAAACAGCGACACATTTAATAAAATCAGTCACATCAAAATGAAATAAAAATCTTGTAAAACTTAAAACAATATTATCGCAATTTTCAACTTGAACGTGTTGACATCCATTTGGAATAAAAATGTGAATTAAAAACCGTTACTGTGTGAATCAGCTGTTGCTATTATGCACGCATTCGGCTTAACGAATTTTGGTAATGTAAAGTTTGAATGAATCTCCACCTTCTCCAAACGAAATAAGGCGTAAATTCGCCTAATTATAAACAACGTAAGACTCGCGGATTTTTCAGACAATAGAAAAATTCCAAGCGGGTTATCATCAACACCAAGTGATTTTCGACATTAAATTTTGGTTAATAAAATTCAATTTTCTGTGAATGTGTTGTGGTCTATTGTCTAGTAATTCTTAAGATATCGCATCTTGCGCCTACCTGGGGCTAACGTCTTGAATGTCATTGTTTGCTGAAGCCAGTTGGTGTTTTTTTTTGCGAAAGTTTCTTATATTTTGATAAAAACGGAATAGGGGTTCGAAGGAAGTTACTTTACTTCGTCTGGAAGTAAATTATCTCGCATTGTTTAAACTTTAAAGGGATGAATTATTTCTATATTTAAATATAGTTTTTTCATACTTACTATTTTATAAAAAAAATAATCAATTATGAAATATTCCGATATTGGTCTAAAATGGATTTTCTTAAATTACATTTTTTTTATTTAAGAAGAACCACACTACAATATAATACCAACAAATATAAAATCCATTAGTGTAATATTAGCAACGAATTTACAAATCATTTTTTCATAGTAGTATAATAATTCAAATTAATGTAAGAATTTTAACTCGTAAATTGGCGACCGCAATATAGGGTCGAAAGAAAGGAGAAATCTCAACTCTTGTCTTACTCTCCCCTCAAGAAACATTCGATTCCCGTGTGAACCAAACACTTACCATAGACTTGAGAAGATACGGGAAGAATTCCCATTCATTTTTTTTATATAAAAGTTGCTTACGATAATATTATTATTAGCTTATTGAATTTAACTTGAAAGTGTTTTATGTAAAGAGACAATTTTAAAATAAAATCCGAATTTCATTTCGGTTACATTTGAATCGTTTACTTTAAAAAATAATCACGCAAACAATGAACATTCAATTATAAGTGAAGTTTTTTTTTTGTTTCGTTTAATTTAGGAAAATATAATAGCTAGAGACTAGTATTAATAGAGAAAAAATCGTATCACACCTAACGTCCACTCTAAAAAGTTCATAACTCTATATATCCCTAAGTAAGCCTAAGACGTTTCTCCGAGGGGTCTGACTTATTGTTCATTTTTTTTCTTTCTCTCATTGTTGACTCGTTCAGCGCGAATGTTGAAGCTCTTTATACTAAACTCGATTTCTCAGTTCAGATATAACGGATTTTGTTTAGATCTTTCGAACTAACTTGTTATTTTAACACTGTCGACTCCAAAGCGTGTAACGAAATCTCTGATTTAAGGAAAAATAAAAAAATGTAATTTAAAGATACTATTTGTTTTTATTGAAATTAACGTAAAATTGTCCAAAATAAAAATGAATACTAATAACAGCTGGCATAAGGGACGACAGCTTAGTTCCCAAGGTCTATGGGCAGCGGTGATCATTTATCAGGTTGCCCATTTGACCGCCCGCTTATTATTTAAAAAAAACTTTATAGGTTATCCTTTGTGGAGTGTAATATTAACATTATATATTTTCACTGGTTCTTTATATTCAAATCGAGTTTACGAATTGTTGCACATTGAAATCATTTTCCAGACTTGTAGAATCATGACTCCGAAATGCTCGCAAGAGTCTACTCGAATAAAGATAATTTATTTTTTTAATTCGTAGCCGTACCAAAGACTGTATCCATGAATTAACTATTTTAAGCCACCGAAAAAACTAAAACTAAACTTCATCAAAGCGTCTGAACTTTTGTTTTTAGATGTCATTTGAAATTGTTTGCTTAATTTCAGTTTGTTTTATTTTTAATCTCTTCATTTACAAATAATTTCGGTATCTCAATGAGACAACATAGATCGTCAATCACGATACACAGATTGGCAGATGTGCGTCCACCCTATTCATAATGCCAGGCCGGTAATATTGTTGCAGATAATAGATTTGCAGAACGGAAAAATAACTTTTTGATAAGTATTTATTTATTTAAACTTATATATAAATTAAGCAACACATAAGAAATGCTTTGTAGCTTCAAGAAGCTGCTCCACTCTGGTTTGGTATATATTGAGACATGCAGGTCTACGCACGACTAAACGTAAATGCCTAGACTTTGACCCGCGACTTCCCGTTACGATCACGGCCTTCTATCAACTGGACCAAGTCTCCATTTGTTTTTAAATATATTTATAAATCGCCATATATGTAGATTACATTCAAGCAAGTACCACCATAACTAAACGTTTTGAATATGGGTCAGTTTGATGTATTGTCGTTTTAGTTATTTCTTATTTTATGTCCAAGTCAATGCGGGCGAATGGATAGTTAAGATTTGCGTCTCTGATATAAAAGTTAACTACATATTATTATAGATAGCGAATAGAAATAGTAGACCAAATATAACTAAGTATTTTTTTTATATTTTCTCCAAATTAATAATCTAGTTTGTATAAAAGAAAATCAAAAATGTTTTTACTTAAATTGATTCGATAAATTCATTAAAATAATGACTACTAAAATCTTAGCTTGTCCAGTATCAACCAATAATTGAATACGCAACAAAGTATTATTAGTATAAAAAAATAAGTATTGAATTTTAATCATAAAAATTGTCATAAACGGTTTTTAACATTAGGAATTTTTGAATTCTATAAATGTCATTATTTATCAAAATTGTTGCCAGTTTTCTTATTTCATTCACGTCTGCAATGCGGGCTCACTGTGCGTGCTTGATAACTGGGGTAAGAACTTCTGAGATAGGTACTAATTATGTATTTTTTTTAAACCGACTTTCTATTTATACTCGATATGAATATTGATTTTTTATCTATGTTTTCATTGTCTAAAATATTATTATACTCTGTGATGTTTGTGAAGTAAATATGAATAACGTTAGATTTTCTAACAAATTTAAAAATAGTACACAGATAACAAATTAAATTAGTAACTTAATATTCGTTTAAAAATAAATAATAATGATTGTTATTGTATTTATTGATAGAATGGCGTTGTTTAATGTCATCAATGCGCTATGTCATTACCCATACGTATACCCTTCAAAACTCAATAATAGACGTGCTTAAAAACTATACATATACAGAGAGTTTAAACTAAAGGGGTGCGTAACATTTGGTTCGAAACTGAAAAATAGTTTCCAGACATTTCCCGGTGACTTCACCAAACACTCATTTCGATCGTTGCCAAATACAATGGTTATTAAAACCTGATGCTCGGCTCATGATATGGGGAGGTATTACGTTATGTACTACATGCGCAGCTATGTACTGTGTCTGTGAGAGTGGACGCCGTCCAGCTTTCCTAGAGCACGGCAGAATGAGCCGATGCGGCAGAGTAAGAAAACTTTTAGACAAAAAAATAGTTTTTTTTTTCATTTACTTTTTTATATTTTTTTAATAAATCAATATTAGATTAGATAGAGGTTTTAATGCCGAAATCAGTAGTTATTGAAAGAAAAATATTAAAACAATAACAAACAATGTTAGTTTGAAGTATAACGTGCGGGAGAAAAGTCGTTATTCGTTAAGCGAAAGTTCAGTAATATCTGATTGAAGAAGTTGATATCGAAGCGCATTTAAAATTGTACAAAGTTTTGAGGAACGCGCCGCCTCTGTATTTTTGTTCTCTGTGTAAAAGTCGCACGGCGCTGTGCACACATGTACACGGCGCACACATAGGCGCCAGTAAAAGCGAGTAAACTAATACCGGGCCGGATTAATGCTTCAGTTAGTGAAAAAACTTTTTTTCAGACTGCGCCGTCCAACACAGGGCCGCACTCAGACAAAGTTCAAAGGAAAATTATTAAGTCATGCGATATTACGTAATATGAAACATTATATTAAAAGAATTCGCTCGCACATAAAAGGTAGGGTATGTTAGCTTAAATTTTCACTGTCATTATGAAAATTTTGATGCTAAAAACATATTTCACATTAAATACACGACACACTGATATAATTGCCTTCTTCAAAGCATGCGTTAATTCATTAAATACATTAGAACATCGGTTTTTAAAGACACCATTCCGTATGTGTACAAATAATATGAAATAAAATGAAGTCGAAGTGCTCATTCACCAATCATTTATTGGTAAAAATATTTAAAATAAAAATATTATGTTGTTCTAGTTACCGTAATAAAATCGAATACATTTCGTAAGTTGTATACGACATGCGGGCTGTAGACAATAATCTATGCCTCCATACTAAACAACTTTCTCGCAAATAACTGCCTTATCTTATAACGGAAAATCCTATAACAGTATAATACACTCCTTGCGTCATCATTATATTTATTTTATTGTTTATAAATTTATTTATACATTTAAAGTATGAGGATATAACACTTTATATACCTATTATAGAATATTAATGTTTTATAACAATGATGTAAGAGACAAATCGAACGTTGAAAATATTTAAACGGTTATTTGGAAATCATATTAATATATGCATTTTAAAAGTATAATAGGGTTGGTCAATTGTGTTGTGTAAATAAGTACATTCTTTTTTGTCGTATTATATCGCTCGTGCTATGCTAGCTTAGTTATCATGCTAGGTCATATAAAAGTCCGTCAACGAGCGAGTGCGGGCCTGGTTAATGACTCCCTCCTCGCTGACCTGCCTCTGTCTTGTACCCCACGCTTCAAAAGTTCAGCTCATTTGAGTGCTTGCGGAGATTTTATTACCCCAACTATACTCGGTATTAAAATTTCGAAAAAAAAGGGTTGAGCAGACGCGCGTTTAAGGGCCGCATTAAGCTGACCGTTCGCGGTTACTTGATTTCAGGATTAGTTCGCTAATTACTGTTTTGAGACAGTTTCAAAAACCAGTTCTGGACATTCTTTTATTTTTAGTCGTCCATGCTTCGTTTGAGTGCAGTCTAAAATCGAAAATTATGTGAGACATGTTTTATTACTAAAGAATTATACGTATATTTGTATATAAGATACTAGTGTTCAAATACAGATGCAATATGAATAAGTTATTGTAAACACGGATATTGAATATTGAAAATAAATTAAAACTGAATAATTTTTAAGGTAATGGAGTTCCATAATGTACCTATAGAACTGGCCGTTGATAAAAAAAATACAGAAAAAAAAGTTGATCACTTCAATAAATACGAAGCCAGATGCGCGCGTACGTCATATAGATTTGTTTTATCGTGACGAATAGTAATCCGAGAATATGTTTTAATATGAAGGGTGTTGATCACGTGTCTAACAATAATTACTTTAGTGTTGCCAGGCGTCATTACGTCAAACCGCCTGCTTGCCATCGCATTTTCAGTTTTACTCAAGTTATTTCCCTAGGGTTTTTGTCATTGCCATTTATTACTAAGATTTCCGTGGCACGAGTTTTCACTTGAACTTATAATAAGTATTTTAATGTATTCACAGATGATCATTTCATTCCGACACAATGATTCGGTACGTAAAAAACATTGTGTTAACAGATAAAAAAACTGCGAGCCATTCAAAGCGAATATGTTTACAAATTCGCTACTCGAAAATAATAATTATATTCCACATTACATAAATGCTCGATTTATATATTCAAGTAAATCAAACAATAGTGTTTTTTCATATGCTGTTATCTAATGTTTTGTCCTTGTCGTATCCTTCTGTCTTCGCTGACCACTATCGTCAACAGCGGAAGTCGAGCAGCGCTGGCGCAGCCTTATCTCTCTCGGGAATGAAGTCAACGCGACCAATCATTTGAGATCTCTAACACTTGAACATTCTTGTATCAATCGTTTGTTCAACCAAGTATCGGCGGGTCAAGTTTGGCTGGACGTATGCGAAGACAACTTGTTACATACCTATAGTTCACAGAATAAATGTTTTACAGTTATAATTGGATGTTTTATACTTTATACGTCTTTGTTTTAATTGGAACGTGTTACTGAACTCCCTAAGGTTATGATTATTATATTTCCTATCGGTTTAATGTGTTTTTGTTCATAAAATAAGCCATATTTGTAAATAAATTAATTGGTCTCTTATCAACACAGCATTATTTGATAAGCCTACCTTATTAGGAACACATTTTTCATTACAATAGTCGTAAGAAATCAGACTGATAGTTACAAGTAAAAAGGTGCGGCGTAGGCTTTATACACATGGGAAATTATCTAAGTGCCACTAAACGACAAGTCTCTGACCCCGCCCTAAGATGTAATTAATTAAGTAACAAATTCTTTAATACGACGCGGCAAAAGTATAAAAAAGTGGCATTTATATGAATATACGTATCATATTAAGCGCGCTTAACATTTCATTTAAAATATTGTCATTAACAAAAGAGGTTCGTTACGACTTTATCACTGGCCAGCTATCTCGGTAAAAAAAGAAAATAAAAGTCGCGTGACATCCAAGTTCCCGCCCAAAACTCGTGTGTCGTGTCATTAGAAGCGTATTAAGGTTTTTAAGGCACAGACTAATGAAAGAACGCCGCACCCGCTCCTTCGAGACCGCGGCAAGGCGCGCCTTACGATTGTACAAATTCAAGTATGTTAAAATTAAAAAAGTCAAATCAATTATTAATTAAATTAATTTATAATTTTATTGTCAGTATTTTTTAGTCAATAGCTTTGCACTGGTAAGTCATTGCATGGATATGTAGTGCATTAATAATATAATGATAAATAAATATTTAAAATGTTGGTTTTCGTTATTAAATGTAAAAAAATAATTTAAATTAATTAATAACGATTAAGTATGTACACAGACAATAAAATTAGTTCGATAAATTAAGGGTTTGGTGTGTGGGGTGATGTAATTAAAAATCAAAATCCCCATCGAAGACAAGATAAGGTCGGTCGGAAGAAACCACCACTTTTCTAATTACGCTTTCATTAGTTGATGGATGCCTTACTCATGCTTAGCTTATGCCGTTATGTTGTTAGTTCACGCCGTGCTTTTGGCATTGTGTACTTTAAATTGACTTCGAATTTTGTTTTTTTTTTTTCGAAATAAATAAAAAATAGAGGCTCAGTCCTAAATTTAAGATTCCTACGTGTTTTGTTTTACTTGTAATATTTACGTATCTATGCCAAAGCAGGCAGTGAACATTGAACCCCCAAGCGTTTCGTACCGTATGAGATAAGTGAAAATATTTTTTGTTCCTCAAAATAGACTGTGCATTTTCATATTTTTGTATAAAAAATAAAGTAGGCCACTAGATAACCGGCGCATCAGGCCCCTCACATCGCGCATTTCTTGATTACCGCGATAAGTACCCCGCCTTGCGTGTTTTAATTATATTATTAACGACATGGCCGGCGAAAGGCTAATATTTTATAATGGCTAGCGTATGCAATGATATGTAAATATTCAGCCTCGCCCCGTCACAATTAGGAGCTTCGTTGCGTGCGTGTTCACCTTAACTTTCGGAGGTAAAGACACGTTAAAACAGACGCGTTACATTCTTCAGCAGGTTTTATGTACCGAATGGAATCCTTCATTGCCGCCGTACGACCAATGCATTTTATTTACGACGTAGTTCTTTTATAAGACGTGAGAGCTCGAGTGACGAGTAATTAGCAGCTTTTTAGAAGAAAAACTACTCATAAGCTTCCTCGAAAGGGTCGTATTAATTACTGGAGGTGCTCGTATGAGCGTGGCGCGATATAAATGGCCGGCCACTTGGCGCCCTAGCCTCCGCAGGCCTTATTAAAATGTTAACACGTAAATTAGACTCCACGGTTGCAGCGTATTAGCCAACCAATTAAATTTTAGAAGCAGCGCATACAATGCAAGGTGACTTCGCGTCTACGTTCGAGGCATAACAGAAGTCGCGAACCCTATGCTTAGATCCGCAATATTTTCTTTACACTTGGATAACGTTTTGAGTGCTTCAATATTAAATTGCGCACTTAAGTTTTTAATTACAAAAAAATTAAATATTGAACTAAATATGTACGAAGCGAGTTAGCACGGTAAGTTAAAAAGGCATATCAAAATTGCGACGTAAGGTTGGCAACATTTCCGTTTCCGACCGTGAGAGTCCTTGCATATGAGAGATTTTATTCTCAGTTGAATTAATTAAAATATTCACATTTGATATAAGTAATTCTAATTAGTGGCGAACTTATTACTTTGTGCGATTTCGTGTTCGGTTGAATGAATCACGATTTAAGCTAGGTCTGATTGCGAAGTATATTATTATGTTTTAATTGAAATGCAAGCTCTAAAAATGTAATTAAGTCGCATAATGGGAGATTTTGCTTTAATGCAGGACATCAGTGAGAGGTGTTGCGAGTCGCGTCAGGTCGCTTGTGTGTGACGCGTTAAAAGGTTTGAGGCTCGGTTAGTCTAAGTGCAGACCCTCACGCCACTAGTTGGATGTGTGTAAAGATTAATTGGAGTGTTGCCTATTCTAACAATTTACGCCTTCTCTGACGGGCCGGCCGCAGACCACTTCTGCGCAACTTAATTAAGCGAAATAACTTAAACGAGTCACCGTTGCTAATTAGTGCTATCGTCGTCGGCTAATTCTACGAGTGACTCTTTGTTTGCAAGCTTGCGTTTCTTTGAGTTGCGCGCCAAAGAATTTGTCTTTGCATCGACTTTGACTGAAGGATGTTTGTTTTGCCCCGAGTCTGTAAAGATTCTAGAGCTAATTTTGAGAAATACGCAAACTTTGACGACAAAAAAGTTTATGCTGTGGTTTTTTGATTGCGTAAACTGTCCACGAAATATACCACGTTCTTAATTATATTTGTATCAGAAATAAGGCTATGTTTTAAAAAATGTTAAAAGAGATGTTTAGAAGTTTACAATTCTTCCTCGTAGTTTGTTTGCCACTTAAAAGACTAGAGAAATCGGCTTAAGGCGCTTACACGCGCGACAAAGCGACTAAAAGACAAGGAGCTCTCGCCGGTAGAGCACTTCAAGCGAGTACGTCAACAAGTGGCCAGTTGTGCAGCCTCCTTACCTCCTTGAATATCAGTGTATGCCCTTACGGCGTTTTTAAGATTTTTGCGAGAATACCACAACATTTATCAAACGTTTGGAGTTGTTTTCTTTTTTTTTTCAAATGTAACAAAGACGTTATTAGTTTACGAGTACTACTATTTTATTGAACAAGCTATACTTTATTTTTTTTAACTATTATCAGTTATCTTAGTTGTCGTGCGATATAAGTTGCGCCAGAAAATATTAAAATTTATGTTATTTTTATTACGGTTCGCTCATTAGCGTTATCTTAGATATTGTAACCAGCTAGTTTTAAAAATATAACAATAAATGAATTCTCGCCTTGATAAATGTATATATTTTTTAATTGTTGTAGGAACTCACTTTGATTGTTCTGATTTGTATTGACTTGCATTTTTAATCAGTGTTATTAGTGATATTATAAACAACTAAAACATTTGTTCATATTTTTTAATAAATAATTGCGATAAAAATTTACATTAATTTTCATCAATCGTTAGCAAAACCATAGAGGTTTTATTCACGATATTTGTAAGCAACGTTAGTTTATACGTAAAGAAATCAAAATAAAATAACGTGTACATTGACGTATCGTTAGTCAGATTTATAATGCAGTTGTTCAAATATTAAGCAATGCATTCGTAACAATTGGATTGGAAAGATTTACAGTAAATAGACATGTAATCGAGTGACATTAGGGACAGTGTACACAATCGAAGACTATAAATTTAAAACGCCATCAATTCGCTGTCTTGGACACCTTGGTTTGTAATTGCCTTCCGTGTACTGACCCTCACCCTTTCAGTTTTCCTTTCAGATGTTTATCGCAAGGAAATGGCCGTTTTCCGTCCACAATGCAACCATTAAGGGACAATACAAATGGGGCTAGTTGTGTTTCAAATGTTTTAATATTTCTTTCAGTATTTTAAAAGACTCACTTTATTTTTTATCTTTAGTTTGAAGGATTAAGCAAACTAGTTTTAAGCTGTAAAAGATATTTCATTGTGCACGAATTAAAAATAAAACGTTGGATTAATTCGACGATTAAATGCTACATGTACCATAGACTACATAATATATATTCCATTTTAAATATTCAAAAGTGGAACATAATATTCTTTGTTCATTTATACGTATCGATAATAATAACTAACATGTTATTAAAAATAACAAAACATAAACATGTTTTCAAACGTCTTAGATAAAATTAATTAACGCTAAGTTTTCTCGTGGTTACCATACAACACCGTACATACATTTGCTTTATCTTACATTACCAGGAAAACTAACGTTCGTTAGTATATAATCAATAATTCCATGAAACACATACACACTAGAATATTATGTATGTAAGTGTGAATAATCTTATCAAGGCTTTTACAAAGTTCTGGTATTATCTACTTAGATAATGATAATACTAGCTTGAGATATAAAAGCTGTTATATGAACTATATATCAAACTCGATGGACGGACGTTTATCGACGCGTGCGACCTTATTTCTTTAATTACATATATATTTTTATCACGTAGGTACTTATAAGCTACTTTTATTTAAATAAGAATATATATGAACTTTATATTTCTATAGTGTATTATATATTGAACTTATTTTTTTTTTATTGATATAAAAGTTTCGAAATAGTTTCAAATTAATGAAATTTGCGTTAAAACAAAGTATTGTTATTAATAGTCTTTTATAGCAAATACAAATAAAATATTCAAATTGACTTAAAAAAGTTATAAGCAGTTACTGTTTTTTATTATTACAACAGCCATTCTTAGAACAGAGCAGAAATAATTTAATGTGGGCGAAGTTCCTACTCTTAATTATTAAAATATAGACATAAGCTATAAGCTTCAGGTTACTAAATTTATACTAATATATAAAGCTGAAGAGTTTGTTTGCTTGATGCGGCTAATCTCAGGAACTACTGGTTCGAATTTAATTTTTTTTTCTTGTATAGTCCTTTTATCGAAAAAGTTCTGGGCTGATTTTTATTCGTTATATTTTTGTTAATTCTACGCGGGTGAAACAGCGGGCAAAACAGCAGCTAGTATTTATATTTATATATCTAGTTATATTGTATTGTGTCCGTAGACTTTGTTTCTCTATAGATTGATACGATAACATCGAGTGTTTCGGCATAGGGTTAGAGATATGCAAAGAAGGGGAAGTGTGTGTTATCACATAAGCACGGGCGATGGCAGGTGTCTCTTATCAATGGTTTGATAACGCGAAAATTAGTTGAGTATAAATCAATACCGGGCCATTTCTATGTTACGATGACAAATTTATTTCATTTTTTTTTTCTAAGAATTTTACATAAAATCCCTAAACATCTAAATATTATAGACGTTTTTTTAAATGTAATTATTTGTAACGATCAATTGTTTTTATATATTTTACATAATGATTATGTTATTGGGACCAAATTAAAACCTATACTGATTACACCTATATTGATTTATACGTATATATATTAATTCACATTATTCATCAATTTTGTTTTGTTATTTTAGAAATAGTAAAACAATGATTATGAAGCCGATGTTTGCGTTATATTGTCGCCGCTGTATTAAATTAAAGACTTAAAAATTGCGTAGCACTTGAGGGAACGCAAATTATATACAATTTCATCATTGTTTATTCCCTTAAATCTATTCGTATGTAAGTTTGTTAAATATATATATTTGTAAAATAATTTTATTATTACATTATTCAAATAATAAAATTTGAATAATGTTTCGATCGATAAAACGATTATTCAATAATAAGTATTTTAAATAAAATGTTTTTATTGTTTGGATTTTTATTTATTTTATAAAACATTTTGTGTTTAATACGTAATGATTTATTTTGGAATATCAATCTCTGCGTTTAATAAAATGATCGTTTACGTATCCAATAGAACAGGGAGTGACCCTTTCAGTAAATTTGTTAATTAGGAAATAGTGAGTTAGAAACCCCTTCTAGCGTAATTCGCACGATAATCGAAATAGTAAATAGTTTAAGACCAAAATATTTTTAAGATTTATCTGTGTGTATTTAAGGAAAATGTTTTATTTTTTAAAGACAATTACTAACAGTTTATAGCACTTTTTTTAAATGGTTTGTCCCTTGTCTAATCTTATAAATCCCAGAAAACGATATAAAACCTTAAATCGAAAATAAGATTATAGTAAGTAGATAATTTATTAAGAGGCTTAAGATATTTATACCATTACTTAAAGTATTACTTATTTACTTTTCGCTTAGTATTAAGGCCTTTCAGTTAAATATGGTTTATAAGTATATATAAAGACAATAATAGATCACATACCTGAAGTTTGAGAACCATTTCACGAGCTGTGCTGTGTTGTTCTTGTTAAACTTGATATCTGGGAAGTACATCTTGAGGACTGCGGAGCTCGGGTAGCGCACCCAGAAGAACATCAGCTTGGCTTTGCGGAGATGCATCGGCGTCAGAGTTGAAGAGTACACAGGAGTCAAGGATCAAATTGGCATAATATGACAAAACAAATAAATTATCTAATATAAAATTTTATGAGTAATAATTAGTTGAGATTTTTTTTTTAAATTCCTTTTATAATTTTTGATCCAAGGAATCGGGATTGAGGAAAAAGGTTGCGTTAAATCTGATTATATCCCAGTATTACGTAGACCGCTTGAAGCACCGCAAGTTCTTAATCCATTTGCATCTAATCTTATAACAAACCTTAGCAGATATCTATAGTGGCGTCTGTATGTTATACTGGTACGTAATATAAAGTAGTAGAAATTATTTTTTACTTTTAATCTACTCTTTCATATAAAGACATAGAGTTCAGTCTTGCAGATCTGAGTCTATGATAACGAGTTACAGCACTCTGTAAGTCGATGTTTAATTAAGTTTACGGTTATTTCCTTCATGTATAGGTGGACGATAGAAAAATACAATAAAGCGTAGAAACCACAACACTTGTGAGGCTTCAAGAATCGTATAATGTCTACTACTGGGAGGAAGTAGGTGGCAGTCGTAAGGTTAAACAATACAGTAACAGAAATAAGATATCTGTGGCCGATTACGACTGTCGCGACGAGAACTTAATAGCTTGAAATTTTAAAGCGAATTTATGCTTAGAATTATATATTATTTTTTTATTCTATTTGAAAAGGATATAGTAGGCTGAACTCCGTCGTAAGGCAAGTCGGTCGAGTTGCAGTCTGAGTGCGGGTCCTGTGCATCCATGTGATGCGGATGGTGCGGCGCGGCAGCATGATGCGGCACGTGCGGGTGGTGAGGGCGCAGGTAGTCCGGGGACAGCGTTGCCAGGACGCGATGATGTACAGAGTGGACCATCGAGTTTGGCAGTGGTGGCGAATCCCTCTCTGGCGCTGGAGGTGATCGTGCCAAGCCACCGCCCGCCCCGAAAAACGGAGAGTACGGCGAAAATACTTGACTTTCATGAAGCGATGGATTCGGTATCGCAACTGATGTCGGCAGGTTTCCCGTTAGGAATGGCCGCGGTGACGGTGATTCGGGAAACTTGCTCTCCGGCGACTGTCCAACTCCTTCACCCAGGATCCTGCTTACAGTTCGTGGGGTGATGCGCGTGTCAGTCACCTTATGTCTCTTTTTCTTTGGAGTGACCACGAGGCTCAAAGGCTCTGATGGGTCAGGGTTCTGTTCCCGATCGAATTGTCCATTCATCGGGACGAAGTGAGGCTGTAGAGGTTTCTGCGGTGCCTGGAAAATGCCTGTCGGAATCCGCATGTGAGCACCGTGACCAGGTCCACCCGCCTCAGCGTGCAGCGGAAACGCTACACCTCCTGGGGCACGAGGGCCATTCATATGGTTCATAAACATTGGGTTATTCGTTATAAAAGGAACGCCGTTAGGCGCGCCAGGGTGATGGACGGGTTGGTTACCTGACATTTGTCCAGACGGCAGTTGCCTCTCAGGCATCTTCGGTGTCGGCGACTTGTCAATCAATCGAGTAGCTCTTATTAAGTCTTTGTTCAGTTGTTCGGCTGCGGCCGCTGCTGCTTCGGACTGTTTACCCATTATTCGCCGTTGGTGTACAAAACGTGTCACTATTGAATCTATGAGGCTCGTCAACGAAGCTGTGATTTCACTTTTTAGAACTTCAGCCAAGCCCTCTAGATCTGCACCAGACACTGGTCCAACTGACCCTGAGTTACTACGTAATGCATCCAGACGCTCTGCTAATTCGGATGACAAAGGAGGCTTAGGAGTTTGACCCATTTGTCGATGCTGAGGTGAGTGTTGATTCGACTGCGGTCTTTGTTGTTGATGATTTTGTTGTTGTTGTTGTTCACTAGCCTCTTTCATTCGAGCTTCTTGTTCTAAAAACAATTTTTGACTAACGTTAAGATACATAGCAGCTGCGTTGTTAAGATGTTGATGTGGATGTGGTGGATGCATATGATCTCCAGGAGGCAGATGTGGCATAAGAGGTAAGGTCCCATTGAATCCAGGTGGAAGGTGACCATGAGCTACAGAGTGTGCTTGAATCTTTGCTGTCATCATTTTGCTCATAACCTGTGAGAGCATATTCGGCGCGGCACTATTAGGTATCGGTGGGGGCACTTCTTTGACAGGTGAAGGGGGTTCTGATTTAGGCATAGGATCATCATTATGTTCTACATCACTAGAAGCACCATCGTTATCAATCGTCTCAGATTCTTGGCCCATTCTATTGCACAATTGCAAATATTTTTCTTGCATTTCCGCTAACTGCTCTTGCATAGTTCTTAACTGAGTTTTTAAAGCATTCTTTTCTACAATCTTTTGATGAATAGGTGGTCGCTCACCATCGTCCTCTGAATCGTCCGACACTGTTTGTGCACTACTGCCATGGCTGGTACCATAGCGCTCTGCTGCACCATCGTGTTGCTGCGGATGGTATAATTTTCGTTTTTTGCAGCCATTCACTTGTGGTTGTTGCGGCGCAGGGCTAGCACGCATCGTCGACACAATATTTTCTACACGAGCACGTTTCACATCAAGAGGTCGTGGTGAAGAGCGTTGAGCGTCACTATCACGATCCTCAGGTTCCGATTTAGGAGCGAGCAGTGGTTCCGATGACTGTTGATTCGGCGGTGGTGAAGTTCTGGAGTCACCGGCACTGTCCAACGTCAACAAGGCATCGTCAAGGTCTGGTCGTGAATCCCTCGAAATGGGCCGCTCTGGAGACCGTTTCTCATGTTTTGGTTCGTCATTATTATTATTTGCAAGTACGTTGTTATTGTCCGGGGAGAGTCGCATCAGCTCTTTTTTTCGGCTTTGGAGGATGTCGCGAAGAACACGGTCACGAAGCATATCTCCGCTCGTAGCTTCATCACCGGCATCCTCTTGCCTAGGCGCGCGGCCTAATAATTCATTTAGCATTTCGGCCGGCGCGTAGCAAGGACCGAAAAGGCCGAAGTGCTGGCGACCCTCAAAGATGGCGCCGTAAAGTCCGCCACTCATGTGTGCGGCGCGCGCGGGCGCGAGTCCGTTCGTCGCGAGAGTTGAATAAGAATTGCGCGGCTCACCGGCGTCCACGCGCTGTCTGACGCGTTTCTGTTTCTTCAGTAGTTTATCCGAGTAGGGCGCGTGTGAGTCGGCCTCCTCCTCCGATGACATCATAGGCGAGGCGGGCCACAATTGGCCGGACGGGCGGCGGGCTGGGCCCCACCGCGCTACTCGAGCCGCATCGCCCGCTCTGCAACAGGGAGGGGAGCGCGATCAGCACACCTGCTCGTGCGACGTGCGGCGCGCGTCCTATCGAACTGCCTTGCAATGTCTTAGAGCCTTTAGCTAGATTTAATATGTTTCCTATTCATAAGTATTTGATATGATTTAACTATGTTATAGGTTTTTTAAATTATAATTTATTGAATACTAATAAAAAATAGTAGCTACTTTCCAAAATTACACGTAGTTTCTAAACAAATATTTTTAATTTCAAGAAGTCAATATTTAGCATACATATCATCCATCGAAATTACTTGAACACTAAACAAACGAACAAAATTAGTAGGTAGGTAGGATATGAAAATAATTTGCCTATTTCCGTGTTTGAATAGAGATAGTTATCAAGAAATCGATAGCAAATTACCTAGGTGTTACCGGCAGTAACCGATACGCGTACAAATTAAAGAGAGTAGGTCGAAATGATACCTTACGACTCTCTAGGAACACACACGTCTTTGACATCATACTGGAATAAAACTCCGAAAAGACATCTCGCAGGCGCTCTATTGTTTTATTTGCGCAGCGTATGTTTATATACATGGCTTGTATTTAATAGTCTTTATGTAAGTATGTCAGAGCAGAATAGGTATTTGAAAGGTAGTTACAGTAACAGCATGTGAAAATACGTGCTGCGAACATAACAAAAGGCCGAGCGTATGTATCAACCGCATTAATTTCTTTTGGAGCGTGACTTCGTATTCATGGAGGACAATGAATCTAAAAATGTCAGAAATAATTCTGTGAGACATGCGGTGTTATCGCACGACTCCATTAAAACACGACACGATATCATTACAAGTGAATTATACTTTGTCAGGTGAAATATATGTAATATCTTTTTTATAATATATAGGACAGTCGTTTGTTTCTAATAAGAATAAAAATATTTAAATAATTCTTATTAGCTTTCAAGTTCTTTAAGAAAATGTTTTACCTCAAAATACCTACCTCTAGCCATTACCTAAATCATATTTTACACACAATATTATTTTTATGATTCATTTTACTTAATAAAAAAATAAATGAACATAAATAGAATCGTACAAGAATTTTGTAGAGTAAATGAATTCTACATTTTTCTTATTTATCATGGTTAGTTGATTTAATTAAGGCTTTTTTTGGTGTATATGTATGTACATTGAAGATATAAATAAAATTATATTTTTTTAACGTTGTAATAACTTACTGTGATTTCGTCTATGATATATTTAATAACATACAACAATATGATGACTAATTTATATTAGACTTACTATATCTTAATGTATTATTTTATAAATACGATTTAGTTTTTCTAGATTCGATATCAATATCTTCTTGGAAAATACAGTCTAAGCAGAATCGTCAATTTGCGTAGGTCAAGTTTATAATTTTTTGATATTTGTATATATGCAGATATAGTGTAATAAGGTTATATTTATGTAAGAGTACGTACCTACATTTTTTTATAATATAGTAAAATTTTAAGATGTAAGTAATTATGATACTAAAATAACTTTTGGCGAGATCAAATATAACATGTACAGCACGTTGTGATGTCTATTATTTTAATGGTATCTATGTTTTTTATTATGGACAGAAATGACGATTTGAAATGAGACGACATACTAGGTCAATACGGTAATAGGTATTTAATATATATTTAAAGTTGTCTGTTGCCATGTACTATAATCATATACATTAAGAAACTGTTCATTGTATCGAGATGGATTGAGGAAAATTTCAAGCGACGACAAAAATATATTATCAATGATCTCGTGGTCTCTTGTTAAATAACAGCAAAAGAGAGAACAGGATGAGTGATTAGTTAAACATTGCGTCCCTTTCTTTTGAATGTCAAATCAATAATGACAGAAAGAGAGAAATATATGTTTAATTTAACAGTTAAGATTAAGGACATATTAAAGACCAAACACATAAGTTTAATTTTATTATTTAAATATTAACTTTTGCAATTTATTAATCTCGTATATCGTTATATTGGAGACGGGCACATCTCGCGTCTCTAGCAACATCCGGCTATTGCGCACAATGAGATGCTATCAATAGCGGATGACTTCCGATGCTGTGACCACCAGCTTGCGACGGTCACGGTACACGCGGACGTTATTGGACAGCGTTCACTTCACACATAACTTCATATAGCTCTTTCATTATTAAACTGCGCAAGAAATATATTAATGTTATTTGAATTAATGTTACTTTTCGTTTTTTCTTAATAACGTGAGTATTGTTTAATAATTAAACCATTTTGTATAAGGATTAGTTTGCTTTGCATTCCTTTATATCCGTTACAACTATCAGAAACTACATTAAAGTCAAGGCTCAACCCTCGTTTATTATTAAAAAAAAACTCATGTATCGTAATTCCATCGTGTTGTTCGAAACAATTCCGATAATTACCGCGTCATGAATAAGCAATGCACTGTCAAACTATGACCGGGGTATCCAGTGCCTTTTACACCACCCGACTATTTCACTTTAAATTTACTAAGTTACAACTGTACAAACATTTCTATGTGTTTATCACGAGTAAATAAATAACATTTAAAATCATTCCTTTGATATATCACAAACTAAATAGGTAGTAAGTAATATCTCAGTATTATTATTGTTTTTATCGATATATGAATGAATCTATGTAATGAAATTATCGTATCGTCTAGCGTATGTTTGTATTCGTTGTTTTTATTAGGATTGCTTTTAATATAATTTATATAAAATGAATAATATTCACTTGTAACGATTGCATGATATGGAAATCTAACAGTATTTTTCATAATGTAATTAGTACTAAATTATGCTATAATTGTTTTTATAATATTAATCGTGAGCTATAAATGAACCCCCATAAGCTGTGTCGGCATGTGCTCCCGACACGACCTGTTGATTTTCCATATCGCACATGTAGGGTTGTACAATTCTAGCGAATGTTGATAAAAATATCTATATAAAATACTTGTCGTAAGAAATATTTAGCAAATAAATGAAAATTTAATCTTAAATTTATTTTACTTAAAATACAAAAAAAATACTTTAACTTTCTTTGATAAAGGCTTTATAATAAACAACATCGTAATTACAAACATTAAGTATAAGTATTGTAAGTATAAGTTTTTTATTCTATAAAGTAAATATTTTTACGTATAATTATTATTGAAGAAATTTCATCCCTTATTTCTACCCCTGTTTAATTTGCCGTGACTCGACGACGTCTAATTTTTACGGAAACGTTGCTTTCCGCTAACACACGATTCCCATGGATTGAAATATGATAAAATAAAATAAAATGCTACGACAAAATACGTAGTTATCGTTCCCGTTTCCCCGTTTAAGGGAAGATTTTTTCTTTCATGTAACCATAAATCGGATAATGAAAAAATATTGCAGAATATAAATATATAATGTTTCATTTTCTCTTGACATATCAGATTGAGTTACTTTGGCAGGCCGGCAAATCTCATACGATTAGAATGAATCAGGCCTGACCGGTTTTACATGCTTTCCGAGGCACGGTAGTGAATTCCTTCCAGACTCCAGGGTGCAACTCCAAAAACTTTTCATCGGCCCAACCTGGGCTTTGTGCAGGAGACCAACGATCAGTCAAGGATCAATGTTTTTATATATCAGCTAGTTATCTCAAGATATTGCATATTTTTATATATTTTTTTTATTATTTGATAAATTTTATTAAAAGTAACTTACGTTTAAATTAATATAGGTAAATACTTGGGAATCTCCTTTCAAGATAATAGTTTCAAATTTTCCAAAAGTACGTTTATCCTTATGTAATGAGATCATATGAATATTAATTTATATAATTAAGGCCTTTTCAAATAAAGTTGGAAACTGAATTTGTGTGTTAATATTTAGTTCGTCAAAGTTGTCCATTAATTTGAGAATATAAAAAATATTCACAGCATAGAAAGTTTTTGGGATGTCGTCTGCATCACTAGATTAAACCTGAATTATTTTAGAGAGTTGGCGCTAATCAGACCTATACAGATCCTTGTTATATATCAAATTTTATTATTGAATATAGTGTTTTTTTTATTTTATCAAGTTAATGATATTTTCTGTGAATAAATAAGGCGAAGAATCTCGTGTAAACTGGATTTGATTTATTATTAAATCACTTTACCCAAATTTATATTAGTTAAAAAATATTTATCTTTATCTATTACTACTACTTAATAACTTTTTTAATAAAATATATTTTTGTGTGGCATTTATACATTTTTAAAACTTTTTCACAGATAAAAAATAAAATGATGTCCAGCGTCATGTCAATGAACTCGTTACGTCCTAATCGAGCTATTAAAATAATAAGACTACGATACTATCGGTACTACGGTGGCATATGGCGATACGTACCCCCGTGGAAGTGTCCAGGAATGCGTGGGAATGCTTTCCACCCTCGCAATTACCTTTGCATTTGTTTATTGTTCTTTACTGGTGACTTATGGTCAGTTGGACCATATGGTGTAGGGGTTCGTAAGACAATGATCGCAGGTGTTTGATAATAATTTGCAGTTTGAAAATGTGCGTTTGGTAAGGGGGTAATAGCTAACGTTTATTTTATGACTTAGTTGGTTTTTTCTAGTAGCACAATTTATTTTAGTCATACATGTATAGACAAGTTTAATAGTAGCTCTGCTTGTGGAATGTTAAAGCTGTATATTGATATTTAGTGCAACATTTAATAATTATATTGATTATTAACTTAGATAAATAAATTCTCGAAATTGACCCAACATTGTTTACGAACTTGATACATAACTGATGTTTTTATTGTACAGAAAAACGATTATTCAATAATATAGAGAAAGTCCTGGTATATATTCCTTTAAGTACATACATACTATTTGTTTTATATTTCAAAAATCATAATTGGATTATGATGAGATTTTTTATAATGATAACATGACGGATTATGTTATTTTTATTTGTATTGTAATAAAAATACATATAAAAAAATAATAATACTTTCATTATTAGCTACATTTCTTCATATTACATAAACGATAAATATATATTATGACATTTTACCACAAAAACGGTTTAGTGGTCGGACTGTGGTGGGTGAGTCAAATACCAAAAAGTTAGTACATAGCATGAATTATATAACTTCTATATAGTTTTATAACTAACTTCAATTCTAAAAGTAATATTATATAGGAATCTATTTATAAAGAGGCAAAGACTTTTTTTCATATATGAGAAAGGATTTATATCGACGAGGTATAGTGTTAGCAGTAAAAAATTAGAAAAAGGCGTAGCAAAGATAATACTCATAACATGCAAGTTAAATCATATTTTCTCAAGCTTTTCGACCAACTTATCGAGTTATTTAAACGCTTTCATATTTATATAATTCAAGTTTAATTAAAAGTAATATCAGTAGAGCTAGAAACATTAGGATTCTATTATTTTTTTGTATAATGTGACATGTCTATGTACAAAGGGTTTATTATGAATAAGGAAAAACGGCGCGGAATTGAAATAGCTTTTGGTCATTAAAGGTTCTAGATAGAGAGATAAGGAATATGCATGTGCACGGTGTAATGGCTGCTTCGTCGCGTGATGACCGCTATTTTAAGGTGATTCTGAAATATTTTAACGTTTTTTTTTTAATGTATCCTTTATGATTCATTTATCTTTTTGTATTAAAAATATTAGTAACCGCTAATCTATTCAATTTTCCTTTAATATTCAATTACTTTATCTACTTCAGTATTTCGCTTATTTTTTTTTTTTAATTAGGTAGGCGGACGCGCATATTGACCAGATGATGGTTAATGATCTTTGTGTTCGTCTGGGTAGGTATCACCCATTTATCAAATGTTCTACCGCGAAACTGCATAACAATACTTAGCTTTGTTGAGTTGCGTCGTGATGAATGAGTGAGTCAGTGTAAATACACGCACAAGGGGCATAAGGTTGGCAGCGGATTGGCAATGTAAGAAATGGCTAATATTTAATTGTGAATGTTTATGAGCGGACCAAGAAGAGAACTCAATTGGAAGAACGGTGATGGATTTCCTGAACACGTCATATTAAGTAGAACAATTAATTTTTTTTTTGTAAGCCAACCAAACAAATATTAAATACGCAATAAATTCGTGTATTAAATACTAAGTTTTGTAATATATTGTAATACCGATAACTGTTTCTGTCAATATTTAGTTATTATTAAAAAGAATACTCTATAGTGTCCAGTAAAGGGTGAAGCGGCAATCAGTATGCATAAGTTATGATTCGGATGGCGTGTCTACGCCATTACGGCCTTCTATGAAAAAGGACATTTCCCTTATCGGCGGGTATCACGAGAATAAAAACAGCGATAAGATCGAAGCGTGCGGCGACTTTAATCGATATCGATAAATGCAATTGTCTAGTGTCACATTATTCCTATATCGATAATATTATCCTTCATTTTCTTTTCTATTCTAATGTATATTTTTACTCTGTCGATATTGTTTAGGAATTAACTCATTTTTTTTATTATAAGCGTGAAGTATATTGATGTTCTTTTTTAATCGTGAAGTCAGATACAAAATTATAAACATTTTTTTATATATGAGAGTAATGGCGGGTAAATTTGGAAATTTTAAAATATTCAGAAAAAAATTATAATATATCATAAAACGCTTCGAAGATTCCCAGTGACGTCATTCACGACACTAGGTTTTATATAAACAACGAGGTCATCCGTTTGAATTGGTATTTAAAAATATTTGGCAATACTGAAGTCGATGAAATGGGCATTTTTTTAATCTATCGACACTCGCCCACCCTCGCGTGGTGTATGGGAAGACAGGCACTTATTAGTCGTCATTATCTACACCAGTATCGCTGTGACATATGGCCAATATTGGTCGAGCATATCTGCGCTGTCATGCAAGTACCACGCCACCTAGAAAAACCTTAATTAGTCTTTGTTTGTTAAACATGCAACATTTTAAATACATGTAAAAATACTAATTTTATTCTAGCCTAGGGTTTTATCTTTTCCTACAAATGTATCTCTCTCTCTCTATAATATCATTATTATATATTCAAAGTAAAGTTTGATTCGTCAATTAGTAATTTTTGATTAATGTTTGATTTTATTAGCAAAATTGTCGATAGACTGAGTCTTAAAGAATTATTTTTTAAAAATCCGAACTGTTGACAGTTATTTATATATTTATATACACACAGACAAGATCTCCCCTCTTTACTTGTATTGTACATTTAACTAATCAACTCTTATAGGAAAATATTGTATTCGCTTTATGCTCAAAACTCATTTTCCTATTGATTATATTCTTAGCCATAGTTGAAGTATTGTTTTTTTAAACGCAAAAATAAACCAAAATTGAAGAAATCATATGAAAATTTCGTATGAAAAAACCGATACATATAAGACAGTACTAATAATACTTTTAAATCAATAATAGAAAAGGTAAATAGAAAATAAGTTCTTATATATTAAAATATTAAATAGCAGAATTTCATATGAAAAAGGAGATAGGTAGGTACTTATAAAACAATAAAGTACTATTAATTATTTACTTACATTTAAAACAATGAAGGTAAATAAAAATGAGTTCTTATAACTTAATATATTAAATAGCCAAAGACAGACCAGCATGTATTACTCTTTGTCCAATATGAAAGCAATCGTATTATTTAGTTCGTAACTCTGCACTCCCGAGCAAAGAGCCGAACTAAGAATGTACAAAAGCAGATAATTATGGCCTCATATTATTTAGTATAAGAGAAAGAATATTTAAGCATCTTTTTGGATATTGTTTGCGTTTCACAAGAGGTTCTTTGGTGAAAATTATTTTTGTTTGATACAAAGAGTTAAAGAGCTATGAAATAATTACTGAGATAAAAAACGAATACTTGTGTCGGAATCGTTGAATGTGTTTGTGGTTTTTGTACGATTACTATTAACGCTTATAATGTTTTTTTTTTTAAGAATATTAACGATGTTTTTTTAAGGAAAACTAATATTCCTGTTAACCATAATTAAGGGTAAAGCTTGTATCTCCAGTGTGGGGTCAGGATCGAACCTGTGACTTCTAGATAGCTAGAACCGTAAACCCTTGCGCTGTTGTCGCTATAAAATGTTAAAATGTCCAATAAATCGTTTTAATAGAAATATATGCTTAGTATATATATTTTTAGAAGATAATTTTGAAGCTGAGTTACATAATAAGTATTGTTTGTATTTAAGTAAGTTAGTGGTAGTTAAGTCATTTCAAAACTCGTCCAGAATTCCTATTTAATACGATTTTTTACATATTTATATAATTACTAGCTGTGCCCCGCGGTTTCACCCGCGTATAATTAATAAAAATATAATAAATAAAAATCAGCCTAGAACCTCACTCGATAAAAGAACAATACAACACAAAAATATTTTTTAAATTCGAACCTGTAGTTCCTGAGATTAGCCACATCAAACAAACAAACTCTTCAGTTTTATATATTAGTATACATTTAAATTATGTTTTAGTTTTCAGATTAAATATATTGTTATGGATGATTGAGTCCTTCTGATACAAGTGTTTTCGAACTTAAATAAGGGTCTCAATATTAGGTCAATGTATTTTATTGAGTAATTATGAAATAAATTTAATGGGCAAGTTTATCGCTTAATATAAAGTATTCAATGATATTACTGCGATATATTAAAACGAAGTTGAGTATTTTGCGTTTTAAATGTTATCGTAGGTACTTTTAACTCTTTGAATGTACACGCAGTTGTAATGACTAATATTTATCAATTTAATTTGTGGACTTTGCAATAGCTTTATACTTTATAACAGCGCAAAATATCTTAGAAAATTACAGTTGAAAATAACCATGTTTATTAAATTCGTTCACAAAACTCTTCAAAAATGAGCCCAAGCTTTAGGAGCTTACAATAATTATTATCACTAAGCTAAACTGATAAGCCATTATAGAATTTCATTATCCTGGCTCAAGTCAATCAACAGATCAAATCAAGTGAGTTATTATACTATCAACCTAATGTATGCTTGAAAAGTTTTAAGCTGAAACGAGATTTTTTTATAGTATAGGTAGGTGGACGAGACGCCCATAGACATTGGCATTGTAAGAGATTGTAACCATCGCTAACATCGCCAATGCGCCACCAACCTTGAGAACTAAGACGTTATGTCCCTTGTGCCTGTAATTACATTGTCTTACTCACTCTTCAAACCGGAACACAACAATACGAAGTACTGCTGTTTTGCGATAGAATATCTGATGAGTGAGTGGTACCTACCCAGTTGCACAAAGCTCTACCACCAAGTAAAATTTGAAGTATGACTTTTTTATATATTAGTTATAGAAATGTTTCGACTCAAATAAATAGTCATAGAAAATGTTAATATAAATAAAGTTGGTATTAATTATTCACAATAGGTATGAGTAATGTGGACAATGTTGCAAAACGTTGGTCTTTATCGCTCGCGCCGGCCTGTCCCGAACAGAAAACTGATAATTGTATCACGTTACAATTTCAAAACGTCTAAGTTATGAGTTTAGAACGATTTTTTTCATACAAAATCATATGAAACTCACGGTCTTATTTACGAGAGTTGCTTAATTAAAAGCTGATGTATCTCTTTCTAACATCATTGATTTGATCTTCGAAAGAAGAAGACACAGTATGGTTTAATTTGTCACCGTCAAACCATGTTTTTTTTGAAAGGCCGGTAAATAATAATCAAATCTTAATATATCCCATTAAAATTTAATATATCCTTGTTATTATAATTTAGCGTAATAATAAAATAGGAATTATAAACAATAATAATAAATTATTTAGGTAATGTTTGTAACTAACAGTTAATTGGAATTTCCAAACCCAAAAATATCAAGTAAAACATATATCATTTAGTGTCTTAATTAATATTTCTATAGCTTTTAAAGAATTTCCGTTTTATTTTTGTGGTAAGCGCCTGTGGTATGGACAATAGCTTCAAAACTGAGCTCACATCTGGTTGGTTTCTTATCAAAAACAGAAACAGTTATGTTTTGAAGGAAAATATTGCGTTATCTCAATAATGTTATATGTATTTCCGTCCTTAAGTTTTTATATTCATTGGAGAATACTTTTATAGTTAAACTTGAAGATTTTTTTGTTTCCTGCAGATACTGGTACAACATAATTTTTTTGATGGTGGCGGCGTGCGGTCTCTTCTGTTATTCCTTGATAATTATTCGGAGAGTCATTGATGGTTTTCGACGTATTTATGGGGTGACCTTATCGTCTAACGATAACGACAGTTTGTTTTCTAAATTGCTCATTAGCACGTTTAAAACGATATTAATTAAAATGTGTATAAAAATTTAAGCCATTAATTTTTTAAGTTTAGGTAAAATTATAATTTGGAATTAATTGCCGTTCTGGCCAGTGGTTAGAAAATATTTTACGGAAGATTTTGAATTCAAACCCTGGTCAGCACCACTGAGTTTTCATGTACTTTCATATGAATTTCATGCAAATATCGGAAGGAAACCTGCATGTATGGGGTGGATGATACACGAATGACAGAAGTTCTGCATTTATAATAACATTCGCACGCTTTATTTTGCCCAGCAGTGAGACAACAGGACATTGACAAGGTGGTTACCGATTTTTAAAAAATAAAAAAAAAAAAGATTTTATCAGTTCAATCTGATAATGAATAAAGAACTATTTCCCTAATTCCAATTTGAAAATGTAGAGATGTACCCATTAATAATTTTCTAAGAATCTTCTTCGAATACGATGTTCATTTTACAATCGTATTGCGCTTTTAGTGACAATTAGAACAGTTTGTGACATCCTAGTCTAAAAATATAATAGAAAATGATAAACGGTCCCGGCTCAATTGGTTGAATAGAGACATCCTCGCTACGGAGACGCACCGTCAAAACATCTCATTGGCCCGATGCACTGTACTTAGTTCCTTCCACAGACTATCATCAAATTATCTCTTCCTCCCAAACATTGAGTAAGGCACTAGTCACAAACGAAAACAAAAAAAGCATTTTTTTTTCTGATCTCAACAAAAAAACCCTAACTGTAAATTTTCTGTTAGTAATTCCCTTAAACATGGCACATTGCTTGTTAATAATCCATTCTTATCAGCGTGTACGTCATCACTTCCCCCGATATAAAGTGTGAATTGAATTAAACAAACGAAAATGAAATATCATATTACTTTTATTTTTCGACTTGTGATAAAATTTGTGTTTTATTTTTCCTCGAAATTTTACACAGATTGTTTTTAATTATCGATAACATCCAGTAACACTTTATTGTCTGTCCTATAAATATTAATACTCATTTATGGTTTTATTATTATGAAGACCTCGTGCTTGTTTTTTTTTTTCATTTTGTGGCCAACATTTAAAAATATTTCCGTTCAACTAAGTAATGTCATTTGTAGAATACTGCTTTTTTTGTTTCGTTTTTGTTGTTGTTAAAGCTAATCTTCTACAAGTGTCCTTTTCTTAAGCAAATATAAATAAGGGTAAACAAAAATATTTGCACATTTTATTGCCTGCTAAGCCGTAAATGATACGATTGTTTATTTTAGATACCGATTCTTTCAATGCATTTGTTGCGAGGATCTTTTATGCATTGCAAAACTTGCTGAACACATTTTTGAGTATTAGTTGTTAGATTTTATTAATTAAGAAAATTAAAATTACATATGCAATACATTGTTTTAATATTATCGTAAACTAATATATTTATGAGCTTTTGTATAGTTAGGTATGTTAAAGCGATAATTTTATTTTGATATAGTAAAATAAATTGGTTTATCTTTATGTACGAGTCCCATTCGAGATTGCCTAGCTGCGCAAGCGGTGTGCGTATAGCTCGTACAAGATTGTTTCCTCGTTAGCCGACCAATTGAGTAGGAGTTCCGCAAGGAGCGGAACCCGGCCCTAATAGTTAAATTGTTCACTCAAGTGCGTTCAACGTGTGCCCGCTGCATTCACTTTTAAGGATCATTCATTTATTTGACGAATATTAAACGCTGATTCTAATATAATAAAAGATGAATCATAAATTAAAACAAAAATAATAATTGAAGATATATATATATAAATAATAGGTTGTCAAGTCCGTATTGAAGGAAAGCCTTGTTATAAATAAATAATCGTGCTAAGCAAGTGGTGTCATTAACACCTTACCTGCGACTAAATTACGCCCCTTGTCATTGATGACACTTCCACAAAACTAGACAGTTTAATAAGACATTTGCCTCGAACAATAAATTAATTTAAGTAGAATACAAAGGAAAGTATGACTGCTGTAATAAGTTTCTATTTATTTTATAAATATAATTTGCTTCGACAATAATAAATATCTCTTCTTAACTTGTTGTAAGTCATGTTTTAAACATAACAGAACTAAAAACTTTATGGAATCGAACGTCTGAAACTGCGGTCGTCACCAAATGTTTACGAAACAACGTTGTACTGCTATCTCTCTGAGAATCGAGACGATTACGCAATGGTTCAGTACACAGGAATTCGCTAGTATTACAGAAGTTGCAAATGATATCTTGAGGCCAAAAAGACTCCTGGCTAACGTCCAAAGTATACGAAAGTCTGCCCGGCATCCTACCGATCGGAGACACACTGTCTTATTCGTCTTTGTTTAAGATAGTTTAAAATCAACAAAATTAATTATCTTTTTTATTTGGGATGGTTTTTTATCTGTCTGTCGAATGACGAAATACAATATTTTTTAGAAATAACGAAAATTTTGTTGAAATAACTTTATTATATTTAATCCTTATATTAAAGAAGCAATATTGATAATATTACGATCGAGTGCGAATTTGCTCTTAAAGTAAATTCAGATTCTGTCAACGAATTTGACAACGAACCTACACTGCTATCCGAAAGTGTCTTCGTATCTTAATATGATTATAAAAATGTTGCATATCACTTTCTGTCATTTCACGATCTTGTTGTCTGTATCGAATTTATACTTACAGAATGAAAATAATTAATTTTTCAAACGAAAGAATTTAATTTAAGTGTTTACGATGGTTTACGTTGTATGTAACTATTACAACGTTAAATTATGTTTGAAATTTAACTAAAGTTCTTCACTTTGTTCTAATCGGTTGTGTGTCGTACAGACTTTGGGGTTATGAATGACCCGGTTCAAACTCGGCTCGAAACTGCATGCATATGTAACGGGATAAGTTCCTTGCAGTTTTAATGGTTGTTCATAAGTGTAATATCTGGTAATAATGCCGAGCCGGAGCCTCGCCTGGCTCATGCCTTCGGTAGCTTTACGGTCGGTAATTACAACTTGCTAAGAAAAGTTAAACATTGGTATCGTGTGTGTAGCTTATAGTAGTAAGTAATATAAGATAGTTCTACGCTATTTCAAGCATACACAATATTTTTATAAGTATATCTTGACTTAAATAAAATAGTCAAATAACAGAGTAATTTATTTAAATGAATGCAGCACTGTTTTAAAAATAACTTAATTTTGAAATTACGAAATTTCATTATTACGTTGATAAATTCTTTTTTCGTTGATACATACCTATTGTTTGTTAGGAACTTTTTTTTTCGTTATATTATTTATATAATACATGTAAAGGCCAATCACACAGTACATTAAGATTAAATGTACTCTGTTTTGATTTGTACAATGAGTGTTTAGTGATTAGTCGATGGTTTATTTTACTTAAAATAAAAATTTACTGATTGCATATTGTGTAATACAACTATATTTGTTAACAATTATATGTTATGCGTCGGGTGAAGTGTTTCTTGCTGAAACTGAAAAAGTCCTCTAATTAATTTACGTGCCGCACCTAGTCAACTGTTTTATTTATAGTTTGGCCGGAAGTGACCGCAAGTTGACGAATTGCGCGACAAATTGGCCGACAAATCGGTTTAACAGTCGAGTCGCCCAAGCAATTATAGGTATAATCTTAATGTGTGTGACCTCGGCATAATTAACTCAACCTGTCTGTTGTCTAACAATAGCATTAGACTACAATATGCTCATTGTATTGTTATTAGCTGATCCTAGAATGATTTTTATATAATCACATGTTTTTTTTTCAATTATGTGTTCAGTTTACTTCGAACATGAAGTAGTTTGTTATGCTAAGATATATTATATTTGATTTGAAAGGACCTACATTGTTAGTTGTATAATTAGTTATTATTTTAATCTACGTCTAATAGTGCTTTTTATAATAAGCGAAGACATTGATTTTTGTGTATTTTAAAAGCGTTAGTTATTTGTTTATGATAACTATATGTCTTCCTTAATAATAAACACCAAAAACAATATACAAATTTATCTACTATAAACAACTATATGGTCTTTTATAATGTCCGAAGTTTAATAACGACAACAATGATGTATGTTCTTAAAATTATTATATTATCAATTATTATTTATTTGTTGTTGTTGGTTTTTCTTGGCGTTGTTTTTGTTTGAAGATAAACAAAGGACACAGACACAATAAAATAAACAAGTTTGTTACATCTTTCTGTCTTGCTTAATCATTCATTGAGGATATTTCCTCTTTACCAATTAGTTTGCGCACTCATTTTACACTCAGCGTGTCAGTTTTGCGGTGTGTTGGTACACACATGTAGCGAGATACTCCTTCGACATATTTTTTTAGGATTTGTAATTTTGTTTTTTTAAATATGACTCTGATCGTAATCGTTAATGCCAATGCAAAAATTATGCCTGTGCAAACATTTTATATGTTATACAATAAGTCACAATCTTAATAATTATGACATTATTTAATTTAATAAATAAACAAGAAATTTATAGTACAAATTTTTCATTAAATTTATATGAGGGCTACCTTTTCAAATAAAGTAATTACAATCGGATAACATATCGAGAAGGACACAGAACAAAGAAACCCCGGAATCGATAACATACTTACATTATTTTGAAGTAGGGTAATAAAGAATAATTAATTATTCCAATGACAAGTTTATACTATAGAGTTATAGACTATAGAGGATTCAAAAAGGAATTGTTCATTTGTATAAGCGTCATATTCTAATGTTTACACATTCGTAATTAGAGACACCATATATGAACACACGCGAACAATTAGCGCAATTAAGCAGGAAGCGTGCGAGGATGTGACCAGATAGATTTAACCTTTGGCACATCCTACATCGTCTTAGTTTGACGCCATGGCGCAATTGGGGCATTGACTCATCTATTGACCTAAATGCAATTGTTGGTGCAGATGCATCATGTCCTTGGATTCTTGAATTTAATTTCAATTAGCAATTAATTATAGTATTTTTTTAAAATTGTATTTCATGTTTTCGGTTATTAATAATGTAATGATTTACGTTTAAGCTCGCTTGTATGTATTATCTATAATCTATCTATTGATGGTCGACCAATGAGCGTATTTTTGACAGTTTTTAAATTTGACTTTGATATCTTTGTATTTTTTTAAATCTTTGCTATACCTACTTCAGTTCCCTTATAAAAGTTACCTTAAAAAATATACATTATATAAGAAGTGACGTGTACAAGACGTAAAAGTAATTGAATATAAAACTATTATTATTTTATGAGTAGAAATATCTGACGTCATTGAGATGAAGATTGTATTTGAAATAATAATTCGAATCAAATCTTTATCTCTAGTTATGATTATTATTGATCGTACTTTCCTTCGTTTAAGCAATTAATTTTACAGATCGCAATAAAAAAGCAATGTTTTTGTTTTATTATATTTGGCGATTACAGTAATCAAAGCTGTATTAGATAATGACTTTACTCGCACTAGAGATAAATGATTTGTTGCATGACCTAAATTATTTTTACTGATATACTAGTGTTTTAAAAAAAATGTACTTAATTTGTTGGTTTTTCATTTGACATATTGCATATTTTCATAAGCTCCAATGAACATCGATTTAAAGCAAACAGAATTCGAACCGGTTTGAAATGGATGAAAACAAAATATATCATAAAGCAAAAGGCTTAAATGGGATATTCATTACATATTCATCTCTTACTAATTGTGAATTTAAAACAAAGTGCAATCACAGTTACAGTTGTTACAATATAGGGGAATTACCTAAACACAATTTGTCTAGTGCCATAAGCTGGATAACTTGCAAGACAACAATCGCGTCTAAATCGTTTTAGGGGACTTGTAACTTGTAAGTGTATTGGATAAGTTTGGAGGAGATAAGCCTAAGATTAGACGTCGGTTTGATAGAGTTATTTAGTTTAAGTTTTTTATTAAAAAAAATAGACAATGAACATTATTTTTAATATGAAGAATGAAGATATTATTAATAATACTTTAAAAAAAAATTCATGGACATAATTGAATAGGTACCTAAAATTACAAATATGGCAATCCTTGTGTTAGTGGTTTCGTCATGAATGTATATTTTAAATGTTAGTATTTAGGCAAAAGTATTATGGTTACGTAATTGCTTAGTGAGGGTAATTAAGACAAAGTTTTGCGTTAGCAAGTACAGTCAGAAGTTCGACAGCAATTATCTCCGATCGCCCAGCACTTGCAAAGTTCCAAGATAACATCCTTATGAATGTTATTTAGGGGGTAATTGTGTTTTGAACTTCACTATTGCATCAACTTTTGTTGTATCTTAGTTTGAGGCCTTTGTCATTGGAAGTAAAATGCAGTTATTTGGATGTTTTTTGGACGTTATATATGAATATGATAATACATGTACATTTCTTATAAATACTCTACAATGTGTCTCAAATATTGTATTTAAATAAGGTCATGCTTTTTAAGTTTTTTTTTTATAGGATAGGACGCCTTCTTATGGACGAACATATGGGCCACCTAATGGTAAGTGGTCACCAATGCTCATTGACATTGGTATTGTAATAGATGTTAACCATCGCTTACATCGCCAATGCGCCATCAACCTTGGGAACTAAGATTTTATGTGCCTGTAATAACACTGGCTCACTCACCCTTCAAACCGGAACACAACAATATCAAGTACTGCTGTTTTGCGGTAGAATATGAAATATCTGATGAGGTGAGTGGGTGGTACCTACCAAGACGAGCTTGCATAAAGCTCTACCACCAAGTAACGCCTATTTAGCTTTTACGAAAAAAATATGCATCGTGCTTTTTGAGATATATGATTTTTTCTTTGAACATTATTAACAACAGCCAATTAATATATTTGCTATGAGTTTAAAAGAATAAATAGAAAACCATTTTTTGAACTGGCAATATTCAAATGTATACGCGTTCACAAACAAATATTACATGAACATATCATTATACCATAGTCAGTATGAATAGATAATTTAAAAAATGAATAAATTAAAAGTATTCATAGCACACAGCTTCAGGTCTTTTCACACCCACTGACTTGTAACCATAACGTTATTTTTGCTGTATAATTATGCGATCTAATAAAAATGCGCATCTCAAGACAGCGTTAAGAAGTCGAGTGGGCGAGGCGCGAGGCGGACTCAAAAGAGTTCAGTTCATTACCGTCTTACAACCTCCTTGCTTATTAGTGATGCACCCTAATAGTTTGTATAGTTTTATCGATATTTATGTTTCTTTTATTTTAAGTTTTTTTTTTATGTATACTGAATATTTTGTTAATTTTATTATAAAACTATATATATACTATTTAAACAATGCTTTTTTGTGGAAGTTGAAAGAAAATTTGCCTCTTTATATTATTCAGGAGATTGATTTTCAAAAACAGTTTTTATTTAATATAGAAATCGCAATTTATCCGTAGCTATTATACTTATATAAACGAAAGAATTATATACTTGACATGGTTTAGAGTTTTATACGAAAAAAATTAAATAAAAATGAAGATTTAATATAAAATATAAATAGAACCAGTACTTTGGCTTAAGTCGTCTTCAACGTATTCCATTAAAATACTTAGAAGATTCCATTTAAATTATGAACAAAGAAAATTAAAATGAAGGGAAGAAAAAAATAATTACACAAAAAAAAATATTCAACGTTCGCAATCCAAGTCACTCGAACTATCATCGCCGAGCGGAACAAACTACCGCCAAGTGTGTCGATTTTCAACGTCCTCGAGAAAAAAAATATTCTCGAGTCGCAAGTTCAGGGGGGTGGGAGGGCACCCTTCCTCTGGACCTCCTTAACTGCTCCGAGCGGACAAAAAGAATGAATGGATCCGCCCCTTAACGAATACACCGAGCGGCATAATTCATACTTAGAAAAATGCAAGGAGTTGACGTAAACCTTGTTATTTTTTTTAATTGCATCAATATATCGCTATGACTGTTATGTCATATAAGTTATGTCAAGTTATATTAATTATTGGTTTTAGTTTGATACGATCTTCATTTCACTTTTTGTCATTTAATAAGAAAATATAAAATAAATAATCGATAAATGTTTTACTTTACTAATATTTTGACAACATGAAATATCGATATTATTTCAATATCGATATATAAGTGTCGATTAATTAATTAGTAAAAGAAAATAAAAAAAATGCAGTCGATCAACATCTCCACGTCATTCAGAAACAATAATTAATAACGTAGAATGGAATGAAAGAAGTTAGAGTAACAAACAATTGTGACATAGTCGAGTTAGTAAGCATTGTGCTGCAAGACGTAGCGATAGTGCTGGCCATTCGATGAGTGCTTTGATGTTGGCAACATTACTTCGCTTGTTCAACAATTTAACCAACCTTTTATTTATATTTGCATACAAAACTTAATAGAATTGTACAGAAAATATATTAGTAATTAATAATAATTTTAGGTTTATTCTCGTACCATTAATTATACTTCAATATTAGTGTCTATCAGAGTTTTCTTTTTATTCCTATTGATCACGTCGTTCCATTTTATCACTAACACCTGATACTCAAAATATGCTTACCGTTGCTCTAGGTAATGAAACGATAAAAAAAAATAACCATATCAGCTCAAATCACAATTTAAGGAGTAACGTCGTCATGACAACCGATAACATCTTTCAAGCTTACTTTCCCTTTCGAACGAAGCACGGAAGGCAGCCTCGGAAGTTAAGATGCGTTGGTTGCCACGTATAATTTTTCCACTCTTTTTCAATTCACTCCCCCTATCGTCCCCACCTCCTCAACCCTTCCGTCTGTCAATCTTAACTACAAGGCGGGAATGCTACAGGGTTCAGTAGTGGGCCCACATTTTTTTTTTATTTTCGTTTTAATAGGACTCCAGCCAGCATTACCGTGAATCGATGATTCAAAGTGAACGTTATAGTTTTAACAGTTCTGTGCGTTATGTTCAATTATTAAGTGCAATTTTTGTTTGATCAGCTGCACGAATAAGTTAGCGTTGATTGTAAAGTTATTGGATGTTGATTGGTGAATTTGATTTTATGACTTGTTGTTTTTTTATGACTATATAATATAGATTTGGATTGATTTGTTTTTTTAGATATATGAAATATTTCAAATGTGGAATAATGATATATTTTTTTAATTGAATGCCATTAAGATTTTCACTTTCTTAAAGAATTTCTCAAATTCGTGATACATGAAATATATTGATATGAGAAAACTCGTTTCTAAAACTACATAACAAAAAAGTTTCAGTTTGATAAATAACATTTCATTTACATTACATAAAGTTATAATGACGTCATTGAACGTGGAATAGAATTGCGAAAGTTACGTTTTGTAATTAGTACATCAATGCGATATATGTTTTATTTGTAATATATATAATAAACTCGCTTGAAAACATCAAATTATTCTGACACCTCTTGTATGAATAGTTCCTACCTAAACTGTTAATGTTTCAAGACAAAGGTTCCAAAAGATAATATGTTGTCGTTTCAAAGACAAACATTTAAGGTAATCATAGAAACGTCTGGAAAAAAATATATCGAAGAAAGCCATTACGTCCAACGGCACGTTAATCACGGCATTGTGGCGGCTTTGAAGGCGGTGGAAATGGGAAGACCAGACAGGCCAGGGGGAGAGTAAAAAAAATAACCTCAACTCGCATACACGCATAAGTAGCGGGTTGCAGTCAATGTGCGAACGGATGCGTGGAAAATTGGGAGACATAGCCCTTGTGCACATACTTAATGGAAATAGGTATTGTTTTTTTTTTAAGTATAACTTTTTTGGTTTATTTCGTTAAAAGTGCGTTTTTTCTTTACTTTAAGTTTGACAAATCTATATTTTATTATTTTGCTTAGGAACAAAGAATCTTCTTTAAATTATAAATCTAAAACATATTTTTTGATTGTACTCATGATATTAAACTCATTGTTAAATTAATTTATTGCTTTTAATTATGTCAACTCGATCTTATATAATCCAAATGAATACTGTTGCCAATCCAATAATGTATTTAAAACAATGTATAAAACAAATGAAATAATATTTTGTCAAAACTACAATTGTCCTAAAAAACAAGGAAAACTCCAAAATGTCCGGGTGCACCTTTCATTTCGACAGTGACATGCGACTCAAGATGCACCAAAGGGATCCCCTACGATCCACTACGCTGTACAAACTTACAACAGATAAGGGCCTCAAGTACCCCCCAAAAGGGGTAAGACAGACCCCCTCAAGTCTGCCTAGACTTTAGTGGAAGAAAAAATAATGGGTGAAAGGGACAGCGAATACCGATATACCGATCTGTCTGTGGTTAACTTCCCTCCGTTACGCGTCGTTTAATTCTAGGTCTTAATACTTCGACTTTGTCGCTGGCCAGTAATTAGTTCACTGTTCAAACATCGTATATTTGATTTGTTAAATATTATAGGGCTTAAACGATTTAGGATGTCATTCTCAAATCAATCTCCATTATGTTATTATAAAGTTTTGTTTCGTTTGTCATCGAAATTTGTAATCAATCTAATTTTAAATCTTGGAATTTGAGATCGAAATTTGAATTTTTAATATTCTGTTCTATTTTTAATTTATAAGATTTTGATGTTTCCTTTTATTAGATTAAGTATGAACACTTAATTTTAGGCTGTTTTGTGAAACTTCTAGTCTTCATTGTTATAAATTATTTTTGTTCGTAATAAAAGTTACTTATAATATAATATTTGCGTTCTCCGAAACGCGCTGCATCACTGGTATAAGTTTTATACTTTTTTAGTTAGACAAAAAAGCACTACAAAAATAATAATAATTTAGAAACAAAAATATAACTCTACTAGGACTAAACACGAAGTAAATAACTATTGTCTAATAAAGTACTTGACGAACTTGTTTGTGACGGGTAAATCCCCAAAAAACGCGGTGTTTTTATAAAGGTAACAGAACACGCATTGTCTCAAGCAGTCGAAGCAGCTGAGGCCCTGAAGCGCTCTAATTATTCCCGGCGAATATCGTATTGCACTAGTTGCCCCGGTCTGAATGAATGTTTTCTGAATCTTACCTCAGTGTAAAGTAATCGTTCTATTACAGTCGGCTAAAAATTATATCAAGTCATAAAACGTTCCTATTTTTTTTTAAAAAAGGACTTGTTTTCTTTTAAAAATGCACTTATTGTTTTGATCGTATGAAAATGGTTTCCTTAATATTCCTAGTCATTCAACCGTCTCTTCTAGCCATTCAACACTTCTCATATCGGTATAGTTATAACTTACGTTTTAAATATTTATTAAAAAAATATATTTAAGCGTGTCCAGCTAAATTAATGAGAATCTATTGGATTTTTGCATGAAATTGAATTATGACGTATCATTGAATTTCGTAATAATTCGATATTCAAATCTAGGAATGAATTCATGCTTTTAAACTTAAATATATTTTTATATAGAATAACAAAACTTAGAAGATTCATCTTATATAAATCCCAGAGGAATATTTAACTCGGGGTAACATAAAACGTCTCCTGTTCCGGCGGCGATTGTACGAGAACGCTTGGTTAACCTCCGTATGAACTTGATACATGACATTGTCTGCCCTTTCACGCACCTCGCTGGGTCCTTTGTGAGACTGCACTAGTTGAAGGCAACTTTCTTCGCTATAGTCACGCTACCTAGTTCTAAGTGGCAATGTGTTTTAACGCTTCTATACATAAAGAAATGTTAACATTTAGCTATATTAAATTTACTATCAACTTTAGTTGATATATTGTTTTGTTTTTATTCTTAGTCTAAGTAACTTTCGTCAATAGATCGAGACTGAAGATCTGTAAGAAATGATTACACTTTCAATGCTCAGCCACATATTCTAAGATATGAATTGCCTTGTACTAGTAATAATAATACCTCACTCAAGGCACTCACCAATCAAAGGTATGGTGAGTGAAAACGTATTGCTGTATGTATGATGGTAGACTTACTGTGGTGAGACGATGAACAAGCGGTGAACAAGATAGACAAGCGGGTTAAAAGTCCTTCTATAGAAACATGTTCCTTCAAGCTCAATATTGATATTTTAATTCAAGTCATCAACTATAATTAAAAACAAAGCGATGACATCATACGACCTATGTTATATAATATTAAAACTTCTATATAATTTTAAACTTCCCAATGCACTAACCTTTTTACCTAATTACAACGTATTAATTATTGCATCAGTATTTATTGAAAACTTTTTAAGAGACATATTCTTTAGAAATAATTCGATCGCAAAGCAGAGGAGTACGCTCCGGCTCGTTGTTTGAACAGCATCATTTACTCTTTCATTTATTTTCTTAGAAGGCTCTCGTAAGCATACGGCGTTTTGAATGAAAAAAATATTAACACAAGACTTTCCTTAAAAGCGTAAATGCTTCGGTGTGAATTTCTTTTCTTTTTGAGCGTCTGAAACAAAACATTTTTATGGGGCCAGCTCCCAAGAGCTGGGGTGGTCAAGTGTTTCCGTCCTCAAGTTTGAATGTTAACATAGCTTAGTGAAACCTATCTTTATTCATGGTAAGGCTGTTGAGTTATAATTAAATTATTTTCACACCTTTCTCCACTCAATGTGGCGAAACTTCAGCACTTGCAACACACGTGCCGATGAAAATGTATCCTTTTTATAATCTAACCTTTTTAAATATTTATTACCTTAAAACGATTAATTTATTAATAGTTAATTGATATATCATTATTTTTATGTAAAAAAAAGACTCGTGAAGATGTTTCGATATATATTCCTATAATGATATGAGTAGAAGAACGAAATTAAGATAATAAAAAAAAAAAAATAGGTATGGGTATTGTTTCGTAACAGTTAAAATATTCCTTATTTAATGTAATACAAGATATTAAAGGTATATAATAAGGATAATTAATTCGATTTAATTAAAACGATTTTAATTAATTATGATTCTGGTTTTTTTTTATCGAAAATCAATAAAATATAAGCTAAGACAAAAATAGTGGCGTACTTATTTGTTTAACCGGCGTATCTCAAGCCACGGCAAATGAGGGGTGAGTTGATTAATGAATAATTAATGCTCACACTTTTCGCGCCAATTATAATTATGTAAGGAAAGCAATTATGAGCCCTGACTAGGCGTTGCATAAGTAAAAATTTGCATCCACTATGCTTAGAACTTAATGATTTGATTAATTAATGTTAAAATAATTAATGATGTCAGCGAAACTAAATCTTAAATTCAACCTAATCAGTGATCGTATATACACAAGCCATGATTACTAAAAACAAATATTGTAAATAAATAAATTAAAAGCCTGATAATATTTGGACCTGTGCATTATTTTCAAAACATTTTCAGTAAATTAAAAAAAAAACTTGGTTAGACTCCTGATTATTATAACTGTATACATTACATTTCTACTTACTACTCTTTATTTTCCCAGTTTTCTGGAATTCTTTTTCTTTTCTCGTGAAACGGAAGCCATTTGTAATAATATAAGACCGAGTGTAGGAGGTATTTAAAAGAACAATACGTTGAATGCATAATCAAGTTGTAAGTCCAAGTGTTAAAGTGAAGAAACTAAATTACTTAGTGTATTTATATTTGTATAATATATTATGTTCTGTTTGTGAAAGTGACCATAGATTTATTATAAATGAAATATTTTAATAGTAACAGCATGTGAATGTCCTAATGCTGGGCTATGGCCTCTTTTCCTTTTTTGAGAAGGTTTGGTGCTTATTCCACCACGTAGCTCCAATGCGAGTTGGTGGAAAACACTTGTGGCAGAATTTAATTGAAATGCGACATATACAAGTTTCTTCATGATGTCTTACTTCACTGTCATGCATGAGATGAATTATAAACACAAATTAAGCACATGTTGTGTGTTTTCATTTGCTTAATTTGTGTTTGCCCTGGTTTGTACCCACGATCATCGCTTAATATTTATGCATTCTAACCACTAGACCATCTCCGCTCATATATTTGAATAGTACCAAAGCGAAATATTTTTTCATTTACTAAGTAATAAAATCTTCATTGGCGTTTTAATGAAATTAATCAAATACATTACTTCGTATTACCATTAGTTTTTTTAGCATATAATATTAATAATAATAATATAGTTAATTAATACATTTTGTATATATGACATAGCAATGTATTTGTTATTGTAAATACAGGTATTATTTTTGGTGTTCAACTCCCGCGTCTTCCTAAACGAAACTTAGCGGGGGTGAACGCGCAAGCGCAGAAATATCCACCTGATGCTTATAAAAGAGAGGATGACTGCAATTGCTTCATTTGAAAAGTAAACCTTGACAGTGAAGATAGTTTTTAACCGTTTATTAATTAAAATTAAAAATGGCAGAATTATTCCGAAGTAATAAAGTAATGCGGGACAGTGTTGGCAGCGGTAAGTATATTTTTGCTATTAAAAAAAACAGGAAATTTGTTCTCACAATGATCTTTTATGATTCAAATTTTATAAAATCACAGGTGTAACTCATATAGCACATATCTCCTAATTAACAATGGCGCGTGCGCAGGTCGAAGCGGAACGTCACGCCTTACCGGAAGCCGGCTCCGGCACCGGACGTCGAGATTGTCCCGAGCCCCTGATTCCTTCCGGTGACTCTGATGGTCGCGCTGTGTGAAGCCGGCTTGAGTTTTAAGAGGTCGCGGTAAGGAACCATCAAAGGTAAGATTAATGCGGAAAAAATGGTCTTTTTCACGCGAAGAATATAAAGAACCCCTTCTTAATTTGAAATTAAATACTTTTTTCTGATTAAAATATTCCACCTTTCAAAACCCGTTAAAATATAGCCCACTAGTTGTGTGGCATAATAATATCAATAACTAACTATAACATTACTTCTAATATATTTTATACTCTCATTGCTATTAAAAACATAAACTTATTACAAAAGAGGTCGCTAAGACAATTATTTCGCCCATAACTTGTACCAAACTTGAAGGTCGACGCACCCTGATCTTTAGCACGGAACGATTGGCAGTGATCTTTTTTTTTTATTGAACCCGACATGTCGCTGTCTGACTCATATCACATTGATTTATCGCCGGCAAATGAGATGATATCTTGTAAAATTTCAATGAACAACGTTTGCAATTGGCCGCGTGATATTTACCAACATTGCGGAAATGGAATTAAAGAATGATTCATATTTTATATCGTTATCATTATATTTTCGTCCTTGTCAAGATAAAAAGGAGGGAAGCAAGTCGGCTTTGACGTGTTATTTAATTGTGGAAACGTTCAAACTATGTGTAATTGTTAAGTATTAAAACAATATATTGTGTTGACTTAGAACCCCAAATCCTCTAGGTACTTTGACATCTGAGAACCCCCATTCCTAAGCAGTTAGAATAAAATCTAAGAGAATAATACTTTTTGTCGATGCCTTGTAGACCTAGGCATAAATCCGAGCTGGTTCTCACAAGGCAAGATTCTATGAACAATAAGTATCGAAGTAATTGTGGTCTGTCTAACCGCGAGTAACTATTGTCCAAGTAAAAGTATCGATTTTCTTGTTAAGTAAAGCACACCTCAAGTGGGCTAGTCAGTTCTCACGGCGCATGCGTCCTTCTCACGCGCTCGCCTTACACTTACTTCCTGCTTGCCCGACATCGGTGCGTCTGCGCAAGAGCGTTCGGATACGTGGTATAGCAACCTGTTTTATAATAGTTTTAATACGTGGTTAAAATTAATATTATTAAAGAATTCTTAGCGTAAGTTCCAAATTTGTAATAAAAAAAGCCTAAATATAATCGATTGGATTATTTTTATTTCAATGCAAGTAAATACTTGCTTTACATAATTTGTTTTGACTTAATTATATTGTATTGATATCTGGTTATATTTAAAAGTAAATTTAGTTTTTATATAAAAATAACACCCGTCGCGTATCCGATCGCTTCACCCTCGAGGGTCATCCAGCGGTTGTAAGTGACACCAAGGATTATAATCGTTTGCCGGCCCACCGCCTGGGAACTGCTCCTTCCGGACTTGGCTGCTTAAGTGACAAATCTTTTTTTGATTGTGAGAACTATGGCCAGGATGTTAAGCTATTGATGGGTTAAGGGAAAACGTTTTCGGAAGGAACCTTTGTGAACATATTATCAGTGCTATTTTTACTATCTTACATACATTCCTTATAGTGATTATGTATTTAAAAATATATAAATAAATTATAAGATAAAATAGATTTGTAATGAGAACACAAAAGCTACTAAATCAATTATACGGATTTCGATAGGACTGTAATTCTACGATGCCTTCTTAATACATAGCGGGAGCTCTAATTAAAGAGTAATTACATCGAACCATTGTAATAAATATACATATATAAGGTTTTGTACATACAAATAATAAGACAACAAATTACGAAACACCGTTTAAAATGGCAAATTAATGAGAATAATACGCTCATTCGAAACCGATTCGTATCAGGCAACTCTTTAATATTTAGTTTACAATTATAATAAGTACTCAATCCTTAAAACTTCATGGCTCCAAGGCATAATATACGTGCATCAATTCGCGAAAAAAAAATGAAAAAAAAAAGAATAAAAAGAACTGTAAAATATCCCAAGTATCAATTAACCCTAGCAAAGCGTTTGAGCATGAATATTATATCTGGATAGGTTCCGTTTTGTCTTGCGCGATTTCTTCCGCTTTGTACCCTTTGTGGCTTGGTAAGAACCATTGTTTAAGCCTCACGGGCGAGTCTTGAGAGCAAACAGGTCATGCTTTGTCTCAATGCCATTGTTTCACTAGGCCAATATTCCCATGAGACCGCCTCATCTACGACAATTGTTATTTTATTGTAAGAATCCTTGTAACAATAATGAGTAATTTGCACACGTATGGGGTAAGTTACGCGCGGTGAGTGGACGCGAAGAGGGAAGTGTTCGCAGATACCTGAGGTTATATTTTAATATTATTACGAAATCAATTAAATATATTATTCAAGGATGTTCTTAGCTTGTGAATTGTAAATTTTAATGTAATACTACCGGTTCGGACATATGGAAGATTTACGAAAAAAATAAACTGACACTGCCGGAGTCGCGTCGAACAGCTAGTATCTATACTGATTGACTGCCTCGTTGGTCTAGTGGCTTGATATAAGGCCGCAGACGCGGTGGTCCTGGGTTCAATTCCTAGGTCGGGCAAATAAATAGTTATTGCGGTTTTCTGTCAGAAAATTCTCAGTAGCAGCCCAGAGTCTGGAAGTTGGAAGTGTGGTACACTCCCGTGCCTCGGAAAGCACGTTAAGCCGTTGGTCCTGCGCCTGAACTCTTTCCGGTCGTGTCGGATTGCCGTCCCATCGGATTATGAGAGCTAAGGAAAAGAGAGTGCACCTGTGTTTGCGCACACGCTTGTGCAGTATAATATCTCCTGCGCAGTTGGCTAATCTCTCTTGAGATTGGCCGCCGTGGCCGAATCGGTCTGGAGGACCTTATCTATACTGATATATAAAGCTGAAGAGTTTGTTTGTTTGATCCGGCTAATCTTTGGAACTGCTGGTCCGGATTTAAAAAATATTTTTGTGTTGTATAGTCCTTTTATCGAGGAAGGCTCTAGACCGATTTTTATTCATCATATTTTTATTAATTATACGCGTGAAACCGTGGGTCACAGCTTAAATAAAACGAAAGTTTGAGTGTGATTTTTTGATTACTCACGTAGTGCGTATATAGGATATCTATAAAGTACTTAGTAACAAAACTTGCCATATTTTTATTTACGATTATCGACGCATGTTTGTATTAGCCGATTCTATGATACAAGTAATTTCTATCAAGGGCTTAGTATAATTTGAATGCTAGACAGATAACACGGGTTAAGCGGATTGCACGCATATGGGCAAGCGTAAGTATAGGGCAACGCTTACAGGCGGTAGAGTGTACCACAGCTATTATTTTTATTTGAGTGTTTTATATAAAATCTATATTATATTCTTTATTCAAATCAAAAGAGCGTTAGAGCGTTAGATTCGTAGACACGGGTAAATCAATCAAAATACAGTATTTTTGAAATAATAATAATAAAGAATTTGATTGTACTAGTATCAAAAATCGAATTAATCTAGCCATATTGAAAAAAATTAAAAAACATTCGATATTTTTGTTAGTTATATATCAAAACGAGAAACTATAAAACTTGTATAATATGTCATCGTCAAATAATTGTAAAGACGTTTGTTTATAATAAAATTAGACATAATGTAAAATGCCGAAACATTGGGAACAAAAGACAGTTGACAATAAAACGCATAAAATGTTGATAATTTGTTATCTCTTAAGTTAGATTAATATTTTAATATAGAAAACAAGAAGAGGACAAAATTGATTATCAAAAAGAGCAATCAAAAAAATTAATTGTGATGCTGTCTGACAAACAACACTTCCGCAACACTATAAGTTAAATTATAAAAAATAAAAAATAAAGATTAATGTGCTTACAACTCAACTCAAATTGGCCAGTTATATTATAAATGTACTTTTACCTACTGAGTATGTTTCGCTCTATTGGTATTCTTACATCTATTTAATATTCTGAATAAGTGGTACTTTATACTTTGATAAGTAAGTAATGCTTCTATATTGAAAGAAGAAACTTTAATTGAATTTGTATACGATTTTACTGATCGTTTATACTTCTTCATTGAGACGGGTTATAGATAATTTGATCGTTATAAACAGGATCGCCTTCAGTTTTAGCGGAATGATATCAACGGTTAACCAAGCTGTCGTGTGTCGTACCGGTCGCTACGCATCTGGCGTGTGACCACTGTTCTTATTAATTAAATATGAATATATTTTTTTTTCTTTTAATAACGGTTTTCGTTAAGCTGTCTTACGGTGTGGTTTCAAAGGTTTTGATTGAATATACCGGTATTTTAAGATGAAATATTCTGCCATATGTTTTGGAGTATGCCTTATATGCTTATCTCTAGATCAACGTTTTCTTAACCCGTGATGAGGTCTTTGAGTTCCAACAATTTCAAGTCCGTCAAGTGTCATAGCTTTGCAAGTGATTTTTCACATACATTTCTTTTATGTATACTAATATTTAAAGCTGAAGAGTTTGTTTGTTTGATCCGGCTAATCTCAGGAACTATAAGTTCGAATTTAAAAAATATTTTTGTGTTGTATAGTCCTTTTATTCATTATTATATTTTTATTAATTATACGCGGGTGAATTATCATATAAAGCAATAAATATTTATCTTCTATCCATATTTTTTAAAAGTATATTACGTATAATTATATGTTTTTTGAGCTTCCTAAATTTATGATACAAGTTTGATTTACTTTAACGAGAACAAGATAAGATTACCCCTTAAAAAATCAAACCTATCATACGATGAAACATGTCAATGGATATTTGAATTTCGAATAATAAAATTCGATTAATTAAAATTACAATCATCGCTAACCTAACGCCATATGCTTACCGCGTGGCCATGTGTGAAATGACTTCGCTATTTTCTTACATCTATTGTAATTTTCATCTGTTCGAAGAAAAGGAAAATAGTTCTTCCGCTTAAGATATTAAGGTTACAAGTTGTATAAAGGTTTACAATCGATCAGTTTTCAATGCCTTTTCTAATTAAACAATGTCTTGAGGAAGTCCCAATACGGAATTTCGAATTAGAGCCCGTCATCGTGAAGGAACAGTGAGCGGACAAGTTTCAATTTCTTGAGTTGATTGGTTTTGAGTTTTTGTAGCGCACTTCCGGGTTCCGAGTGACGTCGTACGCACGAACGACTTTCTAGAAATTGATATTTGGGCTCTTAGGTGGCCATTAGAACGTCTGTCTTCCGGTTATTGATAGTTAGTGGCGCGTGTGCCCTCCTTAATTGCTTCATTTGAACCGATAATTTGTACGATGAGTGATAGGAACAGTTTCAGACGGAGTTCCGCTCATTGATATACATTATTGTCTGAATTAGTAATTACAAATTGTTTACCTCAAAGCTAGACAAATAAACACGCCAATGCGTCGCAATCACGCCGTCGCGTAAACAAAATCAGATAAAACTCATCATTTTACGACTAAACGAATTATCTAGCAAATTTTGGGTCGCGCCGTTCCCGGTGCGTCCGCTTGTTCAAACAAAATACTGACCAATCACGATTTTGTGAATTTGAAATTTGTTAAAGCCCAGTACAGAAAACCAATACCGCGTACATAGTACACGTAGGTACGTAAAACTACGCACAGGCTAAGCAAACTCTCGGCTGTGTGGAGCTTACACACACGCGCTCCGATTCGTATAGACATGCACTCACACAATGCGATATTGCAAATGGGCTAGTCGAATGTATTCGTTCGCCCGCCGGCCGCTGGGGTGGGAAAGGGGGAAGATGCGTTTTTGTGCACAACTCTCCGCTTTAGCTACATTTACGGGTAAAATATAAGTGCGTAACCAATACGTCCTTAATAAGTCGCGTCTGTGTGCGTCGTGTTTCATGTCGCGCGACATCTAGCCCCCGAATCCTGTTTTTTAATAGTCCTTGTTCGACCAAAAATACAGAATATTTTCCTTTTTTTTGCTCGCATACAAAATACCTGTCTATAGATATGTATGTGTATATTTTTGGGTGGAACAAATGTTAGTATAGGTACACGTTGATTGGCCGGGAGCGCCGTAGAGCCTACGGGTTGGTGAAATAAAAAGAGCGTATTATTAGTGACAGGAGCAGACTAAGTAGTCAAGTCCATTGGTCTCCGAGTTAGGCACACCTGACTGACGCCGATCACGGCCGGGTTCACACTTCTTTCAGCGTCCTGAACCGACCGAATGGAAACTTACATGAAAGGAAGCCGTTTACTTCGTTACTAAGAAAAACGACGAAATCGAATTTTTCGAGGCGGTCGCTTTCGGAGTTATTCGGATCGAGGCGATACATAAAGACGTGTTTTTGATTAAGAATATAACATTCAATCGTATCTTACATTAAAACAAATACCTTCATCTAATTTACATTGAACTGAGATGAAATTCTCAATCATACCTTTATAAACTTACATACATGTAATTAGAACCCATAACTTGAACTCAATATGTAAACAGATTCAGCAATCAATCGCACATTTGAATCTAACGAGAATTACAAGCGGTATCAAAGGCTACCTAATTGCTACTCTTAGATTGACAAACCAGTAAATTAATTAGCGCATGATGCGGTCAGCACTCTTTAATTATCGGCTCACTAACCTCACGTCAATGTTACCGATTTATTTAGATTAGCCGCCGGCATAATACCATTTCCTAGGGCAGAAATACAAAAGCAAAACGGGCGATGTCCACTCCTCTTACGGCAACACGAATTTTCGCACACACACAAACGCGCGCCAGTTTTACCGTACATCGGAGCTTGTATAAAATTTATGGCGCACACTTTTGCAGCCATAGCATAGATCTGTGGGGGGATGGAGTTGGTCAGCCATTTCGCGTCGACTAGATTTACAACCTCGTGCGTACCCGCTAACGCTAAGATTGGATAAGTCTGTCAAATCTGTGCACGCTATTGTGGTCCCTGAATTTAATTAATACGGACTGTATTTGTGTAAATTATACAAATTGCGCAGCACTGCTTCGGACGCGTGTGGATGTGACACTGCTAATTGATGCCCATGTCACTAGCCAGTTATGTCGAAAATAGAACTGATAAAAGTTACCAACTTTTTTTTTCATAAATATATTTAAAAGATATTCGTAGTCTTTTAAAATAATGCCTGGATAACGCTCTATGATAACATTTAATCAAAAAAAAAGTCAAAAGAGGTTCACGCCAGATAAAACTTGAATACAAAACCATCAACGCACGCACACAAAAGGGTCAATAATATCTCTCTTAAGCATCGGTTAAAAATGCCTCCCGCATTGGGGGCATTATTTCAAAATGCACGTTAGGTGGGTGGGGGGGCGCGGGGTCAGCGGCTGTTTGTCTATTGCCGCGTTTTCCCATTCACCGGGTGAATTTTCCGAAGCCCATTGCGCCGTCCCCCATCCCCCCTACGGGCTGCCTCTCTGTATTTTTATTAAAGGAATTATAGCGTCTGAATGAGTGCTTATATACTTATATTGATTAGTGCAATCAGGCAAGTTCAGAAGGAGATTTCGGTAAATAAATTAATTGAGATTTTAATTCACATCGCTCAGACTGTTACAGTATTAGACTGAACACGACAATAATGATAACACTACTTAAATTATCTATTATATAGTATGCAGTTTCATCAATTCCAGTAATACCAATGATTTATGCAGATAAATACATTCAAATGGAAAAGCATTGGAAGCCATTCAACCTCTACAGGAAATCAAAGGGAGTCCGTTTTCTATATACGTTTGTATCTTTTATAAGATACGCTTTCTAATAGAATATAAATTCATTAATATAAACTAATATCTTTCGATATATACTATTTATATCATATAGAATAACTGGATAAAACCAGTTTTCACATAGGCTTTTTTTACTATAAAGTTATATAAAATGCGAAATTAAAGTTTATTTTTTCAATCATACTTCAATACGGTTTACCCAACGTACTCACGGACAAAGACAGTAGAAAGCATTTTCGACCTACACGTAGATTGTCCAACTCATAACGGACACGTCACTCTTATCGGGAAAAAGTTGGACGTAGAGTGTGCGAGTTTTCCTGCATTTAGTTTCGTCAGGGCAAATTTTAATTTCACTAATAGAGAGCAAAAAACCATTCGCTTTTATTTTTTTATTTTTTGTACTTTTTCCTAACATGTTTGTTCATTTATTAATTTATCCGATTATTTGGTAAATAAATAATCGAATCGAACATAAAAGTGATAAATTTTATTTGTACTTAGAAGAAGAAAATACACATTTCCTTTTGTGAAACATTGGTTTGAATTCACGTAACGGCTATGCATTGATACGAGATAACATCGCTTTTGGCGTTCGATATTCAAAACTGCGTTGTTCTTGATTAATGTTCCGCTTTATAGCTTTACGTTCGTATTTCGAACACCGTGTTTGAAAATTATCAATTGAAGCAGTCAAATTTTTTTATAATAGCGCGCTAACGTAATTTTTTTTATATTACAGGTTATATAGAACATGGATACCTTCCTTTTTGCCATACAATGATATTATTATTATTTTTTAATTTCATTTCTTATATTTACTTGAATGAGTTTTTATTTAAATTCATAATTCGTTCGTTAAGACTTCTAATTAAAAAAATACGTGTACACTCCAGTATTGTTTGTCGTGTTTTATAGATTTTAACTATCATGGAATAATATAACATATATATTTATAAAACGAATAATAAAATCAAACAAAGATTGTTATGTAATTTAAAAACATTTCCATATTGAAAACATTTTCAAAAAGTTCCAAATGAAAAAAGTGCACTCGTAAGTATATCGCGAAAAATGCGATGATCCTTTTTCCCGTGCGCAAATATCGTTATAAAATTGAATTGTCAGAGTACCGGCCCTCTTTTATTACATAGATGCAGCGTACGTCTGATTATTTGAAAATTCATGCGATGTCCACCCCTGTCAGCCTGCAGACAAAATACGTGTGTACGAAATTCGGCCGGTTTTATTCCGGCGCTGAACCGACGCATACTAGTTCATAGCGCTCTATACTGGTATATACTGGATACAACCGGTGCAGATAGAAACAGACGCGTCGCTGTTCGAAACTAGTCAAGTGGTGAAATAGATTTTATTAAGTAAATATTGCTTGTTTCATAAATATTCTTGTACGTTAACGCTTTTTTAAATTGATTCAATTCGACGTTTGTATTTTTTGGATAAAACGGTTTTTGATTTTGGAAAGTTGCTACTGAAAATGTATATAAATATATGTAAATATAGTTTCTCTTACCATTAATATGATTTTAAACACCTATCCAACGTGAAATATGCCCGTGGCCTTCGGATGGATCTGAAACAATGAATATAAAAGATTAAAATAAGATCGATAGAAAATGTCAGTTTAATTTATCAATAGTAAATTTACAAAAAAAAATGTTCCAATGACTACTGATCCGATGCTGTTGGAGTCAATAATTCAATGTTTTCGGAAATTCCAGTAGAAAATTAATAGTCGATTATTTTGACATACCTATCTAAATGTTTGGAAGTCTTTAGCGACGTCTTTGCGTATTAATGTACGGACATGTATGTTGAAACTGTTCGTGCTGCATATCTTGACATTAAATAAGGATAGATATGTGATTGGCTTCTTACCCACAATGAATAAAAATTAGAACCTAAGTTTATGTTAATAAAATAAAGCAATTCATATAAAAAGGCGAATTATTTTACTTCTATCACAGAAGAGATCAGAGAAGTTAAGGATATAAAGGACGTGAAGAATAAATAGAAAGAGATGGAAATACATATGATATTATTTTTATTTTTACTTCGTATTGGCACGTTTGTAGTATTTGAATGACTCTGTTATGTGGTGTTCATCATAAATCGCTGAAACCAATTCAATAAAAACTTAATCAGGTGTCCATATACTATTACGTGTCGAATGAAATTGGTTCGCAGTTGATATCAAAATTTACTGTAAAATTGGCCAACATACGTACATATGTATTATGTAATTACCTCTTAAAATGCTTATATGCAACCACGCACAGATATCTTTAGAAAAATACAGATTTAAAGTTTGAGGACTTCAAATCTATATCTATAGCTGAAGAGTTTTTTTGTTTGATCCGGCTAATCTAAGGAACTAATGGTTCGAATTTAAAAAATATTTTTGTATTGTATAGTCCATTTTGCACGGAAGGTTCTGGGCTTATTGTTATTCAATATATTTTTATCAATTATACGCGGGTGAAACCCCATGGCACAGCTAGTTAAGTTATAAAATGGAACCCATTATTTCAAGGACCCATTAGAGCAATAGCTGCTTATTGGTTATCATAAATAGGGCCGCAGTTTGTAAATCAAATAATGATTATGTCCCTTTATCTATTAACAAAAACAACAGTATTTTTTAGTAATAGACAAAACACTGAAAGTGCAAAGTCTTCCTCACTTATCGATAAGACGTCACTAGATATCGATAGGATCTATACGGGCCCCCACGTGCGGGACCACCCGGCGGGAGCGCGTGCGCAGCCGATGTTTTTATATAGCCAATCTTTTTCCACCCGTATGGGCTATCGATTGGTAAAGATAGAACAGCACCTCCTTAAATAATTTGATTGGTTTTTTTTTCTGAAGCGTAATGTGCCAGCCCTTAGCTTAGCCTTATTTATTTATAATATTATTAAATAAATAAAATGTAACAAAATTAAATCGGTAATCGGTACATGAAAACAACTGATCGGATTCAAATAAAACATGTTACGTAGATGGTGGTTTTTATATGTACTTATATAAAATTATAACATTTTACGCTTAGCGACTCAGACGACCAAGCTATATTATAAATTATCATAATTATTAATTATTAAATGTTTAACATGTTATATTATTTTATTTCGTATTATACTTGTACATAGCTTGTACATATCAAGCTTCAATTTATCTAGGATTGACTTAACAAACACTGATTATTTTTATTTTTTTTTTCTTTCGTATTCCAATTGTTTTTTTTTTTAATGGCTCATAAACTATATATATAGGTACAAATCAATGCAATACGTACATCATTTATACTATTTATACTCCTTTAACCTTAAGCTTTGCTGTTTTTTTTTAATACTCTGTCAATTTCTGTGTACAAATTATTATTCAACAATCTTAATGGTCACATAAAATTAACAAATCGTCGGCTTTTGTAAACATTGTAATAATTACAGTACCATTCAATATGAAGATCGCCGTTGCCAGGTGCTGTGGGCGTGCATTGATACTTTATTCTTTTGAGCGTAGTGGCTCTTAACCACCGGAAGTGTATGGATTGAGTACCGATTTATTAGGAAACAACTACATATGTTTTAAGTAGACTATTCGACGCGCATCTGTTACTCAGTGATTTATTTCATATCTTCAATGTTTGCTCTTTTCTCTGTTTCGTTATGCTATGTACATACATTATATAAGTATAGGTACTATCGATTAAACGAAAATGTAAAAGTAATATTTTTTTGGTAAATATTATTATTAAAATAAATCAATCACCAGTTATTTTTTCGTGTTCCGGTTTGAATAGTGAGTGAGCCAGTGTAATTACGGACACGAAGGACACGATTAGATCAAGTACTTGGTAAAGTAACACGAGGAAACGTTGATCACATGTCATTGCGTAACTTATTTAACGGGAACCAGAAATGAATTTAAGTATTATCCCTTTTTAAAAGCTTAATCTTGAAAATGCTTATTTAAACTAGACACGAAAAGCCAGTAATTCATGTACTGGAAATACAAGATTGTTTAAGATGAAGAAATAGGGTTGGCTTTAAATAGTTAATAGTAATTGTAAATATTTTTTTTTTTTAAATAACCTAGTACCTACTGGCCATTTACATTTTTATTACTAATGTATAACATTAAAAAAAAAAACAAACAAAGCCGGTATTACAATCATACGAATGTATATAAGGGAAAGTTTAAGGAGATGACTGTGGCGACAAAGAACGTGCTTCACTTGTAACATTAAGGATTTGTTTGCGCAAGTCTGCAAAAAAAACCACCTTTATATTTCGCGCAGATGTGTTAATTGAACTATATCGGTTTGACTTTAAACGAATCGGATTACAAGAATTGCTTTTAAAGATCAGCCGATCGCGATATACAATTTAATTTATCGTACCTTGTTTTTAGATCTACTTTTTTTTGGCTTGAGATCGAAAGATTTTGTTACTGAGGCAAAGGTGCGATAAAGTTCATCCGCACATGTAAAATAAAAGTGATGCGATAGATTATATTTGTTTTTTTTTTATGAATATGGAACTAGTATGTAAAATGATGCTTTCCTGTTCTGTCGTTTGAGATGAATTAAGTACATAATTACCGGTAAATCTTCGATTAGATTCACGTGCTCTTTGGTGTCATTTAACATAAGAACCTACACGATTTAATTTATTTAACACGATATTATCTTGATATATATTAATGAGTTTGTTGTCGATGAAACTAAACTACCACGCCGATCATATTAAAATTTTGCATACACATTGACAGGTATCCAAAGAACACTAATTAACAGTGTTTATATGCTAGTGTAACCACGGGCAGGAACTAGTATTCTATAAATACTACAATATACATATATTATATATACTTACAAAAACTCTAGACCTTAATTAGAAACGCTTGAAAACGTAGTGTGACAATTTGTATTAATATTTATTTGCATGCGGGCTACTAAGACGGAACTATTCTTGGCTTGCACAATAGATCTACTTGGCCCGAATTAACGCCATGGTCCCGCATCATCGTCCCATGCCCCGGGCATGTTAGTTAAATCTTTTTTTCGCAGAATTACCGGATGTTTCTTTTATTGGAAATCTGGTGACGCGTAACACGTATTATTAATTTTGAGGTTAAGGCGTTTGTTACAGAAAACCTTATGTTTTTACTTTATGAGTTGTTGCTATTTAGAATTCTACTGGTGAATTTAATTGAATCACAAAGTATAAATAACAAATACATTAGAAAATAAGTTGCTAGTGATAAATCAAATAACAATTTGTAATTTGTAATTATATTAAAAATATATAAATATTTATATTTGTTGGGACAATTAATATTTAAATATTTGTATCGACTTTAAAAATAAAATGGATGTAATTGTATGATGGATTTAAAATGGCTCTATAATAAGCCCTTTGATGTCTAAATACGAACGATAAATATTCATTACATGTAGTTCTTTATAAAATAAAACTGACAAGTCTTTTGAATACCGATACGAAATTACATGTTATCGTCTCCTCAGACAACCCTTTACTTATCTCGTCATCGGGTGGTTCCAGACCGCGACCTGTCAAAATATAAAAAAGTCCCGCGTGTAAAGCGTAGTTCACACGCCCACTTAAGACGGGTGACGTCACAGGATGTGACGTAAGGAAAGCGTCTCACCGCGTCTTGAATGGGGCACGCACACAACCTTGACACAGCCGTCGTCACGGCGTCTTACGGATGGTTGTGTGTGAATGAACGTACGTTGCGCGTTTACGCCGTGATTGTGTTGTGAAACACTCCTATTGAGATTGACGTGCGAGCGTCTAGTGGACAAACATCGCTTGATAGATGCGACATGGGGCTAATTGAACGATGTCAGTTACATTTACGGACGGGAAGCAAATTAAAAGTTTTAGTGGTCGGTCGGAACTAGCGACTTCTAATGAGCAAACATACGAATCATTTACCGTCATAAAGTCTCGCTTGACCGCGCCTAGAACAATTGGACTCGAAAAACTGTTCGTCATTTCCGAATTTTAATGAGCGAACACGTTACGATGAATGACAGGGGCATTGGACCTTGTGCCAAAACCATAATACACCGGTAACTTGCTCGCGTTTTTATAGACGTCTCAGTTGTATTTTGGACTCTATGTATCGTTCAATTAAGAGCGCGTTTAAAAATGACGGTACGTCTGGAATGTATGAAAAGTAACTATCGGTATGGAGTGCGTATAAGAGGGGTGCGGGCAGGTGTGAAGCCAGATGTCTTGAACAAATTGCCGTGCCATAAGGTACCTACGGTGTGGACACACCCTTACCTTTGTTTGGCGCTTGGCGTGTGCCAAGCTTTAATTTTATGCTTGATTACGAAGCGATCGGGGGACTACTAATTAATAGTTGCGAGATGAACGCTCCAGACTTCCAACTTTTCAAGTATTTGATGCATTGTTTTTAGTTCTGTAAATTTGAATACGGTAAGGCACTGTAAAGCACTGAGATCATTAAAAGTTTTACGACTCGCTCAAGAACTGTGCTATATATTGTATTTCGTTAATAATAACTGAATTGCGTTCTCTACGTTTCATGTTCATTACGAAAAAACCGCATTCCCTATGCACACAAAGGTCGTCCTACACGTGGTGGAATTTAATTTGAATATCGTAAGTTTTCCACGAGAGAATCATAAACAGACGGATTAATCTTCAAATATCCGTATACACGGCCCCATTACCGTTTCATTATACGCAAGTACATAGATAATATCAAGAACAAAACGTAATCTTTCCACGTCCAACGTTACGTCTGTTTGTTGTTAAACATTTATATAAAAGAAAATATCCCATTCGCGTTTATAAAAGCGAAATGAAAACAAAACTATTCCTTTATTCATTTTTATCCGCATATTGTCTTTGGTCGGTCTCTGTCCTGTCCAGCCATGAGGCAGGTAATCAAAGGTGCACGACAAAGCCCATTCCTGGCTTTTTGAATCCTTTGCCTGCGATGTTTCATATCTCAGTAATTGGCTTTCGATTTATTTTCCCCTGTATTTCAGTTTATGTCTTCGATCATTTACGTGTTAATCTTAATATCTATTAATTGATTAAGCTTATAATTATAAGAAATTTTGTAATGATTATAAATTATAGTACTATAATTGATAATAAATATAATCGATCGATCGTGATTAATCGAATTTAATCCATTTAAAAAACGAAAGTGATATGTCAACAAGGATTCGAAGACGCGTATTCCAAATTTGAAATAAACCGCCAAATTGGACGCGGCGTCACTTCTCCCCACATATAGATGCAACCCCCGCGAAAGGTGTGCGCGTACGCAGGGGACCACCCCTATTATCTTTAACATTTTGAAGTCTGTTTGCAAGATAAAGGCAAAGGGAGCCGGGGGGTGATTTTCTTTATTCTTCAGCCGGATTTATTATTATTTTTTAGATATTATTACTGTGATTGTCGACTGGCGCGTGCGCACATGCCCCTAAGTGCGACCCTACAGAGCGAGCGTAATGTAATGCTCTTACGCGTTTTGTATTTACTTTCCTCTATTGTTATTGGATTATTGAAGGTTACTTTAGTGGTTCTTACAACTCTATAATTATTAATATTGTAACGCTTATAACTTTTTTAATAATCATTTTGATACTTTTCAAACAACTCTACGATCAAAAACCCCTGGTTCGACTGTTCGTAATATGTGTACAATACCCTTGTAATCTTTTAGAATCTTAAGAAAAATATACTACTTTATAAAATTACTGAAAATATTCTTTATTTCAAAATAATAAGACTTAAATTGCTTTAAATAAAGTCGCTTACAACTATTGTATGATTTCGAGCCACTTGTTCGAAGTTAAATTGTAACAGATCGTCCCAAGGTTTATTTCTATTCATACGATAAGCACAGCTGATTTTACGCACCTTACTATATATTTTTTACCACACACAATATTCAATCTTATTTTAATTTTCTTAAGGTTTTTAATTCAAAAGCTATTTACAAATTGTAAGGTAGATCACCTTCTTAAAGGAATTTCTTGAGTTTATTAAATTTTAAGCTATATTACGTTAGACATAAAGTATATTATCAAGTAATTAAGTCCTCAGGGCACGTGTTTCAAGATAATATCAATGTGCACATGTTGTTTGATCCGGCTATTAATGTGTTTTGTGGGCGTATCAAATGTCACACGGCTTTCGGGCCATGGCGCCTAAGACAATACTTAACCAGGTGTCGGTTTGTCGGTCATTTGGTAAAAAGAGATTTCCGCATTACTGTTTCATACTTTAATAATATTAAAAAGCATGGTAAACATATATTTTTCATATTTATGTATTTAATCATATTTTTACCGTTAAAGGTATGTACCAAGAACCGGAAATCATGTTAAATTTTGCAAACCAGTTATCCGATTAAATATAAAAATCGAATATCGATCCAACATGGCGTCTAATCCTATAGACAGCGTACTCAGCGCCCACTACACTTACGCAGCTTACTTGCGCCCCTCGCCACCTTTGACCCTGCGCCGGCGCAGCTGCACGTAAGATGGCTACCGCAGGGGAGAGCTACGATCGATAATTTCATTGTAGTACAAGACCTAACCAAAAATTGATGCTTTTACCGATATAAATAATTATAATTGATAAACGATTGATAGATTTGTAGAATATTACGAATTTTCAAAAACTTTTCTTCAATATTTTACATAATGAATCCTTCATCAGAATTATTCTATAGCTATCGAAATTTAATATTTTAAAACGGACCATTCATCATTCGCGAAACATCTTTCGTCGGTGCGCACTGCGCACGCGTTGAACAGATGCGATAAATTTCGAATCGTTTGCAGAAATAAATATGAAGAATCTTCACCCGTCCTATTATGTCCTCTGAATCGTTATGTTAAGCTGAATGAGGTATTTGTATGTTAATGCAAATACATTGATATATTGATTCCACATCTGTCGGTTTTAAGGATCATATTTGTCTTAATGAGAAAACTTTAGAGTACATTGACGCTTAATGTAAATGTCAAGATTTTCATCTCATTTAACCACAAGATATTAAGAATATTATTTAATTAATGTTTATTTCGATTTGTTTATTTAATTTAAGTAAGTAAGTATATAAATTAAAGTTGTTGTTTACCGTTTATGTCAATTGTCGATTGCATTTCTGATTATTAAGATAAACTGCTTTAGCGTGTAGTGCTATCTTGAGATACTGAGGCGTATGTTATTCAGAGACGGATCCAGGTAAGCTAGGCAATACTCAAAGACCGGAGAAATAATATATTTTATTAGACACGTCATATTATTTGAATACCCTGTACTGACTGAATCTTCTATATATATATAAAGTATGCCTGACTGACTCATCAAGGCAGAGGCTAAACCGCTGGGGTTAGAGGCTTGAAATTTTGACAGTTGATGCATTTTATAATGAAAACGCGTACTAAGATTCACCCCTAGCAGGGTGAAATAAGGGATGAACCGTTGTACGAAAATCCGTCATTTTCAAAGTTAGATGCATTTTATTTCATATATATCCAAGCTTCTGGTTAGAAATAAATTAGGGAAACAAATCAGACTTTTTCAAAATTCACCACCTAAGAGGGTGAAATAAGGGTTGAAAGTTTGTATGACTGGTCCGTCATTTTTGATGTAAGAAGCGTGAAATTTTATATAAGCCTAAAGCCTCCGATTAGAAATAAATAAATACGTCTTTCAGCGTTTTCGTAAATTATGTCGCGGGTAGAGCCGCGGGTTAACCGCTAGTAGGTACATTATAATAATCTAATAAGAAATTGTTAATGATTTCGTCATCATGCCATATATGTAGTACAACTAAAAGGCGATGTGCTCACGGCATACTGCCATGTTGTTTTACTTGAAAATGTTAATTTTAATTATTGTCGTTCTGTCTGTTAGTGTGTACATATTTATAAATATCAATAATAAATCCGATATGAGGGCAATGATCGCAATAACTACAATCTATATAAAAACTTATCAATTTGTAAACACTTGGTGCTTGGGCACGCGACATTTTTACGATACTAGTAAAGGTGCAATATGTCGACCCTTTCTCTATTATTATCGTCACAAGCAACGGATCAGCCCTTAGCATTTAATACGGGCCCTTCAACAATTGTTAGCTTGCGAAACCCCGCTAACTTATAAAGTTTTCTATGCATATGAAAGTTATAATGAAAGTATTATTAGGTTGAGTTACGCACCAAACTGTTATTATTCTTTTACCTAATTGTACAGTTTGTAAGTGATTTCCTTATGGCGTGTTGCATCCATCTTTAAGCTATTCTATATATCGAATTATCAATGTGAGGTTATAAGGTTTATTAGGTTTTAAAAAGTCATTGATAAATAGATTACATACAACATATTGCAATAGCCACTTCTTGCTATTATATGTATGGTAAATCGTAGTTAAGAAATAATGTATAATATCTTAAATATATTTTTAGATAGTCCAAGAAGTTAGAATTTTATATAGTCTGTATTAATTTATATGTCGAGAACTCAAGGCAAGAACAGACAATGAAACTCGACGGATAAGTCTATCTAAGTCTATCTTATTCTTCGTCTTACTTGCAGCAAGACGAAGAATCAGATCATAAATAGACGAAATAATAAAATACGCTTTAAAATATTAATCAAAGGGAAAGTTGCAATTGCAATTACACAACTGTTTTAAGGGCAATGTTTTGGTTTACTTCTTAAAATATTTTTCCTCTCTATCTAAAAGTATTATTAATAGTTTTGTTAAAAATAATTAATCAAAGGGATGCAAAAAATTAAAACGGTCGCGTACCGATCGCGGCATTGATTCATTTCTCGGATACCATATGCGATGCAAGGTGATCATCTCACAAAAGAACTCTTTCTCCAAGGAAAGGTGCAAATTTTTTGAAGTAGGTCATCTTGATATATTTTTTTTAAATATGTCATGTGGTATAATGTTTATTCGAAGCATACCTGCCTTAGATTCGGGGATTTGGGATTTTTTTTTGTTAATAAAAGTTTTTCAACGCCGACTGACGGTTAACAATCGGAATAAACTCTTGAGGTTCTATTAAGGAAGTTATTTTTTTATTACTTTATATTTGAACTATTTTTTTTATGGGCGGAATACATAACGCATAAACAGCCGAAACCATAAAGTCAAATTAAAAAAAAAACTGTATGTGTCTTAACTTACACATATCTGTTTAAAACCTATTTACAAAAAATACAATTCATTTTAAAATCACGAAGATTAATATTAATTTGCGCGAACATATCCATGGCTACAGGTAATTTAATTTTTTTAAAGGATTTACAACTATATTAAGAGTAGTCATAATTTATGTCAGTGTGTCAGAATCTGCATGCTATAATCGATAACTATAAAACCACACGCGACCCTTCCTCTTAAATTTGCTATAGAAATCTAAACTTTATACCATTAATATATAACCTAATATCATTTGCAATTAGAAATTAGTATCGAGTCCATCCATTCATCTATAGGTACTATGATATTTTCTAATTTGGGCTTTCTGGTTTTGATAATAAGGTTTCAGGAGAGGTCTAGGTTAGCTGGTTTTGTTTTGTTCCCATAGCCATCTGTTGGCCTAGTCTTAGGGTGTGCTAGAAGTGTGGCATTTGGTGATACCAATAAACGTTTGACGAAGGCTTATTAATTGTACATTTCGGGTGAAATACAAACAAGACATATCGTTTTATATTCAAGATAGTTTATCATTAAATATAATTGCATATTTATTTAGTATAACAAGTGACCCAGTGTAATTACAGCCACAAGGGACATAACATCTTAGTTCTCAAGGTAGACGCAATCGTTATGTAGGAGGTGGTTAAATTTGTCATTAGCTAGTCTACCTTCCTTTTTCAAAAAAAAAGAACAGACAATTACATATTATTGTAAATTTTCTATTAAAATTAATAAACAAATATATCTTAAGTTAATTAATATGTTCTTTACGTCGTGCCGTTTTTTTATTATATTAAAAACACTTTATGAATAAATTATAACCACTCAAAAGCGATTTAACAAAATGTTTATTTATAATAAATTAAAAACTGTTAAATAGGCTTGTAATGAGCCGTATCAACTAATATAATGATAAATCACATCGCCCTTTCGAATTAAACAGCATAATTTTCATGGAGGTTGGTTTAGGTAACAAGCTGATAGCGATATCTAATACAATTGTCCTACACATTAGCTAATATATTCAAGTGATATTATTGACAATTTTGGTGTGCGTATTTTTTTTATGTAACATTTAAGTAGTAAAAACATTGCAGTACATTTTTATTAGATTCTGTAAGTATTATACATTTAATATAAAATAAAAAAATCTAAACTAAATAACGTTTGTATCGATATTAATTATAATTACAATTAAATTAAATTTTATATGCAACGTATAAACGTCAAATAAACGTCAAACAAGAATAATGAATGTAAAATATAAAATAAACGACTTAAACCATACACCATCTCACACAAGACAGGAAGCGGTGGCTACACGAGCTCAACAAAAGATGAACGGAAAACATATAATTACGCTATCACAGCGGAAAGGCGCAGATATGATACAAGGAGCACGTGATTCACTTGCTATTTCCTCTACAGATTACATGTTGATCAAGTGTTCTGGTGTTTTGTTACGTATTCTGCATAACCAGTTGGGTTTTGTTGGGCCTTTTTTATCATTATCTCATTTTGTTATTTCAATTTGTCAAATTATATTTGATAGTAGGGTTTTAACGGCGTTATTTTTATATTAATTGACGTTTTGACAATTTAATCTTGTCATTTTAATGTAGTCAATCGCATAACAAATAAAACGCTTTAATTATAATACGCGTAGATCTTAAACGTTTCTTTACCAGACGACGTTATCAATAATACAACAGTTTACATATGATGTACATAATAACTATAAAAATACCACTGTTTAACAACTCAAGGTAATAACATAGGTAGGCTGAGGAGCATTTAGCCGCCTGATTCTAAGTGGTCATCAACGCCCATAGACATTGGCATTGTAAGAGATGTTAACCATCGCTTACATCGCCAATTAAAATCGCATCGATGCGCCAACCAACCTTGGGAACTAAGATGTTAGGTTAGGTTAGTCCCTGTAATTACACTGGCTCACTTACCCTTCAAACTGGAACACAACAATGCCAAGTAATTCTGTTTTGCGATAGAATATCTGATGAGTGGGTGGTACCCAGTCGAGCTTGCACAAAGCTCTTCCACCAAGTAAAGTATTTCTATTTGTCTAGTTTTTTTCAGCATTTCATCATGGAACGCATTTCGTTAAAATCTATTTAAGATGGACTAGACGATTTGTTTTTCGATTCTAACTTGATTTAAAGCAAATGTGTGTAATTTAAATGAACTCAGTAATAACAAGGAAGTTATGAATGTTATGTAAAGTGGGATTATTACGTTGGGGTGGTTACGACCAATAAAATTATAGCACCTGTTAGAAACAACAGCGATAGAATAACGTATGATGTATCAATGACGTTTAGAAATTAATACTTTCTTTTTTTTTATTAATAAAAATCGCGGTCTTAGGAAACTTTAAAGATAAGAAACTTTTTTTTAATAATAATTTTGCGGATTGCCTTTAAAAGCTCTTCCAAATAAATACGTAGTATCATATCATTTATTATATTGGTTTGGATTTTTCAATAGTCGAAAAGATTTTTTTGACGTGACAACGTCTTATAAATTGGTTTGCCGGGTGACACTTCAAGAAACTGCGTTACGCTCCGCTCACGTTATGCGCTCACAATGAGAGCGAGTGAGAGGCACGCGTCCCTTCCACTCGGGCATGGTTAGCCCGCCTAAGAGCGAGAGAGACAGACATAAAAAGTGAAATTCAGTGCGAGATTCTTTGTATAAATTAATGTTTTAAATATAATTCTTTGTATAAATAAATGTTTTAAATTGTTACTATTATTTCATCCTTCTTCCTACTATACGAATGAATATTCACATTAAAATTATTTTACCACTCAAAGTCGTTGTCACGTAAAACTTTCGCCCGTATACCGACTTTACAGGCAACCAATTTTTTTTTTTATTTATTGTTATTACAAAATGAAAAAAATGTTTTAAGAGTATTAACATCGAAATCTATCAATCACTTTATACACGAACAAACAACCAGACTTTCATGTATGTAGTTGATATTATTAGTATTCGCCCGCGGTTTCACCCGCGTATTAGGGGAAAGAGTCAGGTGTTAATATTAGGTTAGCTGTATAGATGATCGGTTAGTGAAAGTGTAACAAACAAACAAACTAACTATCGCATTTATAATATTAGTAGGGTTTACTCAAACTTAAAAGTTTATTTATATTCATATTAAGCAATTTACTTATGTATTTTTTATTTACCACGAATCAACAGTTTATATTTTTATGGCGACAGTACCGAATTCCTCGATGCGTGACTCAAAGGAACCGGAACTTACCACGTCATCAAGCTCACAGAGCGTGCGATATCTGCTTACTTCCACTGACATTTAAAATACGCTTACAGACTATTAATTAATTAATGAGTACTGGAGAATAAGAGAGAGAGAGAGAGAAGTTTTTACATTTTGTTTTTCATTTCACTTATTCGATAGGAGAGCATTCTGCCGTGATCAAGATGGTTTAGAATGGCAGAGACACCAGCTTTACGCGCTTTCCGAGGCACGAGATTCACGCCCGAATTTCATAACAGATAAATTTAGTAACATTTTCAGTTTTAAACAAATCGTTCAGTTTAAGTATTGTGATTAAATCATAAAGTTACTTTATTAGTACGTCAAGCGGTAGTTTTTTTTAATTAATCACAAGTACAAAGGGCGAATACAACAAATTACTACAACACCGGTAACGCACGATGCGTGACTTGGAAGACCGGAAGGCGATCATGTCCGCACTCACGAGCCCGCTACCGCTTACTCTTATAACTTGTACTTGTAGCGATTTTTGTATATTTTTTATTAAATAACTAGAAATGTTATTTATTTTTATTTGTTTACTATAGTATTGTATTATCTTTTTCTTAATGTTTAGTTAACGGATTGTATTTGACTGCGTTTGACAAATAGTTGAGAAGAGTAATCAGTTTTATAGAAACGTATAATACATAAATATTTGTATTATTATTATATTTAAGGGACGGATAATAATTAGCTTGTTATAATCATACGCAGAGTTTTACATTTATGAAGAACACAAACATCAAGAATATCAATTAGACATACGTAACTAATTCTTTCAAAAAGGATTTTTAATTATGCATTTGGAGAGCAATACGTACACAATAAATACAATTGTAATAGCACTCAGACAGAACAAAACCGCTCGTTCAGGTAACGTATCAAATTGAAAACAAAAGAAAAATGGGATGGAATGAACAATCCCGAAACAAGACTCCAAAGTGCATCGATTGGTCTAAATTCGAGCATTCGTCGCTAATACAGCAGTAACAAAACAACTTTAACAAATGATTGCCTACCCCTCCTGTAATGCTGTTTGCTTAAACTGTGCAAATAAAAATTGTATACGCTTTGGTTTGGTCACGCAAATAACGAGAGAATCTGGTGACGATACAATTCAAATAACGTTAATTATGTTTTTTTTAATACTTTTTTTATTCATTTATATATTTAAGAGGATACAGAAGAAGGGTTTAATGCCAATACATTTGTTTAACTAAATTATGCAAAATATAAATGTAATAGTGATATCTATAACTTGCTACTCCGCCAGGTTTTGGCCGTTTTAAAGAGTACTGACTACTGCTCCCTCCGTGTTGTAGCTTGTAGCATGATCTTATATAGTTTATTAACTTTCTCAATTAATGGGCTATTTAAGGCAGAGAGTTTATTTTCGAACCGTACTGGTAGTATGATCACCTCGTTCAACAAACAATTACACAGTCTCCAGCTTTATAGTATTATAGCTTTATACTTTATTGATAGTCAATAATATCACAAAATATAAAGAAGCAAACGTTTAGAATATTATTATAATTATCGTTACATGTTTGATATTTGTCTATTTTACATTTAATTGATAATTGCCTTCAGACTGTACAATGTAATTCATCGCAATTGACACAAGAAAGGCCCGTTGACGCATCTTTGTTGAAACGCCGCTACCATTCGATACTATTTCCGCCTCGAAAAATACGCGAAACATTTAAAAAAAAAAGTGGAATAGTCATTATTTTTAATTAATTAAGGCAGCATCATCACATGAAAGCGTAATCTAAACCGAAATAGGTTAAACAAAGACTGCGGCAGCGTCTCTTGTCGCGGGCTCGGGCGGCGGCAAGCGATCCGTGGCTCACAAACGAGCGAGCCGGCTAATGCCGCCGCATCTGCTCGTAATGAGCTACTCAAGTACACCCTAACTTGTTTACATTGTTTCTTTATTGTGTTTTTTACCCGCCTCCTCCTTTCCTATGGTAACGAAATGATTTTTTTCCCCGCAATAAAACGAAATCTCGCGTCTGTCGACTCTTTGTCTTTTACGCGATTTATTTTTAATTAGACGATGCTCCGGTCGTCGTGTGTGTTTTGACGTGTGCGATGTGCGAAGATTTTAAAAGTTTCTTTTTTTTTAATTTCTAAAGGATCTTCCGGTGTTACAGTGGCACACGTCTCGGTTTCTTTTGTTGAAATATAAAAAAAAAACAACAGAAACGATCACATTTAATTTAAGTTTTGTCAAATTACCTACTTTTCTAAGAAAATGACCTCATTTACAACAAAATAACACGTAAAAATACTATTACAACAAATTACTTAAGTTTACAACAAGATACTAGATTTTTCGCTCTCTCGATTCACGTAGTTTTTGGACGCGCAAAACGTATCCAAAACAAATACATCAACACAAAATAATGATAGACAGAAACAATAACCTCATAACATATTATATCGAAGTATTTTTGTACAACGGCATATAAAAAAGCTCATAGCAATTTATACAACAATAAACTTATGATCTTAATACATAACGTTTTTTAATAAAGCCGAGCAATTACGGGCCGCAGCGTCACAATCCGTATGAGCAAGTTCCGGGCGGGTACAGTTGGTAACAAAAGTGCGGTACACTCGCCAACAAAGCGGCTAATCATTCCCGTATGTGCGTGGCCCGGTTTCCATTGTCTGTTCCGTGATTAAGAGGATTGTCTCCAGCCTTCCTCGGATATTAAAAGCGTGTCTTCCCGATGCGATAGTCTACGATTGTTCACTCGCTTGTACATGCTAGATAATGCGTAAAATGTGCCGCTATGTGAAACTTTCGCGGCGTTTTTGTTTCTATTATTATATGCCTTTTTGTGCTCCGCTTTGCCTTTTTTTACGGCGATCTTGATATAGATGTGACGTCATGGATATTTTAGCTTCTGTATTTTTTTTTTGCTCTCGTAATGACTACCCTTTGCGGATGTGGACTGTAGGCGGTTCTATTATCTATGACTAGATAATTTCTGCTATATTGAAATGTGTATTCGGAATTACTTTGGCAGCGTATTTATGTTTCGTTGGCAGCATTCTATGTGTTACATAAACTTAAGATGAGCTTACATAAGACGGTTTAAATGATAAGATCTAGATAAGAGATTTTTTAAGGAAACACTAGTGGGCCCGTTAATGAAACTTAGATTAATAGCTTTGTTGTTATGAGAGGGTTTGGACCCTCTTTTCGAGGTGAAAGTTGAGAGGATGTTAAATAAATATAAAAATGAAAACTTTCACTTGTTCCCTTAAATCGATTGCGTTATCTAGAAATCAAAATCAAAATAGACTATGCTATATTTTATTCCTGCACGAAAATCAACGAACAGGTACTATCTCGCATTTTTATTACAAAAATGTAACTTATATTGTAAACACGCATAAATCCTGGAATAACTATTATAGAAAATAATAAATATAAATTGGCACACGGATTTCAACATTTTTTTTAAAATTAATAATTATATATTTAATGTTTTCTGTAAATTTTTTATATATAATTTCTTTAATTTGAATCTATGTTACTTTTTTATATATATTCTATCCTTTATAATTTTTTGACATAGTAATTTATTTTTTTATTTTTCGTTATCATGTAGGTATCAAAATAATTACATTTTAATCATTCTTGTGTATAAATATAAGAGGAACTATTATTATAATCTTGCTTGATAATATAATAATTCTCAGAATGTGCTATAAGTAACACTCGTAGAATTTATCAAATAGAATTACCAAGCGTCCGCAACAAAGATAAAAATAAAGTATCGTGTGATTGAGTGAGAAAACATCGAGCACTTGAAGCAAGACCTCTCGTGAGATCTTAAGGAATATTAAGATAAACGACCTCAAGTAAAAATAGGGTTGGTAGCAAATTTTCATATGAAAATATATTTCCGTTAATAACGTATTCAATGTTATATTCATTTTAAAATCTTAATGAAATATATAAAAATATTAAATTGTATAATATTTATTATTCCACTAACATAACGACCACGTCGCTGTTCGGTCGAATTCGGATCGTAATAGAATCGCGAACGTATCGTAACCATTTTAAATTAGTATTATTTATCGTTGAAGCTTTAAAAACTGAAGAAATTTCTTTGAGTCGATTTTATGCCCACATGTATGGGATACTTTGCTGAAAACAGTAAGGCAAGATGCAAAAAAACAGTTAAGTACGTAATCTCAAATAATCACAAAAGTATGTCAAAAAGATTCCCAAACTCAATAAAACGACAACAAACAAATTGTTTGTAACAAACAAACAGAAAATGTAAACAAATAAACCACAAAATCGCGTGAACCCTAACAACGTCTTACCCTCCGTGTTTCTCAAGACGGTGGGTAAACATTCGTAATCGTTGCACGGATGTTACATTGCATGAGCAAGCGATAAGCGGAGCGATTTTCTATTAATGCTTAGAAAGAAAAACATACATAACTATACGAACGGCATATAAATTATTATTCGAAAGTAAATATTAAATCAATATTTACTATACAAACAAAAAGTTAAATTTATGATAATATAGTTTTTATTAGATTTAGAACAAAGTAAATGATAATTTATGTGGTTAAACATATTATTAGCCACGGTTTCTTATTCAACGGCAACTACAACTGGTTCGTAGGTACATACAAAACTTTATACTGAGCTATTTAACTAATAGTTAAACTAATTAAGTTTCTAGAATGGTTGTTTTATAGCTTATAATATATTATAAAAATTAAAGTACAAAAGAGCAAATATAGTGTGTAGAATAAAATGTTTAATTTCCGCTATTTCTTTATCACAATGTTCGCACCTTAATCCTTAAATAGCCGTGTCTGCTCAAGGGAGCGTGTCATGTGCTTCTTAAACGAAATATTACGCGGAAGGGTCATAATGGTTGTTCGGTAATAAAATAATTATGTACTTATGTTATATTTATTAGCATAAATAAAATAATGAACAGTTAAATTGTTGTTTTAAAACTTTAAACTTAATTGCTCTTTATAAATATGTATTTAATTATTTCAATAGGCGCGAATATGTTGTCTTATTTTCCATGAGAAAACTATTGATTAAATTTGATGAAACTCTGAATAATGACAGATTGTATTATGGGATAATATTTTCTTAAAAATAAAACGGGAGACCTATTTCACAAAGTGATATAAGTCACTCGTATACTAGTTCTTAGTCAAATAGCTAACAAACAACCATATTTCTCTAGATTTCGAAACTGCAAAATATAATCGTTATAAAAAAGAAAAAACTATGCTATGGTAAAAAAATCTTCGTTTTTTAAACCATAATAGCTGACACAAGCTATCTATCGGAAGCAAAGGGTTAAATGGCAAAAAGTCGAATTGAATTTGCGGTTCGGAAGTTATTAAAGTAAACAAGCCGTCCGTATAAAAAATAAAACAAAAAGACTTGGCAAAAACACGCGAAAGCTGTTTAATCTATGCCCGTATAGATAAAACACCTTGACTCCGGATCATCTTTTTTGCAATAGAAAAAAATATTTTCAAATTTAGAACGAAAACATATGTCAGATTTGGGCGCGTGCGCTCCGTGAAATCGTACACCTTTCGTGACATTTGCAAATGCATCTTTTATGTTTTATTTATATCTACATTGTGCGAGAAAATTTAGATCAAACATTTTTTTTTATTTCAGAGTAAAAAAAATAATGCTTAGATAATAATATATAATATAATAATATCGGCAAAATAGATTACTTTAGAGATTTTTGTATTTACATTAATGTGTCTTGTCTTTATTTACTGATAAACATTAAGGAAGGACAAAACTTTCTTACTGTAAATATAAGATGCTCAACTTAAAAATCTTCGTTTTAAGTACCCTTCAATCTGTTTCAACATTCGTCTCGTATTTCAGAGGTTTTTAATTTTATTGATATGGCAAACAGGAACACATTGCGGCCAGAAGGCACTTCGGAGGGCGATGAACTTTATATATTTTTTCTGTCGACGATTTATTCGTTATCTGTGTTCTTGTTTGGACGCTTTGATAGTGGAATTATTTTTTTAAAGTGTTCACGTTGAAGGTTATTTCTGTTTAGGTTTTATAGTTTTTATTGTTAAAAATATATGTAGGTAATATGTGAAAAATGTTTTAGATTGTCCAGCTGTCAACTAATATTAAAACTAAAAATATTTTTAAGTATTTTGTTTGTTCTATGTTTGAGTTTTTGATTTTAAAATATTTGCTGTTTTCGGGGGAAAAAATACTTTATAAAAGTAAATTATTATTTTTTATATTCTGCTGCATTAAAAGTCTCTTTCCCTACTTATAAACACGTAAGTTACATGTAGTATATATGTACCTATAGAGCATAAATTTGATTTATGTATGTATCTACATACTTTATATAAAATACAGTCTTGAACACAGATAAATGATAAATACTTAAGCAGACAAAAATATTCTTATCATTTTATTAAAGAAAAGACGTTTTACTATAGTTGGTCACAAGAAGATTACAATGTTGCCAGATAAAGTTGATAATTAATTTACACACATGCTTCAGTTAATAGGCTGTATACGTATAAATCTTTGACAGAGTTCGAGAATCAATTACAAGTTGGCGGGAATGCCATCTTGTCAATGATGCCAACTTGGCGACGTGCGGTTCTATCGGTATTTCGGTAATCTAACTTAGGAACCAAATCTTGGTATTGGTTAACATGTTGATACATAGACTTATGAAGCCTTGAACACTATCAACAGTTGAGTTGTATTTTTGTTGACATTACATTTTTTTTTAAATCTACCGTAATATGTAAAATATAGAAATAAAAGAATAAGACATTTATTTACTATAACTAAAACTACTTTGCCTCAAGTATTCAAGACTCATTGTAATAATGAGAATTTAAATAATAACAGAGCCATTTTTTTAAAAGGCAGAATCAGTTAATTATAACCCCTCTAATTAAATATAACAAAATAGAAATGGTATCCAAGTAAATAAACTTACGAATAAGAGAGAGGAACGACATTAAAATACGAAGGAAACCATTATTCTTGAAAAAAATTTTCACCGAAAAATGTAATTAACAATTACGTACTTTCGCTTAAAGCGACCACTTAGCTCCAGTCATCTCTAAAAAGAATCGCATTTTTTTTAAATTACCTTTGAAAATCTTGCAGACGGAGTCGGCACGCGCACGCATTTAAAAAAATACAAAACAATAAACACCATTAAACGCGAACAAAAGGAGTAAAAGGCAAGTCGGGGAACAATTAAAACAAGAAATAATAAGGAGTTGTAATAATAAGTATTATAGAGACAGGGGGACGCGCACCTGGCCACGCGACCAGCGCCCCCATCAAAGCTTCTGCCGATTATTATTTTATTTTCTCTAAAGATTGTACGGTATTTACATTTCTACTTATTTATAATCTATAGCGTTCAATTTTAAAATCATTCGAATTCCGAATATTAAAACAATATTAGGCATATACCCAAAACACTTCTTCTAAAAAGATAAAAAAAAAAAAGTTTTAAGCATTATAAGTACAATACTATTAATCTCACTCTCGTCACTGCTATAGTCTTGAGTATATTTTAAATTTATCGCACTAGTCCAGATAATAATATGTTACTTGAACCCCAGAATCAAAAGTCGTGTGTCTGCCTTTAAATATCGGGTAATAATAATAATGACGATTATTGTTAAGTTCAACTCCGACCCCATTCCGTGCATTCCTACGTGTATTATAATAAGAATTACCCTCCACGTGCCTCGAGTAAGCCACCGCCATCTGTCTTTACTCGCTGCCGACACCTGGCCGATTTGACGCTCGAGCGTTTAATTAATACTTTATTATAATGAATTATATTTAATTAAAATATATATAATTCATCAAATGGTATTTGTAATATGTTTTGTTTATGAAATTATCTAAGAATAAAGCCCAAAGGGAGACTCTGATAGCGACCTATAATGTAAATTATATAAATGTAGGCGCTGTGCAATGTAATCAGAATTTGGTAGCTGAGTTATCAATATATGATTTTGTAAATACTCGTCTGTGACTTTGTAGAACTTTGTTGTTATAGGTTACGATATGAGACTAACATGTCTAAATGGTATTCTAGTATCATAGTAGTAATATTTATTACGCGTTTGTCTTTGAATACCAAACCCCCGTTTAGAGGTAGCTACCACTAGCGTGTTGTGTGTCTAATATATATCTAACATAAGCTTATTGTCAATAAAAATAGGCTACGATAGTCGTAATAAAAATAATATTGAATTATTATGTAAAATATTGAAAATATCTCTTAAACTTATACTTTACAACTTTATAGTATAAATAATACGTTTAAAGTAAATGAAGGAAATATTCCTTATATAAAAAATGTTATTTATAATAATAGTTCCTATATCACGCCTATCGTAACCCCATAATAACACAATTATGCAGATTCAAACATCCTTATATACAGGTACAATACAATACCATGCCTTCAGGAAACGGAAGCTACCAATGGCGGTCCGTCACGGGCAGTGCCTCAATCATTACATTGTCTGCTTATTAATTGTATAAATATATAATTATATTTAGTAGATTTCTTTGAATAAATACTAATCGTTTTTTTTTAAGTTTTTTTGATGACGTAATTTTTAGATATGATATACGGTATATATTTTCATAAGATAGTTATACTTAGTATAAATATTTATGTAATGTAGATATATTTAAGATGATAGTTGTATGCTCGTATCGCTTTAAGGAAGGAATATTAATTAGTTCGTTCGAGCTTCTCTGTTTCAGAGTGACAGATAAAAAATATTAAAAGCATTTGTTTATCGCACAAAGGTTACACCTCAAGTACACCTATTATATCCACTAAATTCTGCTCTCGATTGACCTTAAGTAAAATAATCTCTATAGCCAATAATTCTGTTCGTATGAAACGTTTAAAGTTTAAAAAGATATTTCACAAGAATCCACGAGGCGTTAAAATGTCGTGACACGGCGTTTCTGCACAAAGAAGTGTTCGCGACAAGTCACGCCACTACCGAGTCGCTTACGGGACGTCGTAAATTGAATAGACACTCAGAAGTGAGCGAGATTGTACGGTGGAGTAATTTGAACGTGTTTACAGCGTGTCCTTACCAAGCTAAGATTGAATTGTTAAAAATATTTGAAATCGCAATGATTTCGCAAGGTGTTAATACATCCTTGACCGCACATGCTATTTATCTGCGCTTTTACATTCTTGTGTGTTCTTGTAACCCTCTTTTAATATCTCCTTAAATTTTGGTACAAACAACATCTAATTAAACTTTTATCAGATTTTTTTATGAGAATTAGTAATTGTAACTAAAAATATTGTTAAAGTTATTATGACTTTTATGCTATCTTTGATTTTATCTTGTTTTGAATTATCTTAATCTTTTTTTTTAATGAAAAGAAAGAAGAAGAAAGATTCTGTCGCAGCATTTTCTATTGACATGTTTAAGATATACAAGCATCTGTTTTCTGTTACAGTCATAGTATGAAACTTAAATGTCAGTAGAATCAGTTATCTTTGCGTGAATAATTCGTGCTTATAATACGAAAATATTAAGAAGGTATTGTATTGTATTGTCCAGTATTCGATAATAACCTTTGTTACGAGCATTTAAAATACGAGTAAGTATAATTTGTCCAAATTTAGTATACTTTTAAATGTTTTTGAAAAAATATAGGTTAAATATATACATTTTTAAACACATATTTAACTCTTTAATTTTGTACTACTATTCTGGATTCAACTGCGTGACATATTCTATTGTACCATACTTTATTAGACTGGATCAGTTATAAAGAAAAATATAACTAGAGAGGATATAAGGACGCTTTAGTTAAATGCTATATATCCTAAAATATACACCTTCACCTCTCTCAAATAAAAAAAAAATTAACGTCATAAGTAGTTTGGTCTGTAATACCTATCTCATTACAAGCGATCCCGTTCTAAATTCTATCCCGTATGTCGCCATATAAAGTGTACACACATTTACACGGCAACTTGGGCGCTCACACTTCACGCTCCGTCACTTGCGGTATAAAGGCGTTTAAAGTTTTCACATTATGGAATAACGGAAAGTAATTAGGGGTGTCTTTGAGTGTGTTTCAAAGAATTTTCCGAATAGTTGCTTAGGAATTACAATGTCGCCTTCATAAATGCTCATAAGCTTATTATTACCGCATAACTACGAATACAAGTTAAAGCGTAAGTCTCGAAACTACTGCTGTTTTGATATTTACAAAACTGTGACGAACTTTACTATACATAGGTAAATATAATTACACAATGGCGTTGAATGGGTCTTTTTCTTAAACATTCTTAATAAAATAATAATGTATTCATAAAAATAAAACACAATACAAGAACTTACAAAATAACAGTCGCGTGACATAAGACCAGTCGCCTACCTGCTTATATTGACTTTTAAAATCATGAAAATAAAGGATAGGTACTTTTCAGAATCTAACTTACAAGAGTTCACGCCTGACGGTTTTAAATAATAATAAATAAGAACATATTAAAATTATTTAAATACTTATTTAAATAATACGAAGTTTATTAACGGCAGATGTTACGAATTTCTTGTTTTCGCTGGAAATGCCTGGAAATTTTTTTAATACCTATATGCCTATAATAAGTAATATTTTGCCTCGTTAATATTGAGTAAGTTGTATAAACAAGGCCAGTGTATTTCATTTATTATTCGAAGGTTATCTATTGCATAAAATTGTTCAATGAAAAAATTACAACGCTTCTAACGCTTACGTAAGATATTTAATCTGTATCAGTTGTAGTTACATAGTATATTTTATTTTTTATCTGTTTAGGATAATTTTACACTAAGATTTTGTTTCCAATAAGAAATTTTTGCTTATATTAGATTAAAATAAGAAATTTTATTTAAATCTAAATTAATGTAATTGTGTATATTTGTACATTTCGTATTGCTCTTTATTTAATTAAATCATTTATGGAAAGTTAATGTGATTTGAATTTAGAATTTTAGATTAATAATTGAACTTATATGAGATTTTGAATAAATCTGTAGCTTTTTTTCTTATTGGATAAACAATTTAAGATATTATTGAGACCGATGATAGTCTTATTAGATTATGAAGGTTTTGATTTATGTATGAATATGTGACAAATTTTATTTAAATGGATATGCCTAACAGTATAAGTATACTTTATAAATTATTATGTATAAAACGATAATTCATGAATTGATTTATATATATGTGCGTACAAGTCATTACCTACGAGGTAAAGAATCAATGTTACTATAACCAAAATCCTTAGTAATTTAGTCACTGCGATTATGGCATCCTGTATTATCTATATAAGGAATAAGGTTATTAAATTAATATACTTAATTAAAACATACCGATGACTAATTTTGTGTTTAATGTTTGTGTAATCAGTAATGACGTCAATAATTAAAATAACTTAATTAAAATTGAAGGTCTAAAGATAGTATTCACCAAACCGCAGTCGTGTAGCGCGGTGGAATATGTGTAAATTCTTTCGCTTTAGCTCTTTGCTCAGATATGGGAAATTTATATATTGTTACTTCATTTAAATAAAAACGATGATATAGTTTTAGTTTTTTTTAAACAGTAACAGCCTGCGAATGTCCCACTGCTGGGCTACGGCCTCTTCTCCTCTTTTGAGGAGAAGATTTGGAGCATATTCCACCACGCTGCTCCAATGCGGGTTGGTGGGATACACATGTGACGGAATTTTAGTGAAATTTGACACATGCAGGTTTCCTCACGATGTTTTACTTCATCGCCAAGCACGAGATGAATTATAATCGCAAATTATGCTCGCCCGGGCTTGAAACCCACGATCATCATTGGTTAAGATTCACGCGTTCGTACCACAGAGCCATCTCGGCTTTTTAGTTTAAAAAAAATTTAAAAAACATTAATATTTAATTTGGTATCGTTATACCAAATCTTTTCATGGCTGAGATATAATAGTCAAAGTCAAGAATCGAAAATCTTTATTCAATATAGAAGCGTTACATTTGCTTATTGATTGTCAAAAATCTTTCACCACTTATAATATCAGAAAACAAATATAGAGCATATTTGTTTTTTGTAGAGTATATATATTTTCCTTTAAAGTTGAAATTTCCAAAAATTCTATCTTAGCGAATGCTTTCATTATAAAATAAACATAAGTATTCTAAATTTCTTTCTTTCGCTGTCTTCTCTTTCGCTGTATTAGCTGAGCGTTGATAGCACAAGCGATTATATAAGTATAGGTGAGAATATTGAATGTGCCCCGCTGTTTCAATAACATATAATAAAAATATAATGAATAAACCTAGCCAGCCTAGACCCTACCTCGATAAAAGGACTATACAACACAAAAATAATGTTTAAATTCGAACCAGTAGTTCCTAGAAAATATTCACAACTATAAATATATTCGCGTGTGTTTTTATGTATGTATGTGTAATATAGTAGTTATGTATAGTCATCCAAAAAATCAAGTATCACCGACATCACCGAAACTAGAGTCTAACGCGTAATTACAGACGCTATCTTAAGCTGTTAATCGCAGCCGCATCTCTTCGTTAATGGAGAGTCCTCTTTGGACTTTACTGACAGTCTTTCAGCATTTGTGAGCCTTTTAAAATTGTCTTTTACCAGCGTTGAACGCTTTATGGAGTGGGGAGGAATCGCTTTCGGTACCGTTCCGTTGAATTTTTTAAGTTAGGTATGTACTCGTAGACGTTTCTGTTTTACCTACATATGTGATTTAGTTTCGTGTTTTAATTTCCTTTTGCTTTCGTTCTTTTGGTGTTTCTTTTTTGTTTTAGTAATTAAATTATATTATTGAATTCTTTATTTTATGTATAAAAAATATCTGTTGTTTTTATTATTATATTTAAATCAATGTAGTGTTGTATTTTTTGTATTATTTTGCTTAATTATGTATATTTATAAATTTAGAGTTTTATTATCATTTTTTAACGTTTTCGATGATACATATATTATTGTGATTATTTACCTACACTTATTGTTTTCAGGATATAAATTAAAGAAACTGTATACAGTCGTAAGTATGGTACTTGTTGGCACTAAAACTATTCCCTTTGTTGTGTCAATTTAAGAACTTAAAAAAGAATCATATCGAAATATTTAAAATAACATTTTATCTCTGCGATATCTGACGGAACAAAAGCGTCTATTATTTAAAGAAAAAGATTAAGTAGATTGAATGCCTGAACACAAAATAGGCCGCAAACTGAAGTAAAACGCAAAAGAAAAGAAGTCAGATACCTATGCACTAAGATAAATTGAACCCGCCTAGGTTTACGCTAACAATAACCCACTAACGAAATTAAAAACAGCTGCAACCTCATTTTCTAGAACCTCCATGTAGAATCATTACTTAAACTGCATCTTTTTAAACGTTAAGGTTGAATGGGCTCGGTCCTTGAATCGGTTTAGAAAAAAAAGTGAGTTCACGCATGGCGTCTATTGTAGGCGGAGACTGAAGGTGGATCTCATTAACAGTTCAGAAATTAAGAACTGGGCTTGATGGCGGGAATCTTAGCGATCATTACGTGGAGCGGAACGCGGCCGTGTCACATCGCCTTTATGTTTTATGAAATATATTTTTATACTATATTCCTCACTGGGGCTTAGAAACGTACTTTTTGTAGGTATTCGTAATTCAAAGAGTTATTCGGCTTTCGTTTTGTGTTTGAAGTTGTGACATCTACACTTTCAAGCTTCATCAAGCATTCTTTCTTTATGTTAATATGTAGTACATAAATATTCAAATATATAAAGATATGTTTGTGTAATTAAATTGTATGAACTAAAATCCAACTATAAGATGCTTAAAAAGCAGTAATGTTTTCAACGAGGTTATAATTTTATGAAAATGTTTAAAACGATTTAAGTGTAAATTAGTACAAAGAAAAACTATGCATTATTTACTATTGTATCGTATATGACACGTTATTATATATAACTATAAATATGATGTAGGTAGCTTTAAATACCTCTAAGTAGCTTTAGCTATCTTGTAATGAAACTTACCTAAAAGTTGACTTCACACGTGAGCCCCCCTCAGCCGTCGATTTTAGTCTGAAAATAATTTTAATCCCATTGTATTATTTGCTTCAAAATATTAAACACCATGGTTAAATATTACATAGGAATTTAAACGACAAAACGAACGCCACTTCTAAATGAACGCCAAGTATAATGACTATAGGTAGATAGGTACCTACTAGTCAACTGCATAGTAGTTGGTAGGTAGGTTCTATCTAGGCAAACGAGCTCGGCTATAAAATGGATATATAAATGTTTCTTATTTATTATAAAAAATAATTGAATAATTGCATAAAAAATTGATACGTGTATATTGTCTAAGTATAACATTTTAGCTAAATCTATGCCGCAAATATAAAGCTGGGCCGTTTCGGATTCACGAAATAAATTCATATAGGTAGGTATGTATACTCATACCAGAATTTCAGATGTCTGGTTATAAGAAAGATAGTTGAAGGTAGGTAACTACTTATTTTATCAGGTATGTATCGATGTATGGATTACATAAGTCGACATTGTTTTATTACCGGTTGTTCTCAGGTATGAGGTGTTGCTTTCCGAATTCATAGAAGATATTTCACAAACAAGGAGTTCTTTATTAAATAAAGATTTTAACGTTGAATATACTTATCATTAGTAATTTTGTGATCTGTTGGTAGAGATAACTGTATATATTTACTTACTTATTGGTATTGATTACAGAATTTTTCAAACCAATCTTGCCTAATCTTATCTAACATTATAAACAGCGTATTAAATTTATACCTAATATAATAGATATTATAATATACTTACCTAATAGATTAAATACTTATATAAATACTATAATATAATAGATTCAGGTTGAGGTTACGTTTTCTATGATCTCTAGGTAAGTAGTAGTATTATTAACTTGTAGGTACATATATTTGCGTCAAATTAAATTTTAAATTTGTTATAAATATTTTTAACGTAGGTTGAACCTTTGCTTTTCAATTTGATTCAAGGTATATCGTAAATCGAAATTAAACAAAATCGGTTGAACGCGTTCATTTTGAAAATAAAACAAAAACTATAAGTAGTTAATTTCGAATAGAAAAAACATTACGAATCGTAAAAACTAAAGCAATTCGAAGAGTTCTTACTTAATGTGATATTATGAGATTGTTTAAGCTCTGTTCGATCGAAGTATTTATAGCTTGAAATGTGCTCTCCGAAGTTGGTTTCAAGTTATTATGTCCACGCCTACATCTTGGCCCGCCCACTTCCTTGCGCCGCCTTTCTTACACTGCGCTATTGGTGCTGCGTACTAGACCATGAACTACATAAAGTTGCCGCTGTTTTACTAAATAACCTTCAATAGGTACGCCTGTTATGATTGTGTATTTATATCTATATTGTATATATATGATGTACATAACGATTGTATGGAGAAACTAAAGTATTCTCAATGAACATCTAAGTAATTAGATAAATTTGATATAGGTAGTTATTTTTGTAACAATCGGGGGTCATGTAACTAAGTACACCTAATACTACAGTAACAAATTGTGAATGTCCCACAGCTGGGCTTAGGCGTCCTCTATCTTTTTTTGTGGAGAAGGTTTGGAGCTTGTGCCACCACGCTGCTCCAATGCGGGTTGGTGAAATACACATGTTTAATGAAATTAGACACATGCAGGTTTCCTCACGATGTTTCCCTTCACCGTCAAACACGAGTTGAGTTATAAACACAAATTAAACACATGAAAATTCAGTTGTGCTTGCCCGGGCTTGAACCCACGATAATCGGTTATGATTCAAGCGCTCGAACCACTAGGCTATCTCGGCTTCTCTAATAATAGATAGGTAGGTACCTATATCCTACAAAACTTATGTACGTATGTATAAAATACGTATGTATGCAAAACCCGAAAACAAATTTCGACTAAATATTTATTTATTAAGTATTTAATATTATCGACATATAAAAATATATGTTATATAGACACAAATGTAGTTTTCATAAGTAAAATATTGATTATAATTGCAGGTAAGTATAAGTACTTATTTAAAATTAATAAAGAAGATACTTGTAACATGATTGTACATGAATGGTATACCTACCTATATAACCTATATTACATATTCCACCGTGTAGTTTATCTTTACTATGAAAAGGAAATAATAATTATTAGCTTTCTATGAATAATAGATATATCTACCTAAGCATAGAATCGTATCATTAGATAGAACATTAAGAAAGTAGATCTCCAATACAAAGTCAATACCTACTCTGATATAATTCTATTAACTTAGTTTATCGTAGTGATAACTTATCCGTCAGTTCTAAGCAATGCCTTGACCAATAGCTGTTTACTACCGCCCTTCTCCCACGCCCTCTTTCTTAGAAGATTAGCGTTCTACACGCCCTCGTCTTAGAAAATCAACGCCCCCTTCCTTGTCTCGTAGCATTTCTTAGCACAAACTCCACCCATATATGTGATACACCCGTTATCTTATGGACAATTAAGCTTAATAGACATTTCAGGAGAATTACTTATATGTTTATCTTTTAAGCTTTAGTTTATTAGAATATGTCTTCGTCCAAACTATTTGTAATAAATTATATGTAGCGACATCTATCGGTGGATTAGATTATGTGAGTAAGCTTAGGGTCATAATAACAAATACCAAAGAATGAAACAATAAAACTATAGAAAAAGCAAAGTGATTCACATATAATTATATATGTATGTAGCAATAATATGAACTAATAGAGTTTGTGCATTTGAGCAACAATTTAAGTGCTGCCATCTATTACAGTCTATCAGAATTAATATGATGCGCATGCGACGGTTATAGGACGCCATCTACTGGAGTTTTTTGTAATTACAAATTGTGTTCATTGGTAGCGTCATCTTTTGAGCAGTTTATGAAACAAAATTAATAGTTTAGCTTTTTACCGGTAGAGGTCAGTTTTTATAGATCATTATATTATAAAATTATTATTACAATTCAAATTAATCGATAGACAACTAAATATTAGAAATCATTATAAATATTGAAAGAAATTACTGAACAAAGGTGCAAGAAAGGATAAGCAGTTTTTTTTTTAAATACTCAATAATTGACACCTTACAAAAAAATAAAGCAATATAGCATGTAACATCTATTGCTCGAAAACTCTTTAAGTACATAATTTTGATATCACTTTTTGCGCTACCTCATAATTATCACACAAAGAATAAATTATATTTTTTATTTCGATGCATAATATAGTTGCTTTTGTAGGGAAGCATAAGTAATCTAAAATGATACGTATTCTAAAAATTGTTTTTGTAAATAAAGTTATTACATACCTTCTCCTCAAAAAGAGGAGAAGAGCCCAGCAGTGGGACATTCACAGGCTGCTTTATGCATACTTCATATCTATAACAAGTTCTGTTTATATACTTAGTATTATTGTGTAAATTTATTTAAAAAAGTATTGTGTTAAGTTTAACATTGCTTGAAAATCTTCAAATGAGCTCTTATAACCATTTAATCGTATGTTACAGGAATAAGTTGAACATACCAACATATAGATTCTAAAGAGAAAAACCAGCGACGTTTTTGTACTTAGGTACATTTTTTGTAGTGAAACACTTACAATTAAATATAATTAAATTTACTCGTCCTGTATAAATCAACTAATTAGAACTGTACCCTTTTTTATTATCTATTATTCTTGTATAATACAATAAGTTATATAAATTAATGTATTAGAGAAAAACATGCTCATCCTGAGATTGGGGATATAATATAAGTAGCCTTCTACTATTACTTTGTACAAGCTCGTCTGGGTACTCACTCATCAGATATGCTAACGCTAAACAGCAATAATCAGTAATGTTGCGTTCCGTTTTGAAGGGTGAGTGAGCCATTATAACTATAAGGGACATAACATTTTAGTTCCCAAAGTAGGCGGCGCACTGGCGTCGGTTGCCATCAGGTAGCTCATTTGGTGTATTTCGCCAATTTTTTATAAAAAAATGAAACAATTTGATATATTATTGGCTTTTTGATAAGTTAATTCTTGTTTCTTAAAATAATCAGTTAAGGTGAGGGCGAAAAGAGAACATTTTCACATAAGTATATTAAATAACGGTTAAGGCGCATTAGCGCATATAACAATAAAAAGACTATTTAAAACCTAAAAATTTTAGTTAATTGACATATACCTACGTTTATATCATTTTATTTGAAGTATTGGGTACTTGCCGTTTATTCTAAATCGAACTATACTTCGGCTCAATACTAACTTGTAACAATTAAATTTATTTTGCACTAAAATGAGTGTGAAATCAATTGCTAATATAAATAAATTATTTTGCTATAATTTATCGTGTTTTTGTATATTAAATATATTATAATTATTAATTGGTAAGCTGTTGGTTATAAACCACTTGAGTAATAGAAAAAAATTACAATAATTTGTATTGTTTGCTTACGTACGTTTGCTTACATTGATAAACAATTGTAGTCATGTTTAAATATTGAAATTATTTTAATTTAAAGTCCAAAAAAATCAAAACAATATGTTTGAATTGTAAATTACATTTAATATCGTGTTTCACCAGCAAATAAACAGGTTTTATATTCGATTCTATATAAATACGGAGTAATAATACTCTCCGTGTTCAAGTCACCGCCGGAATTGTCAAATTCATGTTTAGACAAAAACATTTAAAAAAAAAATTGAAAACAAATTGACATTTATTTTACGTTGACGTCGTTTTTTTAATAAAAATAAAAAAAACACCACACAAGTCCTGTAAAAAAGCGAAAAACAAAAAAAACAACAAAAGAAAAAATAATTTATTATCATTGTAAATTCACTATCTACAAAAATTTTGCTTACAAAAAACAATAAAAAAGTAAAAATCACAAAAAATATTGTTAAATATCAAAATAACGTTCTTCTTAAAATCGCAATGTCCGTCGCGCGTCGGCCGTCTAATTTGCACTTAGCGATTTGAAATTACAAAAAATTGAAGTCGTTTTTTTAATATTAACAATATTATAGTGTTATATAATATAATCACTTATTATTATTATAACAACAATATTTTAGCGATACAAAATATCACAAAAAAAATAATAATAAGAAAAATAAACAAAACAAAAAAAAATATAGTCTGAAGCTCTACTTTAATGAATTACAAGAAATCACCACCTTTGGTCCTTTGAGTCTTCTTGTGTGCGACACAAAAAGTTAGTAAGTCCGGTATTGTCCTTTAACCACAATTGTCCAAATAACTACTAACCTAATTAGAAGTATTTGTGGCAGTCTATTTTTATTGACTTTATATCGTAACCCTTAATATTAATTTAACGCTTATGATTAGTTGTTACTTATTAATTGCTCACTCGAGGTGTCGCTCATTAATTAAGAAAAATAAATTTTAAATAAAAAATATTCTCAATAACGGCCAAACGTTTAATCTCTTTACAAATTTAACCGATATAAATATTAAAAATTTCGCAAAACTTTTTCCACTGCCAACAGTTTAGGTTTAAAAAAGTGAGGGTCGGGGAATTTTAGCCTAAAAATATTTTCGATTAGACGCGGTTAGAATTTTAAAATTTAGATTTTTTGAATTTTGTATTATTAAAATTTATAATCACAAGAGCACGAGGAACGTGTATTGCGTCGCGCGGCCCGGCCGGCCGCCGCGACTCCAGACGGACGACTGAGACTGTCCGTGGCCCGCCGCGCCGCCACCCCGGGCTCGCTACCCCCACCCCACCCCGGCTGCCGCACCTCTCTCGCCGCGGGGCCGACTTCGTTACGAGCCACTTGTAATCGCCGCGCGATTTTTCCGCCTAAGACAAATTAGGCGGGCCCGCGCCCACTGCCCTCCTCGCCTTGCGTTTGGGCGGCTTCTTATTGCTAAGACGTTTTATTCGCGCCTTGCCGCTTTCTTTAAATGCACGTTAAACGAAAGCGGAGAACAAACGACCTTTATCGCTTACCCTTACATCTTTTTATTGTTTTATTTACAAGTAGCGTTAGAGGTTTTCTAACGGGCGAATCTAATCGCAGCTCGTTGATAGACGAACTATCGTATTGTTTACTGACATATATTATGGATGGGTACTACACAAGTATAAATTATCGGCACTCCAATGTTATGGCGGCGAACTGTTTTATTTTTAAATGGCATTTAATCGTCACTCTCACTTTCGACGATGCCGAGGCCGGGTTAATTGTAAATAAAATTCAATCATTCGCAAAAAATCCCCGTAATCGGCACCGACAATATCAATGAGAGATACGTATTTAAAGCACATTTTATGCATAATAATGGACTCTGGTGAAAGACTATTTTTATTGGTAAATTCTGGCGGTTAAAAAAATGTAAACATTTTATATCTCAATTGGATTTTAAATGTAAATAAGTTCGGAGTTTTTATTTCGTTATAACGAGGTGGTTTCAAGATATCGCTGAGACTCGTTATGTAAGATGGGTCGTGGTATTATTAGAACTGTTTTCTAAGCTCAGTATGCTTTTGTCGATGTTGTTCGAAATAAGGGTAACAATTATTGCAATCTACACCTAACTCAGCACTATTTAAACATGTTGACTGTAATTATTTTATTATAGGCGTAATTTATGATCGATTATATTAAGCAGTAACTTATAATGAATATTAAAAAAAAATCGAAAATTGTCACTCACATAAAATAGAAACGAATTCGTAAAATGATTTTATTTATCAATAAATACATTTTTTAACAATTATTCTCACTTTGTCGGCCAATATTTGAGATAATAAATTCGATTTATAAGGGTCGTTTTTCACACTGTGGGTGCTAAAGTCCAGCGATGGAGCCGCGGGGATGAATTAATATCATTCTTTTATCAGAGCGCGGTCCAGCTGTGGCTGAAAGGTCGATGAACTCGACGCGTTTTTAACGAGATATCGATATCCGAATACTTGGAGATGAGTGTTATGACAAGGAATCTAGTTAAGTGATTGATAAAAAATATAAAAATAATAATAATACTTATTTTAATTTTGAAATGGATGGTAAATATGGGGTATTTTTTGATGCCATAAATATTTACCATTTTGATAAATAGTTTTTTCTTATTTTAGTGTCATCGAAAAAATCCGGGATTTTTCATTGGTGTAGTTTTTAATGAAGTTATTAAGTGAGGATACAGTTTGCAAGCTAGTGGAAAATTCCGTGTAAATTCGGATGAATATTATTTATTATATTAAAAAAATAATTGAAAAAATTAAAATTATATGTAACTATTGATAAAATATTGCAAAAAATACAGCGGTCGTTCCCCACCGTCACTTTTAAATATTTTGTTTAACGTTGGCAGCAAAACAGTAAAAAATTCTACGAATATGCTTAAAATTAACTTAAATATATTTTTACAATTTATATTTTATTTTACAATTTTAACACAAATAGGTATTTTACAAAATAAAAAATCAACAAAAAACTACAAACAAAAAGGAATCCATCTCAAATCAGTTGCAACACGAATTACCTGATAAAGTTGTAATGTACCAGCCTTCTTTATTCTTCTAAGTTAGGAATCACGAAACTTTTTTATTTTGTAGTTTTAAAATGAACCAATTATTAATCACCACAAAATAAATAACAATTAGTTTTTTAAATCTTACCAAATAACTTATTTTAAAAAAGTTTCTAAACGTTTAACACAGTTCGACTTTAAGTTCGTATCACTTAAAAAAATTCATTAAAACTGTCCTGAACACTGTCGAAGTAAATTTTGAACGTCGTCTACTTAAAGGAAATCATAAAATAAAAAATTGAACGCGACGGAGGAACTTAATACCACTTATAGACTATGCGGCAAAACGAGCCGAATATTTACATTGAAGAAAAAAAATGAGGTCAATCGGAGGTTACGGGCAACGCAGCCGGACGGCGCGGGCCGCGACGGGATGTGGCATTCGCATCCTCGACCGCCGCGCGCCCCGCGCCGCCCCCGCGACGCCCGTTCCGGACCCGCCGAAAACCACGTGCGCGCACTCACGACAGGGACGCACTATCAAACTTAACTAGGGACAGAAAAGGACGCATCTATTCTTTTTTCAATTTACTATATTTGCTGATTTTTATTATTTTTTCGCATTTCGATATTTTATTTTTTAGTTGATGCGCTCCGCAACTCACCTGTTGTGCTTGACCCGTTTCGATCTGTCGACCGATCACATGATCGACGATTTTTGATGTTTTTTATTATGCGTACGATACTCGTACTATAGGAATTTCTCTAAAAACATTAGTTGTTTCGGCAAAACCTGAATAAGTACCGTCATGTAAACTCAACGTTACGTTATCACACACATTACAAAGTCAACGTAAGAACTAAAATACAAAAAAAGTTTTAAGTTTTTTAAAACTCTATTAATATACATATTTAATGGTATTATATTATATTACATGTGACATTTGAAATAATAAATATAAATTTTGCAGAGATCACAGCTCCTAAAACATCATTTAAGATAAAAAAGAATATGTTTTTACTACTTATGTGCTGCCGCTAAATCGTAGTGTCGGATAGCAGAACTACAGACAATCATAAGCGACACTAGCGCCGTCACCTCCGCACCGCGTCAATGGAAACTATAAACCGATGGTTCATTTCTAACGTGTTATTTTCCTTTTTATTTTTTAATCGTGAAAGTGCAACGTTCACTTCGCCTGGCATTCAACGGCCATTTTCGTTTGCAATTTCTTTTTCGTTTTCATTGGTTTTTCACAGACGTTTTGATCATGTCGCAGAATTGCCGTGTACGTTACTTACATTGTGACATATAGTATTTCAATTGCTATTTATGCTGACATTATTTTATTCATAAAATTTAGTATATTGTTTTGAATGGATTACTTATTTTAATTGAAGTTGAAAGTAATATTTATTATCAATAATTAGTTATTACATCTAATTATGTTTACATGCTTATTATAATAGATGGCGCTAGGTGTCTAAAACGTAACTAATCTTAATGAATTAGATAAAGTTTTGAGCATAAAAATTAAACTGACAGTACATATTTTCAATGTATTGTATGTGTAGACACATGTATAGTTTAAATAAACATCTAGTTCAAAATAATATGAATTTTAGATTACCTAAAAAAAAATATCATTTTAATTGATTATTTTACATTCACTTATTCTATTGCTATTAATTTTTTAAATTGATTATTACAATGGAAAAATGCAATCAAAACAATACACTACTATTTTTATTAATATTATCAGCAGTAACTTATTAAATATTATTCAACTTACTTAATTTATTATATACTTATGTACAAGTATGATAAAAATAATTTAATTACACTTGGGCTTTATAAAAATACAAATATATTACAAAGATAATTTAAATATGTTCTTTATTTACAATTTAAAAAAAAAATCAAAGACAAGTTACTTGTCTTAGAGTTCGCCTTTAATTATACTAGAGGTCGCTAGTAAGATTGTTTTACACTTATTTTATCCATTGGAGGAATTCTAACATCTCTCGCTTGACCTTGTTATTTAGTTCGAAGCTGGATACCGACTCGCTCGTTACTGCTTTTTAACAGTAGATATTATGTTTCCGAGATGAAACGAAAAAATCCATCGATTTTCACATTTTTTTATTACCAGTCGCTATGTTTCTAAGGTTACTTAAAATATATAGGTATAGACTATACCTATATCTTGTGCATCTATGCACACTATACGGTATATTCTATACCGTATAGAGCACATAAGGCAATTCTACTTTATCAAATTATTGTTTCATATGTATAACTATGATAGAATATTATTCTTTACCTCAACATTAAATAGGTACCCACTTATCATATTATTTTTGTAATATTTGCTGTAACTTATATAATTATTTGACATGCATTAATAGTTGTACGATATAATAATACAAAAAATATTTGAATTGTAAATTTTTATTTTTGTTCAAACACGGAACTTTCTCATAATTTTACCTAGGTCAGATTATATCGGTACTTAATAGGAATAACTTCTGTCTTCCTATTCTTTAATTTAAGTATTGACAATTAGATTAGTGGAATTCTCCCACTGATCGAAACATTCCTTTGGGAGGAGCAGCCTTCGTAAGTCTTGACGCATATACCACAAGGCTTGAAGACGAAAGTCCCCAATGGCGTGCCCTGCCGCTACTATTTCGAAACGTGGACAGTTAAGATCAAGCGAGCGAGCTATGATTGGAGGATACAGTTATATTGAATAGAGAACAAATGGTTTTATTGACATATTTTTTTTTTTTCTTAACCATCGCTTGCATCTCCAATGCGCAACCAAAGATGTTATTTCCCTTGTGCATGTAATTACACTGGCCCTTCAGTCACCCTTCAAACCGGAACACAACAATACCAAGTACTGCTGTTTTGCGGTAGAATATGCGGATGTGTGGGTGGTAGTGGTGGTACCTACCTAGACGAGCTCGCACGAAGCCTTACTACCATTAAATTATTAAACAGAAGTCAATAATAAGGAAATTAAGAAAAGTAAAGAACTCTTGGAGCAAATGAATTCATCATAGAGTACCGAGACGTAGGGAGTGCTCTTCCGTACCTTGGGTTTTTCAAATGAGGTCAGAAAAAAATTGATTAACATATCATCATTTTTAAAGTTTATGTTATTATGGTACATATTATATTAATATTTAAAAAGCCACATTTGTAACAAATAAATAGTTTTTTTTTTATAAATTTGGAATGTGGGGTTTGTTTCTATTTTAGTTTTAGAATATATTAATAAATATGTAGAGTTATAATCATATTAAATTATTATATTAATTATATAAGAAAACAATATTGGTACTTACATATTTTTTATAAGGGTGCAATATATGTCTGTCATTTTGAAAATCTCTCAAATAACATTTTGGTGTTTGTGTTTGTGTATCAGTATTGCTAGCGCGCTCTGTAAAGCGACGCGACGGGCCGATGATTTAATCTCAGGCTAGTAGAAAAGCCTATCTCAAAAACTATCTCACATTTATACATATTGCAAAACAAATATTAACAAGCATTTTTATAATATTAGTATGATACTTACAAATTATAATGTTTGGTAATATTTTATTAACATTAAAACCAAATACAAATAAAAAATAAAAATAATTTCTATACGTGACCGCGTGGAATGGTGGCAAGAATGCTAGCAGCATTTCCCCTTTGAATCGCAATTCCGATTCTCTGGGCGAAAAATGAAAAAAAATTATTAATAATGTACAAATCTACATTATATATTATGTAGGTAGGTAGGTATTAATGATAACAAGATCTTCTGACCTATCCGCTCGACTGACTTGAAATTTGTCACATTCACTCCCTCCCCTACGTAGACGATCACTGAGAACGGATTTTAAGCAAATCCTTTGCAAAATAATTTTTCTTGTTATCGACGCGTGTGTGTCTCTTTCTTTTTTTTAGATAACTATTAGAAACATGTGCGATATAAAAAGTTATAGAGCCATTTTAATAGTTTTAAAAATGATTTGGTGGTTATTTATACTACTAGTTATTTATTTATTTATTCTTTATTGCACACACTACAATAACATAGAGTAACATAGGAAGAACAAGTTTTACATAAAAAAAAAAGTATGCAAAGGCGGCCTTATCACTTACAGTGATCTCTTCTAGTTAGTTATTAAAAATGTAAATTTATATAATATATTATAATTTATGTAACATTGTATATTTAATTAATTATTTCATAAATACATAAATATTCTTTCAACATAGTGTTTATAATTTTCTGACATAGTGATATTGTACTTCAAAGACGAATATATAATGAGATCTCCTAATGGCGTCGTTAGTCGTCGTCGAGGTACATAGTTACATACGAACTTAAATTATCAAAAAATAATTATAACTGAGTGAATTGTTATATTTGTTTTATAATTATGATCCTCCTGACCGATTTCGACCACGGAGGCCAATTTGAAGAGAGATCAGCCAACTGCGCAGGAGATATTATAGTGCACAAGTGTGCGTGCAAACACAGGTGCACTCTTTATTCCCTAACTCTCATAACCCGATGGGACGGCAATCCGACACGACCGGGAAAAGTTTAGGCGCAGGACCAACAGCTTTACGTGCTTTCCGAGGCACGGGAGTGTTCACACTGTCAACTTCCAGACTCCGTGCTGCTCGACAGAAAATCTAAATAACATGTTATTGGCCCGACCTGGGAATTGATCCCAGAACCTTCGAGTTAGCGGCCTTAATAATTAATATTTATTTTATAATGATAATAAAGCGCTACCACGATATCACGCCGACTCGCGTTCGAGGTGTCAACGTAACACCATGTTCAGCTGCTAGTCTCCAAACAGTTTCTCAAATAAACACCGCCACGATTGCATCAATAACATAATAAATATATAAAAATACTAGCGTTTTCCCGCGGTTTCACCCGCGTAGTTCCCGTTCCCGTGGGAATATGGGGACAAAATATAGCCTATGTTACTCCCTGATAATGTAGCTTTCCATTGGTGAAAGAATTTTTAAAATCGGCCTAGTGGTTAAGGCCTGAAAGCGTCACAAACAAACTTACTTTCACATTTATAATATTAGTCAGGATATTTGCGAATTGGAATCTTACGATATTTTTTACTGCTTCCTAACCATTAGGTTCTATCATCGTTAGTCTCTACCGTCAAAAATGGTTACATTTAAGTTTTTTTTAAGTTATGTTATATTCAGCACCGGATGACGTAAATATTTTCCACCTGAGGATTCACCCGCGTGTGATGAGAGCAGAAGTTAGGTACCCTATTTGGTTTTCTGTACTGACTACCTAGTGCTTATGTGCAAAACTTTACGATCAGCTTAGTAGTTCAGTTCAAAAAGAACCCACTTTCGCATTCATAATATTACTCGTAGTTAGGATATTGTATTATCAATTAATTGAATTTAAGTACCTACTATATATAAGAGCAAGAGGACGGAATACTAAGTATTAATTCGAAATTTAATGGTTTTATGTGCATACATTTGTGTTGTTAATTATTATTTTAGTTTTCAAACAAATTTGTGATAAAAATTGTGATAAAAATGCAGGTGGGCCATGTTTGTTGACCAGTGTATAATATATTATAACAAAAGTATATTTTACTTTTACTTCTTTGATCGATATTTTCAAAACATAAAACGACCCCTGTACCCCGCACACCCTTTCATGAATTACATGCATCACAAAAGGGGGTTAGTAGAGTTATGTGAGAACAAACTCGAAACTCAACGCACAAGACAATTGAGTAATGCCAGAAAGTGATATGCGACACTGATTATAATAATTATAATATTCAAATAATATAAGTGTCAAAACTGCGTATCACTGTATGTCGGTTGTCAATATTTTACGATTCAGTACAAGGACATCCGACTTATAGTGATATACTATTTTGATCCTTGTATTCATATAAGTGTTATAATTATTAGGATCAATATCGTATATCACTTATGAACATTTCATGACCGTTTTCTGCAGTTTCAAGTTTGTTCTTATAGAATAGTTTGTCGGTTCGATTTGTGTGATATTAGCCTTCATTTTTAAGAATGTCTTGTTTTTTTTATATTATATGAATTCTTCTCATTAAACAACATCGTGTCAATGTGGTTCGAAGATTTTTTATAGAAACATCTTGTTTCAAGTGAAATTAAAAAAGTTGAAACAATATTATATTAATGTATAACAAGAATATGTCAGAATGTAGGTGCGTTTGTTGATTTTATAATATGACACAGTATCGGCCGAATACTGAAACGTCCCTCAAAGTTAAACGCTACTTAACATTGAGAAGCTCCTAGGTTAGTATGCGAAATTTGAATTTAACGGCGTCTCAAATAAATAAGTTGCATTTAATATTTAAGTGACGTTTCAGTATTCGGCCGTATGTCTACCCATCTTCTTAGTTCGAAGTAAATTAAATTAGGGTTTTGTGTCTATAGTGTGAGGGAGGTATTAGAGGTGTAAGGTATACTTATGTCCTTGTCTGTCCACCCTGACAATGTGTATGCATTTCATGTTATTTGGTTGAGTAGTTAAGACGTTAAGGCGTAACATACAAACAAACAAACTTTTATAATATTAGTAAAAAATATACTTTGTCTCATTACACGACAGAATCTGATTTCTAAACAAAACTTTATATGAATCCGTTTTCGTTATTGGGTAACAAACATCCAAATGCACATTTAACGTCATAATATTAGAAAGACGTATACATCCATAATAAAGCAACTAAATTATTGAAAAAAAAAAAAATACATTGTTTCATTTAAATAAGTGATTTCATATCGTGTGAAAGTCGAGATACAAGTAGAGCGAAGTAAGGGGTTACAACTAGTTTCGAAGTAGCGTGACTTCGTAGTCAATAACGTCGCCGCGACTCGCGTTACTGTAACTGCAATCGATATTCGATTATTATCATTAAAATTGATGTTAGTATTCGGTTCGTGTACATATTTATTTAAACTTTATACGAGGATAATAGAAATTACTAGTAAAAAACTTGTCAGTTTTGCCATCAATAATTTAGTCAAATTTTTAAATGTAAGCTTCCACAATATATCTACAGAATCGCAATCGTTTAAAAATATCAATGATGATTCTGCAATTTGTCTGCTTTACGATAATGGTACCGTAAAAATATATTTGAATAAAAAATATTTGGATTTGATTTTAATTTGTAGATACAAATTTCTAGAAATTGACTCACGATTTCGTGCGTTTGTTAAATAGTAACATGAGTGTAGGGTCGAATTCAACGACATTAATGATAGGAACAGGCGGCGTAAAGATTCGCGGTAGCTCATAAAGGGGATCCCTTGTAATTTTGAGTTGAAAGTGCTCGTAAACTTGTTGGCAATTCTTCTTAACTCGATACAGATTGGTTTCGCGATGACATCACCATGGATGAAACAATGAAAAATTGTTCCATTAAATATTAAATAATAAGTACAGTAACATTACATAAAAAATGTAAATATCCATAATATTTTTTTTCTAGTCGCCATTAAACTAGTTTCTTTGATGTACTTTGTGAACTAATAAAAAAAACATATATATTTTTTTCTAGATAGTAGATGTTAGTATGGCACTAAAAACATTTTTATGATTTACTTAGTTTTATGATTAGTATGTACATGTATATACATGAATATGTAAGCAAAACTTTGATTTCTTTCGCTTAGTGTTTATTTCATCAACATCTCACAACAGATAATACAAATAAAGACTATATCGGTATCTGATGAATGACTTATAATTAAATTATCCTTTACATTTGTAATTTTAACCCGTTTGAAGATTACTATGGACAAAGATATTGCTTGTTTAGGTAACTTTCAAATAGTCATATTTACTTTAAAAAGGCGACTTTATGTTTTGAAATAACAGACAGTCATATAATTCAATTTTATGTATTAGTACAGATATAATTATGAGCTTAGTTTGTACAAACTATAAACTCGGTTTTCACAGTAAAATTATAAGCTTTAATTATGAGCGAATAGTATTATAAATATATACCTATACTAATATTTTAAATGTCAAAGTAACTCTGTCTGTTACACTTTCATAATAACGACGGACCGATTTTGAAAATTTTGATATAAAATAAGCTTGAAACCCAAGAAAGAACATAATATGCTTCTTTTACCATACATAACACCTGTCAACCAACAATCCAGCCCGTCCTATAATGCGAGCAAAGCCGCGGGCGATACAATAAGATAAATGATTTTCGTAACGAAGCTTTCGATGAGTGAATAATGTAAAAAGTTTCTATTTGAAAAATATGAATGTTTCTTTTTTTGTTTGATTAAGTTAAATATATGTACTAAAATTAAAACGGAACCCGCGTATTATTATAAATGTACCCTAACGCTTGAATTGTTCAGATTTAATGCGTAAAAACAAAATAAATCACCACCTTTGGGCCCATATTCTCACCTTGTAACGGCGCGTAACGTAAGGAGCTAACTTCTTTTTTATTGGCACACCTTTAATGTTTTCGCTCTTCTAACAACTTTGAATATGGGTCTTTTTATTAGGGGATTCAATTTTATGCAACGCAAACTCAACCTTATTCTAACACGGTGAGGTCTATTTTCAATTAACATTGATTGAGATTTGAATGACACCGATAGATAAAAACTTTATTCCCAATCTACGTTAAAGATCCAACTTGCGATAATAGGTATGATAATTTGAACTCAAAATCGTAAACAATAGAGTTTATTATTGCTTGCATTCGTAATGGTTGATGCGTTTTATTTTGTTAATAGTTCTCAAAGTCTCGCGTATTTTGTTTTCGAATCGGTATGTCCTTTTTGATGTGTCGTTGTTACGAAGCATTCTCTTATAATGTTGGGATAAACCTAAAGTCCGTTTATGACTTCTATGCGACCACTGTTTGCATGAAAACGAATTGAAGTTTTTTATTTCGTGTTTTATTTTAAAGACCGGACCGTAAATGTGTCGTATAAGATGACTTTAACGGGAATAATAATGCTTTATGACGTGGCAGGTTATAACAGCGTTGCATAAGTTAAGCAATAAAAAAGAAATCCTTACATTATTTAAATATATTTCATAATAATTAATTTATAACATTAATCGTGAAATTGAAGTCATTATAAAGTTTTAAATGATGTTAATTAAAGTTCACTAGAAACTTTCATAATGAGTTTATTAAAAAGATTTTTAACATGAATCAAAAAGGCTTTGAAGACAAAGGAAGTAAGAATAGGGTAATAAACCTCTTAATAAGTATTACAAGTGTACTTTGCTGCGAAATGAGTTTCAAAAGAACCCGAAAGGATTGTGGCTTTCTCCTTTGGTCCTTTTAAAATCGTTTTGTTGGAACCACCACCACCTAACGAAGGTCTAAAGAAATGGAGTTTTTATTTGTAGATATAGATATTTAATATGAAGAGCTGCTTCGTGTATTGATTATTGGATGATGTTATTTGAGTTAAACTTGATTTTAGAGGAAATAGAAATCTGAGTGTTTGTTTGTTTGCGTTTTCACGTCTTCAATTCAACTGATCATTGTGAAATTTAGCATAAACGTTGAAAAGGGTACAAATAAGAACAGGCTATCTATCTAACGCCGGTTTTAGACAAGAACACACACGTGCAAAGTCGTAGAATACATAATTTTCTAATAAATCGGATTTTGTTTTAAGATTTTGAAAGTCAGTTAACTACACCACAACACGATTGCAGAATTTCCTTAATAAATAAATAACCAAAATGACTTCATTTCTATAATCAATCAACGATATCGTGCACATATCCGTTCGTGTTTTGTGTATAGACTATAGATCGCGAAATAAGACCAGGGGCCCTAGACAAGTGGCTTTACGCTGATGGAATAGAATAGAAAATAATAACCAATGTATGAAATTGACATTCGCGTTTGACGTTTCGAAGCGAACGCGAATGTCAGCCTCATACATTGGTTGTTGTTTTCTATTCTATTCTATTAACGTAAAAGCCACTTGTCTAGGGCCCCAGGGACACACGTCAGATTTGCGTGCGATTATCGTATCGGATTCATTTCATTCGCGTCCCGCTCAATTTTATTTGAAGTCAATTTGCGTCGGAAAAAATCCGTTTCACGAAGTTGAGTTGTGACGTATTCGCGTTTTGCTGATGTATTATTCGATTATGATAATCGTTACCAAAATAATTAAAAGTATATTCATGTGATTAAGTGTTTATCTAAACATTGTTACAGAATGGTACACTTGTGTAAACATTAATAATTATTAGTATAAAGTCAAAGTAACAATGTTTATATCGCTAAGCGTTATGCTAGTTTCTTGATTGTCAAAAATCTACCACCGAAATATGAGGTATATTTCCGTAAGTATGAGAATTGGTTCAAGAAACTCAGCGGGAATATATATTTTACTAGCTGTCCCCAGCGGTTTCACCCGCGTATAATTAATAAAAATATAATGAATAATAATCAACGTAGAGCTTTCATCGATAAAAGTTCTATACAACACAAAAATATTTTTTAAATTCGAACCAGTAGATCCTGAGATTAGCCGGACCAAACAAACTCTTCAGCTTTATATATTAAGTATAGATTTTTATCAAAATTATTTTTATTTGGTATTTAGTAGCAACTCTTCTTTCTACTTTTTTACTTATATATATATTTTTTTAACCATTTTCTTGGATCGTATTGTATCTTTTGGTACAGATAATAAAAAGATTACTAAACTGGTGTAATAAAGTAACAAAGGTTACAGGTTGTATTACATTCTTGTTCAAAATTGTGGAAAATACATAATAGAGTGATTTCACATCTCGAAAGCGTAGCGTGACAGTGCTCTATTATTGTCAGAAAATAAAAATCGTGATTCGCTCATTTTTTCTAACATATTTTAAAATATAGGAGTTATTTGATAAAAAATATTTCTGAAATTTCAATAAATATTTCTGAGTTCAGATATAGTTATATATACATATATAATAAACAAAAGTTAAATGGAAAAATATTTTAGAAATTTAAATTTGTTTTGTGAATCAGTTTTTAGATATCCATAATCCCTCATGTTGATAAATAATGACAGGCTATTCTGAACCTAAGTGTTAAAATCATAAGATACAAATTCAAATTATTATGTTGTTCTCCCAGTGCTTTAGAGATTATAATTGGTAGTCTAGTTCGACTTATTTTTTAAAAACTCGTAAACTAATCTATATTTCAATATTATTTTACATCGTTTTTCTTGTTTATTTTATGTTTTGTATAATTTGTATATCGGATTAATCGGGCAAGACATCATTCGTAAGCATATATATTTTTTAATTTGTTATTATAAAAGATTCGAATATAATGAAAAAATATGTTTCATATGAATTTAGTTCCATTTATACATTAATATTATACATTAATTGTCCTTAAAAGATTTTCGGAGCAAAGTACTTTACGCGGCTTACAGTGGAGTGAAATGGCGGTGGCCCAATGTCACGTCATATAACGAAATAGCGTTCATACTGCGCTAACCAAATGCTACAAATTGCTATGCATTGGGCGTTCGAATTTAGGAGGTCGATATAAGGGTAGAGGTGCTTTTTGTTGTGTCAAATTACAGTCATTAATAATTTAAAATCGACATTTTAAAACACGGTTTGAGTCGAAAATATATCGCACAGAATTTCGTTCCTGACGGGGGTCCCCCGACCGCACAATTTTATTTTTGTACACGCTGTATATCTTTATACTGCTTTTCTAAAAGCTAGAAATCGTGGTCTATGTACCGTAAAGTAACGTATTAAATTTGAACTTGAAATATATGTATATATAAACTTATCGTATATAGTTTTGTTTCGGTTATATACATATGTTTCTATTTGAATTAAATTCATCACTAGAAAATGACCAATTGTTTATCTGTCAATATAACGCTGAATGTGTAAATAAATCCGTGTTACCAGCAAGCATAGCATTAGCCACATCGGGGCGGCCGACGGCTAGCGACTAGTACCAGCTAATTTATAGTCAACTTTCAATTCAGCCAACACTGCCCCTAGTCGTAAATCTCCTCACAATTAGATGCTTCTTGCGGTTCACCGCTGTCCAAACAATTGGATTATCGGTATTAAAATACGACTTCGTTTATTGTGTAGTATAAAATCGAAATAAAACATTGTTTTTTTACTTTTTATTATATTATAAGTTAAACAAGAAAACTACAATCGCTTGGAAATTGACTTTAAATTCGCATTATTTAGAAAATTTCATATTCAAAATTTCAATGAATCCTCTTCCTTATAGAAGGCTTGCAGGTTATTTTATTAGCGCGGTGGACACATGTGTCAGACTGTACTCGAAATATGCAGGTTGCCTCACAATGTTTAGCTTCACGGCTGATAAACATGTACTCAAGACTTTGTATCATTTATAATATCATATGTCTAATGTTGCTTAGCTTATTTCAATATTATTTCGTTTTGAATATTTGCATAATATCTTAAAGTAGAACTTCTTTAGGCTTGAGAATGAGAGATCTCTAAGGGAAAAATCAACACGTACTACATTTATAGAAAATGTACTCAAGCGTTACAAATAGATCTTCAATCACGTGTACTGAGTATGCGTTTTAATCTTTCAGTTTTGATAATATTTCGAATATCATAAAAAATATAATACAGACAGTTCAAGTTAAAAACACAATCAAACGAACAGACTTAATTACTCCATAAAAAAATAAACAACAGCGCATGACAATGGGGTCAACAAACTCATCCACACTTATGCAAAAAATTCACTGCATCTCGATAAATAAAAATACATTAACACCACGTAATGCGGCTACGTCACGAATGACGTCATAATTGGCTCGCGGTACAACCTTCACCCAATAATTGGGCCGGCCGCGGCGGGAACACGAAAAAACGCGTTATTTTTAAACGTTAAGCGAAATAAAAGAGTAATGAGTTATTGATTCGACCGGGGTTAATGGTCGCAGTAACAACGTTATGGAATTCAGTGTCAAGGCCGCCAGTTCCGAGTAATGGATTTTTTAATTTGTATTTATAAATAATGCGGCGTGCTTCGGGAGGAAGTTTTTTAAATTTGTATTCCATTGTAGGTCGGCTGTTCCGCAGTTCGCGCGTAAATGTCTGCGTGATGTGTCGACTGTGTTTTACTGTGTTTTGGAATACATTGATTGAACGATTGAATGGTTTTTAAGCTGGTACTGTTTAGCGATTAGGTTTTTCTTTTCTTCGACTTAGGAACTGTACCAACCAAAAACTCACCGAGAAGTTTAATGTAATGTTGACAACAAAATAATGTTACCAACATGAAAGTTGCCTGTATTTGGGGAGACAGTTTTCGTAAGACGGTGTAATACAATAGGCACGTTATTCAATTTTTGAATTAAGGATAATTCATTAGTAGCATAATAGCAGAGAAGTTTACCTATTCTCAGGCCCCAACTTAGAGATAAAAGGCCCCTAGCCCCCCCCCCTTACTTGGTGGTAGTGGCTTTGTGCAGGCTCATAAGCGATGGTTAACATCTCTTACAATGCCATTGTCTATGGGCGTTGGTGACCACTTACCATCAGGTGGCCCAAATGCTCGTCCGCCTTCCTATCAAATAAAAAAAAAACACTTCGACATTTGAGGCCCCCCCAAGGCCCCAGTAACTCTAGGTATAAATGCGGGGCTGATTATTCTGTAAGAACGAATTCGAAACTAACCGTAGTACAAGATCGTGTGGGTATCGATATGTCAGAAAGTGATATGCGACATTGACCTTAATAATTATAATATTTAAAGTATATTCATATCAAAATAGCTTATCAGCCAATAGTCAGTATTCCACGAATGAGTTACGTTGTGATTTCTTACAGAATAGCTGCTGATGTACTTATACAATAGGTAACAATGCATTTTAAAACTCCTTAAAACTACTTATCATGTGTATTCATCTTAATTAACAATATGTTAATTACTAAAATGATTTTAAAGATAATGATCAATTTTCGCGCCCTAATGACAAAGGTTTGTTGTAAATTGTTTTCAAAGAACACAACACAATATTTACAACTAAAACATATTTATCACGGAGTCTACAATACGTAACTATTTTATATTATCAATTCGCTATCCGTGTAGACTTATATAATCTGTCACGAACTGTCAAATATGACAATAAACAATAACAAGTATAAAACCGCAGTGATCATTTCTTTTTTTTAATAATTATTTTATCAAACGGATTTCTTATATTATCAATGCATGATTATTATATTGATAATAATAAGAGCATGTTTGTCAAATAAAAAAAGAAATATCTAAATCGTAAGCTGTCATTTTGACAATTTAAAACCAAACAAACACGACTTGTCATATTTTGTTTTGAAATATTAATAACAGAAAAAGATATACTTACCCTTATAATTAAATGTTGATCATATCTTCCTAAATATTTTACACTTAACATTAAAAAGCACCCAATCAGACTATATGTTGCACTAATTACCACTATTGCACAATAAAACACCAACACCGCTTCAAAATGAAAAACTAAAAATGTAGCAATTTGAATTACAATTTATTTGTAAAAAAAATTCTTTTACTTCTTTATTCTAAATTAATTAAAAAATAAATAAATTTAAAATTCGAATGGCGGGAGACGAGCGAGCTCGGCTCGCACATTCGGCGGTCGGCAAGGTACTCACCGTCTTAAGGGAGAAAAGACGTTACGTTGGGCCCCTTCGATCCCCTTCGTTGAGTTTGTATTGTGATAAAGGTGTGGTGTTTTCAAGTGGCAGTTGGATTATTTATTTTTTAAATATTATTTTCTATCATATAATCCTTGAAAGTAATTGACGAAAATAAAAAAAAAGAAATTAATTGTAGATAGCAAGTTATGCAATTAATCTGATAATTAAAATATTTAACAAAAATAAATTTCATTGTAAATATTTTATTTTATTATATTGTTTAATTATTGTTAGTTAAACAACAGATAAAAAATATAAGTTAATTTTGAACCTTAATTTTGAAGCTTTAAACTTATTCAAATATCACCACATATTTTAAGTTAAATGAAAATAGCTCTTATTGTTGAAACTTAAAGTTGAAAATTATAATAATAAGGAGGGATATTGAAAAAACGTTTATTTTGAAGGGTAAGCTTTCTTTGCGAACACTACTGCTTTTTGAATACGCTACGGCGACAAAAGGTACAGGGACAGACTTAAAAACTTTTATTTATTTTTATTTTAACCTATTTTAAGTAATAGTGTACCTCACTACAAAATAGTTGACGAGTGGATGACATACATCGATATTGAAAGAATTAATATTTACTAGGTATTAATTTTTACTAATTTTCTAATTTTATTTGTTTATATAATTTGATTTGTTTGTTTCTAAATAATTTAAAAAAAAACACGATAAGCCAATAATATTTTACAACCTTCTCAGTAGTATTTTAAATGATGTACATAGCATATGAATAAAATCTTGCTAAAATTAAATTGCTTAAATATAAAGACGTACTAGACCAAGACTAGACTATATAAAGGAGAAGATGTAATTTAAAAGAAATAATCTAAGATGAACAAGGTATCGGAGATAGCGGTATTATTCATTAATTGTATGACGACAAATAAATAATTCATAAAAAAATATTTTGTTAAAATATAAATAGTAATGGTAAATAATAATATTAAATATTTTTAAAATATTTTTTATTATCGTTCAGGTATTTTCAAATGCCTCCCTGTGTTAGGAAGTAATGCACGGTGGCTTATTTTTAACGGTCACATCGACGCACGCGCCGTTAAGGAACATTTGGTGTTATTATAATTTTTGATAAAGATACGAATTATAAACCTTGCTATTAAAGATTTTTTTTTATATCAAAGAAAATTAATTAATTGTAATTTCATTTTGAATAACTTTAAGAAAAAACAAAATATATATTTAAATGATAATAATTATTAGATTATATTTTTATAATTTTGAAATAGAGAAGGTTAAATTAATTCTATTTGACTGATGGTACAGTTATAACGTTCGACTTACGATTATGCGTTTAAATCCGTAAAAAAAGAAAGTATAAAAATATTTTTCTTGATTTTCGTATCGTACGTACATATTGATGTACAGTATATATGTAAGTATATGTCATAATATTAAAGCTAGAATACATAATTTGCTCTATTTGTATTGACATGTATTTGATTTTTTTTAAATCATTTGACTGGTTTAGTTAACTTCTTTAAAAAAAACATGGATATTGTTTTTTTAAATTGCACAGATTGCTTTGTGAAATTTGTATAGGTTATGAGATCAACATAAAAGAACAATGGCAGTTCTCTATACTAAAAAATGTCTAGGATCAAATCGCACCAACCCGTTTTGAAAAAATTGTGAAAAGATTCGGCGGTAATTCCAGTCTATAAATTATTAGTCTAGGAACTATTTTTATTTGGGAAAATTGGAAAAAAATATATTGGGATATGTATTAAGAATTGAATCGATAATGATACTCTACATCCCCATTTGTTTGCTTGACAGTTTGTTGGCAATTTGAACATCAGTTGATATACTTTTTAACCGACTTCAAAAAAAGAATCATTATCAATTCGTCTGTATGTTTTTTTTTAATAAACATAAATAACTTCGGCTATAACAAAAATGAGGATGTATTTGAAAAAATCTAAAAAAAATCCTTTTTTGCTATAAATGAAATCTAAGCATGCCAAAAAAGTCCAGACATCTATCTGCCATCGTTGTTTAATCAATAATAATGTTTACCAATTTTATAAAAATCCGGTTGATATTAAAAATATGTTATTATTTTAAATAAAGAACGTTAGAACTATTTTAAACGTAACGGTCATTCGAACAGATGCACACACGCATAATGCACGTCTTAGACGCGTGCTGGACACACGAACGGAAGTTTCTTATTTCCATAAATGTGCCAACGGGTTGTTCTATTATACTCATCGTCTTAAACTTTCAACCTTATTAACATACAAAAAAGAGATTAAATTACAATAATGTGCGATTAAAAGGCAATATGATACGATAACAATTAAATTTTAAACCTTAAAAAGTTGAAGAAAAGGTTGTAATTTGAATGAGTTGGATATAACGTAGCGCACGCGTCGTCTTGGTTTGTGATCACAAGAAAGCAACAGGATGTGTCTTTAACGCAAGGGTGACAACCCTAAGACGTTTAAAGTAATACTTATGTTAATTATCATAAACAGACGGTATCAATATGGTTTTCACTACGGTAATGTAGGATTAGAAAAAAATATGTGCAAAAAAACGTTCATCTAAGAATGAGTAATGCAATATGACATTACATAAATGTGATCGAAATAATGATTAAAAAGAGTTAGAGTTATAAATGACAAGAGTGATTGTATGAAGTATTAAATAAAGTATGGGTTTTTCTGTCGACGATTCTCAGTAGCAACCCGGAGTCTGGAAGCTGGTGTGTACACTCCCATGCCTTGGAAAACACGTAAAGCACTTGGTCATGCACCTGAACTATTTCTGGTTTGTCGGATTGCCGTCTTATCGGATTATGAGAGTAAGGGAAGAGAGTGCACATATGTTTACGCTCATACTTGTGTTCTGTCATATGTACTGTGCCCTACAGATTTGCCGCCGTGACTGCAATCGAAGGGCATCTTCATCATCATACATTTCACAGAAACATTGTCCTTATACATATACAATTATTATATTATATTTTATTATATTTATAAATCGGACATTATTCAAATATACACAGCTACCAAGTGAAACTTTGATTAAGCAACATGAAGCGATTTGTCAAACAAGATAGTACAAACATTGAGGCAAATAGAATCTAGGATGGTCTGCCAACACTATCTTGTTAAGTTAGGCTTCTAAGTTCCAAACTGTTACCGACCGGACCACTTAAGTTATCTGTCCAGATGTCTGAAGTTAGCAACGAATTATATTCGAACTGGATTGGCAAATTGTTTTATTATATTCGTGTTATACGAAACTTTGTTTTTTTTTTGTATAGAATTTTCAACAAGATTAAAATTTGAAAATCAAATTTAATCAGATGTAATAATTCAAGTAAGCTTTACAATAAAGAGTTTGAATCGTTACTATTTTTACTCTGCCATTTCGGAAAGCAGCCCCGCAAGATGAAACAGTGAGAATCTCGCGTAGTTACTCTTGAAATGGCATTAGGTTTCAATGACGGATATAAAATAAATGGTAATTAAATATCGTCGGTACACACATGATTCAAATTTAATCTTGATTGAATTGATTAATTGAAATTGTAATGTAATAACTGTAATTATTTCCTTAAAAATATAATAACGTGTCGTTGATGTCTACAAACGCTATGGGCGCCGTTGATTTTTAAAATGTCAATGTATGTACTTCGAATTGACTATTATGATGTAGTTTGACCCAGTTCATGTATTTTGTTGCCTTTTTTTAATTTCGCAGGAAAAACGCATCTACGCGTTTTCACATGAGGTGCGGGGAGAGGGGGGCGTGTGGTGGACTCGGAATACCCGATGATAAATTAATAAAAAGAACAGAAAAAACATTACCCTCAGATAATGTATTGCCTAACCCGAATGATAATCGTCGGTTTGTTGTATTCTTAACTTATTTGCTAAAATTCAATTGCAGACTTGTACGGTCTTACATATAATACTAACTTACGCTCGCAATTTCTCCTGCATGGGTACCATGGGTTACCATGGCCCGCGCCCTATAACTTTATCTGTACCTCTGATAACGTGTGTGCAAAATTACATGGTGATCGGTTGAATAGTTAAGACGTAATAGCGTAACAAACAAACACTCTCGCTGTCGCATTTCAAATATTAGTGGTCTTTCCACTTAAAATAAACAATCATAAATAAATATCCTGGGACATTATTCACACACGGCCATCTGATCCCAAACTAAGCAGAGCTTGTACTATGGAAACCAGACAACTGATATACTACATATACTACTTTTTTTGTAAATACATACTTATATAGATAATTACACCCAGACTGTTCATGGACACAAATGTCTGTCCTAGGTGGGAATCGAACCCACGACCTACGGCGTGTAAGGCAAGTGTCTCACCAACCACGCCAACCGGCTCGTCAAACTTTTTAGTCTAGTAAATAATATAACATACAATTAAACTATTTAAAAAAAACATTTAAATGACCGAAAAGCAAACAAGGCCTTTTTAAATTAGTCCAGCAGCAGCCTGTCAACATTTTGGTTTCAGAGCGAACAATTAACCTGCTGTTGTATTTTTTTTCGACGATTTTATTCCATATCTAATCGTAACGGATTAAGCGCTCACCTATAGTGCAGTCGAAATTGCTTTAGTTACTTAGAAATAAAGTATAGATTCGCGTGCATAACTACACTTATACCTTTGTTAAGAAATAGCTGATTAGTTCCGGGTGCTAGAGCTGGTTGATAATTTCTTTACGACGGTGATTAAGCTGTCATCCTCTTTCTTCGTATAACTGACTGCAAAGTCAATTTGGAACTTGATTATTTTTTTCAATAAAAACTAGTTGGATTCTCTGTTCAATCGTCTCGGTTTTTTCTGTTTTAAATATTACGAGCACATTTAATTACGTATTTAGAATTGAACTTATAACTTTCAAATATTGTCAATTTTTAAACTATGGTATTCTAATGAGAATTCTGAAACGTAGAAGCTCAATATATTTTTGGCCTAGAAATTGAACCCATGCTTTGGCATCTGCTAAAAGCGAGCCATTACACCATTGACCAACTAGGAGTATATAATTAATCAACGAAAAATTTTTAAGAAATATTCTTAGCATAGAGTCCTTAATGTTGTATTATTGTGTCCTTTAATTTGTTCTCACCTCAAAGATAATACGGCATTAAGGTCGCTGAGCGTCGGTCAAATATTTTCCGATACCAAGTAAAGATTTGTCTCGATTCATCCAATGTTTGGAGAGGTTAACAAATATCGTAACGCCAATCTTCCCTAATAAAGTGACCCTCGGTGTCTCTTAGCTTACATTAATTAAGTTACGTGATTTATATCCTGTGAATAAACTCTACAAGTAATTCTTATCTGAAATTAGAAAATCTATCAATTTGTTGTCGTGTTTATGTAAATATTTATATATTTAATTGTAAAAATTGGTCTGTGGTTAGTTCAAACCTTAAAATAGAATACATTTACAAAATGTATCCGTAACTTCATTAAAATTGTTTTATTCTTTGTATTATTGTTATTGCTCCAAATTCAGCTTGAGGTTATCCATTGGGCGTATTCACCTATTTGTATTGTCCCAAAGATAGAATTTTTTATGTTGATAGTTTACTCATGTTTATTTTGTAGTTCATGTATTAATATTTACTTCACACAATTTTACTTATTATTAATTAAATTATTAAGTGGTGTGCAAACCTGTCAGTGATTTGTTCACGCAGAACAAAATATTATCTGTAATAGGTATGTGAATTCATTGTTGGTGTGCCTTATTAAGTAAATAAAATAATTTAAATTAAAAGGTATGTTGTAATATTAAATATTATAAATTCGAAAGTAATTGTGACTGTCTATCTGTTAGGCTTTCACGGAAAAATACGGATCGACTTTGATGGAATTTGGTAACGAAGCAAAGCCCCCCAGCCCTGAACCAGGCGGGCGAAGCTGCGAGCGAAAGCTAGTTTGTGTGGTTATTTAAAACGCAAATAGAATAAAAATATATTGAAAAGTCACACATGTATATAATAAGGTCGTCAAGACCGATTTCGACCAAGGTGGCCAATCTCAAGAGAGATTAGCCATAATAACTGCGTAGGAGATATTATAGTGCACAAGTGTGTGCGCAAATACAGGTGCACTCTCTTTTCCTTAGCTCTCATAATCCGATGGGATGGCAATCTGACACGACCGGAAAGAGTTCAGGTGCAGGACCAACAGCTTAACGTGCTTTCCGAGGCACAGGAGTGTACACACTTCCAACTTCCAGACTCCGGGCTGCTACTGAGAATTTCCTGACAGAAAAACCCAATAACTATTTATTTGCCTGACCTGGGAATTGAACCAAGGACCACCGAGTCTGCGGCCTTATATAGCCACGAGACCAACGAGGCAGTCGTATGATGTAGGATGTATATATTCATTATATAAGTATATATTATTTTTTAGGATTACACATTTGTGACGGTCGGTTTTTTTCTTAACTCTCCGCTGTCAAGTCGCTGTAGTTGTTAATAAATTCATTAAATCGTCATAATTAATTGACAAATCACCTGACCCCTTCAAACAAACGAGACATTTCAATCAAGCAACTGCTGCGCGTCTGTTAGGATCGTTTTACGACCTTTTCGAAACAGTCTCGAAGATCATTACCTAACTAACATTATTATAAAAAAACATATATTTATAAAAATCGTTACTTTTATATTGATTCATAAATACTCATAGTAGTTAATAGATAGCTCGGTAATTAATTTCTTTTCTCACTGAAAATTTACCAGTTTGTAAGAGGTTCCGATATGACATAGCAACTTTCAAGGAAAGAGCGTACTCTTTCCTGAAAGGCTGCCAACGCACCTGCAAGCTCTCGGGTGTTGCAGATTTTCATGGGCGGTGGTAGTCACTTTCCATCAGGTGAGCCTCCTGCTCGTTTGTCCTCTCTTGCATAAAAAAACCACCACCGCCCATAGACATTAGCAGAAATATTCTTACACCATCAATGTTAATCTGTAGTTAATTGGGTCACTCACCGTGACACAACCATAAGTATTTTTAATTTGATTTTATTGTAAAAGTGTCTCCGATTTATCTGTTCAAATGTAACTGTATCAAATAAAAAACACGTTAGAAGTGGACCCAGAAACACTAATACTTCGCCTATTTAAAAAAACTACAACAGAACAAAAAACGCTTTATATTTTTTTTATTTTAGATAAGTACACAGTAGGGTGTCATCATCAAGCAAACTTTTTTTATGGAATCGATAAGCAATACTTGAAAAAAAATATATTAAAAAATATAACCGTGTTCGTAATAGAGGCGTATAATTTCACTAGTTTTATAATATATCTTAAAAAAAATATATACTAACCGATACTGTTCTTTTTTTAAATGTTTAAAGAAAAATTGCTTATTTAAAAAAAAAGGAAAAATCTGTGTAATAAACGCGTAACTAACATTGTTTTTAATAGATCTAAGGCAAAGGCACAAATGTTTGCGTAGGTATATATTTTCGATTTTTTTCTTTGCTTTGTAAATGTTTACTTTATAATCTTTACTTATATGTGTTATAAAATAATGTGAAAGTAACTATGTTTGTCTGTCTGTTAATCTTTCACGGCTAAACCAAAGAATCCATTTTGATGGGATACAGCAACTTTGAAGACCAAAGATGGAAAGGAGGTATCTAAAATCTGCCTCCTCCTCCTCATGTTTACGAGAAAGCACGACAATAATTACATAAAATAAAAGCTTTTGTCCCATTCTTATTTGTGATTTTTTTGTATTCGTAAAATTTATAATATTTACAACAATGACGCCACGAGCCTTGTACCGCGTTGATCTGTTTTTTGTCTCTCTCTTACAAGGGTTCGTTCTCAACACCTACTGAGCAATAATTATCTTATTGGGAATAAGATAATGAACTGAAATTGCAACGGAACTGCAATATGCTTTTGAATAAACGTTACCTATCGGTTTTTCCTTTCAAGTTGCATAACAAACAATTTAAATAGTAAGATTAAAAATTCAGTGCATTCTTGATTTGGTAGTATTAGCTTACCATCATATTAATATTATAAAATAAATAAATACATTTTGTTTGTTTATTACATTATTTAATACAGAACTTTATAATTATTATAATAATGTATAGTTTAAAGGATTTTTTGAAGTATTTATAAATATTAGTTATTTTAGATTTAGATTAGGATTTTTCTCGAAGTCCGAAGATCTGAAATAGCCAGTGCTTACTCGAACACTTGAAAGCAAGGATAAGATTGAGGGAATAAATAGTCAAAGCTAGTGATTTTCCGCGCACACACTCTCACTAGAATGTATCTTACAGAGTTGACCATATATTATAAAAACGGCGCGAAGTTCATGATCATGTAAAATATATATCACATTGACATAAGTGAGTATGTACTATGATACGTCAAAAACAACAAACAATAAAAATATGGCATAATGTCCACAGAAGAGAACAGCCTGCTATCGCTCTCTCACTTATACATCACTTCAAGGAATTTCAAGACTTTAATTAATTTATCGATCAATTATTTTTCTTCTATTATTAATAATAGTTTATATAAATCGAATAATATTATGATTCTTACTTTTGTCAACGTTGAGTTTATTGATGCAATAATCTAACATGTTCTGTTGCTCTTTAAAATTATCAGGCGCTTAAAATATTTCAATTTTTTTAATAACTGGACTCAGGATTATTGTGATTATTCTATGTTGAAATAATTTTATATACCTTTATATATATGTACCTATTGTAGATACGATTCTTAGCATATAAGGATATATCTAAGAAATGTACGTAATCAAATTATTGTCTGTTCTTTTGAAGTTATACTTCTTTAGGCGCGTTATGAAAAAATGATGAGAGTGAAATTTTAAGATGCGCGCGCATCTGTGACACAAAATTAACAGTATGAAGCTGTCTGCTTAACCGCTCATTAAACACCTGAATTCTACAACGTGAAGTTAGTTCTAGGTGGCATGAAAATCGATAACTATGTTCAAGTTGTATATTCTAGTATTTTTATTACGTTAATAAAACCTTTTTTATTTAAATAAAATCTTTTTTATCAATTTTAATATTTATCGTTAATCACTACTGCATTTTAGTTATTTTTTTTTCCATACGCCAAAGCAGTATAACTTCTAACGCGTGTACATAAGTACACACACTCTTTTGTTTTTTTTTTTCATATAGCTTGAATTATCATGTAATTAGTTATTTATTTTTACTATCTATTTGACAAAATAAGTTACTTTTAAGATAACAAAGTGTAAAATAAATGATGGATTTCGTTTTAATTATGTATTTAAATTCACGTGCAAATTCAATTTGAGATAGGATTCTGTAAATAATTATATGTACATGTGTATATCGATTTGTTGTTTGTGATACGTCTTGTTTAGTTCCATAGTCATGGTGGACAAGGGCAGCCATAGATCATATGAAATTTGCGGTGTAATAGAAACATCAAATCAAAGGTGTATAATTGTTATTTGCCGCCTGAGTGATAGCAACGGTAAGTCATAATAAATCTTATTTAAAATTTGTAAATATTATATTTTACAGGTAATTTAAACTAAAAACAACCTGAAAAAACGAATGGCTAACCAAAAAAAATACTAAGCCAATATACTTAATATCAGAAAATGCAGCGCGTTTCGGAGAAGGTTTTAGTATTTAATATTACAACCTTATAAACATTTTGAGCGGGTGATTATATAACAATTAGGGATGTAACGATACATGTTTTTCCCGATACGATACCGATACCGATTATAAACGAAAATAATCGGCGATGCCGATACAGATACCGATATTGATGGCTTAGTAGATAAGTGCTTCATGTATGTTAAACAAATTTGAAGGAAGTTATTAAGATATTGACACCACATTCTAGACATAGACATACAACTATCTCCCTTCAAAGTTATTTCATATATATGAAACACCATATTATTATGTATGTATTTAGGTCCTAAAGACTGTGAAGGAAAAATACTTAATTAATAAAATTCAGTAAAGCAAATGAAAAAAATAATATTTATTGGTTTCAAACAAAATCAATCACATAGTTATTAAAAAAGATACATAAAGTCTGGTTGATATCGGCCGTGTTGTATCGGCGATGCCGATATATCGGCCTGCCGATTATATCGGCCGATATATCGGTATCGGTATCGGTATCGTTACATCCCTAATAACAATGCTGTCTTCTTCTTTCATATGTAAAATGAATAATGACAGAAAGAGTGAAATCGGTGTTTAACTTAACATCCGTTCATCATTGTTTATAGGAAAGGCCGCTAATTTTCAAATCACTCATATATTTTTTTATATATTTCAGTCCCCGTACCCGAAGAAGCATAAGGCATAACGTCTTCACATAAGCATCTCAACTGTCAGTGCAATACAATCGTAAACTGGTCAGTACCGGTCAGTCAGTGGTCATTTTTTATATATGTCACGAGCCGGTTGGCGTGGTTGGTAAGACGCTTGCCTTACACGCCGCAGGTCGTGGGTTCGATTCCCACCCAGGGCAGACATTTGTGTGCATGAGCATGTCTGTTTGTCCTGAGTCTGGGTGTAATTATCTATATAAGTAAAAAAAAAAAGTAGTTTATGTAGTATATCAGTTGTCTGGTTTCCATAGTACAAGCTCTGCTTAGTTTGGGATCAGATGGCCGTGTGTGAATAATGTCCCAGGATATTTATATATCAACAGAGGTGGACTACTTCGGTTGTATTCAATATATTTAGTTTTTAAATCCTGGTTCATTATTCTCACAAGGCCATCTGATCTCTAACTAAGCAGAACTCGTACTATGGAAATTACTTACATATACAACTTATCTATTGTAAATATATACTTATGTGATAGTTATATCCACCAGAGTTTATTTGGTGGTAGAGCTTTGTGCAAGCTCGTCTGGGTAGGTACCACCCACTCATCAGATATTCTACCGCAAAACAGCAGTACTTACTATTGTTGTGTTCCGGTTTGAAGGATAAGTGAGCCAGTATAATTCCAGGCACAAGGGACATAACATCTTAGTTCCCAAGGTTAGTGCCGCATTGGTAATGTATGTGGTGGTTAACATTTCTTACAATGCCATTTTCTATGGGCGGTGATGATCACTTACCATCAGTTGGCCCATACGCTCGTCCGCCTTTCTATTCAATAATAAAAGACTCAGCCAAACAGACATGTGCAATTGTGCATGCACACAAATGTCTGTCCTGGGTAGGAATCGAACCCATTACTATCGGATAGAATTCGCCACATGTGTATGCACTAACCAGCATTAGAGTAGGTTGGTGGAATAAGCTCCTAACCTCCTTAGGGAGAGGAAGCCTCAGCTCAATTTTAGAACTGTGGGAATTATTTCACATGCTTTTCAAACATTCATATTTCAATGAATACGAACAGGAACCAACTCAAATACTGTTTAATGCCAAGATAGAAAGTCTGAATATCGAGTAACTTAGTTTATAAAACTCCTAAAACGTTTAAAATACTTTTAAAATTTAATATAATACTTTATTTATAATTTCAGAAATACCCGAAGAGGCGACGTCGGCCAGTATTAAGGATTTAACATAAACAGTAAAAAAATCAAATACTGTGTAGTAAGTATCACAAAGATATTTTTTTTTTTAATTATATCATTGGTCTAAATAAAACCTCATGAATTGTTTAGTTATGCTTTGTAAGTGACGTTGGAAATTTCTTTACTATATAAGCAATTAACTTGGTGGTAGAGCTTTGTGCAAGCTCGTCTGGGTAGGTACCACCCACTCATCAGATATTCTACCGCAAAACAGCAGTACTTGTTATTGCTGTGTTCCGGTTTGAAGCGTGAGTGAGCCAGTGTAATTACAGGCACAAGGGACATAACATCTTAGTTCCCAAGGTTGGTGGCGCATTGGCGATGTTAGAGATGGTTAACAGCTCTTACAACGCCAATGTCTATGGGCGTTGGTGACCACTTACCATCAGGTGGCCCACATGCTCCGCCTTCCTATGCAATAAAAAACAAAAGCAACCCGCAGGTCAATTTTTTCCATAATTAATTTCAAGCAATAAAATTCTTTATATTCTAATTTTCATTTAATTAATTAAAAAAAAATAAAAAAATTATATCCACGGCCACGTCCAGATTGTAATGTTCATCATAATTTTAATGACGTCAAAACTGTCATTTTTTCTATTCTATTTACATTATTATTTATTTAAGCAGAAGACGCAGCCTGGGCAGGCTACAAGGTCGTCCGACGATCTTTTGTGGGTGGCTGGTAGCCTCTGGATACGGGAAGTGCAAGACCAGCCATCGCGGAGATCTTCGTGGGCTCTAGCCCAACAGTGGACGTGGACGTCTTTCGGCTCAAATTATGATAACAAGGTAGTTGTTATAACAAACTGACAACCAACGTCAGGAACGAACAATGGTTCGTTCTGATGCTGACTTTTATTATTGTTGTTATAAAAATGTTAAACTTTCACAAAAATCGGCGATCTATTGTAGTATAAGACGAGTAACAAGTGGTGATATTAATATAAGATATTTTCTACTACATATGTATATTTCTGACAGCCGGGATGGCCTTGCGCTGCCGTAAGCAGGGGTGAGGAGAGAGGGGGAGGGATGAAATTATTTTCGCCTGAGGTGTGCTGCTGAGTCGAGGACCACAGCACGGGAAGGGCCATGGTTGCGTTTTATTGATACCCAGCCTCTGCGATTCATACCGAAGACGGCTACCGATTTTAGTGGGCAAAAATCCCCCATAACCCGGTTAGTGCTAGTGTAGCGACATCTATCTCGCCACATACGAACTATGAACAGACGTATCCTAAATCGCGATATTAAAGTTATCAGAGCGAATGAACATAAATACAAGAACTTGACTACACCCGTCTGGTCGGAGGATCCTCCCTTTTCAATGGGGGTGTGTCCCTGTTCCTCAGCTCCCCCAAGCTAGAGGTACCTTTCTGGAGGTCTTCACTATGTGAAAAAAACCGGTGGGTGTTGCGGCAGACGAGTCCTAGTGTGGAAATAATGAGTCGGCAAATGCAGCGCATTCTAGTCAGATAAACCGATGACGTGAGAAGATGGAAGCCTCCGACTGGATGCAGCAGGCAACTTAAGCCTTTAATTACCTTGGAAGAAACATATATCCGGTAGTGGCTACGATTGAAGATGATTAAATAAAATACAGCCTAATTATAGTAAAATCGACCGGAATAAGCTTATTAAAAAAAAATAATTAAATAATGTCGTCCCTTTCCAACTCCAGCCGTGAAAAAGAGGTAGCAAAGCACATTTAATAAGCGTATAAGATGGTATGGATTGTCATTCATACATAATTGTTTGAAATGGCTTTACTTAAAAATATATAGCTATCGAGAAATAAAATTTTGATCATAACTGTGTAGCGTTGTTTTTTTTTAATCCCTTATAGGTTTCATTATAGTGTCGTATTACAAAGCGATATTTCTATAAAATATGTTAACTACTAAAACGTTTTATGTAAGTTTCGTTCAGTTTTAGTTTAAAAAAAAACAAGAATCAATTTTTAATTTTCAATGAAAGACAGCATTTTAGCTTTAGCACATAACCGATATGATGAATGAGTTAAAATAATAATTGATGGCTATCACACGTTTCCAATTTAGTCGCGGTCGGTCGATGCTAAATATCATAACTTTTGCGTGTAACAATTTTACTCTCTCGCCATTTTCCCATATCTAATATGCCTAAAATATATTCATGTTTTTTAAATTATAATTCATTATTTTATCGTTGACTAGCTGTGCCCCGCGGTTTCATCCGCGTATAATTAATAAAAATATAATGAATAAAAATCAGCTCAGACCTTTCCTCGATAAAAGGACTATACAACACAATAAATTCAAAATTTAACAAAATAAAAACCGACTTTAATAGAAACACAAATTAATATGCACTAAAAAGTAAAAAAAAATCATAGCGTATTCTTCTATAATTTGATAAATAACTTACTTTTTTCTACTCATCAATATTAGCGATTGTGTTGTGTGGTTGATAATGTAGTTACAATTATTGTTATTTTTTTAGTCGATGTCAGTAATGAATACATTCTCATGGGTCCCATATTCAGAATCTAACCAAACTGTCATCAAACTACCCATGAAGTACACCCTTTCCAATAAAAATCATCGAAATCGGTTGGCGTGATATTGAGTTATTCGTCCATTTGTCGCGCACATACTTAATGCAAATTTACGACTTATATGGTTTTCATGGATGCCATTGTCAAAACTGGACCAAATTAAAATGGGACCACATGGGAAGCAACACTTTCAAATAAAAAAAAATCATCAAAATCGATTCACCCAGTCGAAAGTTATGAGGTAACAAACACAAAAAAAACATACAGACGAATTGATAACCTCCTTTTTTTGAAGTTGGTTAAAAATATTTTTTCAACTCGAACCAGTAGTTCCTGAGATTAGTCGAATCAAACAAACAAGCAAACAAATTTATATATCATTAATTTTTTTTAAATTCATAGCGCGTCTATCGCTGTCACTTTACTTTTATTCCTTTTCCTATTTATAAAATAATACTATAAAAAAAGGAAGAAGATAATTGTAGGAAACGAGTTAGGTTCATCAAGCATTCATTATTTTAATTGAAAAGAAAATAAACACAAGGTTTATTATGCAAAACATTAGGTTGACACAATTATCTATCGAAATCGCTATTGTATAATAATTGCATAATATGTTATTTTAAGCAGTTTTGAAGATTACCCTGGAAGACGGATAGATAGAGAGTAAATAAAAATTAATGTTCGTTTTGCGAAAATAACATACACATACTTACATCTCTTTGATTACATTTAATTGATTTGTAAAGACAAATAAATTTCCAAAAAAGTAACACTTGGTTAAATTCTTTATCGCATCTATTGGGCAAAGGAAAATATTTTATTCCAAAAGTCTAGGATTAGTTAAATAATAATAATAATATAAAAATAGTAGAAGACAATAAAAACGTTAATAAGTAAACTATCAAAAGTTAACAAAACATTTTATTATTAATGTTTAGTTTATATACGCAGAGAAAACTCAAACATACATTCACGATCAAATATATTAAATAACGGACAATGGAAGTAATTATATTGAAGTTATACAGATGTTAGCTTTTAAATACGTAAAATAATAATCAAATAGATTTATATAAATGACATCTTAATAATATATGTTTGTACAGATGTATCTTTTATTCAAAATTATATCTTTTTATATAGTATTTGTTTTTTGTACACCCGGCAACATGGAAAATGTCATAACGTACAGTCGGTATATTTTTTTATAAAGTATAAGTTTTTACTATAATTTACGACTATCTCGTTGATTAGCTGTTAGTTTCAGGGGTCGCATTCTGAAATCCTAGGTTCAAATCCCGGGTCGGGCCGTTAAGATAATCTTAATACAAAATTTGAGCCAAATCGTGAGAGCGCTTCCGAGATACATTAAATAATTTTATACACAAGAATTGCTCATTTGATATTAGAATATCAATTGATATAAGAATACGAGTTTTCAAATAATATTTTTGTGCTAAAGATATTATAATACTCTACTAATAATCTACTCGGTGGTAGAGCTTTGTACAGGCTCGTCTGGGTAGGTACCACCAACTCATCAGATATTCTTCCGCAAAACTGCAGTACTTGGTACTGTTGTGTTCAGGTTTGAAGGGTGTGTGAGTCAGTGTACAGGCACGAGGGACATAACATCTTAGTTCCCAAGGTGGGTGGCGCATTGGCGATGTAAGCGATGGTTATCATCTCTTACAATGTCTTTGTCAATGGGCGTTGGTGTCCACTTACCATCAGGTGGCCCATATGCACGTCCGCCTTCCTATGAAATAAAAAAAAATCCTGGGAATTATTCACACACGGCCATCTGATCCCAAACTAACAACTGATATACTACATATGCTACTATTCTTTTGCAAATACATACTCGTACAGATAATTACACCCTGACTTACAGGACAAACAGCCATGTTCATGCACACAAAATAATGTCTGTCCTGGGTGGGAAATGGGAATCGACTGTGGCGCGAAAGGCAAGCATCTACCAACTATGCCAACGGGCTCGTCGTATTACCTTCATAGCATAAATATATAGCATAGATATTTGAGTATTTCCTAGAAATTTCCACTAAATCTAAACCTACTATAAATGCGGAAATGCCATTGCGTTAATATTTAGCTATTGAAAATATCTTAATATTTTAAAAAGTGACCATTCTGAAAGTTGTATATAAGTTCATTTAACATTAGAAAGTACTATCTTACGTCTACTGCTTCGCCCGTGCGGTGTCTGTTGTTAGGTACCCTATGGAGGTACCCTTCAGGAAAGGGCCTGAACCCCTGATAACGTGTGTGTGTAAATTCTACCATGATCAGTTTATTAGTTAAGACCTGAAAGCATTCTACTAGTACCTTACCGCCTATACTAGCTGTCGTAGCGTTTCGACATTACTACCTCTTACCATCAGGTGGAAAAGAGGCATTTGTCCTCCCGGGTAATATATAAAATAAATAAATAACCAACAAGCTAATTTTCACATATATAATATTAGTAAGGATTGATATTTAGCTCAATATTGTAATAGTTGGTTTTTACAGTTGGCGATTCCGATTTTCCAGATTTGAATCCCGGTTTGTGCAATTAAAGCTATCGACATTATATGTAAATTTTTCAATAGCATATTTTCGATAGTAGTTAAGAAGTCTGAACACTACCATGATTGAAAAAGTATTCATATTTTTATGGGGTACCTACTTACTTAAAATTATTCCATCGCATTTGATAAAGATAAGCATTTCATTTCGTTTAGGTTACTCATTTACTTGGTAATCGAACAGTTGACACATATTATTATATTATGTTTTACATATAATGTAACGAAAACACAATTACATTTAGCATGTACTGAATGACTAAGTAAATTAAAACTATTAAGAGATGAGAAACTAATAGATGAGTCTGTGTGACTTTTCATTTACTTAAAATTTAACGAATATTTAATAGTGATCAAAAATATATTATGAAATCTTTTAAAACAATGACTTTTTACCGCGTAAATGAAACTATTGAACTTTTAGAGCTGCCACGTGAACCACTCAAACAGGATTTTCTCGATAAACACAATGCTATATGTACATGTGTATAGAGTATAGACCCACTGAGTGATATAACGTTAAACATTCTTTAAAAAATATTTTATTCTATATTCATAAAATACATGAAATTGAAATTATCTGGAAACTGTTTTAAATTTAAAACTGCTTAAGCTCCAAAGTGTAGCTACTTATAAATTACTTAGTGGTAGAGCTTTGTGCAAGCTCGTCTTGGTAGGTAGCACCCACTCTTCAGATATTCTACCGCAAAACAGCAGTACTTGGTGCTGTTGTGTTCCGGTTTGAAGGGTGAGTGAGCCAGTGTAATTACAGGCACAAGGGACATAACATCTTAGTTCCCAAGGTAAGCGTTGGTTAACATCTCTTACATTGCCAATGTCAATGGGCGTTGGTGACCACTTACCAACAGATGGCCCATATGTTGGTCCGCCTACCTATGCTTTAAAAAAAAGTTAACATTATATACTTAAACCTTCTCCGAAATGCGAATTCCGGTTATTAAGTTTTGGAGCCACAAGGTTTTAAATTTAAGCCCCAGGTCGGACCAATAAAAAACAACCTGTTACCGTCGCATCGGAATACTTATTATCTATAATTGTATAAGAAAACATTATTTTCGATAAGCTAAGAAGATGCTGAAGCGATTTTGATAATTCTTTCACTATTAAAAAGCTACTTTATTCAGAAAAGATAGGCTACGAGTATGTTTGATTCAATATGTATGCATGGATTCTTATAGTCACAAACTGAATTGTATGCGGGCGAAAAAAAAATTCTAGGTTTTATATCATGCTAGTATAACACACGGCTTTGCACGCGTAGAATTCAGTTTCACACGAAAATCGTTCATTATTTCTTTAAAGAAAACATATATGAAAGTTGGTGGCGCATTGGCGATGTAAGAGATGGTAATGATTGTGTGTTGGCCAGTGTTGACCTCTAACATACCAGATGGCCAATTATATCCGTTCGCATACCAATATTAAAAAAAAATCTGTGCAGCTGGTTGGTTTAGAGAAACAAACATTCAATAATACAAACATTTTTAAATTAATAATATTACTATGATAAAATTGTACAATGTAACAAAATGACGGGTATCATTCATTTCAAAATTAACTTTCTTCTTTATAAAGCATTTAATAAAAGTTTGTGTTTAAAAATGTACCTCCTCTTTTACTTTACTTTAATTATCAAGGATTGCTTTTAATAAAATGCTTTTATAACGAAGTACAAAAATCTAACATTTTAAAGTTTCCTAGCTAAGGCAGATACAATATTTATTTATGTAGTAATATGATATAATTATATTCATAAATAAATGAAAATAGTTTTCAAAACACCCTACAAATTCATTTACTGTTCAATATTATGTTTATAGTTTACGATACAGGTTTTATAATATCACCTCGTCATTTTAGATATTCCATTCATTTTAAAATATATATTATAATGTAGGATGTCAAACTTTTGTAAGGTGAATTTTCAAAACAAGTACCTGTGTCCTGTATCGTTAAGATTGTTTTTGTCTTGATATACAAAACTAGTCTGGAAATCTCATGATCTCAAGCTGGAGACAAATAGTGTCTACAAATAATAATTAATTTCTAGTCACCATCATCGAAATTTAGGCTTTTTTATTTTGAATATAGCATATGGTAGGAGGAGGAGCATATGGGCCACCTGACGGTAAGTGTCACCAACACCCATAGACATTGGCATTGTAAGAGATGTTAACCATCGTTGACATCACCAATGCGCCACCAACCTTGGGAACTAAGATGTTATGTCCCTTGTGCCTGTAATTACTCTGGCTCGCACACCCTTCCAATCGGAACACAACAGTACTAAGTATTGTTGTTTTGCGGTAGAATATCTGATGAGTGGACTATATACTAAACTAATATATATTATATTAATTCTAATTTTTCACTATATACTGTATATATACACTAAAATTTTAATAGTGTATATATATAAACTAATATTTTAATACTATTTTAGTATTAAAATAATTAAAATAATATAATAGTAATATTAAATTTGTAGAATATGAACTATATACAATTTTGATTCTAATTCTTCATTCATTCCATCGTCAAAAGTTATATGAATTTTGATTAAAAAAATAGCATTTTCTAATTATTAATATATAATATTATATTTAATTAAATATGATATTTCATAACTGACTAGCTTTCCAGCTTTTCCTATATACTCATCACATACTACATACATACTTAGTTATTGCTTTCTCCCTTAAATAAAAGGCTTATACATATTACCACGACCATTTATTTATTAAATATTTCATATTTTTATTGAATACTGGACTGCCTTACGCGTGTTAAATTAAAATGTTTTGTAAATTTCAGCAAAACTACAATGTCTTAATCAAGATTCAATTAATGTCTATTGTTTCGACTCGCAAGGTAACCTAGGCTTTGTTGTAATTATTATACTTTGTTTGTTTTGTAAAAAAGTCAATATTAGAACAAGTTCTTAAATAAAATTTACATAAGCTTGTACGTCAAGTGCTATGAAGATTTTTAGTATAAAAGGGTAGTAAAATTGAGGATTATCATCAGTTCGGTTCCAGCTCTCAAACCAAAATGAGAGTACCAACCTTCGTGATCTTGTGCTTAGCACTTCAGGTGAGTTACTTTAAGAATTAAATATTTTTGTTTGATATGGTATAATTTTATATTGGTATGCTATGTCTACTGCTATGTACTATACCTTAATATGAAAATTGAAATAATAATTATTAAAATACTTGGGCATAATACGAGCGTTTAGTTATTTTATTATGATCAAATGAAAACATTTCGAAGTATAATTACAATGAGCATTCTATCGACTCAAACATTTGAAAATGGATATTATGGCTACTTGAATAAGATAATATAGGATACTCGTATGTATCATAGAAATAAAAAAAGTAAAAATCGTGTCATACAAGTGAAGGAGTCATCTTATGACCTTTTCTGTATATATCACCACGTGTATGTAATATTAAATGTGATCGATTGAAAAATTAAGATCGAAATCGTAACAAATTTAAATTCACTTTGGCATTTATATAATATATAGTTGATACGGATAACTTGACTTCAAATATTATGTAACAACGAATAACCAAATAAATCTATTTTCAGTATACGTCTGCTGATACTTTCGACGATGAGTTGATAAGTATTCTATCAGATGGTAATGCATACCAGGAAACAAATTTAACTACAAGTGATGAATTTGATGTGGATAAAACTGGAAATGTTATCGAACGATCGACTATACGAAAAGAATTTGAACAAGATGGAGACACAAGCGGCGATATAGTAGGTGATGATGTGAATGTTAAAACCATCGTCATAAAGACTGATGCGTTTGGACATAGAAGAATATACGAAGAAGACGTCATTATCAAAAAAGTACCTGGAGCCTCGGGTTCTAGCAGTACTTCAGCAGCTTCGAGTGCTTCGAGCGCTAGCTCAGCTGTAAGAAATAAAGCAGGAATCAGTGTAAATGCCGCAACAGGACCAGGGCTAACTGGTGCCTACGGTCCTTACGGAAGACAAGGCCAGAATGTGGTCGTCATCAACAAAGACTCACCTGCGTCTGGTTCGTCAGCTTCCTCTTCAGCTGCATCTGCAAGCGCTTCAGGTCCACAAGACCAAAACTATGGCAGATATGGTTCAGGACCTAGTGCATTAACCATCATCAACGAAAGCGGATCTGGTTCGTCTAGCGCAAGCGCATCAAGCGCTTCTGCTGCTTCAAGTTCTGGCTCTGCTGGAGGAATTGCAGGCCAAGGCTACGGTGCCGGAGCAGGAGCTGGTGCCTACGGTGCTAATAATGGTTATGGATACGGTCCAGGTTATGACGGCGGAATAACAATCATCAACGAAGGCGGATCTGGTTCAGCATCCGGTGCATCAAGCGCTGCTGGAGCTTCAAGCTCTGGCTCTGCAGGAGGAATTGCAGGCCAAGGCTATGGTGCCGGAGCAGGAGCTGGTTCAGCATCTGGTGCAAGTTCATCAAGCGCTGCTGGAGCTTCAAGCTCTGCAGGAGGAATTGCAGGCCAAGGCTACGGTGCCGGAGCAGGAGCTGGTGCCTACGGTGCTAATAATGGTTATGGATACGGTCCAGGTTATGACGGCGGAATAACAATCATCAACGAAGGCGGATCTGGTTCAGCATCTGGTGCATCAAGCGCTGCTGGAGCTTCAAGCTCTGGCCCTGCAGGAGGAATTGCAGGCCAAGGCTATGGTGCCGGAGCAGGAGCTGGTTCAGCATCTGGTGCAAGTTCATCAAGCGTTGCTGGAGCTTCAAGCTCTGCAGGAGGAATTGCAGGCCAAGGTTATGGTGCAGGAGCAGGAGCAGGCCTAAATGGTGCCTACGGTCCTTACGGAAGACAAGGCCAGAATGTGGTCGTCTTCAACAAAGACTCACCTGCGTCTAGTTCGTCAGCTTCCTCTTCAGCTGCATCTGCAAGCGCTTCAGGTCCACAAGGCCAAAACTATGGCAGATACGGTTCAGGACCTAGTGCATTAACCATCATCGACGAAAGCGGATCTGATTCGTCTAGCGCAAGCGCATCGAGCGCTTCTGCTGCTTCAAGTTCTGGCTCTGCTGGAGGAATTGCAGGCCAAGGCTACGGTGCCGGAGCAGGAGCTGGTGCCTACGGTGCTAATAATGGTTATGGATACGGTCCAGGTTATGACGGCGGAATAACAATCATCAACGAAGGCGGATCTGGTTCAGCATCTGGTGCATCTAGCGCTGCTGGAGCTTCAAGCTCTGGCTCTGCAGGAGGAATTGCAGGCCAAGGCTATGGTGCCGGAGCAGGAGCTGGTTCAGCATCTGGTGCAAGTTCATCAAGCGCTGCTGGAGCTTCAAGCTCTGCAGGAGGAATTGCAGGCCAAGGTTATGGTGCAGGAGCAGGAGCAGGCCTAAATGGTGCCTACGGTCCTTACGGAAGACAAGGCCAGAATGTGGTCGTCTTCAACAAAGACTCACCTGCGTCTAGTTCGTCAGCTTCCTCTTCAGCTGCATCTGCAAGCGCTTCAGGTCCACAAGGCCAAAACTATGGCAGATACGGTTCAGGACCTAGTGCATTAACCATCATCAACGAAAGCGGATCTGATTCGTCTAGCGCAAGCGCATCGAGCGCTTCTGCTGCTTCAAGTTCTGGCTCTGCTGGAGGAATTGCAGGCCAAGGCTACGGTGCCGGAGCAGGAGCTGGTGCCTACGGTGCTAATAATGGTTATGGATACGGTCCAGGTTATGACGGCGGAATAACAATCATCAACGAAGGCGGATCTGGTTCAGCATCTGGTGCATCAAGCGCTGCTGGAGCTTCAAGCTCTGGCTCTGCAGGAGGAATTGCAGGCCAAGGCTATGGTGCCGGAGCAGGAGCTGGTTCAGCATCTGGTGCAAGTTCATCAAGCGTTGCTGGAGCTTCAAGCTCTGCAGGAGGAATTGCAGGCCAAGGTTATGGTGCAGGAGCAGGAGCAGGCCTAAATGGTGCCTACGGTCCTTACGGAAGACAAGGCCAGAATGTGGTCGTCTTCAACAAAGACTCACCTGCGTCTAGTTCGTCAGCTTCCTCTTCAGCTGCATCTGCAAGCGCTTCAGGTCCACAAGGCCAAAACTATGGCAGATACGGTTCAGGACCTAGTGCATTAACCATCATCAACGAAAGCGGATCTGATTCGTCTAGCGCAAGCGCATCGAGCGCTTCTGCTGCTTCAAGTTCTGGCTCTGCTGGAGGAATTGCAGGCCAAGGCTACGGTGCCGGAGCAGGAGCTGGTGCCTACGGTGCTAATAATGGTTATGGATACGGTCCAGGTTATGACGGCGGAATAACAATCATCAACGAAGGCGGATCTGGTTCAGCATCTGGTGCATCAAGCGCTGCTGGAGCTTCAAGCTCTGGCTCTGCAGGAGGAATTGCAGGCCAAGGCTATGGTGCCGGAGCAGGAGCTGGTTCAGCATCTGGTGCAAGTTCATCAAGCGCTGCTGGAGCTTCAAGCTCTGCAGGAGGAATTGCAGGCCAAGGTTATGGTGCAGGAGCAGGAGCAGGCCTAAATGGTGCCTACGGTCCTTACGGAAGACAAGGCCAGAATGTGGTCGTCTTCAACAAAGACTCACCTGCGTCTAGTTCGTCAGCTTCCTCTTCAGCTGCATCTGCAAGCGCTTCAGGTCCACAAGGCCAAAACTATGGCAGATACGGTTCAGGACCTAGTGCATTAACCATCATCAACGAAAGCGGATCTGATTCGTCTAGCGCAAGCGCATCGAGCGCTTCTGCTGCTTCAAGTTCTGGCTCTGCTGGAGGAATTGCAGGCCAAGGCTACGGTGCCGGAGCAGGAGCTGGTGCCTACGGTGCTAATAATGGTTATGGATACGGTCCAGGTTATGACGGCGGAATAACAATCATCAACGAAGGCGGATCTGGTTCAGCATCTGGTGCATCAAGCGCTGCTGGAGCTTCAAGCTCTGGCTCTGCAGGAGGAATTGCAGGCCAAGGCTATGGTGCCGGAGCAGGAGCTGGTTCAGCATCTGGTGCAAGTTCATCAAGCGCTGCTGGAGCTTCAAGCTCTGCAGGAGGAATTGCAGGCCAAGGTTATGGTGCAGGAGCAGGAGCAGGCCTAAATGGTGCCTACGATCCTTACGGAAGACAAGGCCAGAATGTGGTCGTCTTCAACAAAGACTCACCTGCGTCTAGTTCGTCAGCTTCCTCTTCAGCTGCATCTGCAAGCGCTTCAGGTCCACAAGGCCAAAACTATGGCAGATACGGTTCAGGACCTAGTGCATTAACCATCATCAACGAAAGCGGATCTGAAACGTCTAGCGCAAGCGCATCGAGCGCTTCTGCTGCTTCAAGTTCTGGCTCTGCTGGAGGAATTGCAGGCCAAGGCTACGGTGCCGGAGCAGGAGCTGGTGCCTACGGTGCTAATAATGGTTATGGATACGGTCCAGGTTATGACGGCGGAATAACAATCATCAACGAAGGCGGATCTGGTTCAGCATCTGGTGCATCAAGCGCTGCTGGAGCTTCAAGCTCTGGCTCTGCAGGAGGAATTGCAGGCCAAGGCTATGGTGCCGGAGCAGGAGCTGGTTCAGCATCTGGTGCAAGTTCATCAAGCGTTGCTGGAGCTTCAAGCTCTGCAGGAGGAATTGCAGGCCAAGGTTATGGTGCAGGAGCAGGAGCAGGCCTAAATGGTGCCTACGGTCCTTACGGAAGACAAGGCCAGAATGTGGTCGTCTTCAACAAAGACTCACCTGCGTCTAGTTCGTCAGCTTCCTCTTCAGCTGCATCTGCAAGCGCTTCAGGTGCACAAGGCCAAAACTATGGCAGATACGGTTCAGGACCTAGTGCATTAACCATCATCAACGAAAGCGGATCTGATTCGTCTAGCGCAAGCGCATCAAGCGCTTCTGCTGCTTCAAGTTCTGGCTCTGCTGGAGGAATTGCAGGCCAAGGCTACGGTGCCGGAGCAGGAGCTGGTGCCTACGGTGCTAATAATGGTTATGGATACGGTCCAGGTTATGACGGCGGAATAACAATCATCAACGAAGGCGGATCTGGTTCAGCATCTGGTGCATCAAGCGCTGCTGGAGCTACAAGCTCTGGCTCTGCAGGAGGAATTGCAGGCCAAGGCTATGGTGCCGGAGCAGGAGCTGGTTCAGCATCTGGTGCAAGTTCATCAAGCGCTGCTGGAGCTTCAAGCTCTGCAGGAGGAATTGCAGGCCAAGGTTATGGTGCAGGAGCAGGAACAGGCCTAAATGGTGCCTACGGTCCTTACGGAAGACAAGGCCAGAATGTGGTCGTCTTCAACAAAGACTCACCTGCGTCTAGTTCGTCAGCTTCCTCTTCGGCTGCATCTGCAAGCGCTTCAGGTCCACAAGGCCAAAACTATGGCAGATACGGTTCAGGACCTAGTGCATTAACCATCATCAACGAAAGCGGATCTGATTCGTCTAGCGCAAGCGCATCAAGCGCTTCTGCTGCTTCAAGTTCTGGCTCTGCTGGAGGAATTGCAGGCCAAGGCTACGGTGCCGGAGCAGGAGCTGGTGCCTACGGTGCTAATAATGGTAATGGATACGGTCCAGGTTATGACGGCGGAATAACAATCATCAACGAAGGCGGATCTGGTTCAGCATCTGGTGCATCAAGCGCTGCTGGAGCTACAAGCTCTGGCTCTGCAGGAGGAATTGCAGGCCAAGGCTATGGTGCCGGAGCAGGAGCTGGTTCAGCATCTGGTGCAAGTTCATCAAGCGCTGCTGGAGCTTCAAGCTCTGCAGGAGGAATTGCAGGCCAAGGTTATGGTGCAGGAGCAGGAACAGGCCTAAATGGTGCCTACGGTCCTTACGGAAGACAAGGCCAGAATGTGGTCGTCTTCAACAAAGACTCACCTGCGTCTAGTTCGTCAGCTTCCTCTTCGGCTGCATCTGCAAGCGCTTCAGGTCCACAAGGCCAAAACTATGGCAGATACGGTTCAGGACCTAGTGCATTAACCATCATCAACGAAAGCGGATCTGATTCGTCTAGCGCAAGCGCATCAAGCGCTTCTGCTGCTTCAAGTTCTGGCTCTGCTGGAGGAATTGCAGGCCAAGGCTACGGTGCCGGAGCAGGAGCCGGTGCCTACGGTGCTAATAATGGTTACGGATACGGTCCAGGTTATGACGGCGGAATAACAATCATCAACGAAGGTGGATCTGGTTCAGCATCTGGTGCATCAAGCGCTGCTGGAGCTTCGAGCTCTGGGTCTGCAGGAGGAATTGCAGGCCAAGGTTATGGTCCTGGTGCCGGATTAGGAGCAGGAGCAGGAGCAGGAGCAGGAGCAGGAGCAGGAGCAGGAGCAGGATCAGGAGCAGGAGCAGGAGCAGGAGCAGGCCTGAATGGTGCCTACGGTCCTTACGGAAGACAAGGCCAGAATGTGGTGGTCTTCAACAAAGACTCACCTGCGTCTAGTTCGTCAGCTTCCTCTTCAGCTGCATCTGCAAGCGCTTCAGGTCCACAAGGCCAAAACTATGGCAGATACGGTTCAGGACCTAGTGCATTAACCATCATCAACGAAAGCGGATCTGATTCGTCTAGCGCAAGCGCATCAAGCGCTTCTGCTGCTTCAAGTTCTGGCTCTGCTGGAGGAATTGCAGGCCAAGGCTACGGTGCCGGAGCAGGAGCCGGTGCCTACGGTGCTAATAATGGTTACGGATACGGTCCAGGTTATGACGGCAGAGTAACAATCATCAACGAAGGCGGATCTGGTTCAGCATCTGGTGCATCAAGCGCTGCTGGAGCTTCGAGCTCTGGGTCTGCAGGAGGAATTGCAGGCCAAGGTTATGGTCCTGGTGCCGGATTAGGAGCAGGAGCAGGAGCAGGAGCAGGAGCAGGTGCAGGAGCAGGATCAGGAGCAGGCCTGAATGGTGCCTTCGGTCCTTACGGAAGACAAGGCCAGAATGTGGTCGTCTTCAACAAAGACTCACCTGCGTCTAGTTCGTCAGCTTCCTCTTCAGCTGCATCTGCAAGCGCTTCAGGTCCACAAGGCCAAAACTATGGCAGATACGGTTCAGGACCTAGTGCATTAACCATCATCAACGAAAGCGGATCTGATTCGTCTAGCGCAAGCGCATCAAGCGCTTCTGCTGCTTCAAGTTCTGGCTCTGCTGGAGGAATTGCAGGCCAAGGCTACGGTGCCGGAGCAGGAGCTGGTGCCTACGGTGCTAATAATGGTTATGGATACGGTCCAGGTTATGACGGCGGAATAACAATCATCAACGAAGGCGGATCTGGTTCAGCATCTGGTGCATCAAGCGCTGCTGGAGCTTCGAGCTCTGGGTCTGCAGGAGGAATTGCAGGCCAAGGTTATGGTCCTGGTGCCGGATTAGGAGCAGGAGCAGGAGCAGGAGCAGGAGCAGGAGCAGGAGCAGGAGCAGGAGCAGGAGCAGGAGCAGGATCAGGAGCAGGAGCAGGAGCAGGAGCAGGAGCAGGCCTGAATGGTGCCTACGGTCCTTACGGAAGACAAGGCCAGAATGTGGTCGTCTTCAACAAAGACTCACCTGCGTCTAGTTCGTCAGCTTCCTCTTCAGCTGCATCTGCAAGCGCTTCAGGTCCACAAGGCCAAAACTATGGCAGATACGGTTCAGGACCTAGTGCATTAACCATCATCAACGAAAGCGGATCTGATTCGTCTAGCGCAAGCGCATCAAGCGCTTCTGCTGCTTCAAGTTCTGGCTCTGCTGGAGGAATTGCAGGCCAAGGCTACGGTGCCGGAGCAGGAGCTGGTGCCTACGGTGCTAATAATGGTTATGGATATGGTCCAGGTTATGACGGCGGAATAACAATCATCAACGAAGGCGGATCTGGTTCAGCATCTGGTGCATCAAGCGCTGCTGGAGCTTCAAGCTCTAGCTCTGCAGGAGGAATTGCAGGCCAAGGTTATGGTCCTGGTGCCGGATTAGGAGCAGGAGCAGGAGCAGGAGCAGGAGCAGGTGCAGGAGCAGGATCAGGAGCAGGAGCAGGAGCAGGCCTGAATGGTGCCTACGGTCCTTACGGAAGACAAGGCCAGAATGTGGTCGTCTTCAACAAAGACTCACCTGCGTCTAGTTCGTCAGCTTCCTCTTCAGCTGCATCTGCAAGCGCTTCAGGTCCACAAGGCCAAAACTATGGCAGATACGGTTCAGGACCTAGTGCATTAACCATCATCAACGAAAGCGGATCTGATTCGTCTAGCGCAAGCGCATCAAGCGCTTCTGCTGCTTCAAGTTCTGGCTCTGCTGGAGGAATTGCAGGCCAAGGCTATGGTGCCGGAGCAGGAGCTGGTGCCTACGGTGCTAATAATGGTTATGGATACGGTCCAGGTTATGACGGCGGAATAACAATCATCAACGAAGGCGGATCTGGTTCAGCATCTGGTGCATCAAGCGCTGCTGGAGCTTCAAGCTCTAGCTCTGCAGGAGGAAATGCAGGCCAAGGTTATGGTCCTGGTGCCGGATTAGGAGCAGGAGCAGGAGCAGGAGCAGGCGCAGGAGCAGGAGCAGGAGCAGGCCTGAATGGTGCCTACGGTCCTTACGGAAGACAAGGCCAGAATGTGGTCGTCTTCAACAATGACTCACCTGCGTCTAGTTCGTCAGCTTCCTCTTCAGCTGCATCTGCAAGCGCTTCAGGTCCACAAGGCCAAAACAATGGCAGATTCGGTTCAGGACCTAGTGCATTAACCATCATCAACGAAAGCGGATCTGATTCGTCTAGCGCAAGCGCATCAAGCGCTTCTGCTGCTTCAAGTTCTGGCTCTGCTGGAGGAATTGCAGGCCAAGGCTACGGTGCCGGAGCAGGAGCTGGTGCCTACGGTGCTAATAATGGTTATGGATACGGTCCAGGTTATGACGGCGGAATAACAATCATCAACGAAGGCGGATCTGGTTCAGCATCTGGTGCATCAAGCGCTGCTGGAGCTACAAGCTCTGGCTCTGCAGGAGGAATTGCAGGCCAAGGCTATGGTGCCGGAGCAGGAGCTGGTTCAGCATCTGGTGCAAGTTCATCAAGCGCTGCTGGAGCTTCAAGCTCTGCAGGAGGAATTGCAGGCCAAGGTTATGGTGCAGGAGCAGGAACAGGCCTAAATGGTGCCTACGGTCCTTACGGAAGACAAGGCCAGAATGTGGTCGTCTTCAACAAAGACTCACCTGCGTCTAGTTCGTCAGCTTCCTCTTCGGCTGCATCTGCAAGCGCTTCAGGTCCACAAGGCCAAAACTATGGCAGATACGGTTCAGGACCTAGTGCATTAACCATCATCAACGAAAGCGGATCTGATTCGTCTAGCGCAAGCGCATCAAGCGCTTCTGCTGCTTCAAGTTCTGGCTCTGCTGGAGGAATTGCAGGCCAAGGCTACGGTGCCGGAGCAGGAGCTGGTGCCTACGGTGCTAATAATGGTAATGGATACGGTCCAGGTTATGACGGCGGAATAACAATCATCAACGAAGGCGGATCTGGTTCAGCATCTGGTGCATCAAGCGCTGCTGGAGCTACAAGCTCTGGCTCTGCAGGAGGAATTGCAGGCCAAGGCTATGGTGCCGGAGCAGGAGCTGGTTCAGCATCTGGTGCAAGTTCATCAAGCGCTGCTGGAGCTTCAAGCTCTGCAGGAGGAATTGCAGGCCAAGGTTATGGTGCAGGAGCAGGAACAGGCCTAAATGGTGCCTACGGTCCTTACGGAAGACAAGGCCAGAATGTGGTCGTCTTCAACAAAGACTCACCTGCGTCTAGTTCGTCAGCTTCCTCTTCGGCTGCATCTGCAAGCGCTTCAGGTCCACAAGGCCAAAACTATGGCAGATACGGTTCAGGACCTAGTGCATTAACCATCATCAACGAAAGCGGATCTGATTCGTCTAGCGCAAGCGCATCAAGCGCTTCTGCTGCTTCAAGTTCTGGCTCTGCTGGAGGAATTGCAGGCCAAGGCTACGGTGCCGGAGCAGGAGCCGGTGCCTACGGTGCTAATAATGGTTACGGATACGGTCCAGGTTATGACGGCGGAATAACAATCATCAACGAAGGTGGATCTGGTTCAGCATCTGGTGCATCAAGCGCTGCTGGAGCTTCGAGCTCTGGGTCTGCAGGAGGAATTGCAGGCCAAGGTTATGGTCCTGGTGCCGGATTAGGAGCAGGAGCAGGAGCAGGAGCAGGAGCAGGAGCAGGAGCAGGAGCAGGATCAGGAGCAGGAGCAGGAGCAGGAGCAGGCCTGAATGGTGCCTACGGTCCTTACGGAAGACAAGGCCAGAATGTGGTGGTCTTCAACAAAGACTCACCTGCGTCTAGTTCGTCAGCTTCCTCTTCAGCTGCATCTGCAAGCGCTTCAGGTCCACAAGGCCAAAACTATGGCAGATACGGTTCAGGACCTAGTGCATTAACCATCATCAACGAAAGCGGATCTGATTCGTCTAGCGCAAGCGCATCAAGCGCTTCTGCTGCTTCAAGTTCTGGCTCTGCTGGAGGAATTGCAGGCCAAGGCTACGGTGCCGGAGCAGGAGCCGGTGCCTACGGTGCTAATAATGGTTACGGATACGGTCCAGGTTATGACGGCAGAATAACAATCATCAACGAAGGCGGATCTGGTTCAGCATCTGGTGCATCAAGCGCTGCTGGAGCTTCGAGCTCTGGGTCTGCAGGAGGAATTGCAGGCCAAGGTTATGGTCCTGGTGCCGGATTAGGAGCAGGAGCAGGAGCAGGAGCAGGAGCAGGTGCAGGAGCAGGATCAGGAGCAGGCCTGAATGGTGCCTTCGGTCCTTACGGAAGACAAGGCCAGAATGTGGTCGTCTTCAACAAAGACTCACCTGCGTCTAGTTCGTCAGCTTCCTCTTCAGCTGCATCTGCAAGCGCTTCAGGTCCACAAGGCCAAAACTATGGCAGATACGGTTCAGGACCTAGTGCATTAACCATCATCAACGAAAGCGGATCTGATTCGTCTAGCGCAAGCGCATCAAGCGCTTCTGCTGCTTCAAGTTCTGGCTCTGCTGGAGGAATTGCAGGCCAAGGCTACGGTGCCGGAGCAGGAGCTGGTGCCTACGGTGCTAATAATGGTTATGGATACGGTCCAGGTTATGACGGCGGAATAACAATCATCAACGAAGGCGGATCTGGTTCAGCATCTGGTGCATCAAGCGCTGCTGGAGCTTCAAGCTCTGGGTCTGCAGGAGGAATTGCAGGCCAAGGTTATGGTCCTGGTGCCGGATTAGGAGCAGGAGCAGGAGCAGGAGCAGGAGCAGGAGCAGGAGCAGGAGCAGGAGCAGGAGCAGGAGCAGGCCTGAATGGTGCCTACGGTCCTTACGGAAGACAAGGCCAGAATGTGGTCGTCTTCAACAAAGACTCACCTGCGTCTAGTTCGTCAGCTTCCTCTTCAGCTGCATCTGCAAGCGCTTCAGGTCCACAAGGCCAAAACTATGGCAGATACGGTTCAGGACCTAGTGCATTAACCATCATCAACGAAAGCGGATCTGATTCGTCTAGCGCAAGCGCATCAAGCGCTTCTGCTGCTTCAAGTTCTGGCTCTGCTGGAGGAATTGCAGGCCAAGGCTACGGTGCCGGAGCAGGAGCTGGTGCCTACGGTGCTAATAATGGTTATGGATATGGTCCAGGTTATGACGGCGGAATAACAATCATCAACGAAGGCGGATCTGGTTCAGCATCTGGTGCATCAAGCGCTGCTGGAGCTTCAAGCTCTAGCTCTGCAGGAGGAATTGCAGGCCAAGGTTATGGTCCTGGTGCCGGATTAGGAGCAGGAGCAGGAGCAGGAGCAGGAGCAGGTGCAGGAGCAGGATCAGGAGCAGGAGCAGGAGCAGGCCTGAATGGTGCCTACGGTCCTTACGGAAGACAAGGCCAGAATGTGGTCGTCTTCAACAAAGACTCACCTGCGTCTAGTTCGTCAGCTTCCTCTTCAGCTGCATCTGCAAGCGCTTCAGGTCCACAAGGCCAAAACTATGGCAGATACGGTTCAGGACCTAGTGCATTAACCATCATCAACGAAAGCGGATCTGATTCGTCTAGCGCAAGCGCATCAAGCGCTTCTGCTGCTTCAAGTTCTGGCTCTGCTGGAGGAATTGCAGGCCAAGGCTATGGTGCCGGAGCAGGAGCTGGTGCCTACGGTGCTAATAATGGTTATGGATACGGTCCAGGTTATGACGGCGGAATAACAATCATCAACGAAGGCGGATCTGGTTCAGCATCTGGTGCATCAAGCGCTGCTGGAGCTTCAAGCTCTAGCTCTGCAGGAGGAAATGCAGGCCAAGGTTATGGTCCTGGTGCCGGATTAGGAGCAGGAGCAGGAGCAGGAGCAGGCGCAGGAGCAGGAGCAGGAGCAGGCCTGAATGGTGCCTACGGTCCTTACGGAAGACAAGGCCAGAATGTGGTCGTCTTCAACAATGACTCACCTGCGTCTAGTTCGTCAGCTTCCTCTTCAGCTGCATCTGCAAGCGCTTCAGGTCCACAAGGCCAAAACAATGGCAGATTCGGTTCAGGACCTAGTGCATTAACCATCATCAACGAAAGCGGATCTGATTCGTCTAGCGCAAGCGCATCAAGCGCTTCTGCTGCTTCAAGTTCTGGCTCTGCTGGAGGAATTGCAGGCCAAGGCTACGGTGCCGGAGCAGGAGCTGGTGCCTACGGTGCTAATAATGGTTATGGATACGGTCCAGGTTATGACGGCGGAATAACAATCATCAACGAAGGCGGATCTGGTTCAGCATCTGGTGCATCAAGTGCTGCTGGAGCTTCAAGCTCTGGCTCTGCAGGAGGAATTGCAGGCCAAGGTTATGGTCCTGGTGCCGGATTAGGAGCAGGAGCAGGAGCAGGAGCAGGAGCAGGCCTGAATGGTGCCTACGGTCCTTACGGAAGACAAGGCCAGAATGTTGTCGTCTTCAACAAAGACTCACCTGCGTCTAGTTCGTCAGCTTCCTCTTCAGCTGCATCTGCAAGCGCTTCAGGTCCACAAGGCCAAAACTATGGCAGATACGGTTCAGGACCTAGTGCATTAACCATCATCAACGAAAGCGGATCTGATTCGTCTAGCGCAAGCGCATCAAGCGCTTCTGCTGCTTCAAGTTCTGGCTCTGCTGGAGGAATTGCAGGCCAAGGCTACGGTGCCGGAGCAGGAGCTGGTGCCTACGGTGCTAATAATGGTTATGGATATGGTCCAGGTTATGATGGCGGAATAACAATCATCAACGAAGGCGGATCTGGTTCAGCATCTGGTGCATCAAGCGCTGCTGGAGCTTCAAGCTCTGGCTCTGCAGGAGGAATTGCAGGCCAAGGCTATGGTGCCGGAGCAGGAGCTGGTTCAGCATCTGGTGCAAGTTCATCAAGCGCTGCTGGAGCTTCAAGCTCTGCAGGAGGAATTGCAGGCCAAGGTTATGGTGCAGGAGCAGGAGCAGGCCTAAATGGTGCCTACGGTCCTTACGGAAGACAAGGCCAGAATGTGGTCGTCTTCAACAATGACTCACCTGCGTCTAGTTCGTCAGCTTCCTCTTCAGCTGCATCTGCAAGCGCTTCAGGTCCACAAGGCCAAAACAATGGCAGATTCGGTTCAGGACCTAGTGCATTAACCATCATCAACGAAAGCGGATCTGATTCGTCTAGCGCAAGCGCATCGAGCGCTTCTGCTGCTTCAAGTTCTGGCTCTGCTGGAGGAATTGCAGGCCAAGGCTACGGTGCCGGAGCAGGAGCTGGTGCCTACGGTGCTAATAATGGTTATGGATACGGTCCAGGTTATGACGGCGGAATAACAATCATCAACGAAGGCGGATCTGGTTCAGCATCTGGTGCATCAAGCGCTGCTGGAGCTTCAAGCTCTAGCTCTGCAGGAGGAATTGCAGGCCAAGGTTATGGTCCTGGTGCCGGATTAGGAGCAGGAGCAGGAGCAGGAGCAGGCGCAGGAGCAGGAGCAGGAGCAGGCCTGATTGGTGCCTATGGTCCTTACGGAAGACAAGGCCAGAATGTGGTCGTCTTCAACAAAGACTCACCTGCGTCTAGTTCGTCAGCTTCCTCTTCAGCTGCATCTGCAAGCGCTTCAGGTCCACAAGGCCAAAACTATGGCAGATACGGTTCAGGACCTAGTGCATTAACCATCATCAACGAAAGCGGATCTGATTCGTCTAGCGCAAGCGCATCAAGCGCTTCTGCTGCTTCAAGTTCTGGCTCTGCTGGAGGAATTGCAGGCCAAGGCTACGGTGCCGGAGCAGGAGCTGGTGCCTACGGTGCTAATAATGGTTATGGATACGGTCCAGGTTATGATGGCGGAATAACAATCATAAACGAAGGCGGATCTGGTTCAGCATCTGGTGCATCAAGCGCTGCTGGAGCTTCAAGCTCTGGCTCTGCAGGAGGAATTGCAGGCCAAGGCTATGGTGCCGGAGCAGGAGCTGGTTCAGCATCTGTTGCAAGTTCATCAAGCGCTGCTGGAGCTTCAAGCTCTGCAGGAGGAATTGCAGGCCAAGGTTATGGTGCAGGAGCAGGAGCAGGCCTAAATGGTGCCTACGGTCCTTACGGAAGACAAGGCCAGAATGTGGTCGTCTTCAACAAAGACTCACCTGCGTCTAGTTCGTCAGCTTCCTCTTCAGCTGCATCTGCAAGCGCTTCAGGTCCACAAGGCCAAAACTATGGCAGATACGGTTCAGGACCTAGTGCATTAACCATCATCAACGAAAGCGGATCTGATTCGTCTAGCGCAAGCGCATCAAGCGCTTCTGCTGCTTCAAGTTCTGGCTCTGCTGGAGGAATTGCAGGCCAAGGCTACGGTGCCGGAGCAGGAGCTGGTGCCTACGGTGCTAATAATGGTTATGGATACGGTCCAGGTTATGACGGCGGAATAACAATCATCAACGAAGGCGGATCTGGTTCAGCATCTGGTGCATCAAGCGCTGCTGGAGCTTCAAGCTCTGGCTCTGCAGGAGGAATTGCAGGCCAAGGCTATGGTGCCGGAGCAGGAGCTGGTTCAGCATCTGGTGCAAGTTCATCAAGCGCTGCTGGAGCTTCAAGCTCTGCAGGAGGAATTGCAGGCCAAGGTTATGGTGCAGGAGCAGGAGCAGGCCTGAATGGTGCCTACGGTCCTTACGGAAGACAAGGCCAGAATGTGGTCGTCATCAACAAAGACTCACCTGCGTCTAGTTCGTCAGCTTCCTCTTCAGCTGCATCTGCAAGCGCTTCAGGTCCACAAGGCCAAAACTATGGCAGATACGGTTCAGGACCTAGTGCATTAACCATCATCAACGAAAGCGGATCTGGTTCGTCTAGCGCAAGCGCATCAAGCGCTTCTGCTGCTTCAAGTTCTAGCTCTGCTGGAGGAATTGCAGGCCAAGGCTACGGTGCCGGAGCAGGAGCTGGTGCCTACGGTGCTAATAATGGTTATGGATACGGTCCAGGTTATGACGGCGGAATAACAATCATCAACGAAGGCGGATCTGGTTCAGCATCTGGTGCATCAAGCGCTGCTGGAGCTTCAAGCTCTGGCTCTGCAGGAGGAATTGCAGGCCAAGGCTATGGTGCCGGAGCAGGAGCTGGTTCAGCATCTGGTGCAAGTTCATCAAGCGCTGCTGGAGCTTCAAGCTCTGCAGGAGGAATTGCAGGCCAAGGTTATGGTGCAGGAGCAGGAGCAGGCCTGAATGGTGCCTATGGTCCTTACGGAAGACAAGGCCAGAATGTGGTCGTCATCAACAAAGACTCACCTGCGTCTAGTTCGTCAGCTTCCTCTTCAGCTGCATCTGCAAGCGCTTCAGGTCCACAAGGCCAAAACTATGGCAGATACGGTTCAGGACCTAGTGCATTAACCATCATCAACGAAAGCGGATCTGGTTCGTCTAGCGCAAGCGCATCAAGCGCTTCTGCTGCTTCAAGTTCTAGCTCTGCTGGAGGAATTGCAGGCCAAGGCTACGGTGCCGGAGCAGGAGCTGGTGCCTACGGTGCTAATAATGGTTATGGATACGGTCCAGGTTATGACGGCGGATTAACAATCATCAACGAAGGCGGGTCTGGTTCAGCATCTAGTGCATCAAGCGCTGCTGGAGCTTCAAGCTCTGGCTCTGCAGGAGGAATTGCAGACCAAGGTTATGGTACTGGTGCCGGATTAGGAGCTGGTGCAGGAGCAGGAGCAGGAGCAGGAGCGGGAGGACTTACTGGTGCCTACAGTCCTTACGGAAGACAAGGACAGAATATCGTCGTCATCAACGAAGACTTAACTTCGTCTGGTTCCGCTTCCTCCTCAGCTGTTACCGGATCACAAGTCCAAAACTATAATACACCATATGATTCACAGTTCTACACTCCATCTCCGATTGTTATTATTAATGAGTTGGGCTCGGGTTCTAATGCAGTATCAACATCTTCAGCATCTGGCTCGTCAACTTTATATGGTCAAGGAAGAGGTAGAGTTCGTCAAGCCTGTCAACTCAGACGCAGTCAATACTTTGTCAGAATTGGCAGAAAGGGTCAGCCTTGCCCTACATGCTGATTTATTTTCATTATTGTTTTTTGTCTTAATAATTGATACTTTTTATAATTTAGAATGAAATAAATTCTAGCATTTCAATGTATTTTATTTTTTATTTTACCGTCCTTATTTAACAAATACATACATTCGACGAGAACTATTAAAGGAAAGTGATTTAATAATATAAATAGTATTTTTTTACAATTGACAACATTCATTTTATCAACTTACAAATTATATCACTACATAAATTGAAACTAGATATAAGCTAAAAGGATCTATGTTTTTCTTATTTTCGAAATGTTTTGGTTATACTCACCCTTCAAACCAGTAGGTATACAACAATACCAAGTGGTAGGTGTACCAACAGTACGTGGTACCAACCCAGACGTGCTTACAATAAACTACCACAAAGGAAAACGTTGTGCATAATATAAAAACCCGATGGGTGGCATAACATAACATAGTAACTATTTTAGCTATTGTTAAAATCAAATACAGTTTTCAGTAATTATACATTTATCTTTATTACAGAATCGTTCTAACTTCATAATTATTCATAGATGCCAATACAATATTTTTTATATATCTGACAAGCCACGTATATTCATCTTGCTTTTTCCGTCATGCCAGTCTCACGTCAATCGATGTACAAAACCTCCTTGCTTAGATCTTCGCAGCTATCGCTTACGGCGCGCCTCGACGCGACGTCGCGCGTAACATCGGCCATCCTACAAAGTGAATACCACCAGGTATTCACATATAAATATTAGTGAGAAATTTAACAAAATAAAATGAATTGATACAACCGAATCAGAAGTACTTTCTAAGAGATCTATTAGATCTTACGTATCTACATTATATCCGTCAGTGCCAGTATCAGTACCATAGTTAACAAAACTTTTCTACAGCCGCACTCATCAGCAAAAACCAGTGCCATTAACTTTTTGTAGCTCTTTTAAACAGATACCACAGACATCTGACACAGACATGTTTGCGATAAATACGGTCATTCCGGATACAGTAATTATTTTTCACCTTGAAGCTGTTTGTATATAGACTGAAGTTTATCGTCTACGGTAACGCAAGTTAAGGAACGTCTAAGTAACGGAACTGTCTGAAACCAATCAACGTTCATACAGACATGCTGGATGTTTGCAACTTTGCGAGTCGAACTCGCACGCAACGTCTCTTCAGATACAAGGTCAGAAATACTATCAACGCGTATTTCTCTACGACGGCGAAAGTGTGGTTTTGAGGTGTTCAGCAGTCCGTTCTGATAACATCAATTCAAAAACTTATATGACTTTACATATGTATGTATTAGAGCACATTAATAATAGATACATAGATAGAGCAGAATAGTAAGAGTACATAGATTAAATAAAACTTGAATGGTTATTTTTTTGTGAAACAGAATCAGATTATCATACGTAATTATTTTAAAAATAAATAAAATCAGCCTCAGAATCGGTATCTGAATCATGATCGGCATTAATAAAATCGGTTCTGAAACGGAATGTAAAACAGGAACAGAATTCATCACCCTCCCTTCGAAGCACATATAACCATTAATCGCTTACTTTCACAAATGAAAAAGACACCTCTAATAAGGTATAACTTTCGTAAAGCCAATTTCAAAGCTATTAAATATAGAATAGTTGATGTTGATTAGGAGGGATTACTAGGCCATCTCCCCTCTGAAGCCGCTTTGGATTTCTTTTATAATACTATATATGACATTATAAAATCGCATACGCCTTTAGCTGGCACTAAGTCGCTTGGATTTCCAGTCTGGTTCACATTCTCCTTAATACGTGCATTTAAAGCAAAACGGAAGGCGTGGATTAAGTGAAAAATATATAAAAACCAACAGGATTACGTTATTTTTTTTTTGCGTACGTAAACAGTCAATAAAAGTAGACCCAGTATTCCATCCACTATGCAATATCAACACCTTAAATCAAGTGATCCAAAAGAGATCTGTAATATGTTTTCAGACTTATTCTTATCAGTTTTTGAGCCAACATCCCAAGCTCTCAACTCATGGAAAACTCCACCCTTGGCATCCAATAGTGAAGTTCTTATATCCACCCTACATCTCAGTGAATATAAAATACAGAAAGAGCACTTAACGACCCAAATAAAGGTCCTAATGAAATCCCCCCATACTTTCTCAAGCTCACAGCTACAGCAACAGTGTTTGTAAGCCACTTTGGTTAATTTACAATTAATGTTTAGCTGAAGGAATATTTCCAGAGGTTTGGAAACGTGCAAACATTACCCCTATACACAAAGGTGGACCTAAACATGATGTTCAGCAATACCAACCTATATCTATTCTGTCCGTGCTATCTAAGATTTTTGGAATACTAGTACATCATGAAATCTACCCGTTACTTCACAATATTATTATTCAAGAACAACATGGATTTGTTAAACAAAGATCGACAGCTTCCAATATGTTTACTTTCACAAGTTAGGTCTACGAAAATCTTGACGCAGATAGACGCGGTATATACGGATTTTACAAAAGCATTTGACAAAGTAGACCAAAATATCTCACTATATAAGATTGCATTTAATGGTATTCGTGGCAACTTACTGCACTGGTTTGCTTCATATGTTCAAAACAGATCCAAAAGTTTTTTGTTAACAGATATCAGTCTAATAGCATCTATACCACCTCCGGGTTCCCCAGGGCTCAATTCTGGTGCCCCCCTATTTATCATTTTTATAAATAACATCCAAAAGTGTTTTCAGTATTCAAAATTCTCAATGTATGCAGACGATCTACAGGTCTACAAACCTATTAAAACAACTGAAGACTGTCTAATGCTACTAGGAGACTTAGATAGACTTACACAGTATTGCTACAGCAATAGACTTAAGCTAAATATTTCCAAATGTAGCCATATCCGATTAACCAAAAATAAGAGTATCGTTTCATACGCATACAACCTTTGCAATGCTCCCCTGAAAAACGTTACTTCACTAAGAGACCTAGGAATACAACTGGACACTAAAACGCATCTTAATTGTCATACTGAGAACATAGTCAATAAAGCTTTTAAATTATATGGATTCATAATGAGAATGTCAACGCATTTTAAACGCACATCGTAATATCTATATTTGTACAAAACTTAGTTAGATCCCAATTAGAGTATACCGTACCAGATTGGAATCCCTTCTACAACAAGTATGTTGACACAATTGAAATAGTTCAATACAAATTTTTGCGCAGCATGCACTACAGATATATTGATACAATCAATTACTCCACAATATAATATTTTAAACCTTTAGTCTAGACGAAAATACTTAGAAGCTATTACACTATATAAGCTCGTTAACAATTACATCAATTGCATTGACCTAATACTTAGATTATGTTATGTAGTTCCCCAGAACTATTCATAAAAGAAAAACGCGTGCCGGGTACCTCTTCGCATTGAGTACCTGTCAGACGAACGCAGGTCATCGGTCACCTATGCGCTGTATGGTGGAGTCGTGCAATACACAATTTGTAGATATAGATATTTTTGCATGTTCTATTAGTAAATTAAAGAAATCAATATCACAAATACCTTCACAATCTTTGTCAATGTTAGTTTTAGCATACTTACTACGATAATGTACTACACATTGTAAATTTATTTATTAATACCTGTAGTGGTAATTTATATTTATTTTTTTTTACTAATATGTGGATAGTGTTATGGGTTGCATTATTGTTAATTTTCTTCTAAAAACCAAGTCATTGTCAACAAAAGGTATAATGTAACTTTTTGCTGTCCCCTTAAATAAATAAATAAATAACACAATAAGCAGATCAGATAATCAAAACGAAACAGAACAGAACAGATTAAGCAGATCAGATAGACAGAACGGAACAGAACAGAACAAATTAAATAGATCAGACAAACAGACCGGAACAGAACAGAGCATAATAAGCAGATCAGACAGACAGAACGGAACAGAACAGAGCAGAATAAGCAGATAACACAGACAGAACGGAACAGAACAGAGCAGAATAAGCAAATCAGACAGACATAATGGAACAGAACAGTGCAGAATAAGCAGATCAGACAGACATAACGGAACAGAACAGAGCAGAATAAGCAGTTAAGACAGACAGAACGGAACAGAACAGAGCAGAATAAGCAGATAAGACAGACATAACGGAACAGAACAGAGCAGAATAAGCAGTTAAGACAGACAGAACGGAACCGAACAGAGCAGAATAAGCAAATCAGACAGACATAACGGAACAGAACAGAGCAGAATAAGCAGATCAGACAGACAGAACGGTACAGAATAAGTAGATCAGTGATAATTTTTTTGTGTGTATTTTAAACTGTTTGTCTTCCTTAAAATAAATAAATAAGTAGTCAGACAGAACGGAACAGAACAGAACAGAATAAAAAGATCAGACAGACAGAACGGAACAGAACAGAATAATACAGAATACAGAAGCACAAGGCCAACAAACAGATTAAATAATAATTATTATTACGCACCTCAGTGATATCGGCCAGAAGCGTAATCGATACCTCACCTTCGATTCTTTCAGCTCTCTCGTCATTCATCATTTCACATGGTATAGCATGCGTAATAAGTTCGCCTTTATTTCGTCACATTACATTTTACTTAAAACCCGAGTAGAACTATACAGGCGTTTCACATTTGAATGCTTTGGCATTATTCTGCAGATCTAGTGGTAAGCCCCTAATCAGACATGAAAGAGATGTAGGATCATCTAATTGACATATGCGACACATACCGAGTTTGTCGTGATAATAATGAGTGATCGTTTCTGTGCTTTACTTTTTTCTACCAACTAATTCTTCGAGCATATCAGCATAGTCAAAACTTCTAGTGAACACCTTCAACAGCAAAGATTTTCATTGCTCCCAAGTAAAATAGTACATTTCTAAACGGTTAAACCATAATTGAGCTTGCCCTGCTAAACTAGTTTGCATAATCACTATTTTCGAGTTTAGGGGATGGCCACCATTGAAGATGGGAGAATCCTCCGACCAGACGGGTGTTGGTCTGGTGGGCTACTGCACCACGATTGTTATCGGTTTCTTGTATTTATGTTCAATCGCTCTGATAACTTTAATATCGCGATGTAGGATACGTCTGTTCATAGTTCGTATGTGGCGAGATAGATGTCTCTACAGAGTAATCATTCCATTTATGAACTAGCCCTAATTGATCAATCTTCGCCAGCCAATTCTTCACATTGCATTCGTAACTATCAGAGTCAAAAGTTGGTACGATTTTCTCACCAATCTCACATCTCATCTCACGATATGTTTCGCAAAGGACGCGATTCAACACAAAACTACCACCATCTTTTCAACTTTCTCTGATAAAGCCGTTCGAGCATAACATTAGGGTAAATATTCTCTTCAGAAACATTTTCAGTCGATGACGTATCGTTTTTCACTGTTTCAACATGAAAATCTTCAGTGCTCGTCATGGAAGCCGAGAAAAAACGGTTTTTTTTGTAGTCTGCGTAAACGCAATTTTATTGTCAGATATTGCTCTTTTCATTTTCGAGTCTTATTAGTTCTATCCCGCTTCTGAATGTTAAAATCAAATACAGTTTTCAGTAATTATACATTTATCTTTATTACAGAATCGTTCTAACTTCATAATTATTCATAGATGCCAATACAATATTTTTTATATATCTGACAAGCCACGTATATTCATCTTGCTTTTTCCGTCATGCCAGTCTCACGTCAATCGATGTACAAAACCTCCTTGCTTAGATCTTCGCAGCTATCGCTTACGGCGCGCCTCGACGCGACGTCGCGCGTAACACTATATTGATGTATCTATATCTTCTATACTACTATATAAATGTATTGGCGCTGTCTGTACTTTCTTGTTCACCTAATTTTGTGATAAATAATCTTTTTATGATGCCGTTATAATTAATAGCTTAAATAACAAAACAAGACGAGATGACTAATAAGAATATTAAGCATAAGTTAGATGTATTATTTAAAACTATTACAGTGTAGATAATACATTGACTGTAATTCATAGATGGAAAAGCACTCAAGATAAACGTACGTGGTTTTTGTAGTGCCATCATTTTATGTCCCTTATTTGCTTGTTTAGACTGTTAAATAACTAAATTAATCTTAGGCTTAGGGTACAAAAAATAAGGATATATCAAATTATTATCTATTAAGATATAATTCTTATGTACGTCTGTATGTCACTGACTACCTCCTTAACGGCTAAAACGATCTTTATGGATTTCTTTCTACGTTTGATAAGTACTGCAAAACAGCATTACTTTGTATTGTGTGTGTGTGTGTGTGTGTGTGTGTATTATTAATTCAAATTTTCCTTGTAGTTGTTGTTTTCCTGAGTAGACCTTTTCGCCTCTCAATGATATAAAAAAATCAAAAAACGTTATTAAATATAGAAACTACACTTTCTTATTGATTGTCATAAATCATCACCACCACCGGTTCGGAATTAAACAGTTGTACTTATGTAACAATAAAAATAAAGCAAGCTAAGTTGCTTACAGACGTACTACTCAAAGGAAATCTTTTATACTCTTTCAGGTCAATAAGAATCGACAAGAACCGATGAGAATCTGCAACAACCACCGAGAATCCACAACTATTTACGAAAATCAACAAGGCTGGTGCAGAGCGCGCACCGCCTGTCAGTATGGCCGTATCGGCGCAATATCATTTACTTAAGTTATTTACTTGATACATGAGATAATGTGACTTAAAACTAGTTAAAATTAATAAGAGAAAACAAATCATTCGTTTGAAATGATTTATTTACATTGTCTAAAAAGGTTTTCATATGTCATAAAAACTCGTTTGATTATTATTCTAAAACTATTTTAATTTATTAATTGTCATCTTTTGGAATGGAGATTTATTTGTCACTCTTGTTTGAGATACGGCTCTGTTAAAAGAAAGATCAGTATAAGCAGCCGAGCTGTACGGAGCTCTACTCTGTTATTAACATTCAATAAAAGTGTTATTGGAAGAAGTTGTCGTTTTTAATTATTACTACTATGAATAATGAAGATAGTAATGAAGAGAATAACGTCAGCAACGCTGACGTTATTATTTTTAACAATACGACGTCCGGACCTTCGACAATCAGTCCACCACTCCGATATATAAAATAATTATTATTAAATGTTATTTGTATTTAGTTAAGGTTTTAATGTAAATATAAAAATTAATAAATTAAAAAAAAATACATTTTGTATATCATATATGTCATAGAATAGGGGAAGGTGGCCCACAGTTGGTATGTTTTACTTGGTGGTAGAGTTTTGTGCAGGCTTGACTGGGTAGGTACCACCCACTCATCAGATATTCTACCGCAAAACAGCAGTACCTACTTGATACTGTTGTGTTCAGGTTTGAAATGTCAGGGTGAGTGAGCCAGTGTAATTACAGGCACAAGGTATAGTTCCCAAGTATTGTGGCGCATTGGCAATGTAAGCGATGGTTAACATTTCTTACAATGCAATTGTTTTTAGGCGTTGGCTACCACTTAACATCAGCTGGCCCGTATGTTTGTCCGCCGTTTTAAATAAATAAGGCATTCTGGTATAATATATACGACTAGCGACCTGCCCCGGCTTCGCTCGAGTAGCACAGTAAATATTCCTAAAAAAGACAGCGGCACGCGGGGCCAGAGCGCGCAGGCGATTGCATCGCGCGTTTCAAAATTACGATAACTTTCAAATTTTTTGTCTAAGAAGTATTTAAAAAAAATAGTTCCCTGGGCACAACCGTTCCGTAAGGAGCCGACCCGGCATGGTATCTCGCAGAGGCCCCCTCGCCCCTCATAACCGCCCACCACATCATACATGCGCGCACTATACTTAATACTTATTTGGCTACAACACTAATACTTATAGTACAAGATCCCTGGTACACCTTTTATCATTTATTACTAACAAGCTGATTTTTCGTGAGTAGCTTCCTTTTGACTAGTCGCCCAACTTTTTTCCTTACAGTAACGTTGGTAAATGGTAGCTTACTAGGGTAGCAAGGATAAAATATGTTGGTTTCACGAATTTAAAAAATTTATTACTAACCGAATTTTTCTTTGTTAGTTATCGAGATAATTATCTAAATAACGTGAAAAAGTATTTGTCCTACAAAATATAAGGTTTCGTCAGGGAGTCCCCCCTCCCCAACGTGTATCATAAACAAGGTCATGAAAACTGATTACTAACCAGCTGATTTTTTTTTTATTGGTTAGCTAACATATGCATAGTTTACCACCCACATTGTCCTACAAATTGCGTGGTATGTCATCTTGGTCCTACGCTCAAAAGTTGTCAATACAGCAGGACTTTTTTTTTTATTAGTAACTGTAGGACAAAGGTTTTACGTGATAGGTTAATATATTTTTCGTCCAAATAAAACAATGTCCTACATAAAAAAAGGTATGTTTTATTAGTCCTACAATATTCGTAATTTTTGAGTTTACAATATGAAATGAAGTAATATATAATATATAAACATAAAGCCGAGATGGTCCAGTGGCTACAACGCGTGAATCTTAACCGATTCAAATTCAAATTCAAAATACTTTATTCAATATTGATGTATTACACTTACTTATTGATTGTCAAACTAGAAACTACTACCGGTTCGGAAAAGAAACACAAAATCATTAATGTGTTTCCGTACATAAATAACATTACATATGTATTGATAAGCAACAGTTAATATTCTAATTTCTTTAAATTTCTGTCTTAGGGATTCTCTAGCTCCTAGGTTATAGATCGCGCGAATAGCCCTATTCTGCAATACAAATATCGTATTGATAGCGGCCGCATTACCCCACAGCATAATGCCGTAAGACATGATACTGTGAAAATAACTAAAATATACAAGAAATATATAAATCCGTATCGATATCGGTAAAAAATCTTATTTTCTTAACTGCAAAAGCCGCTGAGCTTAGTCTATTCGCCAATCCGTCAATATGGGGGGCCCACTGCAATTTGGCATCAACAGTAATGCCAAGAAATACAGCGGACACAACTTTCAGGTAATACAGCATCACAATATTTGTGTTTATGATGCTTTCGAGCGGATAAAAAAGTCTTACAAGAAAGCCATATATCTCTATTAATTTTTTTGATTTCTTCTCTTTTTTCTCGAAACTTAGAGTTTTTACAAAACAAATTACACAAAAAACACTCCATCATTATTTTTGGAAAGACAAATAAAATACGAGGTTGACTAAAACATACTTCACAGTTTCCCGAAATGTCAAATATATATATATATATCCCAAAAGAGTATAATAAACAAAATAAAAAGATTCGATATAAAACAATCTGCTGGACCTGACAATATACCTCCAATATTTTTTACTAGTTGTGCAAATTCTATATCTTACCCTTTATATCTAATTTATAATATATCATTGCAAAACGGCATTTTTCCTGATGAATGGAAGAAAGCAAGAATAGTACCTATTCACAAAGATGGAAAAAAGGAACTTGTATTTAATTGAATGGTGTGTTCTCCTATAATTGGTTGTACATAAGTAGTTAGTTTTACAACTGTTGTGGATCCAATTAAATAAATAAATAAAAACAGCTTTACTTGGTTATGATCGACACCAGCATGGGCAAGCATGGGAAGTAATAGATACCAACCATTCCCACTATAAAGATAAATATAACTTTAATATTAAATAAAAGGAATCGAAAGATAATTATAATATTAACGTTTATCAGCGAAGTAGAATCATTTCATAGTCAGATTTCCGTAATTTTGTTAGGCATTTGTACATTAAAAAGTGAACTTATATTAGTAAGATGCTCAGTTAAACCAGCGACACATACATTATCCATCTGTCTTTTTGTCAGATGCATTATTTTTAATTTCATGAATTTCAACTATGTAACTGGAGGACTGGAATAACGTACCACGCAATTTGTAGGACAATGTAGGTGGTAAACTATGCAAATGTTAGCTAACCAAAAAAAAAATATCAGCTAGTTAGTAATTATTTTTCATGACCTTATTTATGATACATGTTGGAGAGGGGGGACTCTCTGATAAAACCTTATATTTTGTAGGACAAATATTTTTTTATGTTATTTAGATAATTATGTTGATAACTAACAAAAAAAAAACGGTTAGTAATAATTTTTTTTTATTCGTCAAAGCAACATATTTCGTCCCTATTTTCTTAGTTATAAACCACAATCGAGAATTTTCGTATAAGAATTAGTTGGGCGTCTCATTGAAACGAAGCTATTCTGGAACATTCAGCTTGATAGTAATTATTTTTACATTAAGTATTAGTACTACAACTTTTGAGCGTAGGACCAAGATGACATACCACGCAATTTGTAGGACAATGTGGGTGGTAAACTATGCATATGTTAGCTAACCAATAAAAAAAAAATCAGCTGGTTAGTAATCAGTTTTCATGACCTTGTTTATGATACACGTTGGAGAGGGGGGACTCCCTGACGAAACCTTATATTTTGTAGGACAAATACTTTTTCACGTTATTTAGATAATTATCTCGATAACTAACAAAGAAAAATTCAGTTAGTAATAATTTTTTTAAATTCGTGAAACCAACATATTTTATCCTTGCTACCCTAGTAAGCTACCATTTACCAACGTTACTGTAAGGAAAAAAGTTGGGCGACTAGTCAAAAGGAAGCTACTCACGAAAAATCAGCTTGTTAGTAATAAATGATAAAAGGTGTACCAGGGATCTTGTACTATTACATTTTAAATACCGCGATATCTTTTGAATGAAAAGTCCGAATTGAATAATTCAAAAAGTTCTAGAAAGGTATTGAATTCGTCGTGAATATGAAGTTTTATAAGATTTTATAAGAATTAATACCAAGGTACAAAATAAAGAGTTTTTAAAGCGACGGCATTTTAATTATTTAAGAAAATAAAAGAAAACACTTATTGTAAGATAACTACAATAGTTAGACATATGGTGACGTGATATTTTTTGTAGAGAATTATATGTTCTGCAAAGTGGTCGTACATTGTTTTGTTCTATAATAATCAATAGTTTTCGCAGCGCACGCCGTGTAAGGATTTTATTTGGGACATTTTTCTACACTTTGGGTTACATTATTGAACTTTTAGTAAGGATTCCTAATTATTTTGAAAATATCATATAGCCTATAGCCTTCCTCGATAAATGTACTATCCAACACTGAAATATTTTTTTAAATCGGACCAGCGTTTCCTCAGATTAGCGCGTTCAAACAAACAAACAAACAAAGAAACTCTTCAGCTTTATAATATTATTATAATAATATATAATATATACGATAATTAAATTGGAGTTAGTATTTGTGAGTTTTTATACAGGCTACATAAATTTAATTATACATGATTATTAAAAGTATATGTGCAAGTAAGAAGAGTAACTGCTGAGTAATTTGAAGCTGGTTTGACAAATCGTTCATTTCATAGCATGTTGTTTATATTGTATATACAATTTTTTTTTTGTATAATCACCGTAAAAACAAAAAAGAAAGCGTGAACCTGACCAGAGCATTTGTAGAGAACATACAAATCAAAATTAAAAATAGCTACTGTGCACATTGTGAACGATCGGAATGATGGTGAGAATTCTAACAGCGTTTTATCATTGATAATTTCCGATTGTCCGGATAAAAAATTAACCAAAATAGTAAGTGTCAAGTAAATAACTTAAGTAAATGATATTGCGCCGATACGGCCATACTGACAGGCGGTGCGCGCTCTGCACCAGCCTTGTTGATTTTCGTAAATAGTTGTGGATTCTCGGTGGTTGTTGCAGATTCTCATCGGTTCTTGTCGATTCTTATTGACCTGAAAGAGTATAAAAGATTTCCTTTGAGTAGTACGTCTGTAAGCAACTTAGCTTGCTTTATTTTTATTGTTACATAAGTACAACTGTTTTGAGAGTATCAATGTTAGTTAGGCTAGTAGGTTCTCGAAGATTTTGCTGAAGGATTTCTCGATGATTCTCGAAGAGCTCTCAACGGTTCTCGTAGAGTTCTCGGTGGTTCTCGAAGAGTTCTCGACGGTTCTCGTAGAGTTCTCGGTGGTTCTCGAAGAGTTCTCGGTGGTTCTCGTAGAGTTCTCGGTGGTTCTCGAAGAGTTCTCGACGGTTCTCGTAGATTATTTAAATGTTTTTGTCGTGTTATTTGGAATCACTTATTTGATTAACTTACTATTTATTCTGATGGGTTATCTTCACCGCGTAGGTCGTGGTTTGGCTGTATATGCAGCTCTTCTTGTGAGGTCGATGGAATGGGCTCGGTTGGTCCTGCAGCTTGGTCTCGGTGAGTAGGTGATTCGTTTCCCGCCGATACGGTCAATTGATCACCAGGTTGTGGAGCACGGCGCAACTTCTCTTGGACGCCCTGAAAATCTTTGGAACTGACGGATCCTTGCTTTTGTTGAATTGAAACGTTGTCTGTCTTGTTCTGCATTTTGTGACATCTTTTGTTTAACATGGTTGTTTTCGGGCGAGGAGATTATTTCAATAACCAGTAGGATAACATTCCACAAACGTGCTAAGACGTTTTTCTTGACATCCGTCGGTTACCTCTTCCTTTTCGGTAATGGCGGTCTTGTCAGATCTGTCGTACTAGCGCTCGGTGTTGCGTTAGAGTAAACAAGACTGGCAGATAACAGTTGCTAGGTTACTCGTATTCAAATGTGCCGTTACGGTCATTCTGACATTCGCACGTCCTCGTGCGTCTCTCTTCATTGATATTCACATAATAAGTTATAGATCCAATTTTTATCTGTATTGTATTATTGGAATTGCGGCAACGCAGTTCCAACGCCTCTTGTGGTGTTTAATCCATGGTCTAGTCCCGTCGTTGCATCAGGTTGTTGTCGAGCGGAAGTGGCAAGCGATCCCACTTCTGATATCGGAGTGGTGGACTGATTGTCGAAGGTCCGGACGTCGTATTGTTAAAAATAATAACGTCAGCGTTGCTGACGTTATTCTCTTCATTACTATCTTCATTATTCATAGTAGTAATAATTAAAAACGACAACTTCTTCCAATAACACTTTTATTGAATGTTAATAACAGAGTAGAGCTCCGTACAGCTCGGCTGCTTATACTGATCTTTCTTTTAACAGAGCCGTATCTCAAACAAGAGTGACAAATAAATCTCCATTCCAAAAGATGACAATTAATAAATTAAAATAGTTTTAGAATAATAATCAAACGAGTTTTTATGACATATGAAAACCTTTTTAGACAATGTAAATAAATCATTTCAAACGAATGATTTGTTTTCTCTTATTAATTTTAACTAGTTTTAAGTCACATTATCTCATGTATCAAGTAAATAACTTAAGTAAATGATATTGCGCCGATATATATATTAATATAGAAAAAATGGTAAAAAATAGCACGTTTATTATATTTAGATAATTCAAAGTATACAAGGTTTCATCAAGTTTAGAATCGTTTTGTTAACTTCATTATTATATTCTAAATTTGAAATTTGTTTTATTTTTCAATAAATAAAAATAAAAATTATTTACATTGAAACGATTGAAATATAAACTATAATAAATTGAAACTGGTTTATCAATTCGACCCCTTGACCACCTGAAGTGACCCCTGGACAGACAAGTATATTCAAGCATATGTAAATGTATACAAATTTATGTGAGAAATAAATATTAGCGTCCTTTAAGATCTTTTGATGATGCATTTTGATACAGACTCTCAATCGATAAACATCGTCAATTTTATCACGCTGTATTTAAACGTTACACTGATACACTGATATATATCTTGTGTGCTGTGAAGTGAGTGGGTGTAATTATGTTTTAAGTACAAATATATAAGGTGAGATATGGATATCAAAATAATTTTAATGAAATTAAGTATTTTCCTTTGTTTTTTTTGTGGTGAAGTTTTTGGTAAGTGAAAATTAATTAAACAATTTATTTCTTTAATGTCTCTAATAAATTGTAATAGCTAGTTCATAATCACATTTTGATTCAGACTTTCCACAAAATGATTGTTTAATTAAGTTAATTAATTTTGATTAAGGTTATATTATGTCTTTTGGTAAAATCATATTTAACACGCATAAATCCGTTACAATCGTTTTCGTGTTAAGAAAAAATATTGTATGAGTCATTACGTAATACCTACATATTTCTAATTAGGCTCTATAATTACGAAGTGTGACTTTAAAAAAAAATCTACAATTTTTTTAAGCTCTGAACGTTAATAATAATTACAAATATATTATTGACGTTACATTTAGTTGATATGAAACGTATATTGTAATGTTTGGCGATCGTACATGTTAAAGAAATTAGCCATTAGGCGGGATGGGTCGCAAAAAGTCATGACGAAAAAAACTAAAATGGCCGCGCAGTGATCGTCATGGGGTGGGCATTTTAAATGTTCATTCTCTAACACAGGCGCAATAGTCAGCGATGACGCGACGGGGTGGACCCCTTCACTATCGCTTTACTACACCCACACTAGCGCGTACACCGGCATACGTTGACCTCCCACGCTCCCCTCCACCGCTGAAACTGCGTGTCGAAGCCGTAAAGTTGTCCCACGGTGACGTTGCAAGTTAAATTGGCGGAGTTGAACTATGCTCACACAAACGCACCGAGGGGCGCGTACCGTGTACGTGGTAGGCATAAAATTCGGAAATATAGGTACATAGGCGTTGTACTCCTCCTCTGAGAACCGCAAATGAGATCGTAGGCGAAGTGGAACGAATGCACGATTTCGCTGTATTTATTTTGGCTGTTTCCGCGCTTATCCAAACCATCGTTTATATGTTGACAACGAATATTGAAACGCGATTTGTTGATTTGTTAACGCTATTCATTATTTCTTGTACTACTTTATTTTTTTCAAAACTAGTCAAAATAAAATTTTACATGACCGTTACTTAAAAAAATACATATATAATTTAAATACAGAAGTTCCTCTTTACAATTTAACTTTTCAAATTTGTTTATCTTGAACGGGAATTACAGTGGTTTTTTAAACATACAAAGAATTATATATTTTATACATAGTTATAATTATAGCCATAAAAGTGTGCGTATTTTGTAAGCCGAATTCGTATAAATCTGTTCAAAATAAATATATCGTCAAAGATTATCTAAGTGATTATGATATGGCAGTTATATCAAGAATTAAATGTTGGTCTATTCTTTTTTTATGCGAACCGACTATTAAGTTATTAAATGAGAGGGGTGGCCTATTATCCCCCCGGTCCAAAACCACAGTAACAGTGGACGTAAAACAAAACGTGAAATGTTACGTTACATAAACTAGTAGCGATTTTTGGCGCAGTTCTCAATATATCACGTCGGTTGCAGAACGTCACGCGTAACGCACACAGCGCCGCTAACGCACACACACGCGCGGCGTCATCGTCAACTATATGACGTATGGTCAGAAAAAAAAACAAAAAAAAAAACGATTTTTTGTTTCAAATGCCATATTCATATACAGTAATACATATCTTATTTATTATTAATTATAAGATCGCTGTCGACTGTAGATTGAATCTTTTTATTAAACTAGTCAGTTGAACACGTTAATGTTTTACATCTAAAAGTAACCATTGTTAGTTATAACATCACTCATGTTAGAATATATTGTTTAAAAACAACCGTTTTTCTATACTGATTCAACACTTCTAGTAAACAACTGTATAAATATATGAAGTTGGGTACACGCTTAACCAATTACATCATTAAAAGTCTAGGCTTTGTCCTAACTCAAGTGTCCAAGTAACTAGCAAATAGCTCAGCTTCCTTACAGCTTGTTGGATTCATTTGCCATCGCTTTACCATTTCAAATTGAACAAACATTGAAACAATTGGCGGTATCGAGAGGGAGTTTTTTTTTGTCGACGGTACCCCCCGGCGGGTATTTTCCGAAGTGTGAGCGCACCGCGTTATTAGTTCGCCAGCGAGCTACTGGATAGGTTTTCACAATTTTGAGTCGAGTCGCACAATGCTACGTCATTTTCTATGATTAATAGTGGCGCGTCAGTACGCTGTATGGATATAGTTCAATGTAGATTAAGTCCGAGTTGAATTTTATCTGTGCCCGATGTTTTGTCATTTGTACTGGCTGAATTTTAAATGAGGATCTATATGTTTCGAAATTCGAAATATCTCTTAATTAGTTATTTGTTTAATTTAAATAATCTAGATAATATATAATTTCAGTCGATTCCTGTAAAATATAATGCAATCTAAAAATTTGCGTTTTTTAGGTACATGAAACTCACGTTATTATCTTCTAAGACAAATTTTGTGTGAGATTTTCATTTGAACTGTGACAAAATATTAACGATTAGTTCGATATGTATTTTATATAGAAGCATGATTTTAATTCAACATTCAGATTTGATTGTTAATAAATAATATTTTTTATTAAACGTAAACATAAATATCATACAATTTCGAAATGTTCCATCAATTCGGAAACTAATGCATGTATTGATGTATAGGTAATATATAAACATCAAATTTCCACAAAGCGTACGTGGACGCCATACTAAAAAGCTTGATAGGCCTAAAAACGTGGATTTCGGCCATCATTCCACGTCCCCCTTTTTGTAGGATGGGAGCCACCTGCACTATGCCCCAGCGGCACTTGACGACCGCGATGCTAGATTATTAATGTTTGCACTTAATTGAATATTTTTGACTTATCGATTTTTTACCGATACGTCATTCGAGATCTCGTTTTTAAATTTTAATAAGCTCTTCTCAGTCATACTCATAAATTATGTAGCCATTCTATTTTATACGTGTCTAACGTTTTTTTTAAATAGACTTTTATTTAAGTATCATATTGAAGCTTTGTCTGAAATAATTATTCTTATGTAACATTTTTATATTAGTATATCTACATATTATAGTGGAAATTTATGTTGTTTTTTTTGTTGCAAAACCTTATCCGACATCATTCACATATAGTACAAGATCCCTGGTACACTTTTCATAATTTATTACTGATTTTTCGTGAGTAGCTTCCTTTTGACTAGACGCCTAACTTTTTTCCTTACAGTAACGTTGGTAAATGGTAGCTTACTAGGGGTAGCAAGGATAAAATATGTTGATTTCACGAATTTTAAAAATTTATTACTAACCGAATCTTTCTTTGTTAATTATCGAGATAATAAATAATAATTTTAAAATTAAACTATATGCCAATTACATTTTGTTGTGTGACGTCATTAGTGTTGCGCATATTCTTTATAGTTTCAAGCTTCTAACAAACTAATCGTAACTAGTCAAAAGTGTTCCGACGCGCTGCCGGATGGCATTCATCCGAATTCAATCCTGAATTCCGAAGTAACCCGGAATACCAATATCGGAACTCTAATTACTATCCTTTAAATTAATTCCCCGATCGTAAATAACGCCAGGCCCTAACAATGTTATCTTAGCGAATTGACGCCGACCGGTTAGAAAGAGACAAAATGTTTCAAATTTTACAATTTTGCGCGGCACTGTTTAGTACTGTTTATAAGGATGGGGGACGGGGTAGTGGAAGGGAGAAAGGATAAGGAGAACGGTTGAACCCCTACACTTAGATATATTTGTGCGATGTCGACCCTCAAGATACGGATCGGTGGCTGTGTGCGGTTCCCCCGTGACGATGTTTAGAAAGCTTTTGTGAAATAATGGCGCGGATGCTTTGCTGGAATAGGTCCTTTGCATATTTCGATGTAAAATCTGAAATTGTATACTTGCTGTAAACGTATACAGTTGACAAAGTGTCCTTAATTATAAAGTCTATTCAGAATTTTCTTTCTAATTGTTTTAAGTATAGTTTAGCAAGTTTTGCCTTAATTTTATTCATATAAAAATATGATTTATTCAAATAGAAAATTTAAAGTTACAGCCGGTTCGCGATGTAGATACTAGCTACTACCACTAGCTTACATCTGAGACCTAAATTACATAGCTATTTAAATACAATTAATTATTATTAATTAAGTTGTTATTGAAAACAGCGTTTGTTATATGTGAATGCAGTTGCATACTTTATTTATATACTTAAACAATTATGACAAGTCAGAACATGTAACAAATACAAATGACGGCATAACAAAATGACCGTTAGGCTATTAGTGTGATGAAACAATGAAAAATATTAAAATTAGACTAAATAATCTAATTCTAATTAAACGAAAACATAAATGTGATATCCAGACATTCGCTACATATATAAAGATACATCATATAGTTTAAAAGTCGAAACATTTTGTCCCGACGAAATATTAGGAATTCTTTGTCCCGTCAAATCGAATGTGTTCATCCCGGCGATCCCGCGTTTAGTACGGTCAGGGATTGCTCGTCGGCGACAGCCCGATTTAATATTCTATTTTGCTCCAATGATAAGATTAAAGTATGTAATTTCTTGTTGGGTTTAGGGAGGGGTTTTGTTTACGCACTACATGCGGGACAGGGCTGCCTTTGCCAGAATTATATTAAATAGCGACTAAGATTAATAATTACATATTACAAGAAATAATTGATTTATTGTATCAAATGCGTATAAATTAACTAAGGTCATATATTTTTATTTTCAAATTTTGTAATATTGTAAACTAGTTGCTTCAGCTTCACTTGGGCGTGAGGAGAGGGGGGGGAAGACAGGTGTTAGTAGTTCTTTTATATACTTCTGACAACGTGTATGCAAAATTTCATGATGATGGGTCCTTCGCATTTATAATATTAGTAAGGACGTGACGCGCTAGCATGGGTAATTGTTACAAAATGACGTACCGTTTGAGATGAAAGTCGAATAAAAACAAATCTATATATCATTATGTAATGTTTATAATAAGTAAGGAATAATTAATACCCTATTATTATAATGAAACATTCGTTTTGCCAACAGATATAAGCACGACGAAGCCTATGAGGTGTAATTCTTCTGAATTACAGAAGTGTTCCGACGCGCCCGTTCCTAGCTTCTGCTAGTATAGGCTTTTACGGATCAGACTAGAGTACAGAGCACTAGTTACTAGTAGGAAATACTACTATCCGTAAGCGAAACGAATCGTTTTTTGAAGCTTAAAACACGCTAATCAATTGACTTTTGTTAAATTTGAATATGAAGATGTATTTTCAGTATAATTATATTCTCAATTTTTTATTAAGCTTATGTAGTTTCTTTTCAATGCAATAAATGTGTATGTAAAGAATGTATTAATAACTTAGTATTAAATGCTCATTGAGTACTATTTATGCGCTTTGCTTATAATAATAATAAAGCTGCTGAAAATTAATGAATGAGAATATTAATAATGCTTTTACGCGTCTGTATAGGAGTTTGTTATTTCGTTCAATGTAACATATTATGTACGTAAAAAAATTCACATTCATCTGAAATCAAAGACAATAATTCAAAAAGAGAAAAATCAGCAAAATGCTAGCAGTTCTATTTTACGAATCATAGATAATGCAGAAACTCAAAATGGCAGCCCTCGCGTCAATCGTAATAAGAAGTGCCCCCTCACGCCGCAGACCGCGCGGACCTATAATACCTCCCTGTCCCTCCCTGCTAAGATGACGCCCAGTATATTGGACAATTTTCATTCGGAAGAAATTCGTGACTCGCTTAGTAATTCTATGATAATATTTTGTTGTTTATTTTCATTGAATTATATAAAAACTACGCAAAGAAACCCAAAAAATGATTTCGATAGAGAAAATTACATACTTTGCCATTTTAGAGGCCCGGGCCCAGCAGTGGGTAACAGTGGGTTGATGATGATGATGAATATTACTAATTAATGGTCGTTTTATGTTTATATTTCGTTCGTAGTGCGTTATATATTTATTTTGTAAACAATTACTCGATACAACTAGCACGCCAACTATAGAACTTATCATGACATGACATGACATTGATGTCGACTGCCTTGTTGGCTAGAGTTTTAGACTCTAGTGGCTCCCTGGCGCTGGGCTCAAAGTTCAGCAGGGATATTCTGTAAGGACAAACTCGAAACTCATCGCAGTAAAGAGTTGTGAAATGTTAGAAGGTGATATGCGACATTGACCATAATTATTATAATATTTCAAGAATACACTCATTCAAATAGTATATTACCATAGTACATTAAACGGGTGAGTAATAAAGTGAGTTTTTAATAATTGACTTTGATTACTAAGAGAAAGATATGGAAGTTTCTTTTAATTTATATATTGTGTGCTTAAAGATAATAAAACGTTTCTTTTTTTATTTATTTCTTATGTGCCAGTGTGTAATTACCCAGATTAAAATAAACCATGATATAGTAGTATACACAATAGCAAACACCGAAAATGATGAGTGTGCCGGTGTATTACACACACGGATGATGTAAAATTGTACACCTATATGTATAAAAAAAAACTAGTTGCTTCGCGCGGTTTCAATCACTTCAGGATACAATAAATGAGAAAGTACATACATTCATTTTCTCAGATCGGGCTGGTAATTACAGAGACCAGCTCTTCAGCTTTATATAAGAGTAAATTGTTACTAGCTATTAAATATTTTACTGATATATGTCAAATTCTTATTACATAATAACTGATATATTATATTTAGACTTGTTTTATAATATAACTTAAAATATACAATAAACGAAGCAACGACAACGCTAATACCCTTTCATTTTGTAAACTCATGAACGAATCCGAAAACCCTTGCAAATTATAAACGTTACGGCATGACAAACGAAAACTAACCCCACATAATCTTCCTAAGCACACCCCACGCAACCCCCACGATTTTCTTTTCCACCCTCAGGGGGTAAGTCACCCTTAAGATCAATGGTGGGGATCACTTTGCGATAACGTAGGGCCTGTCCGAAATAAAGGGCACCCTTTGTGCGTCTCAGATGGGTTGAACTTTGGGTCTTGTTTTGACGGGTTTTATAATTAATTTGCTAGTTTCGGGCCTTAGTTTAACGAGGGAGCGAAATTTATTCTAATGAATTTCTCGTGTGTGGATTTTTGATGAGTTATGTATTCGATTATTTACAAGCACGGTTTGCTTGGAGATGATTATATAATATAAACATTACATTTGATATTAACTTTTTCTTAATATGTATTACAAATTGTTTGGTGAATTGCATCCATTGATCTAATTAGTAGTAAAAAATTGATAATCACACATATACATAAATATATATGTATGCGCGTTTGTCACCCACACCACAGGAGCTAATTCTATATAACATATTATATAATAACATCAGCCATATAATTATTAACTTACTTCGGCGTATTGTCAAGTTTCCAATGCTTATTATTTTTAATCTATACTTAATTATATAAAGCTGAAGAGTTTGTTTGTTTGATCCGGCTAATCTGAGGAACTACTGGTTCAAATTTAAAAAATATTTTTGTGTTGTATATATAGTCCTTTTATCGAGGAAGGCTCTAGGCTGATTTTTATTCATTTTATTTTTATTAACTATACGCGGGTGAAACTTCGGGACCCAGCTAGTAATGATGATAAATGATATAATAAAGAATTTTATTAATTAATCAAAAATGTACAGTTCCAACTCTATACTAAATACTCTCTAAACATATGCAATTAAATTTTAAATACTATTAGAAACCGTGAAGTTAAATAGTAATTAGAAAAGCTTCATTAGTGCCAGACGTTTCCGCGAAAGTAAATATATAACTCGAGAATGTATTCTGTAGAACAATTTCTAATATTTCAAAGAGTAAATACGGTCAAATTAAACACTAGCTAATCTAAACAATCGTTAGTAAGTTTATTCGACGTATTTAACTTTGTCGTTTAATGTAAATAATATGTGTTTCAAGCTCGTTCTTACATCGCTGGGTTTAATTTTGAGGTAAATAAGTACCTATTTAAATATATTATCATCATTTTCCTAGTATTTCTTCGAATGATGGATGTCTGTATAATACCTGTGTAATTAATGTTTACTATTTAAAAAGAAAACTGACATTAAATAATAACACTACAATATTTAAAAGTATCAAACATTTTTTTCTTATAAGAATAGTAAGCTGATTTTTACACATATTTTGTAAAATAGCGTGTTTAATAAAATACTAAGAATTTAATTAATGGACTTTTTAATAACGTCAATCTATTGTATTATTTCTTTTATCTTTCTTATTCTTTGAAAAACTATTGTTATGTATTGACGATAGAATTCCATAGAAATATTTTCAATAGGATTCTATCATAAAACTATGAGCTTCGTACGTGCTTAATTATGTCTATTGAATACCGCGGCTTTGTCTGAGTGTCCAATGGTATGGACATTGTCTTACAATGGTGTTTTAATATCTCCTCCCACTATTGCGATAGGCTCAACTTCAATACATACAATGAGCATTGTTTTAAGTGGGAGGTAGAATCAATTTATGCAATCTCCTTTATCTTACACATACAATTAATTTTTAATTTATCTCATAGCTTAAAGACCCGCTTCTAAAACTATGTTCTTGCGTTCAATAACACTATCATATACATATCACTTTATTAGTACAAACATAATCTGGTAAAAAATAAAAAAATAGAATAAATAAAATCAATTACTAAAAACTAATTTGAATGAATATATAGCTATTCTAAGTTTGAATTGATTTCCGTTATAATATAGATTGATATTAAAAAAAATGTTGGATTATCTAATAATCATCTACACAACCACATAACGGGATACTTTGTCACAAGTAACCTTTATCACTGCTTGGTAGCCAGAGTAACTTTTCCAATTACGGACTCCGTCAAGTGACCTCCCCCTTCCCCCCCAGGACCGCTGTACAAAGAAGTTTTAATTGCTAGCCTTCGTTTTAGCGATCCAGAATGAACACTATTTAGGACCCTACTCATTACAATATTCACGAATTTTAGTGCTTTATTCATACTAATGAACTGGTTGTGATGATAATATTTGATATTATACGACAATTTTAAGTTGTAACAAATATTTATAATACAAATTAGTTATTTATTATTCTAATATTGTTGTGTGTTTTCGGTTCTTTGTTTTTAATCACGCTTTAATATTCGGGCTGGTTTTAATCAAATATATCAGAGAACTCGATGAATGATACAGATTACTTAATTATATCTACCACATGAAATGTACCAAAGTGAGATACTATTATAATAGTTTATTTATTAATATAATAATGTAATAATTATTAAAAAAAATATTATTCCGTTGCGTACATTTCGGGTCAGTGCGTTTTAAGAAGTCTTACTGACTGATTTTAATAATTCTTAATGGAGAACAGTATAAGAAAACGCTGAAATGTTGTGCCCAAATCTAGATGTACTCTCTATTTCCTCAATCTCAAACTCCAATGAGTCGGAGATTGATCACGACCAGAGAGTTAAGTCGCACGACCAAGAGTGTTACGTGCTTTCCGAAGAATGTAACTGCTGCAAAATATGAAGAGCGTTTTATGGTCTCCATGGGATTGTTTAGCTGGTGTGCTAGGTTTCCCGTTACCATAAGGATTGTTGAAGCGTTGAGTAATTGCGTTTGCGCTTAACACAATTTCTCTTGGTTGGCTCTTACGTATTTGTACGAATTTCGGTGGGGTGGCTCTATTCCATTCCGCCGGAAGCCACACAAAGTTAAAGTAACTAAAACTAATTTGATTACATAAAATTTTCAAGGTAATTTCAGCATAAAATACTTTAAATATGTGCTATTTTGTTCTAGTAATTTATATAATATATAGATAAATATAATTTATTCATACAAATGTATATAAAATCAGATATTAGCGTCATTTGTTACATACCTACATGTTTTGTTTCGTTTGTGACTGATATTTAAGAAATACTTTGAGACGCGTAGAAGTTTTTATAAGGCCCCTTATATTATTTATTTGCATATTTACTTAATCATAATAAATTATTACTGATTAACCAATCATATAGATTATAGACGATTATCTAACACGGATATAATTTTAACTTCCTTATTTTATATTTCAATCCTCTATATTTACTTGGTGGTAGAGCTTTGTGCAAGCTCGTCTGGGTAGGTACCACCCACTCATCAGATATTCTGCCGCAAAACAGTAGTACTTTGTATTGCTGTGTTCCGGTTTGAAGGGTGAGTGAGCCAGTGTAATTACAGGCACAAGGGACATAACATCTTAGTTCCCAAGGTTGGTGGCGCATTGGCGATGTAAGCGATGGTTAACATTTCTTTCAATGCCATTGTCTATGGGCGTTGTTTAGTTTACTCAATTATTAATGATTTTAGTTTCATAAAAGTGATTTCAAATAAACAAGGTATTTAACTAAAACTCAAAGATAATAACAAAGCAAATTTAATAAGTAATACTTGTAGGTATTTTAATTAAAATATCTCTCATAAGAACTATATAATTCCCCTCAACTCGCCGAGCTGAATATATAAGCCGGGAGATGTCTGATTTCGTTCTGAGAAGGGTCGACGAAAACTAATTTTAGTTACAAAAGCAAATATCCAGATAGTAACAAGGGGCTCTCGTTTCATCGCAAACAACAACTAACCATGAAAAGGTATGGCGAATTTAAAATTTAATTATCGTTAACTTTGACCCGTCTGCGTGTTTCGTATCACAATAAAATTAATTATATATAAAACAATAGATCGTATAAAATACGTGTCAAACTATATTATAGTCTTTTTTAATGTTCTAACGTATGATTTTAAGATGAAGGTATAATTGTATTAATTAAGCCATTGACGAATAACGCAACTTATTCATTGTCAATTCACATGATTGTTGAGACAGCAATTTCCGAGACCATAAGCTCGAACAAAAATCAATCGAACTACATTATGTATTACATTAGTTGTAATTAGGTATCAAAATGAAAAATCTTTATTCAATATAGAAGTGTTACACTTACTTGTTGATTGTAATAAATCTACCACCGGTTCGGAAATAAACACATCAGACCTGAGAAGAACTGACGAAAGAAACTCACCTCAGTATTATGTAATTCTGGTAATATGGTATCTTTGATCGAGAAATAAAAGAGGACGTATATATATATATATATATATCTGTTTATATAACATATTAAAAAGGATATCATGAAAAACTATAAATGCATACGAAATAGATTTCTAATACATTTAAGGTAAACAAAACTATATATTTTTTAATTCTATTCCCAAATTTAGTCCTAATGTGTGTATTTCGACCGACCGACGACCGTAGATTCAAACAGTGAATTCGTTAAGAAAATTACCATTACGGCGATTCGAACCATTCTTCAAACGAGGGGTACAGACGGAGGGTCATCTTAATTTCACTGTATTAGCAAGTCTTGCGACCCTAGGCCATTAATCGCGAAGGGTCCAACGGGTCAGCGACCCCGAATTAAGATGAGGAGATAGGGTGATGGCGATCGTTATACTGCGCACCTCGTGTTCCTTTTAAATCTAACATTTCAAATCTTAAAATAAAAACAATTGAAACATACAACTGCACAATTTTATTTTAAACAATTAATTTGATCAGTTATTCAGTTGTATAACTAAGACTTTCGTTATATACATGCAGAGCGATTAAGTGATATATATAGGCATAATTAGATTATATATAGAAAAACGTATATACTTTATTGTAAATCCAGCTTATGTTTTGGTCTTCATCATCACGAATTATATATAAGATGATGTCACGGAAATTTAACGCTTAAAAATATATATGATTGCGCTAAATACACAATATTACTATTAACCTTAGAGTTATAAAATTAAAATAGTTATCAATCAAAAAGCTTCAATTGATTCCAATGATAAAACGGCAATAAATTCATTATTTATTAATTATTATAATGTATCTATAGTAATTGTATACAATTCAATTTATAATGCCTTCAAGACGATGATGGGGTTCTTAATACTTGCGCTCTTATAATGTACATATATAGAGCCGGAGATATTGGCTTTACGTGTGTTCCACTGTCTTTTATCAAATTTTCCAACTCCCAAACTGGGGTGGCTCTAGCGAGAAATTACCAGAAACAATCAATAAGTTTTTATTGACTCGAGTTTTGAAACGGAGATCATGGACCATATAAGTTAACCACTACACCAAGAGGCAGTTATTATACAGTTATATGAAATAACAGAAAACAGAATCACGTAGCGAAAATGGCGTCCTACTGGAGGTAATGCGGGCTTGGTAAATAATGCGAGTTCATCTCTATCCAACTTTATAAATTACTTTCTGAGATAACACGATCCTAAGAGCAGAGATAATAGAAGTGCCACGATATATTATGTAGTTTTTGACTTGACAACGTCTAATAAACCGATGAACGCTGGCTACATGCACTAAAAAGGATGACTCATTGTCCCGTTACGCTTATTGTCTCGTTACGCTGATTGTACGCTTGCGCCGCATCTATCTGTTATGACGTTGTCACGTTAAACTATCGTCCGTAAACCCACTTTAAAGACAATATATTTTTTATTTTTTTTATCGTCTGTAATTCGAATTTATATAATTGCACTGATTGCAATTAAACCTTTAATATATTGCAGTGATGGTGTGATTTAATTTCTAAAATATAGAACAAGATTAGGACAGGGTGACTTATTGCCTCTATTGGCAACAGAGATACGAGGTTCGAAAATTCAAATTCAACGGGAAATGCCAACATTCTTCTAATTTTCGGCGTTTATGATTCATGATGCTGTTGTGTATTCTATTTGATTTTTAAAATAAGTTTACCATCATACACTTATTGCTTAGATAAGAATGTTCTTTGTCAGAGAAGTTTCTAAATAAACGAAAAACTAATCTAACTTAAGGCTTAGTCAAAGTTTGTTTTGTGTTTATACGTTTGTTATTTAAACATAATGAAATGGCTGGATTCTCACAAAATAAAGCATATACGTGTCGTGGGTGTATCGTAGTCAGGAATAGTTGAGATTAAGCTCAAAGTAATTAGAGCCCTAATAGCACAGCTCACCACATCACTATATTGTTTCTTTAAAGTTTCAAGATTATTCAGTTACTCAATACAAATAGTAAAATGTATTAATTATTGTTTTAGCTGCTCGTTCATACTGAATGAGTTCATTACGAGGCGAAGAATGATATTGTAAGACTACAATACCTCTATTCTATTTATATAATGTATATAGACATATACATCATATAAATAGAACTCAGATAGTGATTTAATGGATATTGGCATTCTTGCCACCATTCCACGGAGTCATCATTTGTATATGTACTTATTTATGTCCTCAAAATAAATAATACTTTTATGTATTAATTCCATATGTATAAGACTCAAATAAAATTATATATTTTTGAATGGTATGTCTACTATGTGATATATGATATATGCTCTAAAATGAAAGGAGGTCCTCGCCCTGGCGTAGGGCAATAGGCATAAGGGCAGTTATTTTGAGTGATAAGAATCCGCGTACCTACTATACATATAATCCAACAATGATTATAATTAACATGTTAATTAAATCGTCATAGTATTTTCATCCATTGCATATAAATAAAATATTTAAAAGTCTAGCGCTTCGAGTAGGCACTAATATAGCTGTGGGCGGCGCCACACTATGTGCCAAAGTTACCGTAGAACTCTCGCCACTACGCGTCGATTACCGCGTCTCTCTGTTTTATTCAGGACGTATAATGTATTATTAATCTTTTGGCTACTTTTAAAGGATTATTTTGTTTGTAAATTATCACTAGTTTGTTGAATTCGGTATTGTAAATATGCTTTACTTTGATTGGTCGCTGATATAATAGTGAACTTACTATAAGAGATGTAACCTTATACATTTTGTAAAATATAATCGTTTTGCTTTCGATTAACGAATAAATAATTGATCCTTAATGATACTGTATTTATTGTTCGCGTACGCTCGATGTTTAATTTGTATGTAATGTTTGCGTTGTAAATCGCCTACTTAAATATGTAAGTACATTTATGTACATGCTTCGAATATAACGTGTTATAATATAGTGCAGTAACGTTGGAGAGCGTAGTTTTATCGCTCCCGGTAGTCAGTACTAGTTTTCTTACTCCGTCGGACTTTTCCAACTCATTTGCATTCAAAAGCAGATAGCGCTGATGTGCTGATACGAGCGGGCATACCTTTGTGGTTTCTATATAGTCTAGAAAGTTCTAGCTCCAGTTCCGCTAGAGTGGCAGCAGTTGCCAACTTTTACTAGAAGTTGGCGTAATGTTGCGGCAAAAAGCGCTCACGCTAGGTTTAACAATTACCTAAGCAGCCTCGAGAAGTTTTGTTCAGTTTGTTTATTCCGTTTTTGTGCGCGTATGTACCTACATTGTTTAAAACTAACTGCTACATAACGCTGTTTAATTCTATTATATAACGAGGGAACTTTACATGTAACTCGATTCGAAATTCGAATATTTTAATAAATTAACTTGAAAGCAACTTCACAATACACAACTAAACTAATGAATTATTATATAAGTATTTCAAATTATTTCAAGGAATTAGCGAAGTTTTAGAGACTCATTTACGTTTTAACGTCGTTTATATTCTGCTCATTATATACATACAGTTATGTACAATGTAAACCTGAAACGTACAAATAAATCGACTGTCGGCGTTGCATTAGTTGAGGACGATTAAAACTGCCGGAACACACTATGTTTTCAATTACGGAAGGCCCGCGAGATATTCGTTTCGTATAGGGTTGTAGATAAATAAGATTCAATGAAAATATTTTATTAGGATTTACATAAATATATATGGATTCTCTTAAAGTTGTAGGTCACATCTGTTGCTGTACTACTGAAAATTTCATATGCCTAATTTGTGCTGATAATTCATTTCATGTTAAAATTTAATTTACATAAGTCGGAATATATTTTGTCACATTTTTTATAGAAATCCGTATTGGAGTAGTAGTTTCCCATATTAGAATAAGATTCAAACGTTCACCTTTGAAAGAAAGACTCAATGGGACTTTAATGGGCTGTTATTTTACATTTTTATATATTATTATAATAAAAATCTGTGGTTGAAGGTGACTGGTCATTAAGTGGTTAAAATATCAGTCTATCGTCCATAATCGAATAGAACAATACATTTTTAAAATTATCTATAAACCACCCAAGCCATGAAAGCAATCTCCGGCGGCGCAATCGACTTCATAGACTATCGACTAAATATTTTCAACGCTAATTTGCAACAAAATGTTCTGTCTTTATTGAAAATTTTTGATAATTTAAAATCAAGATAAAGCAAAATAAAGATTTATTATAAATAGAAAGGATGTGTTGTTGGCAGCCCTGCGCGGGACGGTATGTGATTCGCGTGCCTTCGCCGCCATTCCATAGCTCCTTTCGCACCATTCACCACCATTTCGCACCTTCCGTTACTCGGAACCTTTCTGGAAGGTAGATTTTTAGCTTTGATTTCAAAAACCATTCAAAACTAAAATGCTTGTAGATTTTTATGACGTACATACAGGTGGTATGGTAAATATACTTTACATTTAAATTCAAGACAAAATATAATTTTAAGCGATTTAGGTAAATATAAAAAAAAGTTTTTTTACAAAACTATAATATCAACATTTGTAGTTAAATTTAGTAAAGTGCACTATATAGTCAATCTATTCACCCAAAACAGCCAACGGACTTCACCCCACAGGACTCGTATAACGCGAATTAATCAAACAAACACATTCACAAACACATGAGTCTTACGACGCTATTATACACCACTACATAAAAACATTGGACGTTCATAACTTTAACGAATTTGAGAGAGATTTTCTGGATAAAATATTATCATATATCAAAAATTTCTTACATATTCGAACGCGGTATAATTATACATGTAATGTATCAACATATAGCTATATAATATAGCTGCTGAGTTATAATAAAAACATATTAAATTCCTGAAAAAATGTCTGACTGGAAAAATTTGATCCTAAAAATGTTAGGTATGTTTTTATTTACTTAGAATCTTGTTTCGTTACACATATTGTTCATATGAATCTTTATAATTATCTTTTCTATTTTTTGTATTTTAATTTACATTAAGACGTGATTGCGTGTCTTTATTTGTTAGATCACAATTTCAGTTTATATTCTAAAGCACTTGTATCTATCATATAATAATGAATATTTCAATCTTGTCATTTTGAAGTATTGCTATGAAACATTAATTATCTTTTGAGAAATTATTAAAGGAAAGAATGGCTTTCATATACTCATATAATTATGACATTAAGTAGGTACTTCGTTTTAAGGCTCATTAATGTTTCATAAAAAATATTATTTATATGTATTTACTGACAAAGTAAGTTATTTTTACAAATAGTTACAGTTTGTAGTTTTTACATTTTTCAATCGTAAATTTATATTATCTGTGGAAATTTAAAAAAAATCTCAGTAACTCTCTTTGTTCTCACTCACCAATGAAACATAGACAATTACAAACTAGAAAAGCGAATGCCTACTCATTATTATTTTCTATCCGTGTGTAATGTCTCGTAACAAACACACACATACAATGTAAAGATAAGAGTAAAGGGTCGACCAAGGATACGGCAATAATGAATCCGGGAGTCACAATTAAAGAGGGGAAGTGCGTACGGGTGATCTTGGAGGAGTAATCTAAGGGATGGAACCCTTCCCGTTCCGTTGGGGTTAGTACACACTTTATTACACGAGAAACATCATTATATATATTTTTGTACAAGTTAAGATAAATCGCTTAGTTAATTTTATTATTAACATTATTAATATACGTTGATTACTTTATATGAAACTTCTTAATATTTTAATAATGATTACAAGACTGCTGATTTTTAGATGACGGCAATACTTGCTATTGAAACTATATAATGTTACCATCCCTATAGAAAAGAATAATTTGATTAAAAAACCGTCGAGTTTCTTTCACCGGTTCTTCTCAAGTCTGCGGTATTTGTTTCCAAATCTGTTGTAGATTTATCAATAAGCAAGTGTAAATGTTGAATAAAGATTTTGATTCTGATATTGACTGTACAGTATAAAAAAGTTTTTAGTACGGGAGATATTAAAAGATACGTTTTTAGAGGTATTTAAACAGAGTAATCTCTCTGGATGATGTTGTCATAAACATATATATGTACATGTATACAAGTACACAGTAAATTTGGCGTCATTTTTAATGCACTTTAGGGACGAAAACAAACACAAACATTATTTTAATATCACATACGCCAAAAAATCTTAAATATCTCAATTTTTTACCATTATTTATAATTACTAAAAAAAATGAAAAACTGCAAAAGTTTTATATATATTCCAACCAACGATAATCCGGAGATTATTATTCTGATATGTTATAGTATTTGAAGAATAAATAAATATTAGCTTGATGTATAAATAAATAATTTAACATTATGTTTTAAATTCGTTCATGTATGTAAGTCATGTCGAGGGTGGCGAAGTCCGAAATAAGGGTGGCAAAACATATTATGTATATATAAAACGATGGAATTTAGCTCACCCACATTTTCTTCTCTTGTCTAGGGACTTGTAAGAAGGGTTCGAGTTTGTTTGTTGTTTTTTATTAACATAAATAGACAATGAATATTGTTTAAACACTGAATACCAAATTAAAAACAAATTTAAAAACATTCTTAATTTAAAATTGTTTCGTCACAAAAGACTTTTTATCGAATTAAGTGATTACATTGTAACACAGTTTACTTACTATACAACGAGACTTACGGACTCTACTTAATCGCTCGACTTAAAGAGCGTTTTCTTATATTTTAAATTACTCTAATAGTTGTGATTCAAAACATATATATATTTTTATTTGAAACGGGAATGATTTTAGTAAATTTATAAACGTTAAAACATAAAGTATAAATAAATCTAGATATTCTATTTAATATTTATAACTTTAGGTAATCCTCATTCGCTTTTTTCCTTATGTTTTACAAGTCACGAAATCAAGTTTCGAAATTTTCAACTACGATCACACAATTAGTTTCATCTTATCTGATGATGTCCGCTTGACTTGAATTCGGTCACGGCGGCTTTTTTCAACAGATAATGGCCGATATCTATTGGACGAGCAGATGAATCATTGAACAAGAAAATCCAAACTAGATACTATAAATATAGAATAAACAGAATGAAATCAACCTGACCGAATGTCGGTCATAGAGGCTGTTCTTAAAGACGTATGTAACTACATGAGAGGTATGGTAGCTTAATTGTCAGCGCATCAGAGGTGCCCCACTTTCTAATATTGAGATTAGAGGGCAATCGCACGGTCAAAGAGATTTAAGGTGCTGGGCAAACGGCTTAACGTGATACTTGATTCTTGATAAACACTGACAACTGCTAAACTACTCCTTCTGCGAACTGCTGCTGCAGCTGCTGTTTTCTTGACAGGAAAACTCTCTACCGTTCTATAAGCTAGACAGTAAACCAATGAGGCATTACAATTTTATTTATATTTTATACTTAATTTGTCTTAACTTTATAATATTGGTGGTAGAGCTTTGTGCAAGCTCGTCTGGGTAGGTACAACCCACTCATCAGATATTTAACCGCAAAACAGCAGTACTATGTATTGTTGTGTTCCGGGTGAAGGGTGAGTGAGCCAGTGTAGTTACTGTTTGTAACAAGGTACATAATAACTTAGTTCCCAAGTTGGTGGCGCATTGGCGACGGAAGCGATGGTTAACATCTCGCACAATGCCAATGTCTATGGGACGACTTACCATCAGGTGGCCCATACGCTCGTCCACCTTCCTATGCTATAAAAAATACTTTTTGCCTAAATCTATAAAATACTAATCTATCTTTTCTCATATAATACGATGACGTGTTAAGAGAAGTAAAGATATATTAGAGTATGTTTACTTAAGTCAAATAATGCATTGATCTTAAAATACTGAATAGAAAATCTCTGGTCTGGATGCTGGCCAAATACTTTGTCGCCTTTTAGCATCCAACATTGATGGACTTAAAGCTTATAGTCGTCACTGACTGTAAGCTTTAAGTCGTAAGTAGTCGTAGTAAATTGCGATAAATAAAAAAATTGAAGCTATCCTATCTCTATTAGTATATTTTTTATTTCTACTAAATTAGATTTATGATGTTTATGGAATCTTTTTCATCAAATAAAACTATAATAATAACATGATATGTGAAAAAACGAATTCATTTTTTTTAAAAAAAACACGGATATATTTTATTTTCTTCTAATTTGATATCGTGACCACTGTTTTTTTTTTAATTTTGAATATTCTAAAGTACAGTACAGTACAGTAACAGCCTCTTAATGTCCCACGGCTGGACTATATTACTCTTTTTGAGGTTTAGAGCTTATTCCACTACGCTGCTCCAATGCAAGTTGTTGGAATACACGTGGCAGAATTTCAGTGAAATTTGACAGATGCAGGTTTCCTCACGATGCACATGAAATTCAGTGGTGTCAGTCACGCGTTCTTACCACTGGGCCATCTAAACTAATGCAATATATATTTCATTTATATACTAATTACTTTATTATATATTTGCACATCGCTACAATAATGTGAAAATATTCATTGTTTAGTGTTAAACAGAATCAACAAATGAAAACCTTTATCAATCAAATTCAAACTTTATTTTCAAATGTATTTGTATTCAAACCGATCTTATTTACAAACTCTTTTAATTTTCACGCTTACATATCTTCTACGCTTAAAAGACAAAACCTCATTAATGACTAAAATATATAATAAAAAGTATATTTTATTTAATTACGCGACGGCACACGACATGTTATGTGCTCTCTATACTGCCTTGTGTGTGTGTGCGTGTATGTGTATGTGTGTATGCGTACTACTTGTAGCTGAAATTAACAATACATATTTCAAAAATTTTCGTCATGAATTAACTAAAATAATAAAAAAAAATAGGTATAACTTCAGCCTAAGCACACACACACACTTAAAAATTTACATATATTTGAATATGTTCGCACATGTCCTATTATTGACAACCTCTTTTATTTAACAATATTTATTTACTTAACGCTAATTTCATTATTTCAGATTTAATTAGATATTAAGACAATTAAAAAACGCATATAATTAGATTATTTATTCGACAAATGTATGAATTTTTAAACGAAATTAAATTTCAAACCAGTAGTCATGGGAGACGTTATCTATTTGAATGGGTAGTTCGTCAGGGCGCTAGAACTTCTCACTTCATTGGCGACGCAGTGAGCCAGTGAACCGATCACTCAGATCAAAAGATGCGCGTCCATCGGGCGTTGGGTCGCGAATAGCACTTTACCTACATAAGTACCGACTGAGAAACAACAAAATCGATAATCGAATCAAACATCGATCACAACACGTAATCTGCTTAAACTATGTTATAATATTGATTATTATAATACCATATACTAACGATAAAAAAGGTTATTAGGTAGAACCGTAAGTATAGCACGGGTTTTAATATGACAGAAATATTAATTTAAAATTTAGAATATTAATGAAATGAAGTGAAATTGATTTGATGAAAAATTAATAAACATGTACGAACGAAACAATGAACGAAATATTCAAATTTTAAATAAGAAAACGGAAAATAGTAATTTCAAGGGTATAAAAATAACATTAACTAAAAGAGCTTTCTTTTAAACAAGATAATAATAAATAGATTTAATGTTACACAAATATTGGCTGATAAGCTTGAACTTGTTTGGAACCCTACGCTAATTGTTGGCTGCCATCTACCAGCAGCAGATGCATATGGTAATACAAAATATATAATAATAACCAAAATTTAATTAAAATGAAAATTGTTGAAAAAAAATCTGTGAACGTACTAAATAATGAATTTGAATGATTAAGTATTGAATTATGTAAATGGAAATCTTGTTATCTAACGTCTATCAACTTTTTAATAGTATTTGAAATTATTACATATTATGTATATTGATTTATAACTTCGCTTAACTATAACGTTAATTGCTTGAAAAAATTTTCGGAAAATAATTTCTTATTATTATTAATGAGATGATAAATAATAGTATTGCCATCGGAATTTTGACCTCAAGATACATTTAGAGGAATTAATTAAAAGTGGCAACATCGAGATGGGAATCGATTCCACTTGACGCCGTCCTTTTGCATCATTTCCTCTCCACTGAGATCCAATCAATTTTATCCGGCGACAAGACGTCATGTGCTTCTGTTTATATTTTCACATCCATAAGTTATCAAGTTATAACCATATTTGCGTGCAAATCTTTTTTAATTAAAGTTTTATTTTATACTAAGAAACGATTGATAAAAAAATAGTAGGATTGAATAAAGAATGTAGAATGATTTGAAATGGTGATCTCTGAAACACGGTTTGTGTATCGCAATTAACTTATATTAAAACAAAAATAAAAAAATCAATTTAAATGTAATAAAATCTTTATTTATTGATATTACAAGGACGAGCAGTTTACGACTGTAGTTATTATATTTATAGAAAAAAAAATTTAAAATATATAAATTGTTAAAAATGCTTAAAAATATATATTACAAACAAAAACAAAAAACAAGATGGCCGAAAGCTTGACGGATAACGCTAAGCCATGCATCATTACACTAGCGAAAACCGTCCGGATCAATACACGGCGCAAAACTTAAATTCGTCCCCCCTAAGAAGAAGGCTGGCCAAATTCGTATGTTAATACACCCCCACCCACCCTTATACTTGCACCCTCCACCCTCCGCCCGAGGGAACGGACCGAACTATTATAAAGGGTAGCACGAAAGTTAGATTAATGATGTTAGGAGCTGACCAGTGTACACCCTAACGTAATATTGGATTCGGCGCCTTATGGTCAATAATATGATTTTTTTTTAAATTACAATTACGATTTTTTATTTATGGAGTTTTACTTTATGACAGGAGTGTAGACAAGCACAATATGCCATCTTACTTTCAATGGTCAACTGTTTTCATAGACAGTGGAACTGTAAGAAATATTAATCATTACTTAGAATTTCATCTACGTATATGTACCCAGTGTACTTTGAACATAAAAATATTATTTTTTCGGTTGGATCGTTCCTACACAAAACTAGCTTACAGAACTACAACAGGGGGTGAATTCTACTAATCTGTAACGGTTACGATACTTTCTACTACTCTATATTTATTCGGATCGGAGATATGATGTTAACATATACCGTTATATCAAAACCAAACTTAATTGTTAACTATTATGTCATTAGTCGATAATTAAATTAAAGAAAAAGGAAAAAATCGATCACTATAATTATATTCATTAGAACACTACGTTATCAAAACCTTTGATAATAATTGATCATGACGGTGAATTGAATCATTATCGAAATTCAGAATTTGTATAATTATATTCAAGGGGATAAGGTTTCTAAACGTTGTTGATTTTCATTCATGAATTCAGCCATTATTCTAACAAATATTAAATCGTTTTTTTTTATCTGTTCTTAGGTTGCGTTTGGTTGTAAACGATGTTTCCCACGTGATTAGACAAATATTTTCGTGTCTTTTCTTTTGAATGTCAAATGTCAATAATGACAGAAAGAGTGAAATCATTGTTTTGCTGTGTTTTTTAGTATATTTTATTGACATTGATCGCCGGTATACATGTTTAGCTAAGTTATAATTGCTGTTTAGTTATGTAATTTTAAATTGGACCAAAAACGTATCGTCATTTATAATATAGTATTTGTAATAAAATGAAATAAAAAAAACAATACTTAAATATATTTTTATACTATATCAAAAGAAAAAATATTTTATTTTAATAATTGTTAAATTAATGTCGATCCATTATCCCCTGTGACTGTACCGTTTCTATCGAGGCTCGGCGGTAAAGTGTGGACGATCTAACTTCGCCTTACACACATACACAACCACACACACATCTTCGTATATATGTACGTCAGTGACGCCGCGGGCTGTAATTTTGAGTTCACATGGGATTAGACACGCTAAGTCTTCACACACAAGGCTACTGAGCCGCAGATTTGTAGAGCGAGTCGCAGAAAAGTCGACACGATCATTATTACACGAAATTACTATTTTAAAACTTTATTATAGTCTGTATAAACGAATTCGAATTTCGAAATGAGTTTTTTTATATTTGAAGTTCAATTGTAATACTTTGTTCAGTACTGATGTAGGTACAATTTATTATAACTAAGAAACTTGCCATTTTTAAAAACTTATCAGTTTCTCTTAATTCATTGTTGTTAATATTTAAAAAATATTACTTTCATATTAAATACATGTTAAACACTAAACACTATGTTAGTTTCAAATAAATATATATTTATGAATAAAATGTTAATGTGTGCAAAACGCCCACACATGTAACATCTCAAGTGAGCCACCTTCACTACTACCATGATGTGAATTCAAGCAGTCCACTATAGCACATGCTAAAGTTTTAGATGAAACCAAGAATGTATATAAAAAAATATAATATACATTAATTTTATTATTGTAAATTATTATTTAATTTAATAATCACTTTTTAATACAATTCGATTGATTCAGCAAATTAATAGATAAAACTATATGTATTTATAATAGTAGTATTCTGTTATGCAAAATATGAATTACTAACGGACGAAGATCTTTAACTAAATTCAATAAACCAGTATAGAAGATCAACGGTCAAGTCAAAGGGCCGCCGCTGTCACAAGGTCGGCGCATGCGTGATTGTGGGAACGGTACACGCATTATAATTTGAAATGATCTCTGACCGGTCACCGTGAGATGAACCGGTTCATAAGATTCTGTGTCTCCCTTAAAAAATTAATTCATTCTTTTTGTGTTCCTGTTAATTTATGAAATTCTAACGGTGTAATCCTTTTGATATCGAAATATTTTATATTACGATTCTCACGTTTCCAAAATTGTATCCGTAATTCGTGAGAAAAAAATAAATTCTAGTTGAAATTTATTTTATAGACAGACAGACTGGAACAGTGACCATTTGATAAGCGTTCATACATTCTTACCACCATTTAATCCCTCTATATATTGCCGGATATAAATTATTTTATCGCTTTGATTTTATTACAGGCGTAATTACACCAGCTAAACTTAATATTTTACTGTAGGATAACGAATTTGCTGACTTAATGATGGCCCCTAGGCACGTTGAAATCTGAGGCCGAGAATCTGATCCGAAGTGATTAGAGTAAGATTATATTATTTTTGACTGGATAGGCTCGTAGACCGGTGTCTTTTAGGTCTAGGCAAAGCTTAGCCTGTTTGTGGGTCGTACCTATCCTTTTTTTTTTTTTTAACGTGGGGAAACCCTCATGGGTACCCTCTGAAGGAGGGTTATGTCGGACTCTTACCGACTAAAACCACCACGGTACCCTTCTCGTCTTAAGTGGGGCGCCACGGGATCGCTTGCGCATGCTACCGTGACGGGTCGTACCTATCCTGCTCAACATGCTCCCATCCTAATAATATTGACTTGTATTTCTTAATACTACACAGTTTCGAAGATCGGTAAGATTTACTGGTCATCAAGCCTTCCACCAGATACATATTGTGCCGCTTATAAAAAAAAATAAAAAAAATGTCTTAAACTTTGTCAATCGTGGTGACTGGTGGCTGTAAGGTCTATGTTGTGTCATGTTACATCTGATCGAATTAGTTCATAATTTTATATAATTAAACCGATTTCAACGATAATAGACTTACCACAGATTGTTATAATTCTATCGAAATCGAACGATTACGTAACCAGTAATCTGCAATTTTCGCGTTGACTGTGGAAGGCCACGCGACCGCCCACATTTCGCGAATTTCACCAAAACTACACTCACACAGCTGCATATTTACGCTTTATTTCGAACTTGTCCTCTTGTACAGCGTCGGTCCGGTCCCCTGTGTGAGCTTCCTATACATGTATTCATAAGCGATGATGTGCTCAAATTTTGTATATTATGCGCACGAATTTTCTAATCACATTTGTGTCTTGAACACGACGGAGTTGACAGAACAATTTTCCGATACAAAAATACTCATTAACTTTTATTACATAGATACGAAGGTCGAAAATTGTATTTTATTTTTGCGTTAGATGGACGGTTATTTTGTTTTACCTAAAGGATAATCGAATCGGAGGAGGGCGGCGTAAACCGGTTTATTGCGGATTTCACCAGTTAACGCCAATTATTTGATGGAGTTTTAAAAGACATTTATTTGAAAACGGCTCGTGAATTGATTGGAATCATTGATATTCATTAGAAAAATTATGCGATTTTTAATTAAGTTTTATAAAAGACCCAATAAGGGTAATTTAAAAATAGCTAGTTATTTACCTTGAATCGAATGTCTACATTAATAGTATATTAATAGTTATAACTTGCAAGCTTTTTATGTTTATATGAAAAGATCATTCTCGTGAACATCGAACTTACTCAAATAATAATAGATAGGTTGTTTGAATTGGATGTTAGTAAGCTATTTATTAAAAAAATATGTCGTCTACGTCTAGACAGTTTTAGGAAGAAATATAAGTCATTATTACATTACAAAACATCCATATACAGTACATATGAATTTTACATTAAATTTGGTAAATGCAGTCACAATAGCACAAGTTTTAATGGCCAGTTTGAAAACCAGACTATTTATGAATCTCAGGAGTAATGAAATACATTTATACTGGCTTTATCACGTGTCTTTGCTTCTATTTAATAAAAAAATCCTTTCAAAATTATAAATGAAAAAAAAGAGTTTGTTTGTTATGCTTTCCAGTCTTGACTCAACCGAATTATATATAAGTATGAATAATCTATGTACCCCTATTTAAACGGAAAGTTAAAGGTATTGTATAGTATAAATTTATTGTATATATAAGTGGGTAGCGATTAAGTTTAAGACCTAGAAAGGCTTTATAGCTTCAGGTACACGAAAATAATGACTATTTCTTTTCATCAATAGCTACAATACCCTCACCAAACTTAGCATAAATATTATTTTTTTAAACAATAAATAAATGAAGAATCTTTTGTCCTATCTCGCAACATATAGAATAGACAGAATTAGAATTCGTTCGTAGTTCAAGTGCCATAGTGACAAATGTGATAACATCGTTAATATATCGCCTTATGATGATATAATGGGCCGGAACATTTGGCAAAGAGCAGCGAAGAATAATTGCCCGTGCTAATTAATTCCATAATTGAAAAAAACATTCTTCAAATAAGAGCGGGCACTGACGCAAAACTATTTTTTATTTTTTTATTTTATTACATAGGAAGGCGGACGAGCATGTGGGCCACCTGATGGTAAGTGGTCACCAACGCCCGTAGACATTGGCGTTGTGATAGATGTTACCATCGCTTACATCGCCAATGCGCCACCAACCTTGGGAACTAAGATGTTCCGTAATTTTCCGTGTTCCGTGTGCCTGTAATTACACTGGCTCACTCACCCTTCGTACCGGAACACAACAATAGCAAGTACTGCTGTTCTGCGGTAGAATATCTGATGAGTGAGTGGTACCTACATGACGACAGAACATGCTGATAGCATCTGCTCATGCACACGCGTTAGCTTGCGTGACATACGGCCGAATACTGAAACTTCATTATTTGCGCCGTTAATTTCAAATTTAGTGTGCGAAATTTTAAATTAGCGGCGTCTCAAATAATTAAGTTGTACTTAATATTTGAATGACGTTTCAGTATTCGGCCGTTAATTGTATGCTTTCAAAATACATTGTTCCGTATTTGTGTACTTTCTTAAGCAAACGCGAGCTCGCGGTGAAGCTCTTCACTCCAAATTGACGGCGGACCTTGAAAAATTGTTTTGATACTTTTAATAATGTCAAATATTACAGGTTTCGGCGTCGAGTTACTTATGTAATATGAAGTCGAAAGAAGTGAAAATGATGTCAAAATCTGTAAGTATATTATTATGAACATCAGAAATATAAAATAAGAAAAACAATAATAATATCTAATATGTTACTTATAAAATATTTAAAAAATTAAAAATATTAGTTTACTTTAAAATGTCGATTTATCATTATGTTTATACTAGAGTAATTAAAAAAGTAAAGTTAGCATGGATTCTTCCGAGACAGAACAACGATAAAATTAATATCTGCTTATTATTTCTTTACTATTAATTTTATATATCCTGTATAAAACACAATGAGTAATATCCCAACACTTTTATATCATATACCTATATATTATTATCATATATCATATACTGTATTAATATTATATATATATAAAATAATGATATATATTATCTTAAATATTTAACGAAAAGTTTTTGTCTCAATTTACAGGGAACATTGTCACGTGTTTTCGTGCGAAATGCTTATGTCAGACACGGAGACATCTAAAGAATAAAATAAAGTGTAAGTATTATTCATAAATATTTTAGCTCTATTATCTCACTAATTATATATCTAATAGAAATATGTAAACATCTTAATTTTATTAAATGAGAATAGTTGTTATTTAACAATTAGTAAACTGAAAATAGGAACTTAATAAAATAAGCACAGTTACACAAATAAGGTATAATGTATTTATAGTAATAAAAATCGTGTTTGCGAGCATTTATTGATTATACAATCTCGTTTGCTCAAATATGCGCGTTCGTAAATATGAGCAAAACGATAGATTGTTCGAAACCAGAAAACGGGGCTTGTTAATATATTATCTTTGAATAACCAAAGATTTAAAATTTTATAGTAAAATATTGCGTAAACCGAATTGATATTTATATTATTTCGAAGCAAAACTTCCAATTAATATAAGATTGAAATAATATTTGCGTTAGATTGTGTACAATATTTTATGGTTTATTATTTTAGAAATGTACTCTTTTAATTTATGTATTCATACTCGGTTCAATTACTTATACTTATATTAAATAATAATTAATATTAGAAATAAATTAGCAGTGAAAATTCCTTTTGTATAATAATTAGTATTTGTATTATAATTAGTGTTACTTTTGTATAATAATAAGTTTTAATTAATTGTTAATTAATTAAGAAATCTCTTAATGGCCAGCTTATAACTAGCTTTAGCTCTTAGTTTCATTTAATCATAATTAACTTGAAACGAAATAAGTTGTTGTAAAAGTAATGTAATATTATAATTCTATATTCTACAGTATGTTGACGTATCCCTTAATAGAGATTAGTCAGTCGACTGGATTTTTCTTGCACACAGTCACTAGCAGTTACGTCAACTCGCATCGCTAGCTATTCATATAAAATATTTGTTTTTAATTAAATATAAGAAAAATGAATCGACTTATATGCAGTTTAATTCGAGCGTAATTAACGATCAAAATTTACGCAGTTTTATTATATAATTATAATCATAGTAATAGTAAATAGTATTTTATGATGTTTCAGGCGCAGCACGGTTTCACGAGTCCCTGTAAATTTGTATCTGGAGATAGAAAATGAACATTACAATAATGTATGGAAATAAGGTAATTTTCTTTTACTAGCAAATGTACTTAATAATCTATAGTATAAGTTCATGTCCAAGTCTCTCCGCCGCGTCTTTTTATCTGAGCGCGATAAACTTAGAAAACTATTAACGGTTTTCACAGATTCGTGAGAAAGGCATCTCTCTTAATTTTAATTAGGCTCATTAACTTCAATCAATCAATCAATTGCCTGAAATGTGGCGTTCATTGTTGAAGATATTGGAAAAAATTATGCAGGCTCATAGCTGGCGTGCTCCGCGTAAACCAAGTCATATGTTCGACGATAAAACCGTTCTATATAGATCTTTATTCTTCTCGACCAAAGCCGGTCTCGGTCCGAGGTAGCTAATTATATTATATATATATATATATATATGTCGGTCTGTTTGTTACGAAGGCGAAAACTAGTAATCTATTTATATACATATATTGATTACTAGTTAGAAAAGAATGCATCATTTACGCTTAGGTTAATTTATATTACCTATATATATACAAAAAAATCATTTACGCTTAGGTTAACTTATATTATTAACAAAAAAACTCTATAGATATGTAGTACTGTTAAATATTATGGCAATAAATATAATAGGGAAATCGATTTTTTTATTAATATTGGTTCTAAGCGATCAAAGCCATAAAAATGAGCGTGTGCGAAATTTTATTTGATAAATATATATTTTTATTATTATATAATAATAAAATTACTAACTAATTAATATAAACCTTTAAAAAAATCTATACTTATAATTGTAGATATTTTATTATTATAATGCCTAACTTATAAAAGTGCTGAACCAAATGTATGTGAATTTCGGACAAGGTTTTAGTAGGTATATAAAATTATTATATAAGTAACCGGGCTTTACAGTTTCGCCCGCTTAAAGACTACTGGCGTGTCTAGAGTGAATATCATATTTTTGCAATTAATATACAGTGTTCTATTTTCAATTGTTAATTTCATGTGTACACACGAGTATATATGTAACTTATGCATCAATAACTTAAACTTCACTTTTTATTTACCGTACTGTTCACATTTATCCAATAACACTTTAAAAAACATTTACTTGGTGGTAGAGCTTTGTGCAAGCTCGTCTGGGTAGGTACCACCCACTCATCAGATATTCTGCCGCAAAACAGCAGTACTTTTGTATTGCTGTGTTTCCGTTTGAATGGTAAGTGAGCCAGTGTAATTACAGGCACAAGGGACATAGCATCTTAGTTCCCAAGGTTGGTGGCGCATTGGCGATGTAAGCGATGGTTAACATATCTTACAATGCCATTGTCTATGGGGGTTGGTGAACACTTACCATCAAGTGGCGCATACGCTCGTCCGCCTTCCTATACAATAAAAAAAAGCTACTAAGTAAAGTTTTGTAATAAAAAAATATTAAAAACATTTCTTCAGCGGACTCGAACGATTGGATATACATACATGCTACAGTTAATTGTATGCGTTAGAGTAACTATTTGATAAATGGCATAAAAAAACTTTGTTGTACTGGTATTTGTCTCTTTATACATTACCACGCAATGTATATCATACAATCGTGACGATCGTGTAGACTCGAGTATATATTGATTTTCAGTCAATAATAATAAAAAAATATATAATTAATGATACATTAATATAAACATTATCATAACATTATAAATAAGGTTAATACAGAACTCTAAAAATGGATTAGTCTTCAATCCTAGTCCCTAGAGATAACACATAATTATAATGTGAGATTGTTGTCTTTTTCTCATATATTAGGTATGTTCTCATAGTCACGATCCTGATCTTGATATTTGACATATCAGGATACATTTATTTAATTCAATCGAAGAAGGCATAAAGATAAACAAACCTAAAATTTTCATATTCCATGTGATTTGATATAACACTATTTCACTTAACTAGCTATAACCACTTTAATTTTATTTCCAAAGTTCCGATAACAACTTCGCGGATATTAAAAACGCCATTTTTTGCGAATCCATAGTGAATACCATAGATTATTCTAGATCTCGACCAATCATTTCGCGTCAACTCGACGACAAAGTCGTTTATTTGTCTATATTCCACTTGTGATTGGAATAATCTTTAAAGGGCGGATTTGTATCCTAGGCATTATTATTTATTTAGGATCACCAACAAGAAAATACAATAACAGTTACAAATTAAAATTTTACAAGTTAATGAGTCTAAGGGTAAGAGTTGCCATACCTAAAGACATGCAAAAATGACACGAAGCATCTGAAGTAATAATGAAAGAAAATAAAAATTAATTTGACAAAATTTGGTATAAAAAGTTAAAAAATAATGTGTAAAATGATTATCTACGTATATTCAAGGTTTATCAGAGATTATAATAGAAATAATGAGTTTCATGTGATTTTATTTATTTCAGACTCGGCAAGCAGTGTTCACAAGATAGCTGAGACAGATGCGTACAACTATCAAATGTGTAAGCACCCTGGTACCTCACAGCTTCCAGCTCTACGCCATGCTTACGCTTTGCATACGCGCTTCTACAATTTTTTTTAATTTTATTTGTGAAAAAATATAATTTGTATGAACGTATTAGATGGTAATAAACTTTAGTCACGCAGGGAATAATTAAAACGTGTTGCTGAAATAGCTTAAAAGTTAAAAAAAATACTAATATTATAAATTGACATTCATAATCCCTATCGTAATTAACATTAAATTAAAATGTCATTAAAGAATTCTATTTTTTTCGTTATAAGCAATATATATTACGAAATTAAGTTGAAATCATAGACGTTTACAGAAGTTATTAAAAAAAATAATATGACAAATGTTGGAAAGAAGTATGAAAGTATATTTAGTATGAAAGTTTTCTCAAAGCCATTTAATGCAATAGGAAAATTTAAATCCTATTACTATCTTTACATTTCATATATGAATTTAAAAAAAAAAACAAAATAAATAAAAGATGCATAATACTAATATTGTTTCATTTGCAATACCCCGCTGCAGGCGCGGTCGCGAAGAGCTTCGCATAATGCTTTCTTTCTTCTCTTTTACTTTTAATAAAATATTGCTCATCAGATATTCTACCGCAAAACAGCAGTACTTTGTATTGTTGTGTTCCGGTTTGAAGGGTGAATGGCGATGTAAGCTATGGTTAACATTTCTTGCAATGCCATTGTCTATGGGCGTTGGTTACCACTTACCATCAGGTGGCCCATATGCTCGTCCGCCTACCTATACAATAAAATAAAATAAAATAATAACAATAAAAATCTTACGAAATAGGTTAATGATTTTCATATAGCATATCATTATAATATGTTCAATATTCTCGACTTCGATACTCGTTAATAAAAAATATTGTAATGACAGATGTTTTTAAGAATTAAGTCATCGATTTAAAAAAAAACGTATTTTAATTCAATGAAGTCATTATCATTATAATATTATTTGATACATCAGATTCGTCAGCTTGATAGCATGTTAAATTTAATAATTTTATATACACATACTAATATCGATAGCTACTTCCAAAACAAAATCTGTATCATTAGACCGAGATTGAAGAGTGACATCTATAATATTGCGTTTTTGCCTAGACGGGATTCGATCATAGGACTGATAGACTTTAAAATAGATTTTTCCGTAACTGAGTCGTCGCAACCCTTCTACAAAATGGTTGGTGTCATTTAGACAGGTATTTAAAACAATTCGTAAATTTATGCCTAATTGCAAAACTAATATAACAATCAATAATATACAAGATAATATAATCTACTATCATATACTTATCTTGTATAATCAAATATATTGTTATAAATATATAAATAAATGTGTAATAATCAATTCGTCAAAAAAAGATTTGTAAGTGAAAGCGAACATCTTCGGTCATCTCCAACTATAAATAAAATGAGCAAACGTATTGACTATTGACGTTTTAAAAAAAAAGATATATAAGAATTGTTACGGTTTACATACAAGTATTTATATTTTTTTAATTTTATCCACTTCTTATAAAATATCTTTATAATTAACGCGCTTAAACTAATTTTTAATTATACATCATTTTATTATTTCATTGTCTATTAATATTCCTTATTCATTCATTTAAGCCGTAATACCTATTATGCCAGCTTTTTGTTTTAATATTATATGCTCTACGTAGTTTATTAATTGTTATAAAATATGCAAAATCGATTTGGCTTTGTACATCCGTTCGTTTTATAATGTTTTTCATCATTTGTTTAACGGCATAATTAATCTAAATTATTTTCGGTAATCACGTTCAATATGAACTCATTAGTGTGGCCAAAACTGGCCAGTACCTACATTCAATAAAGCTAAACGCTCGAAGCGACTGAAGCGCCACCACCCCATTTTTTTCATAACTAAATTGCTCTCGGGAAAAAATAGCGCCAGCAACGGCATCTCTTAGCGGGAAAGAGAATTTTTCCCGCGTCGGTCATAACACCCGGCCACGTGCATTTGTTTTGGTTGGCTTTTTTTCTCAAAAAAAGATAGCATACATAAACCTCACCTCGCCGCGTCGTAGGTGCGCCAAGCAAAATGGTCGTCGTTTTTTTCTTCTCTTTTCAGCCATCTGTCCGTCCTTTTCGGTCAAAAATGCGATCGTTATTTTCTGTTCCGGTGCGAATGTGTGCGTTCCGCGGCCGACGCCGAAGATATACGCCACGCATCAACGCTCTAATGTGGCCTGTATGTTCAGTAAGGAAGGCGCGTTTTTGTATGGCAAAAAACAGTCTTACGTCTAATGGTCGGCGGAGAAAAAATAGAAATATAGGAGGCACGGCGTGCACGATAAAGAGAGCGGGAGTCGTTAACGATTCTGCGCCGGAAAGTTGCGCAGATTGCGTTTTTGGTGCTTTTTTTGGGGGCAGCGCCTCACACCAACGGGTGTTTTTTGTGCCTGTCTTTTTCTCGCACGCAGTCTCACTCCTTGGCGAGCGCGTGTGCGGGTGCGGGGGGCGATGCGAGTGTGTGCGGCGCCGGGGGCAAGCACCTAGTACTAGATTTTTGCGTGCAAACGTCCTAGATAGCTGATCGCGGGCGTATACATAGGAACGGTATATAATGAGATGTCACCGCTATACAACGAGTAAATAGAGCTATGCAATAACGCGGGCAGGTTGCTATTCACGTTGATTAATCACAGGCTTACATAATTGTTCTATATAAAAATATATTCGCTGGCAAATAGCAACTGCATTTTGGTAAAATAAAATGGAATGATGCTGAAACTATTTAAAGCGTTTAGATGATTTTTGTCCGGTTCACTAGATTCATTTGATTAAATACCGCTTTGCGCTAATAGAACGAATTCATTTGCATGGCAAATATATGTAAATAGATAAAAAATAAACATGGACATATCATTGCTTTTATTAGTTGCTGGGTTTGTCTGGGTGGGTAGCACCCTCTCCAAATACTCCATCATCATACAACCAAATAACAATCCCTTGTTTTGATGTTTGCAGACTTTTATGAAATGCGATGAGGATTCGTCTACAAGATTCGAATGTGAGATGGTCATGGTTTCATGTACAAATTTATTTAAGACGAAAGGATGACGTGACTGTCATTAATTAAATGACAGTCTAAAGAGGTTAAGTCTTTCCTTGTTAAACATCTTTGGATTAAGTGAGCCCTATCTCAAAAACTTTTTGTGTTACATTGAATGAGCTTGTGAACATGTTAACGTCTTTATAAAAAGTTTTTTGATATCTCTTTTATAAATTATAAAGCATTATTACTTGATAAAAATCTCTTTATAGATTAATAATTGATTTACCCAGTTGAAAGAATTTTGTATAGAAAATTTCATTGCTTTTGCCTTACGTCATATTTTTGAAATACCTATATAATATATGAGTTGTATGTTTTTAATTAGGGTCTACGTTTATGGTTGTCATACGCTCGCTAGGCGCAAATTAAATTTTAGCAATTATTATTAAATTAACTTATGTCCTATTCCACGACATATCGACTTCTATCAAATAATTTTAATTGTGATTGAGTAAGACTTAGCCATTTGTGAAAAAAAAAATTAACCCAACTTCAGTAAATACCATATACCTACATATTTATTTGTAAATTACCTAAATTCTCAAAATTTTTTTTAATTATATTTTATTTGGTAAATTTTAGACGAACTATTCAGGAAATATAAAAAAAGAGTTCGTAAAGAGAGAAGTTCGACATCAAAATCTTAACTTTATTTATTTAATGCAGACTACATGCTCCTTCTAGAATAAATTGAATTAAAACTATTATTAATATTTCAATGGATGAAAAACCACCTCTATATTGTTAAATCTTAACCAACGTCTAAGAGACGATATACAGCGCCATCTGTGTTTAACTTGAAGAAATTTTTTTTTGAATAAAAGAAAATTAGAAATAATTCTTATAAAGGGATAGAATCTAATTTATTTATATGTTATTTGAAATTTACGAATGAATAGTGAAAACCTTATCTTTTTATATCTTAAGATTTTGGTAGAGCGCCATCTATCGTAGAGTAGCAAATCAAAGATGTTTGATTAAGAAAGTTCATGTTGTGTTTTAAAGTGTAACAGAATAATGAATATCTGTTGTCATCTTACAATGACGAATGATATGACGTTATCCATACGTTTCATTATATTTTTTAGTCCAAGAAAATACATTGATTCTAAAAATTTTCTTCCTAATTTTATGTTATGTTATAAATTCTGAACATATATTTTATTTGTTTAAAATACATTTTTTTTTACTACTCTATTGTTCCTAACTGAACAATACTCAAACGGGAAATATATTTATTATTCATATTGTAAATCGGTATTGTAGAGAAACACGAGACTCATCGTAATATTTTTCCTGGAAAGCAATATACAATTTTTTTTAATTACAAACTGTGAAAATAGTTTTTTGCTTCGAACATTCAATGAGATAATAGATTTGATAATCTTATAAGAATTTGTCCCAGTTAATGTTTATAATGACCTTACCATTAGGTATCTTACCAAGGTATATTACGTTAAACACTAAAAAGAATGCATGGAAATCAAACTATGATCACCTTATATTTTTATATCTTATATATTATCTTTATTACATTAGTTTTTGTATTATTAGTACAGTTATATTATTATCAGAGATATATATTATTTTTCTGTCAGATAATTCTCAGTAGCAGCCCGGAGTCTGGAAGTGTGTACACTCCCGTGGCTCGGAAAGCACGTTAAGCTGTTGGTCCTGCGCCTGAACTCTTTCCGGTCGTGTCGGATTGCCGTCCCATCGGATTATGAGAGCTAGGGAATAGAAAGTGCACCTCTGTTTGCGCACATACTTGTGCACTATAATATCTCCTGCGCAGTTGGATAACCTCTCTTGAGATTGGCCGCCGTGACCGAGAATCGGCCTGAAGGACATTATTATTATTATTATTACAGTTATATATAATAAAAATACATAATATTAACTGAATAGTATTTTGAATTTTTAATCAAATTATTAACAATATTCACATACTTTTTTTATAGCATAGGTAGGTGGATAAGCTCATAAGCCACCTGGTGGTAAGTGGTAACCAATGCCCATAGACTTTGGCATTGTAAGAATGACCAGCAGTGTACATATGTAATATACTATGTATATGTATATTATGTACTGTATTTTTTTGAATGAGGTGGAATTATGCAGCGGTAAATTGTGGCAATACTGGTTCGAATTTAATTTTTTTTTTGTGTTGGATAGTCCTTTTATCGAGGAAGGCTTTAGGCCTGTTTTTATTTATTATATTTATAATAATAACGCGGGTGAAACCGCGCGGCACAGCTAGTAATTATATAAAGGTCAGATAGTCTTCGCTCTAGTTCATTTGCTATTATATTTCGCTGGAGTTATATTTTCAAACACGATATTTTTTTATTACGCTGGAAAAACGCATGACGCGTTTCCCCCACTGGTTACATGGGGGGGTATGTGGGACTCGCCGTATGACCAGGGCACCGAATGCACCCCGGACATCGGAATACCCACTAAAAAACCAGCGGTACCCTTCCCGTCTTAAGTGGAGCGCCACGGGATCGCTTGCTCATTCAACCGTGAGTCGTGACGCTCAAATATTTTCAAACACCAACGCTTATGGTTATAAACGAAACATTTTGTAAAAAAATTTGAACTCTTAAATAACCACGGTTTATGGAAGTTGTAGGTTCGATCTCGAGCCTTCATTTCGATACTAAAATTTAAAAAACGTAAAAAATAGCAGCCAGTTAATGTAGATCTCTAATAAAGATTCCTCTCCCTTTGAGAAAGTTTGGAGCTAATTCCACCACGCTGCTCCAATGCATGCTGGTTATTCATGTTTGAGTTTCCGACACGCAGGAACGCGATGTTTTCTTTCACCGACTATAATATAAATAACAACGAATAGACCAAATTAAAACGCAGTGTTTCTTGCTTGTTTTGAAACTACAGTCGACAAGATATCATAGCCAATGGGCAGCCTCGGACCTATTGAGCATTCTCAGTCTCGGACCATTTATAATTTATAGGTAAGTGTCACTCTGGGTCACTTCTTAGCTTTTATGTTTATAAAGTTTTCTTAATGATTTATTTGCTTTATTGTAATAATATTTAATCATTATTCTAACATAAATAATAGCTGCAAGCTGCGTTTTTATTTTTCAATTTGTAATAATACCCTTTTTTATATAATAATATGTTTGAAAGTTTATTTGCGTGTGGAAATAAGGCTTGTGACGATATTTGCGTTTATCAAATTACTATTATTAATTTTACCGAAATATATCCAAGTCAGTACAGTAGTTAGTAGGTAATTAATGAATATCGTAACATGATCGCTTTGAATCATTTTATTTTTAACTATAAAAATTATTAACCCAAGCTCAGAAATCAATCAAAGATCGCAACCATACATCCTAATTGAAAATATATTTATACAATAACAGTTAAATAACTGAGTCGAGACTACCCACTAAGAAATAATATATATAAATAAAATATATAATAACGCTGTCTTATTGCCTTCGCGGGTCACAAGCGGCAAATTCAATGGAGGAAGGTTAGAATTCTTGCCACCCTTCGGAATGGTTATGATTATTCAGTACCTTTTTATCTGTTTATTTAGTTCAATTAAATATAATCTGTAGTAAAACATAAATCAATAAAAAAAAATCATTTATTTCTATATGCTTTTCTATTTTTGATATAAAAATATACCGACAGTTTCATATTTATTCATATGCTATATTGTAGGAATAGAGTTATAGAAATATACAGTGAAGGAAAAAAAAATTGGAATTAGTCGTATTTTGTATGGGAACTGGGAATTTGTTTTTTTTTATGTTGTTCTTATTACTCGAATATCTCTGTCAAACATGGAATATAATTATATAGTAGGTAGGTACTGCTCTGTGCCTTTGGATTCCTTTTCTTTTGCTGTATAATCATAAAAGAAAATAAAACATTTATTTTATCCTTATGCGTTTTACATATAAAAAAGTAAATATTAGAAATCTTCAAATGACTACTATTTATTTTTAGATACAAAAAAGTTAAACATTTTTTTTTAAATATAATTTGTTTTATATAGCATCGTAAATATATATATTTCTATCCATCCTTCAATAGGCATCATTTATTATATAATACTCCAGATCATATATAATTAATTGCAAAAAAACCCTCAACATTTCTAACAACTCCCAACTACCAATCAGGTATTAGGAAATTGAATAAATATATAAGTACATAGCTTAAATATTCAAATAAAGAACCCTTCATAGAAAATAGGTAAGTCCCCTATTGTAAGTTAGGTGCCTAGACAAGGGTGACATTGTATACGATTAAGTTAATACAGACTCTATTAATAGATGATAGAGTCCATTATATATATCGAAAAAGTATTTCATATTATGTTCTTAATAAATATTGTGCATATTATGCGGTTTTATATAAATGTTTTTCTAAACCGAAAGGACACAGGAGTATATTGAATGATACAGCTTGAATTAATTCATAAAATTAAGTTAATAAGGTTGAAATTTAATGATTTTATTAGTATAAAATGTAATAATATTAAGGAAATTTACTTTTGTGTTTTTAATTTTTTATCTGTAATTGCTATGACATAAATGATGTGCAATGTACATATTTGATTAAATAATGAAAACAAAATAAAATGGTTAAATAAAACAAAAATGAGTGAAATTATTTATTTATTGTCAAACATTATACGCCAAATATGTTTGTTGTTTATATTGTTACATGTCTTATACTTTATAACACAACGTTATTAAGGCATTTTTTTAATCGTGAGGCGAAGTACAGTCAGGAGATGAAATTATACAAAGTTTTGTACCAATCACAATGCGTAACAATTTTGTTATTTTTTGAATTTGTAGCGTGTTTTGTTTATTTATATTTTGTAGATTAGTTATGAAATATGAGATGTTTTGGCATTGTTGAAATTGAATATATTTATAGGACTTTCAAAAATGTTATATTTTATTTTGGCTTTAATTTGAATTTCGAAACAGGCTTTATATGATCGATAAATTGATAACTTCGATCAATAGTGTACTAGATTACCGGTAAGCGCTACAAAAACGGCCCGAAAAGTAAGAACACAATGACGTTTGTGAGGTTATTTCAGATTAGTATGGTCCAATCATAACTTATTGCTAAGGAAATAAGGTTGAATATGGAACAACCGTTATTGTACATTTCCTGTCTTTCTGTCATCCATGGCGTAAGATCGTAAGTGAATATCAATACAATCTAAACCGCACTTTGTTGCTCGGGAACAAAGCATAGCTTAAGTTGAAAATATTAAACGCTTACATCGTTTTCTTCATTTGATCGTCTGTGCCACATTTGAGTATTGTTTTTGTTCGTGACGCGTTATCTAGTAGTATTGTTGATCAAAGATTAATACGGCCGAATACTGAAACGTCACTCAAAGTTAAACGCTACTTAACATTGAAAAGCTCCTAAATTAGTATGCGAAATTTTATGGCGTCTCAAATAATTAAGTTGCATTTAATATTTAAGTGACGTTTCAGTATTCGGCCGAATAAGTATGAAATTAGTTTATAATTATATAGATAGCATGAACCATTTTGATAATTTACATTAGATCTTTGTATCAAATTATTATGAATTTAAATACATAAATATAGGCATGTTAAATAGTACATAGGCCAATTTGGAAAAGTGATCATTGGCGTTAATATTTTATCACTAAAAGTATCATATTCGTTATTTTTTCATCTGAGATAAAACAGTTTCATATACAATCAATTAATTCAATGTTCCGAATTTATTAGTAATAATTAGGAATAGTAATATAATTACAGCATGAATAAGTTATATCAAATATTAAAATTAAGTCTAAAGCCTTAAATACTGCTGCATTATGCGAGGCGACACAACAAAAACTTTATCTTTCCCGCGCAAAACTAAATCCAAGCGAATGAGAGACAGTTCCAAATGTTTTACTTAAAATTCTAGTGTGAAGTTAAAATAAACCATCTCTAATACATTTTTAAAACGATATTAATTATACAGTTACGTTTTGTTTATTCTGTATTCTATTTTTAAAACATTGTAAGTGACAAAATATAAAAAAGCATTGAATTAAACTATTCAGCCTATTTAATATGATGCAAAAATTGTTCTTTTTTTAATATTCGTGTTCGTGCAGTAATCGTTTAGAAATAATAGTATGTATATAAATCGTCTGGACAAACACTTAAAACATCATAGCGGTGATTTAAAAAATAATAATATTTTTAACTGGCTGTAGAAACGTGCTATTTGCGGCATTGGGTCCTGTGATAAAGCTCCGTATCCATTTCCATTACACAGTTTTACTCCGCAACCCCACAGATATTAATAATATATCACCATATAAGAAATCTCTTCCCTACGAGGGTGGGACCGCTAAATGTGCCGCGCCGATCCCTATGCGCTAAAATGGAAAAAACAACGAAATTCCATTTTTTGAAAAATGAACTTTACTTCTTTGTTTTAAAGTACATTCTTGATAAAACCGTCCTCTCTACTTAATCACCGCTGTCTCCCACATAATACGTATGTATTATACTCGGACTTAGGCCTTTTTTTTAACAAAAAGGTCGCTTGTGACGCCTCGCGGATTCAAGATGGCGGCGTTTCGCAACGCGCCTTTTTTCGTATAATTACTAACCTCTCGCAAAAAAATTGTCACTTGAATTTTAAAAATTCTGTTTCCCCGTAATTCTGTTTTACGTTTGTAATTTTTGGTATTCATATAATGGGAACGATGCTATATATATTGTACATTAAACATGGATTAAATATCCAATAACAAAAATATGCGTATGTAGGTATTATCAATATTTTTTTTTTAAATTAGGAATGTATTCTAGACCGTTAAATGTAAACGGCCTTACTTTTAAAAGTTGTTGAGTGGGTGACCAGTTATATTATTATGTGCTTTCTTTCGAACATCAAATCAAAATATGACAGAAAGAGTTTAATGTTTGAGAATGTTTAACTAAACAGTACATAAGTACGCTGTTACTATTTAAACAGTTAGTTACACAAATAATTATGTTTGAAAAAGATGTCGTTATCATGCAAATAACATGAGATTAGATCATATTATCAATTGATATTGTTTAAAATGCAACAGTGGTATTAAATTTAATTATTATTTTTTATAAGTAACTTATATGTTTAAGATAACAGGACCGAAACAGATGCTGGTCAAACTTTGTCCTTAACAAACTTCCGGAAAGGATATTGATTACATATAGATATCGATTTTGAGAAAGTCAAACAAACTTATATTTACCGATTGGTTTTTGTTTTTTGATACTTCCTGATATAGAAACTGTTTGTTTTACGCAGCTGTCTTTAAAAATCCTTGACATTATATCATAATATATATAAAATGAGCGCTATTGCCGTTTTAAAAATGGAAATATGAATGCTTAGCCTTTTTTTTAGTTTTATCAAGTTTTGTGCAAGACTGTGAGCAAGTATAGACCTAATGTTTATTTAATTTAAAGAAAGTTATATCAAATCAGTACCTACGCTTTGGTAATAAAAAGTAACCAAAAAGTAACGTAGTTGAAAATAGTGCGGTCGTATCGGTAAACGTTACAACCGTTCTGGAGTCGTTACATCACTATTAGCATGTCACCGTTTTCACTTGCACTCAGTCGAAGTGGTCGAATCGATACATATCAAGTGCTAGGTATAACAAGCCTAGGCGTTTCGTAACATAACATTGAATCAAGAGTAAGAGAAACACTGATATTGCGATACTGAGATGCAAATTTAAATTCATTCGTTAACATTTAGATATTGAAAATTAAGTATTAACAATAAGATATTTTATGTTATTGCCGAACTATGTATCTTTATCTATGACTTGTATTATGAGATTTTATTCTTATGATAATAACTTTAAGATTTACTGTCTCTTTCATTTTTCAATGTCGTCGGTGAAAGCATCGCGCGTACCGTGTTACATGTCGTTGCTGAATTACTGCATCGATGAAAGAATATTCGATGTTCGAGCGCCGTGCAGCAAATATTGGAGCGAGTTGTCTTTTTACGGAGCGCCCGTGGCCGAGTTAGAGGTTATTGTTCCATTTTCGAAACGCGCCAATTTTTTTCCTTTGGCTAATAGCTGCCCGTCAATGAAACGTTTTCGCGCCATTCTGGAACAAAAGAGTTGGTATGTCTGAGATGAATGTAGTTGGTCGTACAATTTTTTATCTGTTTTATAAAATAAATATGATTTGTTGTTTACGAATAATTGTGATTAAATATAATACTTTTGAAAGTATATTTAGTTTATCACTAATTAAATGAACTTTTCATAAATGTTTTTAACCACTGGCAACTGTTTTATATCTGAGAAAAATAAAAAAAAATAAAAAGCAAATTAAATTATCCACAGCTTCAAAACCAAGCAAGCATTAATAAGTTTATCAATCAAAATTTGTAAGTAAAACTAAATCTTGAGGCTTCGCATCTTTTTACGTAAAGCATAAATTATAATAACTACTAAGAACTATATACATACTCAATAATACATTTACCTAATACCTATCTATACATATAAATAAAATTGGAGTGTCTGTTTTTAATATTGAAATAACCGCTTTTTACTACATGCATATGAATATATATACGGTACATACACCGAAATAACATTTTTTACAATTTTTGTCTGTCTGTCTGTCTGTCTGTCTGTCCGTCTGTCTGTTTGTTCCGGCTAATCTCTGAAATGGCTGGACCGATTTTGACGGGACTTTTATTGGCAGGTAGCTGATGTAATAAGGAGTAACTTAGGCTACTTTTATTTTAGAGAAAATGATAAGCTATACATCTATACATATAAATAAAATTGGAGTGTCTGTTTTTAATATTGAAATAACCGCTTTTTACTACATGCATATAAATATATATACGGTACATACACCAACATAACATTTTTTACAATTTTTGTCTGTCTGTCTGTCTGTCTGTTTGTTCCGGCTTATCTCTGAAATGGCTGGACCGATTTTGACGGGACTTTTATTGGCAGGTAGCTGATGTAATAAGGAGTAACTTAGGCTACTTTTATTTTAGAAAAAAATGATAATAAAAATAAAAATGATTAACTTTTTATTTAATTCTACGCGGACGAAGTTGCGGGTACAGCTAGTTTAAAATAATTTTGATATGTATATAGTAGATAGCAATACGTATTGAGTAGATAGCAATATACCTACTCGTATATAAATAGACATGATATGGCAACAAACGAACAATTCAACGGGGATTCACCTATAAATAAATTAAAACCGAGCACGGAGCGTAGTCAAGTCTAAAAAACACAAAGTCGATTCGGAGTACACAACAACAATTGTCTCAGTACGATTGTTGTCATTTTGCGTACAATCCGTTGCCCATATGGCGTGCGCTCTCGAAAATAAATAAACACTTTTTAACTGTGGTTTCCTTGCTGTCCATCGAACGGACTAACTTTTTACTGAATTTTATACAACTACCTTCAGTACTCGGTATAATTTTCATTATTATTATTTAAAATTTAACGAGTTTCCACTTTCAAAGTTGGAAAAATAAAATCCGGGTGTGGACGCGGACGCATGAGGTACTTTAATCATATACTCCTATGTATATAATAATTGGATGTTAGAGTTGAAAATACTTATATACGATAAATACGTCAGCTCACGCGAGCAACTGAAGTATGTACCATAGATACTATAGAACCGAGAAGAAAGTGGAACTTGAAGGGAGACAAAAAGTTCGAGCTGTTATACATTTTCAACTTAAGCGAATTTTGTCAGGAAATATTCGACTTGTAGAGTTTAAGATTTATTCAAGTTATTTTTGAGTTGGAGTTGATGTGAAATAATTTATTTTTTGAGTTAGAGAAGGAAAATTTTTACTGAATTTAATTATCTCTACTATTTATTTCGACTTATAGAAGGGTCAGATTTCGAGCAATGGTTTTGGGGCTTGAAGGGAAGGAACACAGCATTTTTTCGAGTTTGAGAGTCGGGAAGTTTTCGAATTATAGAGGTTCGACTTTAAAAGGTACTGTATATATATTAATAATTAGTAGACGTTTCCAGAAGATACAGCCCGTTTTTGGAGAAAGTTTTTTATATGCCTAATATTATTATTTACTTCTGCTTTTGAGCTAAGAATGGGCTGGGCTATGTGAAACCTGTGTTTTTCATTAAGTTTTATTTTTTCAATGATGCATTTGAAAAGGCTTATTAAAATTTGAATGGTAAAACAGTTGTTATCTAATTATAAAAACGGCTGCCTAACGGTGCCTTTGTAGAATGCATAATTTTTCTTTCGATGTGGTTTACAAATGATGAGATTTAGGAATGAAAAAACCCTTTCATTCAAAAAAAGAAATATCTTACCAATACATAAGGAGTATTTGGAATCTGTTCTTAAAATTATCTACTTACTACGTAATATTTATGTAACAGCTCATCATAGTATATAATAATAATAATAATAAGGACCTCCAGGCCGATTTCGGCTAAGGCGGCCAATCCCAAGAGAGATTAGCCACTACATGTATATGAAAATACATATTATCTATTTATAAAAAAATCAAAGAGGATGCTTCCCATTTAAATTGTAAAAGGTATGGTAGGTGTATGTTCTTTGAAGATAAGCATAATAATTTATTTGTATTCATATATTTTATTTACATCAAGGATTTTTTTTTACATTACAGTTGACATTTATAAGAAGAATTAATTTTAGATGCAACTAATTATTGATTAATTTGCTTACTTTACATTTAAATCTCTAAAATAAAAATATCTATTCTTATGGAGTAATTCGAGTTTAATGAAAATTTGCTGAATTGTTGTATTGTAAACGTTCCTGAATTCTTTAGTGAAAACTATTTCTGTAAACCCTTAGTTCTGTTTCGAATTGGCGTTTAGTGTTTTTAGAACAAAAAAAAACATAATTACCTTTTGAATTGGTTTAGGGCACAAACAAATTATATATAAAACAATTATAGATCTAGAAATCTAATAATTTTTGACAACAATTTGGTTTAATATTTATCGTAATTGGTAAATATTATTAATAAATATATATTTTTATAAGTATTTTTTACTAGAAACGAAATGAAAATTAACATACCTACTATAGTTTTTTCACGAAAATGGACATCCTTATGTCCTTAACGACTTTTTTTTCTCTTTATTGCAACATCAAATTGGTTTGATAATGTATTGCAGAGATATTAATTATTAAATAAAGAAAAGTGTAACAAATTATACTCCGCGCGATTTCGTTATACGTCACTAATTAGCCTTCGTGGTACGTAGTGTTTCTACAAACGAAAAATATCTTCAGCTTTATATAATTGTACATATTATATATAATAAGATGAAGTGAAATATATGGCGGGTAATCATTGTACAACACAGCAACAGCCTTTGGATATCACGAGATATATAGATGAATAAAAGAGAAAATACATTACGTCAATACCAAATAAATAGAGAAAGATAAATAGAATCCTTACTCTATTGATCTGATCAAATTATGCAATTAAAAAAAAAAAAAAGTAATTTTGGACTACATTACATGAACACACTGTAATACGATGTATGTATAATACAAGCAGTATTATTACCGTGTAATAAGAAACTTTATTAGCATATAAATAAAATAGGTTTTTAAGTGATCAAATCACTATCATTTTCCTATTTGTCGTTCTCAGAGACGTTAATGCAAATTTTTTATAAACTGATTTCACGCTTAATAATTGTTACTGTTTAAATTAGTTTAATAGCAACGTATTCTAAATTTAAATTATCGCTATCGAAAGCATGTTGAAATTTCTAGATCATACACAAATGTCAGTCTGTCTGAGTATATGAACTATGGCGGGTTTAAACAATGACGATTGGTCAAAACTTTGTCTTTCAAATATTGATCCAATTACAATAACTTAATAACGGATTGAAAGTGTAAATAAAAGAAATATAATAAATAGATATATAGATGCTTATTTGTTAACATATTTGTAAAAACAAAACTTACCAGTTAGGTAATCTTCAAACACTTCTTGGAACTATACACCAATCAATTATTTTAGGCAATATCATTTTTTTGAAAAAAGAACTTTAGTTTTGAGTTTTAAATTTGGAAAACGACATCATAATTTTTTTGAAAGTAGGTATAACGTTTTCGGACTACATGTTGACGATTGAGAATATCGACCTAATGAAATCAGCAATCCAATTGACCGCTATTATAAATCATCCCCACCAATGAAAATAAACGACAATTGACCATTGCGACAACAAAAGAAATGATCCTTATTGCTAAGAGCGTAAGGGATATATTACGATAAATATCAATTGCATTAAAAGCCTAAACAGGTTTGAATCTTTGTGTGCAAAAAAGGGAGCACATTTGCAGCAGACGTGCAGAGCTATGTAGCAGTTTGCAGGTAAATAGGTTGCAGCGTTCTCGTTGCAGAATTGAGCTCAAAGCAAGGGGTCTTAACCCTTTTGTTATCAATATAACAGTTAAATTTTGCAAGGGTCGTTATGTATACAATTATATTAAGCCTATTGGAATCATAAGTACTCTTTGTTATGGTTCTTACTTATGTACTTAACTGTCGTTTTTTAGAGTGCAGAAAAGCTTATATTCGTTTTATTTATAACGTATAAAAACGTTTCTTTTTATTTAAAAATAGAACATTTCATTCTTTTTTTAGTTATATTTATAATTTTTTTTTAATAATGTCATTTAAAAACGATTTGTCTAAAATTGAATACGTAATGATAAAACTCACGTATTTTAATCCAAGAACACTGCTGAGTTCATATTTAATTGGTTTTTACGTATTACGTAAAAAGGTTAAACCGTATACTCGTAAGACGCGACCACAAGATAACCTACTTATGTGGCATGAAATTTTGCAACAAATACGCTTGGAACGTTTAAGGTACTCTCAAACTTTTTACAAACATTATAAATGGTACACCTATTTCAATATATATTACGTTTAAATGTAGGTATATAGAAGAGATAAAGGCGCGACCTTAGTAGGTATTCGTGGATTTTGTTTTTTTTTTATTTTTTAAGCTTGATGGTAAGTGGTCACCAACGCCCATAGACATTGGCATTGTAAGAGATGTTAACCATCACTTACATCACCAATGCGCCAACTACCTTGGGAACTAAGATGTTATGTTCCTTGTGCCTGGAATTACACTGGCTCACTCACCCTTCAAACCGGAACACAACAATAGCAAGTACTGCTGTTTTACGGTAGAATATCTGATGAGTGGGTCGTACCTACCCAGAAGAGCTAGCACAAAGCTCTACCACCAAGTAAAAAGTGGTGCAAAATAAATAATAACTTAAATTAATAAACACATCTGTAAATCGGAGTTTCCTTTCAGCTGCTAAGATTTTTGCCAGTTCTTCCTAGGATTTACATTCCAAACTGATAGTTACACATTTAATAATGTAACCTAAATTCAAAAGTGCTTATAAAAGTGTATTTGAAGATGTAGAACATGTAGATTTCTGAGTATTATTTCATACCTTGCCATATAACAATATTTATATGAGACGATTTAAATTTAAAATCAACATAAGTATATCATCTCTTTACCTACTCGTTTATATAATTACCCTTGTAATATATATATTTTTCTCATGTGTAGGTATATAATTAACAATGGTTGTCAAAGATTTTGGATAAAACTCGAAGCGTATTCGCGGCAAAAAAATCCCACATAAATAGGCTATCTTGCAATCGCTTCTTTCACCGATGAGTGTCAGAAGCACTTACGTTATCTAATAATAAGTTAACTATATTACTATAATGAAAGTATTCAGTTTTCGAGTTATCGGTTGCTCGCGTTGAATATTTAATTCGAACAAAAAAAAATGAACGTTGCTTTTTAAACAAATTTCTGTTCCCTAAAAACTGGAATAATCCGAACGAATACAGATTAAAAATAGCCTATTGTAGGCTAAGTGTTGGAAGATTAACAGAACAAAAAAAATTGTACAACATATTTCACATAGTCACCTAAATAATACTTCTTTAATAGCATAGGTAGGCGGACGAGCATATGGGCCATCTGGTGGTAAGTGGTCACATACGGCCATAAACAATGGCATTCAAAGAAATGTTTGACCATCGCGTACATGCCAGTGAGACCAACCTTGAGAACTAAGTTGTTATGTCCCTTGTGCCTTTTATTACTTTTACTTTACTCAACCTTTAAACGATAACACAACGAAACCAAGTACTGTTTTGCGGTAGATGATCTGATGAGTAGGTGGTACCCACCCAGAACAGCTTACACAAAGCCCTACTACATAGTAATTAATGATTAAAATATACAAGTCAACATTAAAACAAACGATGAATTTAAAAATATTTTTTAAATGTTAATATTTTTATGAATTAAGGCTCGATAATTTTGGTACAGGTTACATAAATGTTTACATAAAACAGATAAAAAATATTTGTAATGAAAGTAAAATACGGTACTAATATAAATGCAAATGAAGCCACCGCATTACCGTTAGTAAATTGGACCTTATTGATTATATTCTATGGCGTCCGAATTTTATCATTCATATTTTTTATCATTAGTATACTTTCGACTTTAGTCTCATTTTTCATTTAAAAATTTTAAAAACGTTATTTTTTTAATTGATAAGAATTTTTAAAACGTAAGCTTAAATAAAATAAAAGGGAAACGGAATTTGTGTACACTTTTTAGTTAATGCTACTGATTATGTTATATCTTAAGACATAAGCTTACCAGTTTGTAATCCATGTATCAAATTTAGTTTAAAAGATGATTTAAAAAAAAAAACAAATGAATTACGACATCGTCTGCCCAGGGTTTTGAATCCAGGTCCGGGAGATACGAGTCCTTAAGTCTAAGCCTAGCCTGATAAACTAGCCAATATACAATAAACAGATAAGTACGTTTGACTTACTTGTTATTAATTTAGTACAATTCACATACAAAGTATATTTAATACTTCAAACAAAACTTTTAAATTAATAAAGTTGAGATAATAATATTATTCTCAAACGATAACGCATCCATTCAACTTTTTATTCCACGTTTCATTCGAACCACAAAAAAGAAGTTGCTGCAATAACTGCAACTTATTTTTTTGTATCCAAGCAAACAACCCGTTCTTATCCAATAGCAGCATTATGCGAATGAAACAAGTTTTTAAACGTGTAGCATTGGAAGGGTTAAATTTTGCAACACAGGTACGCGGAATGCAAACACCGAGCTGCAGAAACGGGTTTCGGATCGCAACTTGATAAACAACATTACAATATTCGCTTGACTTCAATCGATAACAATAAGGATTTTTTATGTGTGCAATGGATTTTTAGCTCGAAACAGCTGCTGTGGTAAATATGTTTATTGTTATGTCATTCATCGTTTGAATTTCGAATGCGCGATATTATTCTTTTAAAAAAATCGCAATAAGAATTAAAAAATTAAATATTCTTATCATTATTCAAATGTGAAATGAAATAATATAAATCTTTTATAAAAATAAACTTATAATAGAAGCGAATAGACGAACAAAAGTAAAACGATAGGACGAACTGAGCGAAAAAGTAAATATGACTTTCATGTTTTCTACTAAGATAACGCTCCGCCGAGCGAAATATGAAAAAGTTATCAAAACGATCTCCGGCGCACTAAATCACTGTATATAAGGGGAAGAGGACTCATGTACTCGCAAACGGGTAAAATAAATGTTTTTATTACATAACGCGCTTTTTCTCAGGGACTAATTTGTATTCGACCGCTTAAAAACCATCTTTCACACGTTGAAAATATGACTCAGATTACGAGAAACGAAAATTTGTTCGGTCTTTAAAATTACGTTATTTGAAAATGAATCGTATTGTTTCACAATAAGGAGTTGTTTTAAATGAAACCGTAAATAGAAAACGAGGTTTTGTGTACAGATATTATAAGGGCTGGTGCAAAATTTTAAGTAGAGGGATTTGGAGGTGCCTGCTAACTGTAGGTAAAATTAGACGCTTATCTATAACTAGAGTACATAATATTATAAACCTATTCCAGAATTGTTGATTATTTTGAGAAACCAGACAATATATTAATATAAAAACATAATATTTTGTATTTGAAGAGTTCTACAAGGAAAGTGCTCATTATGAGTGAATCTGGTAAATCATTATTGTTAAGATCTACACTTAAAAAACACGATAGAAAAACGTCGAGCATTTAATTCTTGAATATCTTATTGAATTACCTTAATATTTTACATCATCGTTATAAATAATATAATTTTATATAATATATATGTATATTAATTATGGTTTTCCGTTTATATAATTATGACATTACAATATCTACAGTGTGAAAAACATTAAATGCAGTTTTTTACCTAGTTTTTTATTACGAAAATTTAAAATAGACTTAGTTTAAAATGATTAATTCCAAAAGATTTCTTAAAATATATTATAATAAGAACTTAGAGGATTTTTTAATACAAAAATATAAAGAATGTTTTTAAAAAAGGTCCATAAATTGCAAGCTGAGGATCATAATTTACAATATAAATAGGTAATTGCAATAAGAGGTATTATATATATTATACATTATACGTATACGGTGGTCATTGTAAAATAAACTTACGGTGTTAGAAGCGAGACTTTTACGATACATACTAAGTGAAAATAATTGTTTTATTAGTATATTTATAAATGTATTTTTTTTAATTCTTTATTTACTGATATAAGAAACGTCATTCGCATATTCACAAAGATAAGAGCAAATAATATTATAATAGTAAGTGCAGTGTGATACACCATTATTATAAGTATCCACAACAATACAATTTAATAATTTTATAATAAACTTATAAATAAACAATAAAATTGTAATGCTAATTTTACACTTAAATTAATGGAGGTAGAAAGAAATAATAAAAACAAAATATGAAAATCAGTCTTTAACGCTAATGCAGTGCTTTAATTAAAATTTTCTTAAAACTAATTTTATAAGTACACTATATTAATAATGCAGATATTAAATTCATATTTTAGATAGAAACTTTTTAAAGTATCGCTCATGAGGATACGATCTCCTGGGAAATTAAGAGTAAAAAGAAATATATTTAGTCAGGCTATGACCACAATGGTTAAATTTAGTTTTTTTTTTATTACAGGCCAGTTTCAAATTTTAATGCCTTTAAAGTAAATTATAGTTAAACGCTGTCACTTTTAACAGTTCCCTGGAAGATCTATTTCTTATCAAGCTTCGTCTAAGACTAAATAGTTAGTTTTATCCGATTTTGAGACTGCGGATATGTCCACAGATACATTATTTTAAAGTATATCGGACCCCCTTATCGAGAATAACATTTACTTACTATAAATTTAAAAAAATCTGCCTCACGGCCGCTTTACAATTGTAACGTATATAGAGAATAGAGTTACATATTTTCAATTAGAGTTGTATATAAGCGGTATATAGATAATTGCGGCCATAGCCATTCTCTCTAATGCGACCTTAAGCTCGGCCGTTGAATTGTAATTGGAGGACTCATAAAGGGGTCGCTGGGACCGGAAAAGGGGACGAAATGGAACGAAAAAGGGGGACGGGGAGGGAAAAATGTATGGAAATGACGCACCGCCATTTCCCTGTTTTTGTATTTGATTATCCTTTCAAGACAATATTTCGCGGGTCCGGAAATTAATGAAGGCAATTTATGCGACACAGAGCGCGGGTGCCTGGTTTTATTTAAATAACTTTGTTTTTTTTTTTTATTATTATTTAGCGCTGAGGGTTTCGGGAGAACCTTTTGTGATGGGGGTGTGAGTGTGTGGAATTATGTTTTGAGGTTAGCATTAACGGAGGGAAAAAATTGCAAAAAAATTGGTTAAGTCTTCGAAACAATAATGAAATCAAGCTGAATCTTCGATATATACGGTGTTTATCAGCTCTTATAAGTACCGAAAAAAAGTTAATAATAATTAATTAGCTCGTTTTAGTAGATTTTTTTTTGTAAGTAGTAGATAACTACTATGTCAGAAGTCGGCGTCAAACCTTTGAATATACATATTATGTATGTTTATATAATATATATGTCACAAATATTATATTTTTTTTAAAAATATAAATAATTCAACATATTAAAAAGTGCACTTTGTCAAATTGATTTAAAACAAGTCTACACAATTCGTAATTGCAATAAGACGTTATATGTTTATGTATATAAAATTCCTTACATAAGTAGAAGAGTAAATCGCGAATCTTTCGTACATAATAGGTATCTATCCGTACGTGTTCCAGCCGTAATCGCCTCAGCTCCTAAACAAACAAACCGCTCATTGGCCCATGTTTGTCCCCCACTTAATTAATTTTCTCATTTTCTAGAAATCACTGACTTTGTTTATGTTTGCACTTCATTATATTTTCTGGTTAACGAATTTTGATAATGTTAATAAACCTAGAAATATTTAATAAAGGTTTAAAAGAAGAATAACTATAAAGAAGATTTAATAATTTTTTTTAATACTTATAGCATACTTTGTGTGGTAGTTTTTGTATTTGTATAAATCAAACCGAAAAAATGCAAATTGCAAATTATTTGTTTTTTTTTTTTTTTATTATTATTTATAAAACTTTTAAATTAAAACATGTAGGTATCTAATTCGGCACCTACTCAAAAATTAGGAACACGCACTTTCGGAGCAATTTGTCACAAAAAGTTGGCAACTTCTCCCCTACGGCCGGCGTCATTTATTATCCAACCCTATCCACCCCCTCAAGGGCCAGTAATTTTACCTTCAAAGCCTTAGCGGGCATGCGTAATGACTAACGACGTGACGTAAATCGTGGGGATTTACCCTTTATCTGACCGAGAGTACTTGCGTTATCTACGGATTACACCGCTATAATACTGGAAGAATTATTCACTGGAAACATTATATAAATACAGCTATTTATTTTTAACTTGCAACCCTAGCGGCTTTGTATGGGCGGAATAAAATGAGGTTTTACGCCATGGTATTTTATAAGACATTCACATATATATGAATATTTAGTCATCATTGGTCCAAGCGATATATTGGCTTGTATTATGTGAATATATACTGTTTCAGCGTTGTGAAATAAGCTCCTAAAATTAACCTTAATAGTACTTATTTATTTATTTATTTATTTATTTGGGAAACAAACAATTTTAAAAACACTGTAATATAAAACAAAAATAACATAAAACACAAATCAATCAAGTTTCCACTTAAAGGTAAAAACACAAAAATATATTTACAATTTAATTAAAATTAAAATTAAAACAAAAATAAAAACAGCATATAAGTACATTATCAATTTAGAAACAGTTAACATTTTAAGATATCACGAACTGCTTTTTTATATACACCAATAGTACCCTATATAAGGCCCAGCAATTGGACATTTATCGACTATTTATATTACTTATATGTATTAGATTTATATACATAAATGAAAAAATACTTACATATCATATTTGTATAATATTACCGTAAACACTCATTTGTTTCTATCATTTTAGAATTAAGAAATTGTAATAAGTGAAATTTCTTAACTTTGGAAAATGATAGAAACTAATTTGGAAGCGTTTTGTGGAGCCGTGATTTTAAATGTTTACCAAGATATCTAAATCTAATTACTTGCACATGGAATGCATTTCAATACATTATAAATATTTTTCGGAAGAATTATCCAAATTGACTTGCGCGCCAAGTATTGTACGGTCAAAGTAATATGCCGCAAACTTTAACAAGAGTTTCAACAAAAACCGCGTAAAGTTTCAAATTATCAGAATGAACTTGAACCTGAACAAACGAAAACATGCGTTATATTTATCTGTATTAATATCTGAGTACATACCCTTATCTAAAATTTGCTATATACTTATATATATCGTCGGTACTTATTTATATGATATTGTAGTGTGTTCGTTTATTTATTTATTCCATTAAACAGGTGAGGTGTTTTGTATCTTTATATAAGAATTGTTTAATGTTGAACTGATAATGTTGACGTCTTATGAGTATATTTTTTCTGATGAGTAATAATAAAAAAAAATTGTAAATAAATTAAATACAAAATATATCTTAATCTGCTTATAATCGGTTAGACGTTTGATACAAATGTATCAATGTATCCCTTGCAATAGCGTAGTTGATAAAATGCGATCCGATGTAATTTTTTATCGCACTTTTTCTCTTGTAAGTCGCTGAAGCATATAAATTGTCAATGCACTTGTAAGAACGTAGGCAGGAGGGAACGTGGGAGACAAAAGGTGCAATTTATCTGCGGTTTTCTTTCAGAGAGACGGTTTAATAGAGCCATTCCACCGTGCTGCGTTAACTGTTTTATATTTTGTCGAAGTTTTAGTTTTGAGTTTCAATTTTTTTTTAATTAACTACTTTTACACATTCGCGCGAAATATATAAATGTACGTAATTAATTTGTCAGATTGTAATTTTCATGTATACGTATATAATAGAAATCGAATGTGAATCGGATATTTTTCAATTTAAATTCAAACTCGACTTTAAAGTTTTTCACTTATAGCACACAGCTCAGGAGGTGAAGAGAAAGAGAATAAGCCAGTGAAGGAATATAGAGTGCATCTGTGTTCGCGCACGGTGCTTTAGGACTTTAATATGTCTTGTGCAATTGGCTTCTTGAGAATGGCTGCCGTGGCCGACATCGCTCAATAGCACAACTACATCACTTATATATTACTAGTTTCCTTTAAAGGCGGAGGTATTTGGTACCCTATATCCTTTTCTGTATCCCTGACAACATGTATGCATAATTTCATGATGATTGGTTGGGCAGTTAAGACGTGAAAGCGTAGCAAACAAACAAATAAAAGTACGGATTTACCCATAGAACAATTTTCTAAAAGCTAAACATGTTCTGAAAAGTAATGAATAATTAAACCACTATATATAAACTATACCAGTTATAACCAATTATTATAACTAGTTTATATTTTTTTATTTTTTTTTCTATCGTATAGGTAGGTTGACAGGCATACGGGCCATCTGATGCTAAGTGGTCACCCACGCCCATAGACAATGACATTGTAAGAAATTTAAACCATCGCTTACATCGCAAATGCGTCACCAACCTTGGGAACTAAGATGTTATGGCCCTTGTGCCGGTAATTACACTGGCTCACTCATCCTTCAAACCGGAACACAACAATACTAAGTACTGCTGTTTTGCGGTAGAATATCTGATGAGTGGTTGGTACCTACCCAGACGAGCTTGCGCAAAGCTTGACCACCGAATAAGTATATTTCTTAAGAAGTTTTTTATTAAGACATTGCTTGTCATTTAATGGTCATTTATAAAATGATTATCTATCATAAAACTAAATGGTACATACAGACCGCGTTATATTTATAACAAATATCAATATATATTTTAAATGGGATTTAATAAATACCAATTAAGTACATTTTAATATACTTATTCACATTATTTTAATATTCATATACCATTAGCATACAAGTAATTTTATATACAATTTGTACATAGGGTTACGAAAATTGCAACATAAAAATTCGGCCTGCGACTCGAGTATAATATAAAGTCATTATGCAAATGTGGGCTTTTGCGCCAAGTTTAGGTGATTTGCGGCCGCTTCAAATATTGAGAAGAGTTTTATGGGACGCATTTTAATAAAACATGACACGGTTATTTAAAATTATTTGAGTTTCTTATTAAAAGAAAAACAACGAATAAAGATTTTTATATATATATTTTTAATTTAAAATGTAGTAAGTAAAGATCCCACTACTGAGCTTAGCTTGATCTTTTTTTAAGAAGGTTTCGGGGTTACTACCCCATTCTGCTTCAACGCGGGTTTGTGGGTACGGATGTGGCAGATTTTCATTCAAAACATGCAGGTTTTCTTCACACTAACACGAGATTAACTACATGAAAATTCTTACATGAATATGAACCAGCTATCATCGGTTAATATTTACGTATTTTAATTTATTTTGTTTTGTAATATATATAAATATATTTTTTAAATTAATTAAATAATAAAACGGAATATTTATAGAATTATTTAATATTTTCTTGAAACAAACAATGCTAGGTGTAAGTAATTATACCTAGCATTAATCAAAAGCAATAAACCAAAGGTAAAATTACTAACGGATTACAGATATGTATATTGTATAATGGCATATGCGAGAAATGCAATAAAATATACAGGCAGTTGTTATATATAAAAATATTTAAAATATATTATAATATAGTAATAGTCTTGATGACTGTGATTATAAATTTTGTGTGGTAGTCACCAAGAGCCTACATACCATGAATATTAACAATCATGATACCCATATACTCGTATGTTTTTTAAGTAATTAAATAAAATAAAAAATAAGCATGCTCTTTCCCGCTTCAAGAATATTTTTATCCTGAAAATAAAACGTATTTTTGTAAACTTATTTATTAGCTTTCCATGTAAATTAAATTAACATATTTTCGATCAGGCCATCACCATGAACCAACGCCAACACCCGAAGGTTAGGTATAAATAGAATATTCATAAAGCACCCTATTTACAGCCTTGTAAAGGGCCACATAAAAATTTAGAGGCAAAAAGCGTACCCTTTAGGCGTGCTCTTGGGATGGACCTGAAGTTTGTAATTGAATTTTTGCCCAGAGCCGCAGAGGGCGTCCCTGCTTAATTTGCCGTACTCGGAAAGGGTTACTTCGTATGGTACAAGTTATAAATTAAGTAAAGGTTTTTATACTATACCAACTTTTGTGACTTACAACTATTATAACTATTGCGATGACATAATCTAGCATCCACATTGAAACCCCTTTGTTATCCGAAGTTATCATGAACTTCAGTGATTATAATGCGTTTAGTGTATAACTATATATTATACTTTAGTTACTTATACTTGTGATACTGCTAAATATTAGAGGTATGTTCTTATTTCATTTATAGTTGTGAGGAATTTAATTAAACGACTTTTTTTAATATATTTAAATGTAACCTACATATAAATATATAAAAAAATGTAAATAAGCAGTTCTTGAATTAAAATTAAACAACGTAGTTATGTATTTTGATTTGACTTGTGAAATAAATTTAATGGAACAGTTTGTAAGCCTCCTTATCTATCTCCTAGCCTATCTCTCGCCTTGCATAATAGGTTTGAAGCTAATTCCTACATGCTGATATAGTGTGGGTGGGTGGATATTTTCCTTCACTCTGTGATTTATAAGTACAAATCATATGAACACGTTGTATTACATATTGTTCCCAATTGCAATCCGCTATCTTCTATACCAAGAGTCAAGCGGAAAGGAACAGTTTATATTGTTGTAATCAAAAAGAAATATTCCCTTTTTCCCCGGTATAAGGGTTGTGGGTGGACTAATTTTTTTTTTTTCGTTACGTGATAAAATTTTATTCGGACTTTCCGGATTACATGAAAGGTCCACACAATAAGGATTAATGCGTACGTCCTTCGTTCGATAACCTTTTTTTTCTGTTGTTATATGAATTAATATAAATAGATAAAACAAATACAATTAAGTTTATTATTAATTTAAGCATTCAAAAAACATTTTATACATATTTATTGATTTAACTATTATATATTGTCCATGAAGATATTTCTTTCAGCTCTTGGATTTCACTATGACACATTTATTCGGCAAGTAAATGGATAGTTATTTCACTCTAAAAATATTTTTTTTTGTAATATACTTACATTTTTTTTTGTAATTATTTACATCGCAGATTTAATTACTAGATATCTTAGATAATAAGGTATTAAATAAGGTGAATGCTAAGGTATTAAATATTTGAGTTCTCTGAAACACTTTTTTTTTCGTTAATTGAATTATAATTCTGAGTACACTGATGTATAATATGTTTATGTTTTGATGTTCTGATTTTATTGATAGATAAAAAAAAATATTTCTATTCTTTTTTCGGTTTCATTTACGTTTGCAGAATCGAAAATAGTCAACACACATAATCGAATCGAAAATATTCAACAAGAAAACATAATGTTGTTCGAATTTAAAGAAACTTTTAAAATTAAATAATTAAAAGCGACAACGAACAATTCCTTCTACTTAACTCATATATAATTTCACTGTCTATAAAACTAATAGTCTATAGTATTGACTAAAGGTGGTCACGAACTGACATCGGTAAAGTGAAGAATCCATTAGCCGTATTTGTTCGTTAGTTGTATCGGTTTACTCAAGGCTTTCATTAGGGGTAATTGAATAGAAAGTTCTTAGGCTGACGCATAATGGACTCTATGGAGTGTGGGCTGATGGAACTTTTTAATCCGATTTTGATGCAGCTCAGAAAAATAGTGCAAGATTTCGAATGGCGTTTTTTGCATTGCATTTGTGACGTCAGAATAATATGTTTTTTTATGTGTAATTTTATATAACTTTATACGAATTATCATCTATTGAATTCATAGTAAATAACTAGCTGTGCCCGTATTTATAAAGTATTCGCATCTTGGCGTAATCACATCAAAACAGAATACCATAATATTTGCGTTACCAAAATTAAAAAAAATGCCAACAACGGCCGTTATTATCTGCAGGTAACAAAAAACGTCACTCAAAGAATCTTATGTTACGCACATACCCAACTCAAAATAGGCTGGTATCCTTTGCTTCATCGACCAGCTAGAATAGATCTGACGATCCCCGATCCAGTATACAAAATTGGTTAAAAAACAGCAGGTTAAAGAGAGTGGGAAGATCAATGTAAAATGGACGCTTTTCCCGCCCAACGCCATATGACAGATGATTATCTACAGCCAACGTCAAAGTGAATAATTGGGCTTTAGAAGCAGCAGGCTGTATTTTTAGTACCAGACTTTTTTGTCTATGTTTTATGGAGTTTTTAGTAGACTCGATAATTTGTTTAAAACATTTTATCGACTGAACGTTATTCTACTTTTGAATTGAATGTTTATTAACTTTCTATTTTTCGTTCATTCCTGAATTCAGTAATGGTTTGTCTTCCATAATCTGTAAGTGTTAAATAAAAATATATTTCACTCTAAAATAAAATTTTCGTTCAATTCATTTTCTACTTTGTATATAAATTCGAGCAAGCATTTCAGTAAAATTTTGCACAAATTTGAAACATTTGCATTCGAGCGTGTTACAGACAGAGGTGGATAATGAGATATTCAAATCAAGCCGTCTTTGATGAAGGAAAACATTTGCCGCGTTTTTCATTCCGCACGCGCCGCGAGATTCATTAAGAATTCGTTTGTTTTCAAAAGCTAACCCTAAACAAAAAACGAAATCCGAAATCCTATGTTTTTATAACGAACGCCTAATACGAGACAACATAAGCTGAGCGAAAATTAAAGCACCCTCTAATTAATTCTACAAACACAAAGGGCTCCGTGCTTTCCATCGTTCCATATATGTAGAGCCTAAGGGTAGAATCATAAACCGCATCAAATAATTCGAATATCAAAGGGAAATGCTCAAGAAAGATGGACGGAACCGTGCCTACGAAAATAAAACCCCACCTCCTGTTTTGCCCGAAGTGCCGCTTCGCCCGCGACTCCCCGCTGGTCGCGAAGGGCGGCAGCACGCACATGCGTATTTGAAACTCGCCCCAGTAATACCTAAGCCGACCATTTTGTTTTTGCGCAGTCATTTCGATTTTTTTTTCATCTATTTTTTTAGTTCTCTCCAGACAACTGTTTTAATAGGCTCCTGGAATTGAAAACTTAATTACTTACTTTTTTATCTGGAAACTTAGCAGCGAGGTCTGCCGAGGTTGAATAAATTAGAAAATCTAATTTTCTTTTATTATTCCTTTCTGTTTCTAATGTTTATTGAAGATAAAAATCTATAAATAAATGAGATAAAAAATGCTTCATTTAAAATCCAATACAGACGGAAATGTGTTTGTAAAATACTTGAATAGACATTTAATTTGATTAAAAAATATGAAAACATATTTATTGACACTGTTTTTGATTAAATTTAAACCCAATATGTAAAAGTTAATACGACATTTTACAATGACAACAGAAGATTAATAATAGAGCTTTTCTCTAAGAATGAAGTCGAAACTCGACAATCGAAGTAACACGCGACATTGACCATAATACTTACGACATTTAAAGGATACACAGATCAAATTAGCGTAACACCGAAAATCGGTTTACAGCTTTTCAAAAGTGAGTTACGCTTTCGAAGTAAGTTCTTAGTAAATTCAAGGTTAATCCCTGTTCAATCCCTGATTAACACAAATATTACTATGAATGTAGAATAAAAAGCATAGATCATATAATACTATGTCCTTTGTCTTTCAAATAATAAAAAACACTTTCAAGTCGCTCCTTTCGTAACAAATACTACTTTGGAGTATATTCGATAATCACGTTTTTCCTAATAGTTTGCTTATATTATACTTATAATTTGTTTAGAATATGCAGCACCCATCAACAATTAAAATGATATTAATCGATTAAAGCTATTGCTATCGGGATGGAAGTATAAAAAATCTATCATAATATTAAAAATCATATCGAAACTGACGACTATAAAAATATAAATAATAACAATTTAATTAAAATTAAAATGAATAAAAACTTTTTGATCATTATTTAATATGAAAAAACTTTTTAATTTCAGATTCAAGTAAACGACGCTTTAGACGTGCCATGTTATCTACAGCAGTTTTTTTTCAAATTTATCAAGGTAACAAGTGGACTTGAACTATTACAAATAGGCATATAACGTTCTCACATAAATATAAACTTAAAGTATATACGTTTCATAAACGTATATTATAATGATTATTTATTTCATACTTCATCAAAATACATAAAAACAAACATGAAACTCATTGCGGAACACGGTCGTAGTGTTAGAAAGTGCTATACGACATTGATCTTAATAATGATAACATTTCAACAATAAACGCATCAAAATACTATGTCACAATAAGTCGGGTGCCAATATTTTACGAGTGACTAATAAGGTGTTGTTTTACAAAAATAGCACTGCAGCTTACACATATGAGTCTGTCAAAACAACGTATTTAATCTAAGAAGTAAGCATATATATAAGAACATAATCCAAATATAAGTAGACTGTAAATAGAAAACATTTCATTTCGATACATATATTATCTGTATAACCAATTACCCTGAGCAAATAGATCCACCCTTTTCCCTAAAAAACAATAAGCCCTGTACATACTCCTATTTACTTACTGCAGATAACGTAGCCTTGCAGAAGCCGGGAGAGGTTTTATTGCAAATTTTATAATAAAACGCACGCAAAATTGAACTTTATCCGATAAAGAATAAGGAATGCAATGGTAATGGTAAAACGGCTAAATTATCGCAGTCGTTGTCCGCCTGAAGCTGTAATCCATCATAGTGACATTTCTATTTATCTTGATGAGGCTCACACTTCCGATACTGATGACCCTTTGTTTTTTACTGGGGACAGGTACTCGGTAATACCTATAGATTTTTTTTTCTCGTTCGTCAAGTTAACTGCGGATGATGGAGTTTTAAGTCATCCATTTTTCCGGATCGAACGTGCGATAGTTCGACGCGTTTAAAAATAGTCTTGCTTTGAATTTAAATTGTGATGCAATCATGTTGTTAATAAGAATAGAGTTGGAATTATATATATAGATGTATTTATTAACGTTTCATTACAAGTAAATAATTAACAAAAGAAAAAATATTTAAGATACCTACAACGGACCATATAAGTCGTATTTTCGCGACTAAACAATACCGTTTGTGAATGAACATTAGTAGTACATAACACATATACAAAGAAGAGCATTTATGACAAACAAGCTAAACAAAACTAATTCAAATTCAATCTTACATAATATATAAATGAATACATCTTTTTAATATTCTTTGTGTCACTCACTGTTTAAGCTATTGAGTTGAAACTTTTGTGAAATTATGTCTGCTATTATCATCGTGCAAGTGGCGCGGCTTTAAAAAAAATACGCGCAGTTTTGAATCCGTAATCGGTTCATGTTTCATGAGTTCTAATTACTAGACAATATCGATTCCAAAACATAACAAAAAAACTAATCTATATATTAGATAAAAAAAACATGTATTCCGAATCCATTAAAAAAGGTTCCGAGTAAGTCACACAAATTGACACGAGTAAGTAAATAGAAGGGTTGCGGGCTGGGATGCTCGTGAAACGGAAATACGGATATACATTCGAAAACATCGTATTACCGAACAAACAGACGTGTCAATCTATGGTCAAAGTTTACTCTGTCCTGGTTTTACCGACGACTTCGCTTAAGTGGTTTCGAGATATAAAATTTATGGATTCTCTATGACGAGCCTAGTTTTGTGTATTAGATAATAAATAACTTTATACTGTTATAAATCAAATCGAAATAAGCGTCATTCGAAAAGGCCCTAGTAGAAAAGCAAACGATCAAATCATAATGATTAACAATTAAAAAAAAAAAACAATATTTATACTCTTAATCGAGACAACATTAATTACTTATACTATTGATATATAGATTATAGATGCCAACGTTACATCCAAACGTCATACCAGAACGGACATTCTTAAAAATAAAAAAAACCGTTTAAAAAGCAATTAATTATATAGGTAATTAATTTGATAGTTATATCTTTTCACTTTCATAAAATAAGATGAATCGACTTTATATAAAAATTATATATGTTGAATCCTAATATAGCAATATAATGTTTAATATTTATTACCGGAATAATAAAGCAAAGTATCTAATGTGGATACCTCAAACTTTAGAGTCATTAATATAACTGAGTTGTTTAAAATATATATGATATATATATATATAATTTTGATTTGTGGCCATGGTTATACATTTCGGATAATCGTTTCAAAGATATTGTTTACTCGGTGTTAGAGCTTTGTGCAAGCTCGTCTGGGTACGTACCACCCACTCATCAGATATTCTACCGCAAAACAGCGGTACTTGGTACAGTTGTGTACCGGTTTGAAGGGTGAGTGAGCCAGTGTAATAACAGGGACAAGGGACATAACATCTTGGTACCTAAGCTTGGTGGCGAATTGGCGATTTAAGTGATGGTTAACATATCTTTCAATGTCAATGTCTATGGGCATTGGTGACCACTTACCAGGTGGCCCATATGCACGTCCGCCTACCTGTACTATAAAAAGAAGATATTGCATTGTTATTTTTATAATATACATGTAGGGTGAAATACTACATGGCATATAAGATTTACCAAAGTATATGAAAATATGAAATCATAAATTTTTCTCCAACATACAATTAATGTCAAATTATTCTTAATTGATTTCAGTATACAATTCTCCAAGAAAACGACTTTTCAAGATAAATCCTAACAACAGTAAATATTTATTTGGGCAATAATTAAACCTTAGTCGGTTTGACAACATTTTTTAAGGTTGATTGAAAGAGACCTCAGAATATACCAATTCTGTGATTTCAAATTATTATACAACTGATCACAAAGACATAGAGTAAGCGTACACAAACAATGAAACGAACTAATAAAACTGAAAGAAAATAGGTACTTATGTATTTTTTATTTAATTAAAAAAACGGTTGTCGTCGTACAAAACATAGTTAGCCTATTAACTTAACTTGAAAGATACATACTCATACATACATACATAATCATAGCATATAATCAAAACAAAGAAACAATTATAATCCCGCAGGCTTAATCAAAGAGGCTTTGTATCTGGCTTTCATTGTTTTCAGCCTCGCTCTTGTGAACCTTTCAAAAGCACCATAGGTCGTCTGAACAATAGATTTTATTACCGCACTATCACCAAGACAAATGAGAAATAGACAATATCCCTATTTACCTCTGTCTGTCCCTGCCCTGCCAGTCCGCAAAACTGGCGCCTTCTTTCCACCGACGATCGTCAATACGCGAATACCGGCTTTATCGCGAAATAAATACAGGCAGTTATTGCTTAGCTGAACAGGTCGGTTCAAAACTCAAAGCCGTTTCTTTTACATAGAGAAATCGTATACAGCGGATTATGAATTCTAACATTTTTGCTATAGAGTAATATTTTCTGTGGCGATATGAACAGCAGTGACGCCATTTTGAATTGATGTTGGCGGTCAAAATTTATTGCGCATAAATGTACCTCTGGCTAACCCGGGAGTTAGAGGGGGTGGGAGTAGGCTTAAAAATCGGAGTGAGGGACGAGGGGATTGTTTTTAGCGTTCGCAGCGTCGGCCTATTCGGGTGTTGATGGGCGACAGGGTCGAATTTAAAACTGTTTTTTTTTTAAACTTAATATTTTTTTTTTTAAACTTGACCTGTCAAATGTTGTTGTATGATGAGGTTGCGAGGCAAATCTTCTTCAAATAGCTCCTAATGTACATGTAGACTGTTTGCATATGTTTTCTTCACTGTCATGTATCCAAAATCAATCGCAATGTCAAATGGTGGTAGCGTTATTTGCAAGCCCAACTGGCTTACAAATAACGCTACCACCATTTGACATTTACAACCTACTTACCATGTATTCTTCCGCTAAATAGCATCATGTAGTATTTTTGTGAAGGTTCAGTGATAAGTGGATGAAAATCTAAGTTCCCAAGGCGATGAAAGGAATAATTAGTATTTGCAACAGCGCCAATGTCTATGACCACTGACCATCAGGCGAACTCGTCTGCTTACCAAATCAAAGAAAAATCAAAACTAAAATATTCTTTATGTCACGCTCAAAAATACACTTTTGAAAAGTCAGTTTTCCATTTGTCTATAATGTCATTAAAAATGACATGAAGTACTTTGGTGCCTATTAATGCTCGGTTGTGATAATTAATATTTTTTTTTAAATTTGCGTTTTTTATGACAGCACTATTTGCTGACATATCATATCGTGCATTTTGGCATAAACAAAATTATGAAGCAAAACCTTATCGAAACACAAAACTATAGCGAAATGCTTAAATACATAATATATACACATATACATAATCGAGTATTGTTCGTTAAATACTACAGGATGCTTTAATATGTACCTAATGACAAATTGTTATTTTTAAGGTTTAAAATTCAAATAATTCAACATACTATATTTTCCAACAATAGTTTCAGCATGGTAAAAAACCATGTATTTTATTTAAAAATTATTTTATATAATAATAAAGTCTTTCTGTCTTTTTTCAGATCTAACGATAAGCTGTAACACTTCGTAAACTGCTGCGATGAATATCAGAAAAGTTGATTTTACGTCATGTAAGTTAAAGTGTATTTAAAAACACGTCATCTGAAATGATTATATGACTGATTTCTAAAGTAATTAGAAACAACAACGCGAGCTTATTCACGCTCAAATAAAATGAAGTCAAGATGAAAATGATTTTAATAAAAAAAAAAATTGTAAAATTTAGGATTTTTTAAAAGCATAATCCGTCTCTGACACGCGTTTAACCCGCACCCTCTCGACCTCTACGCATGTCTCACTCGCACAAACTCCAAAAAGAACTCTCCGTCGCTTTCCACCCTTTGCTTAAATTATTGCACCTCCATTCCTACACTAGAGGATTGGACATATCTGTACCAAATTCCATTATTTAAAAAACGAACTTATAGCTTTAGTAATACGGCTTCATTCTGGACCCGGTGGTATAATCGCGCGCAAATTTCTCCAAAGACCGTGTAGTCCTGCTGATCTGTTAGCTCATTAGATAAGGATCTAACTTTTATTTAGAGAAATGTACATTATAATCTTTAAATCAAGGCGTTAAGGTTGATTTTCCTTTATGACTTTAGTTGGAGAATTTGTCTTTTAAAAGTCGCATAGCCATAGCAGACGAGTACTGAGTGTGAAGTCGGTGAACATTAAAAACGCCACCCGACGTTCGAATTAGGGGTAACCGGTGGGGTGAGTAGTGGGGATGAGTGTAGTCGGCATACGTTAGCGCCAAAGAAGCATTCTACGTAGATCGCGTGCAGAAGGAAGACGTTAGTCGCTAACTGAAATCTTTTCTGATATTACATCGCAACTAAAACTTTAAAAATGTACATTTGCTTTAAACTATTTGACATTGTCTAAGTTGAATTTATAATATAGAACGGATATTTATGTATGTATTATTAGATTTATGACACAAAAGTAATTTTTGTTTTTATACCAATAACAAAACACATTCTATATTCGAAAATAAAATCCTTTTGTGTTTCAAATTTATTAGTATTATTACTGTTATAATTTACTTTTTAATTTATAAAAAAAAACTTTGAAGCCTCATTTAACTTAAACATAAAATATACAATTCATTAACTAATTCTATATGCCAATATATACTCCATTAAAAAACTATTCTGTATTATTCGATTTTTAAATAACTATTTTTGTTATTCGATATTTTTTTTTTAATAATTTAATTAAATAATTCTTGGTTCTAATAACTGAAACTGAAAACACTCATTGCCGCTTAAATGATTTGTCACAGCAATAAATAGATAATTGATAATGGTATTAAATATGGCGTGTTTTATGTGAATTTTGCGCAATTATAAAATTCGCCTATAAATTAGAGGCAGCTGTTCGCGTAGCTAAATTGTGTGGTCTCCTCGTCCAAAAACCCACGCGTACAATGCATAATTATGTTGAGTAGGCTATTTAAATAAAAAGCGAATAATAATTTCTTTATTTTTTTTTTATTTATTGTAGGTAGGCGAACGAGCGTATGGGCCACCTGATGGTAAGTGGTCACCAACTTTGCCCCTCAGAAATTGACAGTGTAAGAAATGTTATCTATCACTTACACCGCCAGTGTGCCATCAACCTTGGGAACTAAGATTTGATATCCCTTGTGCCTATAATTACACTGGCTCACTATCTACTCACTAATACTAATCTATCCGAAGCCGTGACATTTAATAAAAATTAAAGCTTACTACGGCAATATCATATGTTATATAATTAGGAGCATAGATTATCATTTATAATATTATTTGATACACCTTTTTTATAATATAGATAGGACGGACAAATGGGCCACCTGATGGTAAGACCGCCGACCACCGCCCCATAGACTGGCAGCGTCAGAAATATTAACCATTTCTTACATCGCCATCATTAAAATTATTATGAAATAAACTCAAATACATAAATGAACCCAAATATTTACACCTGAAATATTTTTGTAAGTATATATTAAAAAGCGCTTATACGGTCTGAGTTGTCACATTACTTCAATTTGATACCGACACTTTTTATCAAACAAAATTAATATAATATAATAGAAAACAAATAAACTTAATTATATACCAACAAAAAAAAAACAAAAATATCCTTAATTTAAAGCATTTTTGATAACCCACAGCGAGTGCCATTTTGAATTTTCAAGTATTTATTATATTGTTATCATAGCATACGTATTCGAAATTAATTAATTAATTAAATCTATTACATAGATATACTTAGATATCTGATAAACTAACAATCAATTGATGTGTGTTAAAATCAATCACTTTAAAATCCTGTCGGTTTACTCCATTACTTAAAGCCGGTAAAATAAAAACGTCGGCGTGTGATTCATCCCAGTCAATTGGTGGAAATGAATGCGTCGCGGTAACTATTCTATAACATGAGTTGTTTTTAGATATTCCCATTGGCTGATACAAATATAGACTATTATAAAAATACATAAACGAACTTTGATAATAGCTTGTCATACATAATGTTGCCGAGACGGTCCAGTGGTGGGAATGCGTGAATTCATCTCAGTGATGAAGGAAAATATCTTGAGGAAATCAGAATGTGTCTCATTTCACTGTATTTGTATTTTGCTTCATGTGTATTCCGCCAATCAGCATTGGAGCAGCGTTGTGGAATAAGCTCCAAACCTTCTCCTCAAAAAAGGAGAGGAGGCCTTAGCCCAGCATTGGAGGATTCACAAGCTGTTACTTTACTTTTTTACATTATGTTATAGAAAAATTTTATTTTAGTACGCTCTTACTTTTGAATAATTTTACAAGATATATTTCAGTACATGTCGAAATGTTAATATTTATGAGAAGTAACTCAATAGTAGCTAATGTTCATCAATCAATATAGTTTCAATAAATACAATTTATTTTCAGAACTATGATATCAAATGTTTTTTTAGAAGTAAAAATTATTAGACAAAGGTCTATCATTTCTCGGCCAGTTAAATAAAAAATAATAAAGGTGTAACAATTTTATAGTAGATACGCAAATGTTCTTCAAAGTGTAAAAACGTCTCACTATAAATAACTAATGAGATAAGAATATGCATCAAATAATGAATCTCATAACGTATTGAATCGGATATAACGAAGCTAGGCTCTACCTATTAGCGTTAATTTTCTTTATTCCCATTAAGTCTTCGCTTCATATTTAAGTCGATTAGAAAGAAAAGAACGTCTAAAATGTCTGCCGCGTCTAGGCAATTAAGTTAGCGCATCAGATTACATATTACCGGGTATTTATAATGGAGGTGGAGGTACAAAAAGTACAGCGGTATCAGATGGGGGTAATTTTTCATTACATTACCATGGATAGCCATGCGCGCGTGAAGATAAGCGGAGCGGGATCGTTGCCCCGTACCAAGTTATCGGGATGCCAAACTGTCGTTTTTAGATACTATGTGTAATCGTTACTTTTCTCGTTTATGTAATGATTCTTAAATATATAGAAAAAAATATATTTCTTTTAACGATTTTTTTAAACTTATGTTGTCGGGATTTAGTGTATGGTAAACATTATGTCGTAAAGTCTTTTTAAAGTTTTATTCAATGTATGTAAATCAAAAAGTTCCGATACATTTTCGTGTATAATCTCTAGTATTCAATTATTTTATTTCGTTTATATCGATAAGAACTATATATTTATAAATATCTTCTCAATGAAAAAGTGATTTGACGTTTTAACAAATGAAATAAAGATTATACTCAATAGAGTTCTACTACACGAACATTTTAGTTGAATTGTGTATTTCTCGGTGTCTGTATTAAAAATAAATATATCAAAATAATACTAAACAAATCGCGTATTCATTGTAAAAAACACATCAGTTTGTTAAAATTGAAAACCAAAAAAAAAGCTCGATCACGTAATCCAAATCTTTAGTTTTATACAACAAAAAACATCAGTATGTATTTCCATCAAAGATATTAAAAAATATAAAGGAACTAACAAAAAAAATACAATCTAATCGCGTAACTTGGTACAAGGCTTGCGGGTGTAGAGTTCCCTTAGGAAATTAATAGTCGAGTTTCTGGGACCCTTCCCAACACGAACGGTGAAGTTCACGCCTTTTACGCAAGATGGCGCTGAGAGCATCGATGTTGAACAAAATTGACTCCTTTAATGATAACTTGTTATAGTATATATAAATACATATACATATTACACATACATATATACAGTATTAACATAATTATAGTAGCTATAAATATATCGATAATATTAAAATTATAAAGTCGACCTTTTTATATTTTCTCTTTTTTAATTTTAATTATTGAAATAAGAAGCTCTTAAGTCTTAAGTGTGCAATTAAAACGCTTTTTTGATGTAGTCCGATTTGTATTAGTCAGAAAATTATTCCATTTAAAAATATATATAGGAACGATTACTATTCATTGTATTTATATTTATATCAATATGTATACTTGCCGAGATAATCCTGTAGCTAAAATACGTGAAACTTGACTAAAGACATCAATTTCAAAACCAGGAAACCTCGATTCAGGTGTATATGTATAATTTTATTTATTTCGGCGTTGAAGGGACGTATCTTTATGTAACCTATCTATGAATGATGAACTGTTGATAAATGGATAATTGGGTATAACCTAGCAGTTCTATTTAACATAAGCGGATGCCTATACCAATCCGTGAGACATTTACAAGCTAATACTTATATATTATAATGATGAGCTAGGTATTTAAATACATAAATATATAATAATTTCAAACGTTGACATTTCTAACAGCGTTTCAAACTTAAATATTAACGGGTGGAATAGTGAAATAACTACGAAATTAATATTTAGAAACGCTAGGAATTTTGTAAATTATATTCGAAACTGAGACTCATTCACATTTGTCACTTATTTCCATTTAGGAATCAGCCACACTTGCGAATTAAAGCGAATCGTCATCTTCGATATTATGATGTTGGTATTTACTGCTTTACCTTCGAATTAACCACGGAACTGAACGTTGCTACTCACAGCGTACAAAGAGTACGCTCAGTAAGTAACGTTGAAATGTAAGGTCGGCGGTTTTTAAATATAATTATTGTTATCTATCATTTATTATACACTAGAGCCTGTAGACAAGTGACGTTTACGTTAATCGAATAGAAAATAATAATCAATGTCTCATACATTCGGTTTGGTATAGGCCACTAGGTGTATACAGGCTTATTTTTAATGACCCAGCAACCTCGCATGACTGGATAGCTGACATCATACGCAATAACTTTTATTTTACGACTTTGGACATAACTCAATACATGCACTAAAAATGATTTTACAAGTTTTCGTCGTACTGTCTTGACATTTGTAGGTCTACATTTAATTCATAAGCGAATGTAAGACGCGACGCGTCGATCTTTGTGATTCACGTAGATTTATAAACGTTCAAGTAGGAAATTAAATGAATACTCATTTTTGTATAAAAATAAAATCTAACAAATTATCAAAAGTCGTAGAACAAAAGTTGTTGCTTGTGGTGTTAGCTATCTAGTCCTGCGAGGTTGATGGGTCGTTACAAATAACCCTGTATACTAAGCGACACTTTGTGAAGTTCTGTAAATTTTAAGTGACAGAGTAACAATTTCACTAATACATGCATTCTGTATACGGATGACTTCCAAGCAGAATATATATATTTATTTGTAATTGACGCTGTAATGAAAAGGGTGAAAAACGGTAACAATTTATTCCCGGTTCTTCTCGATGGAATTTTCATTTTGAATCGGTGTAAGCTTGAGATTTAATTCAAGAGTGTAACATGATGATTTAATAGTGCCTAGTTGAATAAAGAATTATTTGGGTTGATTTGATATGAACTAGCTTAAAGTTATAGAATTTAGTATTTGTGTGATCGCGCAGGTGTTGATGTAGCTTTACGGTCGTTCGCGCTTCGCTTCGTCGTACAAATGTAAACGATCCCTTATGTACTAAAATTCGTTTAGACGATTTCGCTTAGTTTTAGTGAACATCCGCGAGTTGGTATCCATATTGCATTGAAAACCAAAGTTTGTGGTTATATGAGGTATAATTAGAAAATATTACTCTGCAATATTATACGTGGCAATATGAAAGTCGTTGATATACATAAAGGATATTTATGCGGCATTACTTTTTAACTTTGATTATTTTTAACTGTTTTGTCATAATGTTCACACAGTCTTAAAAATATATGAAAAATTAAGCAAAGTAGTTATTACATTAAAAATAAAATTATTATATTACAAACAAGGAACGTCATAGAATATGTGTTTCTCTTTCGGTTCTATAGTTCCATCTCATTCTAAAGTTAAAATGGTATGATTTTCTTGCGGCGTCGAATGAGAACCGGCTCATATTAGCAACTATAACTATTAAAATATAAAGTTATTCGCACAAACTAGTAACGCACTCAATTAGGGAGTTGCGTTGGAAGTTAAAACCGCTCATATATATCCATTAGGCACAAAATATGAGCAAAGTGCAAAGTTAGACAGCGCTATCCTTTGGCGGCCATAATTTATATGGAGGCAACTTACACTATGTACCGTCAACAGAAAAACTCAAGACTTTACTTGTGAAAGATGCTGAGCATTAGAGTTTTGATGTGTAAAATATTTCACGACTGGTATTTGATACGCGTCATCAAAATATGACATGATCTGACAATAAAAGTATAATTTTGAAATTACTTTAGTTATCTAAATAGCAACACAATGATTATATCTTGGTTATATTAACTGAATTGAGTTTCGAACTAAACGCACAAGGGAGAACTCACAAAAAACCAAGAAAAAGGCAGAAACTAAGAAGTGCTTATTCTCAGTATTATACTTTAGGAAATGATTTAATAGACATTATATCAAGTGTGATGGTTTCAAAAGAACATTTACACCTCATTTCTATCAATATTCGACATATATCACAGATATTGTAATACATTTATAAATCCTTATTTTATTTGCTTATTATTTAACATTAATATACACTTGAGATTAACAATTAATGGAAATCAATAAAAATTCACCGTTGGGAATACGTTTTCGAATGCCTGCAAAACACCTTTTAATAAATTTAAAGTAATACTAATAATCTTGAAGCTACTAAAAATAATTTAATTTGGATTTAAAAGAAATGAAATTACTTAAAACTATTAAGCGTACTGACGCCGTCCCTATGTTGTCACGTTAACCAAGACAGACGATAATTATATTATAAGATTATAAATTTAATTTTTTTTATTTAATTACATTTCTTAGATACTTCTTTTGCTATCCCTACGTAAACAGCCCTGAGTTGCTGGCAAGCTGTAATTTTGCAAAAGTTTCGATTCTCAGCTACGCTTAATTCGTTTTTGGTTTCTTTTTAATTTTTTTACATAGTGTTTTTTTAGTTATATAATTTAAGGATAACATACAAATTAGGACATTTTAAGTCAGTAAATATGATCATAATACTTTATGCTAAACTTATGCTTCGATATTTATTTGTTGGGACAATTTTTCCGCATTTGTAAATGGAAATGAATATTATAGACAATCGGGTGTTTAATAATTAACCTGTTAAGTAAATAACGACCTTATTATTTTACACTTTTATATTTACAATTAGATTATGTTTTATATTATGTAAAACAGAGGCAGCGGTAATGAACCCAGAGGACTTAACCCTTAGTCCTTGAAATAACAAAAAAAAACAATTCCTCTCCAAAAACACGAAAAAACCAAAAGGTTAAAAAGTTGTCCTTATTTGAATTTTCATTAAAACTTTCTCCCGTCAGGAACAAAGAACATTTATATTAAAAAAGTCGGACCGCGGCCAGATAAATATCAGTAGTCTCGAGAGCGGACCCAAAATTTAACTTCGACCATAGATACGAAATAAAACAGAAGTGACAACAGTATATACTGCATTTCATGCAATATCGCGGCCACGAAGACATCATGGACGTTTTTATGTGTCTGCCAGATGCTCATTATCTAGCAGTGTAACTCCTGGTGGAATAAGCCTCTACCTTCTCCTATCCTTTTCTCAATAGTAGGAAGTAAGTTTTACTAAAACAATGTTTTAGTAAAATCTAAGAAAGTCATAATAAATAGGCGGTACACGATTGAATCAAGACATATTTCAGTATTATAATTATTATAGCTATAAACACAAAATGTTATTTATTAATCAATTTATCATTTAACATTTATAAAATATACATAATATACATAATATGTATATTTTAGTATTTATGTATTAATCGACTATTTAAAAATATTCAACATAATTAAATTATTCAACAAAAAAAAATGATATCTTCTAAGTCGTGACAATTTATTTAATTAAAATCACTGGATCTCAATGTCGTCTCCATTTCACTAAATGTTCGCTGTAGTGGCGTTTACTTATGAATACTTTTATATTAATTAATGATCAAACACGAAGGGGCTTATGTTCTGCTTAGTTACTTTAAATCTCGTCTTTTTTATCCACACGCAAAGTTTCCTCAGGATGATTTTATAAACAAAAATTAAAGACAATAAATTTCAGTGGTGGGAGAATCCATAATTTGTTAAGATTCTGGTACTCTAACAACTTGGCTCCGCTTCACAACTCTGCTTGGATTCGATTGTGTTTTTAATTTATATATAAGTCCAGTTATCTGATTGATGTTATAATAGACTTAATACGTTTTGCAATTATTAAAGTTTTTCCAAAGTTTTATATGACATTACAGGTACATTAACTTCCCTATAATAATTTATTTATATGTCATACAGTTTCAAGCGATCGACGATGTTTTTTTTAGCTAAACTAACAATAAGCTACTAAGCAAATAAAAAAATTTAAAGTAAATACAACATTTAAATGTACCATAGATCCTAAATTCCTTTTTGTTGTTAGACTTATATATTTAGTTAGAATGTTAGATATTTTCAAAAATAGAACCTTTTTAGAATATTTACGTTCTTATTAGTAATGTAAGGACATATGTAAATAATATAATATATTTTGTATATGTATTATATTTTTTTATAAGTATTTCTACGTGTTTCGTACTCTATAACAGTATCTCGGAATAGTTGATACCTAACGCCTCCTCTGCAGTGAAACTTTTCCGCTTGGCCCCGAACTCATTACGGAGCAGAGCCGCAAGACCCGCCCGCTGCCCAACTTCCACCACGCTACTTCCATTCCTCATGCCACCAATCACACCTACGTATATACTTTGGACAATTCTAACCCTTTTCTCATATTTTCACTGATAGCGAAAATATATTCGAGTGTCAGAGATAAGTCTTAATCATTTAAAACACGTACTCTAAAGAAATCTAAAAAATAACTTCACTTTGATTTATATTAGCTTCACTTGTAAACACTTCTCATAAATAACAAAGCCGGTAAGTAAAGAAACCTATTTTTTCAGTCATTGACACTATACGAAATATTAATAAACCCATACATCGTCAATGCGCCACCAACCTTGAGAACTAAGATTTTATGTCTCCTGCGCCTGTAATTACACAAGCTCACTCACTCTTCGAACTGGACCACAACTATACTGTAATTTGTATATGTACGATAGAATATATGATGAGTGGGTGGTACCTACCTACGTGCTTGTTCAAGCCCTAACATGAAGTAAATTTATTTTAGTCGAGATCTTGAATAATCTATGATATTCATTATGATTTTGCGATAAAATGGTGGCTTAAATATATTTTAAGTTGCTATCGGAACTTGCAATTAAAATTAAAGTATAATATATATAAGTTGACCAGTGCAATGGTGTTATGTTAAAAATAAAGTTATGTGTGTAGTGCTTGCAGAGCTATTAGCAAATCGCATGCAATATAAACATTTATCTTTATCCCTTCTCCGATTGGAATAGGACATAGAATAATTATTATAAGTAGTTGTTTCAATTTGAAACTTTGTAAGCTATTTAGGTAGTAGGTATTTCGAATAACAATACAATAATTTGATACCATCAAGATATGATGATAGAGCCATGGCCTGGTTAGTAAAACTCTTTAATTACTACTTTTAATTACCTCGAGTTTGGGTTCATTTATTTTAGTTTACCACCATTATTCATAATATACTATTATTATTTAAAATACTGACAATATTTTATAAGAAAAACTTGACTATTAATTAAAAATACGAGATAGACGACAAAATGCCTTGTCGTTAAGAAAGTGTAACAAAAATTGTGATCTACATAGCAAATATTCTTTAAAAATATATACATATATATCTATACCCGTGCTATCTTAACGTCGTCAACGTCTATCAAGCCGATGAAACATAAAAGGCAACGAATAAAAAAACATCAACGATTACATTACTATTCTCATTATTGATCTGTTTTATTCAAGTTAATGTCTTCGAATATAGAATTGAACATTCGAAATGAAATCTCCATACACATTAGGGCGCCATGATTGCCGATCACAATCTGTTAATTAGGTTTTGCAGGACTGCCCCTTCTGATTTAATGCAGTTAAGACGACATTTATCGGTCCCGACTGATTTAAACCGGTGATGTAAACCTGCGTTACCTTCCTCTTAAATATTCAGCTATAAAAAGGTTTTATATGCCATTTGTTTTACTACTGTATAAAGAAGGGTTGTGTCTGATATTTTATGTTAAATAGTGAACTACAATAAAAAAGTAAAGAGAAAATTAATTTTATTTTAAACAATTAATACCTAAGTAATACATACATTTTTGACGTCACAACGTCTAATAAATCGATGAACGCTGGCTGCATGCACGAAAAATTGTCCCGTTACGCTCATTGTCCCGTTACGCCGATTGTACGCTTGCGCCGCATCTATCTCTCTTTCACTCGATTGCAGTCATTTCATATATATTTTAACAATTTAATAAATAATTGCCGGTGCCTCTAGATATTATGCTACGACAACAGTTGTTTACAATAAATCTTTTGAAATAACGTACTACTAATTGAATAAAGAAAACTTAAGTTTGAATAATACTGGTGACAACAGTAAAGAACAGTAATATATAAGGAACCCTCTTATTTACAGAACTTCTCATCTAATTAGACTTACACATTTTGTCTTATATTTGCTATCACGGTTTGTGGGTAGTGTACGTGTATTATTGATTCATAAAAATATTATAATTTAAAACAACTGTTGAACAAGCACACAATATCATCTATGACAGCGAAATAATAATTAATTATACAAATAACAAATTCCCGTATTCGCGTACCAAGGATAAGCCTGCATTAACCACAGACAGACTTTACAAAGTATTCCACATAATTAAGTTAATTAATCAGCAGTAGGTACGAGTAGTACCCACTTCATTAAAATGTGTTGACGGAGACCAAATAAAGAGGGTTCTATTTGCTGAGGCTCCCTGAGGCAAGAGAATAAATACAACGAATACATAATCCCTTACTATATACTTACCATTCAACGGTTATGTAATAAGGGGCCGTATTATTTCATAGCTTGGAACAACAAGCTGAAAGTTTCAATATCCGAGATGGTGTAGTGGCTAAAACATGTGAACTCCAAAGATTTTCGGTTCAAATCCAGGCAACTTACGCTAAATTTTCACATGATTGTATATAATTCACACCGTTCTCGGCGGTGAAGGAAACATTGTGAACAAGCAAGCCGTTTGGCGTAATTGGTAGATACTTGCCTTTCGCGCGTCGTGGGTGCGAATTCCACCTAGGACTGACATTTGTGTTCATGAACATGTTTTTTTGTCCTGAGTCTGGGTGTAATTATATATATAAGTATGTATTTACAAAAAAAAGGAATATACGTTGTTTATAAGGTGTCTGGTTTACATAGTACAAGCTCTGCTTAGTTTGGGATCAGATGGCCTTATGTGAATAATGTCCCAGGATATTATTTAAGCCGAAAAAGACTCACCCACATGTTGGACGAGTGCAAATAATTTTCACACGACCTTGTAACATTAGCATATTATTTTTACAATAATATAAATATATTGAAATAATTAATGTACGAATTACTATTTACATTAACAGAGTACCAACAAATAGGTACGTTGCATGTTTACGTTTCGACCGTAAGCGATGGAGTCGGCATTTTTTTTAATAAACAAAACACTCATTCTGGTAGTATTCCTTAGGGTGACTAATTATGGGGTCGTAATGTTGACGAAATATGAGAGGTCTGGGCAAATTCAAACCGTTCAAATATTTATAATTTTTCCTTAACGGACTTAGATGTGAATATCTGGGTGTGTTATACTTGTAGAGTTATTACTTTCGAATCTGGATTGTGAAATAATTACATGTTTTTTAATATATATTTTTAAATAAATATTACAAATGATAACAGAGAACTTATCATAGTAAATTCTCAAGTCATGTACTTATTTGCTTAAGTCTTAGTTATATAAAAACTTCGCCTAAGTTATTTGAGAATAATTACGTACAATAAGTTTTAATATATTTGAAATATGAAACAAGTCTTTACGTCTCCGACTTAATAGTCGAGAAAGAGATAGAATGGGACAGTTATAGTATGTATTTTGCTTAAATCTTTATAAATCAATTTACTGCAAAATCTATACTAATATTACAAATGCGAAAGTACAAGTCTCTCTACCAGAGAGACGGGTGAGACGCTTTCACAGCTAAACAAATGAAACAATTTTGATTAATTTTTGGTACACAGCAAGCTTGAACCACATAGGCTACTTTTAACACTTGATCCCTCGTACACTCATACGCGGGCGGAGCTGCGGGCAAAACTAGTGAATGATAAATAAAAAGAAAAATTACGTTTTAAAAGCTCCTGATTAAAATAAACGTGATATCGTTCGCAATTCGTGAAAATACGTAAAATTAAGTACCCCTTGAACCTTTTCCCTCGCAAAATTAAAATTCTCAAACCATCCGCTCTTGGAAAAAGATATATTGGGGCGTTCTTTCATCTTCCCTCTGGGTTAGCCTTAGTCGTTTGCGGGGGTACAACCGCCACAATGGAGATAGTGCTTACCCCGATAATAATAAGGTATATTATACATTAAATTCTACGTTTGAATGTTGCCCACCGTACAGGGTACTGTGAGCCTGCGGGCGTTATTTATGGCCCTCTCGGGAACGCTGAAGTACCTACCCGGTGAATGAAAATCCTGAACAGAGTTATATAAAATAAGACTGTTAGGTAATGTGTTTAAAGGAATTAATTTAGGTTTTTAATTAAATAAGTTATTGTAATATAAATAAATAAGTAGAAACATCTTGCTGGTTATGATTAGTATCAATGGTAGTGAGTTGAATAAAAATTATAATAAGCTAACATAACCTGAAATCAATTTTTCATTCTATTATTAATATGCGTTCGAACACGATTGAAAAACATATATATAAATACATTATAGTTTGCATTGATAGTTTATATATATCTCAGATCTCTTATCTGACTGCTCGATTGACTTGGTCATAGTTACCTACTTCTTCCCCGACGTAGACACTCGCTAAGAACGGATTTAAAGAAAAACCTATCCAAAATACATTTTTCTTCTTCTCAACCTTTCGAAGCTGGTACGATCAGCTAGTATAATATAAGACATATATTTTAAATATCAACCCTTTCCAAATGCCTTCTATATATAGCTGTAAGCTCGTAATAACTATAATCGACAAGATATTTTGAGAAATTTGTGATTGATGTACGAATCGCAATCGAACTAATACGCATTTTTTGAGGTTGCAACATTTTCATATCTATTGTTATTCTCAAACAAAATATGTCACTAAATAAACATTGCACTCTTTGTAAAAAAACGTTCATATGCGACAACATTTTGACGAGCTGGACTTGACTAAAACACTACTTAAGTGATGGAAGGAATAGCCGATAAGCGGAATTGGAAATTTTACTCGGAAGTGTACTGTACTGCAGGAAAATATTTTTTACTAAGGTAACAACTAACACTACTTTTGCGACTGTATTATGTACTTCATATCGAGTACATACTAATATTATAAATGCAAAAGTTACTCTGTATGGTCTTACGTTGTCTCTGACGTTTTCACGGCTAGAACATTAACCGATTGTGAGGGAATTCGGAACATGCTTGGACCCCAAAGAAGGACATAGGCTACTTTTTTATACTTAATAACTAACCAGCGAGTTATCCGCTGGAAAAAAATAGTATTAATAAATTCGGAATTCAAATTTCTTAATTAGATGTAGAAGCATACTACTCATACCATACCACTTAAATAGGTATAACATAAGCCGCCATTTTCTTTTTTTTAAATTAGTGTTACTCTCAAGTAGAACGTCATTAGATCCTGGCGGGGGGTGGGGGTTAAATTTAGTGCAAAATGCTTTCAGTGCAAAATGCCTTGTAATGCTTATAAACTTTTTTTATAGGAGAAATATATACGTAGTTTATGTCAAAGATACGTCAATTTAAACCGTTAGAAGGCGATGTTTGTTAGGTTAGTATTAGAAATACATATAGCAACAGACATATTTATGTATCGTTACCCATCAAGTAAGAAATAAACTAAAACAAAACGAAATAAAAAATAATAATAATTTAAAACTATATCGTTATAATCTCCTCACAATACTCTCAAATACAAAATGAAAATATGCTTTATTTAAACACTTTTAAGCGGTTGCTTAAGCCTGGTGATTTACATCGTTAAATTTAATGAGGCGACAATAACAGGCGGTCAGTTCACAAAATATTATTTATGTAATTAATAATTTATTCAATAAGAAACAGCATTGAAACTCATTATTTACTCTACCATTCTAATTCAATGTTCATGTTCTCATTCAATTCAATATTCAATATATAGTAAATACATCGACTATATATGTACATATACAATATTTAATATTTATATACATTTCCTGTATATTTCCTGTATAAGTCAAGGAATGCTTATTTAACTTTTTTTATTATTTATATATTTTTGTTTTGTGTTATAAGTCTTATATGACATATAACATAAGATTTATTTTTTTAATAGGCAAAGGTAAAAATATTGCAGAACGTTGTTATTAATATCTTGAGATCTAAGAAAGAAATTTAAAAGTTTTTCAAAGGCTCTTTATAATCATAATTCATAATCAAGCTATTTAGAGACACATATTATGTAAACAGTATTTCAAGTTAATTATGATCATAAATCACGTCACGTCGACCTCTCATCACTCGCGCCACGAACATAGCCGTGACATGGCACACAATACCTCAATAAACGGACACGACTCTGACAATATACATACAAAGGTGATATAAACCTACACCACTTGCGAAATACGCCGCGTGTTAACTGCTAATGTAAGATTAGAGCTTGCGCCGCTGTCACAAATTTTAACCATTATGTATATTTAAATTTTAACTTATGTGCGTAAAAAATGTGGGAGTATAAATAACTGATTACGAATTAAATACTAGCTTTACTTGGTGGTAGAGCTTTGTGCAAGCTCATCTGGGTAGGTACCACCCACTCATCAGATATTCTGCCGCAAAACAGCAGTACTTTGTATTGCTGTGTTCCGGTTTGAAGGGTGAGTGAGCCAGTGTAATTACAGGCACAAGGGACATAATATCTTAGTTCCCAAGGTTGGTGGCGCATTGACGATGTAAGTGATGGTTAACATTTCTTACAATGCCATTGTCTATGGGCGTTGGTGACCACTTGCCATCAGGTGGCCCGTATGATCGTACGCCTTCCTATACAATAAAAAAAAAGTTTCTGCCCGTGGCTTCACCCGCGTGTTAGAGAGATGCTATCTATTGTATGTGTCTTTTTTGTACCTTTATTTCATAAAAAATATTGCATACACCTTGCCACTTCTAAAATTTATATAATCTTGTACAGTATAATGATAATTATTAATTCAGTATCAGTTTGTATTATTTTAATCGCATATATTCGAATTTATATGTGACGTGATTTTTCTTTGTTCATTTCAGTCAAAAAAGCACTACTAATTATATGTTGACTATTTTGTAAATTGTATAATAAGTAAGAACCTCTTTGGGGATGTTTGGATGTTAATTCCAGTACGCTGCGCCATTGCGAGTTGTTGGCTTTACATATGGCAGAACTACATTTAAGACGAGAAGGTTTTTCTGATACTATAAACTTACTAGTTTCCAGTGGCTTCGTTAAGACTACGATTCACACAGATAGCTACACGCTATGACGAGAATTAGAGTGTGTAGAACTAGAACCTTGGCTCTCCATAAGATCTGATAACTTTTTTACAGTGTAAGCAATATGTATTGATGTTGGCTACAGTTTACATGAAAGTGTTTTTGGTAAAATGATTGGTCGAGTAACTAAGACGTCAAAGCGTAACAAACAAACATACTCACTTTCTGATTTACAATATTACAAGCATATCAGCATAACACTATCTATACTTAATATTTAAAGTAAAATATATTGTTAAATATTATTAAACATAAAATAAAACATATTTAAAAACTCCAGAATGTTATGATAATCATACATGTTTTAGATTCAAGCAACAAAAAGGGATAATTGATATTTTCCGTCAGGAAAGGCTTCATGTTAGACAAAAGGAATGCTAAATAAACAAGGGGCTTCATTCGATGACAGGTTCCGTGCCTTTCCGCTTGTAATATGCTAATTATAACTGAGTGCTGAAACACCTACTATAAAATAAAATAACAATGTATTAATGTATGTTTCTTAATTAATAATCTTTCGTTATTATCAAATAAAACTTAATCTAAAATATAATATCAGTCTGCTCATGCTTATGTATATATGTATCAATAATTTTCCCGCGCGACTGATAATTTCGACACAAAAACTGAAGTCCTCTTTATTTATATTTTTCAGTTATCTGGGTTGCTAACTTCAAATATTTGCTCATCCCGTTCGAACACGGTACCTCAGAGTGAAGCCATATAAGTTAGCTATAGACCAAAGAGGGTGTCACAGTTAATCATTTGACGGCCGAATACTGAAACGTCATTCAAATATTAAGTGGAACTTAATTTTTTGACTTAAATTTGAATGACGTTTCAGTATTCGTCTGTGAGTATTACATTATGTATATATTAAATTATGGATCTCAAGATTATTACATAAAAAGGATATACGATGTAATGAAAGCAAAGCATAGGGCTTTCTTTCTTTCTTGCTATTTTTCGTGTAAGCGTAGTGTTAATTTTAATAACAGCAAAATTTTGGACCTTTGATATTGGAGATTAGCTCAATTAATGTATTATTCTGTAAGAACGTGTCAATTAAAAGCATTACACTGATGAAAATCGACTAACGACAATCTCATTTATTTCGAACAAAATTCCATCGACAAACCATAGTACCTCAATTACAAAAGGGCAGAGACAATTTATTTTTTATCTGTCTTGTATATCCCGCGGCTCCTAATGAGTACGGTGGACAGTTTCAATTACGCAGCTGCATCGCTTTTTGTACAGATGGACTTGTCACTCGGACGGAATTGCTTAGTTCGCCCGCTCTCGGTAATTTATTTCGAACTAAACATTTTTATACGTATATTTATTTTCTATATCGTATTCATTTGTAAATATTAGCTGTGTAATCTGATCGTGTTTCTTATGAAACCTTTTATGTTATGTCTTTATTTCTTTTAAATTAAGAATAGCTGTTACATTCAAATCATATATGATTTAAAAAGGTTGGTGTTATGAAAATGTTATAAAATTTTACCATAATTTAAAGCACTCTGTCTCTATTTTGTAGTTATTTAGCTTCATAAATTGTATGATCCATTTCTTAGATGTAATATTACGTTTTTTAAGTGGACATTTAACAATAACTACTCATATCGCCAACTTATAGTTATAATACTAGAAATAACAATCTAGTTTAATTATATAAAACTATATATCAATTCATCATTCATTACAAATTTATTACGTAGTATTTATATAATTTGCATTCCGATTGCAGGATTCCTCACGGTTTCATACATTGCCAAGCACGAGATAAATAATAACACAAACTAAGATCATGAAAACTCAACGGTGCTTGCCAGCGTTTAAACCCGCAATCATAGTTCTAAATTCTAATCATTGAGCCAAATCGGCTCTATGTACTTATTTAAGTACCTACTCAATTTATTAAAATAATTTGTCCCTATTAATATATGAATATATACGCACCTGCAAGTCCTCGGATGTTGCAGGTGTCCATGGGCGGTGGTAGTCACTTTCCATCAGGTGAGCCTCCTGCTCGTTCGCCCCCTCTTACATAAAAAAAAAAAAAAAAGATTTAAAACAACGACGAATTATTTATAGTTTTATTCATCACTTTTTATTATTTTATGTTATTGTTACTATTTTTTTGACCGTTGGCATTGGAATGATTTAAATTTAAAAATATACTAGACTTAGACTATAAATACTTCGTTAATGGTTGTCATTGTCACGTTCACTCAATGTCATTCTGAAACTTACAACCACAGATAAACTAACATTTAAAATAAATAAGTAATCGTTATTTTGTATACGTATTTATTTATATAATACATATTTCTAACAATATAATAGAATATATATTATGTAGCATATCTAACACCATGTTAATTTTCGATTAAAAATATTTATTTCAGTGTATTAAGTAGTAGTAAGTTTTTTGTATTAACATGAAACATTTTTGTAAGAGTAATAATATTTAAAAATCATTCTATTTAAAGCCCTAAAGTTCCCTATAATTCAGAGTACGATAAGTCGCAACTAAGACGTGAATAAATACGATCTATTTGTCTAGCGAACCATCCAATTAAGTCTATTCTCGTATAATCTAGAAACATCTGAGACCTGTTATACCTAAACTATTTATTCGTATAATCTGTGTAACTGTTTTTATAAATGTTAGATAAATTGTTATTTATTATATAGAAGCTATTCAAATATAAGTGTAGGGTATGGTATCTTACAAATTGAATGAAACATTGTTCTTTATATATTATAATTAAAAAAAACCTTCAAACTTTGAAAAAAAAAAAATTGGTTGCCTGTAAAGTCGGTATACGGGCGAAAGTTTTACGTGACAACGACTTTGAGTGGTAAAATAATTTTAATGTGAATATTCATTCGTATAGTAGGAAGAAGGATGAAATAATAGTAACAATTTAAAACATTTATTTATACAAAGAATTATATTTAAAACATTAATTTATACAAAGAATCTCGCACTGAATTTCACTTTTTATGTCTGTCTCTCTCGCTCTTAGGCGGGCTAACCATGCCCGAGTGGAAGGGACGCGCGCCTCTCACTCGCTCTCATTGTGAGCGCATAACGTGAGCGGAGCGTAACGCAGTTTCTTGAAGTGTCACCCGGCAAACCAATTTATAAGACGTTGTCACGTCAAAATAAAATAGAATTAATATTCAAAAAAATATTTAAATATATATTAAAGATTTATTACATAGTCATGTCCTTTAGCTATAATTATTTAAATTATATATAAAACTATGTGATAGTCTATAAAATTTCCTAAATTAAATCCAAAGTTATTTTGATATGCATATTAAATGCATATCATCTGTATCAACTTCCGTAATAGCAATATTTAGCGTCAGACGTCTGTACATACATATTTAACATGCTTCGTCGAGATTCATATATTTAGTTTAGTATATTGATCGTATCGTTGTTAACAACTTTTAACTATTTATACCATCGTATATTAATCCTTGTATCAACAAATAAATAAAATCAAAAAATAAAATTCAATTTTGTAATCATAGAAAGAAAATTTAGATTACAAAATATCTGTATTTCTTAAGTTAATTTTCTGTTTGTTTATTTACTATAAGCATAATTTGACTGCCTCGTTGGTCTAGTGGCTTGATATAAGGCCGCAGACTCGGTGGACGGTGAACCCAGGATTCAATTCCCAGGTCGGACCAATAAATAGTTATTGGGTTTTTCTATCAGAAAATTCTCAGTAGCAACCCGGAGTCTGGAAGTTGGAAGTGTGTACACTCCCGTGCCTCGGAAAGCACGTTAAGCCGTTGGGCACCTGAACTCTTTCCGGTCGTGTCTGATTGCCGTCCCATCGGATTATGAGAGCTAAGGAAAAAATAGTGCACCTGTGTTTGCGTACACACTTGTGCGCTATAATATCTCCTGCGCAGTTGGCTAGTCTCTCTTGAGATTGGCTGCCGTGGCCGAAATCGGTCTGGAGGACCTTATATATAGGTATATACATCATTTTAATTTACACATTTGTCAATCGCATTATATAAATTGTAATTATATTGATTATAATTTGACTATTTTTTTTTTACCATTACTTTCAATAACGTTTTGAAGTACGTCATAATAAGAACATTGAAAGTTAAAGACTAAGCTGAATATCTACGTATACCATAATTCCGACTCGATATTTGATCTCTAAATGGGACATAAGCCGGTCGCTTGAGAGGGACTTATCGTGAAAATATGTCGGGAAAACGAAAACAGTTTCCTTTATGTCAATCGACAACCACAAGCGCTTTAGACTTGTATTAACAAGCTTTTGTTTATGGCAAAGAAAATTAACAAAGTACTGTTATTGTTAACTTTAACCTACAACATTTTTTCAATGTGTAAGTAACTTTTCTTTTAATTTATCATAATAGAATACACAGCAGGTTATAAGCGTGCTAAGACGACCTTATAACATATATTAAATAAATAGTGTAAGTGTAGACACAAAAAGAATCATAAAATGGGTGTTGTATGACAACGAAATAATTTTGCGATGTTATTCCATTTATGCTACAACCTGAATGATCGGAGCTGCAATCATAAACGTTATTATTTCAACCTTTAGGCAAGTTCTCGTCTTTTGTATGATTTTTTATTTTGGAAATAAATATTATTATTACTATTATATACTAGGTTTGCCCGCGGTTTCACCCGCGTAGTTCCTGTTCCCGTGGAATACGGGGACGAAATTTAGCCTATGTTACTCGCTGGTAAGATGGCTTACAATTGGTAAAATAATTCTTAAATTCACATTCGCATCTATAACATTTAGGATAGTTAGGATTCGTCGATATTTGATCGAGGTTGCGATTAAAACTCGGACAAGGATCATCGAGTTTTTAAATGCTTAATGAATAACACCTCGTGCTCAGTGATGAAATCTGTATTTTTCGGATGACGTCACACTCATTTACACGTCATGCAGTGGTGAATGACTGATGAATGCTTTTTCTCAGTAGTGGGACATTTGTTGACGAATATTTTTTAAGCTATATAAATTCATATTACCTAGGAAAAATAAATATATATAATATATAAATGCCCATTATCAATTAATATAAAAAATTGTACGAAACAAGCACGTGTTGATAATTAAACGAGGCTGATATCGCGGGGAACGGCTTTATTGTATCATTTGCTTTGCGAGTTTTAGTTCTTAGTCGTTTTATTTCAAGGAGTAAAATATTAAGCAGTGGCAGGTAAAAAACTTAAACAAATGTTCTAGAATTTTAAGAACAACAATAAACTTATAGAAATGCTTATTAAAGCCTAGTAGGTAGGTAGGCTAGGTAGGCTAGGTAGTGACAATGAAAATAAAAGCAAGTATGCTCTTAAAAGCACTTTTGAAAGGGCTTGTATCATTATTATTTATACTCACTTAATATTACAAAGAGGTACGATATGTTAGTTTGTCATAGATAATTAATTATTTCATTGTAAGAAAGCTTTACACAGAAGTAACATAATATGCTATATTATTTCAGTAATAATAAGAATTAACCCTGAAGTGGCGTTTCTAAGCATGTCAGAAGTAAAAGCGCCAACGATCTGCATTAATTTTGCACGTATGTATGTAGGTACACCTACTCATACAGTCAAAACTGAATATGGCGCAGACAAAGCCGCGGGCATAGCTTGTATTAAATATAAAACTAAAACAAACTATATCCTAACAAAGATTATCTGTACACAAATAGAAACAGTCAAATACTTAACAAAATTATAAATAGTTTTAGTAGCCCGTACTTTCATTGATACAATTTTTTTGCATACAATTTAATTCTTTAAGCTCTTAAGTAATAAATGATTATAAATACAGGGCATGTTTTATATCAGAAGACGGAGCTTATCCAGTGCTTAAATTATTCTTATAAAGAGCTGAATATATTTTCTCCGCAACACTAATCCTCAGGCTTGTATGCAACGTTGTAATAGTTAGAGTTTTTATTGTTCTTTAACGGATAATAATATTTTAACTCATATTGTTTTTATACACGAATGAATTGTGTTTTAAACTTTAAGAAATATATATTAAGACAAGACTTTGTTTGAAAGCGATGCGACCCTGCGACCCCATTATATATAACCATTATTTTTGTATAAAATTTAAAATTAGAATCAACGATTGTTTTTTTTAAATTTTCATAACGACCCACAAGGATAGTCTTCTAAGTTAACTTACAGCAACGCTCTATAAGTTGATTATATTCTTTTTATTTACCGAATAAAAGTAAATAAAATAATGATTAAAAACAAACTTCGATTAAAATAAAACGTTCATTATATATGTATTTGTACCTCGGCGTTCCTAGCCGGGCTGGTCTAGCTTATTTAGCATTTGACAGATCGCGGTCCCCGCTCTGCTAATGTTGCACCGACTTTACATTTTGTAGCCATATGAATTAATTGACCCGAACATACAGAAATACAAGAGTCGCCTTCGATATTATGAGTATAATATCGAGTGATGGCACTAAGGTTTGAATGCACTTATATTATTACAATTTATTCAATTTATAAGTCAGTTTAGCCAATGAAAATTAGTTTTCTTTTTGTTATTGTACTTTACATATATTGTCATCAATAATAATATTTAGTTAAGTTTTTTCAATTTTTTATTATAGATTTGTTTTTTATTAAGAAAATAAATTTGCCGTGTCTGATAGTTACAAGTCTTTCTACCTAAGCTTTTAGACTTGCACAGCTAGCTTCTAAACTTTAAGCCCGGCTCATATATAATTCCGAAGCAAGCTTTTGTTCCGGTGGGAAATAGCGGAGAGTTTCATGTTAAATAATTTATCCATGCCCGCCTCGCCCGCCATGCTTTAAATCTGTTAGATATTACGCTTTAATTTAATCAGTTTTGATTTAGATGTTAGTTGAACTATTTGAACGTGATTAACTTGCTTAATTAAGTGTTCAAGCTAATTCGTATTGTTAGTTATTATATAATTTTCGGCACAATTTCACTCTCATATGATGTATTTTCATTTGATTTGAATTATCATTTGGAATATTATCGTTCTATATTTAATCAATTAGTAAGTTTTATGTGCAATTTTATTAAGTATTTTTAAGTGGTTTTTAGAAAGAAGAAATCAATTTTGAGAATAATATTCTAATATTATTCTTTGTTGTTATGCCGTATACAATATTATATGAACACTGTCAGCAAAAAATACAGATTTAGCTGGATGCATCCATTAACTTGGAAAAGTCTTTATGTCCTTAAAATATCAGTATGTCTTTAAAATAAATGAAATGTATGATTAACATCAGGAATTAATTATAATTCAAAATTATAACCAGTTAGATATTTTAGGGATAACGTGGCACTTGTTCTCTTTTTAAAAACGAATCCATACTAAAATTATTGCGACTAATTTATTATTACCTAAGCTTAGTTGGAAGCAAAGAGTTCTATTATTTTTTTTTGTATTCAAAATGTAAGCCTCCTTTTTTACTATTTAAAATCAGTTCGATATCCGGTTATATCTGACCATATTTTTATTCATTCAAAGGATGTCATAATTTTATGCATGCCGAGTGAGCCTGTAAGTGACGTGTACAATATAGTTATGTTAAGATTATAATTTGTTATAGAATAATCAAATGTTATATTGTACACAAGTTGGCTTCCTACTTAATAAAAAAAAAAAAGTAATATTACTTATAGAAAATATAAAAGTTAATAGAAGTTGTACACTAAGTGATGAATGTGTGCACACAGCTGCGCAAACACGAGGAAAAGAAAGTTTATGTTGAAAATAATTTAACTAATTACTTTATTAATACAACTTAAAATGTATGTGTTTATAATTTCAGTAATCGTTAGTAATATAATAATATTAATAATATCTGTAACATTTTTTTAATAATTATAAGCATTAATTACGTGTAATATTGATTCATAAATTTATGTACCAAGATATTATATTCAATAAAACTATATATATATTTTTTTATTTTGAGAAAAATCCATGAAGATAAAAAACAATGAACTCTTTTTAATATATCGTATTTGTAAGCTATGAAACACACAAACATATAAACTTTATACAAATTATATGAACAAAAAGAACATTGAAAAAAAAAAACAAATAATTAGCAAACGGGGTCAATACAAAAGTCACACGATACACGGACGTTGTAATTATTTCTTTAACAGAACAGTATCTATTCGAGCCAATAATTCCTAATTCGAAACTTAGCTAAAGCGTAAGCCGAGCGAAACATCGACCTCGATTGAATCAATTTTAACTCCCGAAAATCTCATCGTCCCGGGTCCCTCCCTAATTATACCTACGCAAGGACCGGCCGTAAAGAGACAAACTCGATTTTACGGCCGAAATATTATCGTCTAAACAATTTTGCACTTTCTGTATTAATAAATAAGATGAATTTTTAATTGTTTATATATTCAAAGTTATTTATTTAAGTTTGTCGAGGCGCAATCATCTGTTCCAAGGGTGGGATATAAGGGTTTCCAAAATGGCGTCGGTAAGATTTCGTTCGGTTATATTAATTAAATCTTCGTAATTTATGGGCAGATGCGTGCCATGTGCTGGACTTGATTTATGGTTTGGGAGTATTCACATTGCTACTTTAAGCTTCAACATGTGTCCTATGTAAAATGGTCCACCTGATGTTTAATATATATGTAATCATTTAACGCCTTTTTGGTCTTGCTCCTAATTATAAATGCTGTCCTAGTTCTAGGTTCGAATCACTGTTTCGACCTTTAAAATGATATTGGGGTTCTACCATAAATAAACCAAAAACGTTTAAAAATGGAGACGGCAGTGCTTAAGTTTTCGTGCCTCGGTAAGCACGGAAAACCGTTGATTGCCTATTGTGTCGGATTGCCGTCCCATCGGATTATGAGAGTGCAATTGTGTTTGCACATGCATTTCTGCTCTATAACTTCCGCGCAGGCCAGTCTACTTTGGGAATCATCGTATATTCATACAAGCTCAACTTAAAATAGCATAAATTTGCAAATATATTGTATTTAATTCCACAAAAAAATCCACAAATCAAGTATGGATAACTTAATACAGAAAACTGCATCAATTCAAAATCCTTTTTCAATTACTATTTATTTTTTATCAATTATTCTAGATGGAATTCTACCACATCCAGCCGTACCGTGGCATCAAGGAAAGCTCCAAACGTTCTTAACCTCTTTACCCAATAGTACGTTTTATCAAAACAATAATAACAAAACGTAATAGTATCAGCCCTATTATTATTAAAAACTTAAAAAAAAACATTTTTTAAAAAAATTAGAAAAGCGTAATATTAATATTCACGTCCTTATAATTCAAATTCACTCCATAATTATAACTAAACAAATAGCAGTCTGAAACAGCGTTTATATCTAGAACATTTTAATAAAATTAAATATCAACCTGAAAAGAGGCCTAGCAACGATTCATGTGTAGGTAAACCCTCATAATGTGCTTACCTAACCCAACCTCTTGTACGGACCTCACCAGTAAAAAATTAGGCCATCCCTCCCACCACCTGCTGTCTCCCCACGATAATTCACCCCACACGTGCGGCCCTTGAGAAAAATAGCTCGAAAAACAGACAAGATTTAAATCGCCCCAGTTTCATGATACGATTCGGAGGGACGACAAAAAACAAGATACAAATATTTATAGGTAATAATTATATTATAAAATTATCAGTAATGATATGTAAAAAAAAACACATAATTATTTTATACATCTCAATATGACAATGAATAGGAATTGTATTCCTTTTACAGTTATATGAATAAATACCAACAAACCTTAACAGTAATATAGAAAATTCAAATGACATCATAAAATATTAATAAATAAATTATCTTGTTAATAACAAAACAAATGAGTAACAATATTAAAGCGCTCTTTTGTCGTTTGTTTGAATCGGGCCTTAAAGTAACCGCCCTTATGCGTAGCGTCGTTAATCTAGGCAAATGTAGCGATGTAGCGATCCGGCCCGCCCAGAGCTGTTTGATGTTTTATCTCGCAGGGCTTTACAAAAACTTCGTTTATTTAATCTCGGCTCGGCTTAAAAGAACCTTTTGAAAGTATTTCTAAAAACGGTTAACGATAATTATAAATTAAACAAAATTATCTTTGTTTCTGCTAACATTATTATATTAACTAATTTATATGCTATTTTACTAGCTATATACCGACCACAGCATTCTCGTTGAAAAAGAAATATTACATTCAGCACAACCGAAAATGGAAATCAAAGAATTTTACGGGCTTTCTAAGGCATAGACTAAGTGACTTGCTATGTTCAGGCTACTACTGAGAATTTCTAGAGGAGAATTCTATGTATCCATAATATATAATAATATTATATATAAAGATAACGAAGGTTTAATCGATACTCGTATTGTATCAAAATATTAATTATATTTTTTCTGTGTATACACACGCAAGGCATGAGCTTAAAGGAGTAAGTATTTAGGAAATCGCTAATTCTAAAGTTGTTGAAATATCTATTACTGACTGATTAGACCCAATAGTATAATTGTTTTGTTTAAGTCTATTACACGTAAAATTAATAAAACTTTGCACCCATTATGACTATATCACCTATGGAATATACAGGTGATCTAGTGAATGATTTTTCGCCATTTATTTGTCCTGGCAACTCAAAACCGCCTTTAGGCTTTTGATCGTAATTTAAAAAGCTAAAATGATCATAAAATATGTATTTCAAAATAAAATATATTTTATTATATGCTTAGACCAGTATTGGTCAAGAAATAAAAAAATAAAAAATATATTTCATTTTTCTTATAGCTACATAACTATTTTATATACATATTATTATATGAAATTATATATACATATATATAACTAGGTACAGTAAGTAGGTATTACAAATTTCATTAACAGACTCTGAAGAAATATTATAGGATTAGGGTTCAATTCCGCATTACCTTCTAGGTACCTCAAGCACCTATAGGGTTGACACTTAACATCAAAGGTGAGAGGTATCGAAGATGTCAGGTGTCTGATCCAGTGACAGCCCTACTCAAGCGCCACTCTAGTGCCTGATAATCGATTGTTTTAGAAACCAATTGCTTGATTCCGTAACTTAATGAACTTTGCTCGTAATTACAGATACGAAAAATATTACGTTTTTTTACATAGAACCCTACAGTGATGTGAGACAACTTTCAACATTTAATTAGATATTACTAAATATTTAATTTAAAGTTTAGAGTTGATGTATGCTTAGAGTCAAGCTTATTAATATAGAAGACTTACTGAGAAAGAAATCACCTTTGGGAAATATTTATACATTATAAGGATACTTAATCAAATTAATTACTTTTATTAGCATTTATATTCACCAGCTTGTCAGAGTGAAAATAAACCGACTAGCAAATAGGCCCATGTACCGTAGGCAAAATAATAAAAAAACAGGACAGTCAACAGCAAATGCAGTATAAGTGCAGAGTCCACGGAAGGCAGTCCTCAGCTGCCATTTTGGCCCGTGTCACTCAATGGTGTAGCTACTTTTGAATACGTCACTGCTATTTTTTCTATATTACGGCAACATATTTGCCAGTCGCTTGCTATATATCTAGAGTTTATATTCATAAGGCCTTAGGCCACTCTAAGCCGAGAAAGATACGCTTTTTGGGATTTTTTTTCAGAAATAGCACAGAATAAATCAGTATTACAAATACGGAATTTTATTATATAACTCATTGACTTTTAAAAAAAATTCTTGAAAAAAATCGCTTCTCACCAACAACTTGTTTACTTTATTACATTAACGAAAATATATTTTAAAAAAATAGCGTCATAAAGACGACAAAAAATACAAAAAGATCTATCTATCTTTGTAATTGCCTCGCGTATTTATTATGCCTTTGAATATTGCAAATTATACCTTCGTGAATTTTTAACAAAACCTTGATTATCGTGGGGGTTATCCAGTACGGAAGCTCTTTTGTTATTGTCAAATTATCCAATGCTCAAGATAACAAAAACATCCCTTTATTTCAAGGGACAAAGCCCTTTATTGACGAGCGAAATTTATTCAGGGCAGGGTTTAACTATCTTCTCCCTTATATAATCCGGGGGGGTTGGGAGTTATATTTGTAGGACGGTAATTGTGGTCTTCACCCTTTACAGAATTTAGAGGCACGCACGAAAGATAACTTTTCAGCCGAATTAAACCTTTTTCGGGTGAAAAATTTTACGTAATTTATTGAACTGTAAATGAATTAAAAGAATTATCTTATATACACAAAATTGATGTTGGTACTCGTATATGTGTGTTAGAGAAATCTACGCTATAAATTTGAAAGTAGCTTTGTCTGCCTGTTACACTTTAACGGTTAAACCAATTAATAGATTTTTTTGAAATTGAAAGCTTGAATCCTAAGAAAGCCATAGGCTACGTTTGTATACGTAATGAACAATAAATACAATAAGTTCGAAATTCAAATTTTTCATACATTTATTTACTAGTTATTGATATAATCAAAGAAAAAAATCTATCGTTTCCACTTGACGAATCGCCGTAAAACTTGGAACATAAAGGATATTTTTCATGGTGAAGTTTTTATTCCAACTTCATATCTTGCCGCTAGATGGCGCTGCAGCACTTCAACTTCTATACCGTTCATCCTATTGCCATGGCAATTGGCATGAACACAGGATAACGTCTGTCTGTTAGTACTTATCTACTTTCAGGCAGAATATATATAAATTTAATTGTATTTGATTTACATAACTATGTATTTGAAATGTTGGAAAAGAGTTACTGAGTTTTTTATTATTCTCGATATCTACATTTCGAACCGGTTGCATAATATTAACTTAGAATGACTTGGAACGTTATATTGTACGTGTATATAGACAAATTACACCCATAGACAAAACATTAATGATTATACAGTCTGCCTTTTTATCATACATAAGACACAAAAAGCCTACATCACATAAAATAATAAATATAAGAATAGACCTAATGTGTGTGACGTACAGATGTATCGACATATGTATATCAACAAAGCATTACTTAAAAACTCATTTAATGAATACCCTAACACAAACAACGCAGGCATTTTATTGAAGACATAAAAGTCCAGGCACCGTTTTACTATCCTTGTATGTAATGAGGGGAGGCAGGAATTAGAAGGGTGCGTCTTGCAAACGGCTTTGCGTGGCGGCCGCGGGCGGTGGCGATTTGTCCCTAACTTCCCCCGCAATACCCGAGCCTTTGGCGCTCAAACTTTTCAAATAAATTTCCTTTACATGGCGTGCAAAAATGTTTAAAAAGAGTTAATATTATTCCTACATAGAAAAGTGTATAGTGCTAAAATTATAAAACAAATTACATATTGTATTCAGTAATAAATATCATAAATAAATATAATGATGGTTATTAATATACTAATTAATAATATGTCTATAGAATGTCATATATTCATATAAATTATAAAAATGTGAATGTGATGCCCTTTAACTCAACCTAAAAACGCTTAACTGGCATGGAACTAACAAGACGAAATGTCTTTTCCGACTGCTATTGTTAACGTAAATAAGGCTGGAGTGAGGTTATAATAACAATTTTTTTTTATTGTATAGGAAGGCGGACGAGCATATGGGCATTGTAAGAAATGTTAACCATCGCTTACATCACCAATGCGCCACCAACCTTGAGAACTAAGATGTTATGTCCCTTGTGCCTGTAACTACACTGGCTCACTCACCCTTCAAACCGGAACACAGCAATACAAAGTACTGCTGTTTTGAGGTAGAATATCTACCTCAAAACAAACAATAACAATATAGTAAATAATTTAATTTAATATTTAGGTTAAATTGACATGTAATAAAAATATTTTTTTTATTAATTAAAATACTCTAAGTTTGAGGAGCAAGTAAAAACGCGTGTTTACGTCGTAAAAGGTGGTCGGGGGACGCAGCCCTTGTGACGCGCCTGACCAATACATAGCCCTGCTTACGCCACGTACCTAAGCATCAAATGATAACTTGAATTCAAATTTTCATAATTTACTTTTGCTAAAAAAAAATTACGAATTCATATAGACAAAAATTATCATATTCCCCACGTACATTATGATAATAGGGTAGTTTTTAACAAAAACTACAATTATGGAATAGCTTATAAGTAAATGAGAAGGTTTTACATGAAATTTAAAGCAATTTACGGCCGAATACTGAAACGTCATTCAAATATGATTGGGACTTAATTATTTGGAACGTCATTAATTTCAAAATTTAGTATGCGAAATTTGAAATTAAATAATTAAGTCCCACTTAATATTTGAAAGACGTTTCAGTATTCGGCCATTAGAAATTCAAATAATTGAATTTCTATATTCAACATAGTTAGATATTAATCTTAAACGATGTTCTTATAAATCGTTTCACGATTGTCGGTAACTGAAAAAGTCTCAAGAAAACGAGCAAGTGGTGTAAATCTGCGTCAGAACGTCTATCCCATTGGAACTCTTATTACGCATTAAATATGTAATAGTACGGAGAATAAAAAACGAGAAAGCCGTGACTCAACAGATACATTCTCACGTTGTTGCTGTATACACTTGCGTCTCACAATTTGCGCTTATAATTTAAACGGCGACATCACAGAGTAAAAATAAATTTAAATATAAATAAGGTACCCAAGGACTCATAAAACTTTCACGTAAACGAATAGAACGTAAAATGAGACGGAGATAAAATGCGGGTATTCTATATTCTAATTTCAAATTTTAAATATTAGATGCTTTATAATTTGTTATATCCGGTTAAGTGGTCAATGTATCACTCTGTCAGTCGAAAGACCGCTAGAAATAAATTAAACCCGAGCCACCGACGCGCAGTATTTCTTTTATAAAATAAGCAAAATGTCTGAATTAACTGTTTGCATCCGACAATCCTCTGGAGTTTGTGCTTTACGATCTCCAAGTGCACTGAGCTCGGAAAAGATCAAATTGAGTAAGTGGTTTAATGTTTCGAGGTTCCGTTTGTATCTTTATTTAAAAAAACTTCATACGAGATATATTCAAAATTAAATATAATTAAGTATAGAATGTAATTATTATTATTTAAAAATTTAGGGCAATAAAATAGCCTATGCATCCAAACATTATTGTTATGCTAAATCAAATATTACACTTATCCATAAATTAATTCTTTATTTAAAAAAACAAATGCTGTTTTTCATCAAAAGTTTCATCTTAAAACAGTCTTGTTGTAAATCTTTTTGAGGCTTAAGATATAAATGGCGATAAAAAGTTAAAATACCTCCCTTTTCATTGCATGAGGTACTCTTCTTAGTCGGTAATGCACCCAGTCTTAAGCTATACGTTTTTTAATATTATATTAGTGTAAAGCAAATAAGAGTAACAATAACTTTCAGATGGGAAGTTATTGTAATAATCTAATATATTCCTTATAAAGTAATAAATTCGCTGAAGGTACCAGGAGAACCCTAAAAGATTGAACTCAGAAATGTAAGTCTATCTCACACTCGCTTTGCCCCAGAGTGTCGTTTCTGACCAAATGCAAAGCTAACATTTAAGCATTCTCTATAAGAGTAACGAACTTGATAATCATATTTTACTTCTTTATTATATACTTGAGTTGGCACAAAGCAGGCTTGAATTAGTTATAAAGAATAATCTTATTAGTAAGGCCTATTATTACTCTGGATTGAATGAATGGATTTCGTGCAGGATTTAAGTGTATTTAATTGATACAAATTTGTATTTCTGTAAAAAAAACTAGTACCTACTGAGTTACATGCCGGTTCTTCTCGATAGAATCCCCATTCCGAATCTTGGTATAAAAAAGTATTTGAATAAAACAATAATATTATTTTGATTCTAGTGCCCTAAAAAAGGAATCCTTGATAAATGAAGACGTAATACCAATTATTTATAATTATAGTCTGTATAATTGTGTTCCTAATCATATCAAATTGATTTGCAATTTACTACGAGTAGGTACTAGTGTTCACCCCGGCTTCGCCCGCATAGGTAATGGGGGGATGTTGGTGTCGCTGGATGTGTTTTTGTAAAGTTGCCTAAGTCTTTCCTCGGGACTTATGTTTGCTTCATACCAAATTTCATCAAAATCGGTTCAGTATTCTATCTGTGAAAGAATTACAAATATTTTCGCATTTATAATATTATTCGTATAGATAATTTGCCAGTTTATTAATATACAGATTAATTATTTTAAGCTAAAATACAATACTGTAATTTTAAATTTAAATTTTAGTATTATGTTACTTATATACCTACTTTGTAATATTAGTAATGATCGTTATCCAAAATTTAACGTTCCAAATTCAATAAAATCCGTTGGATAATTTAGTCATATGTCAAACATAAGTTTATTATCCACGCGTGCTAAACTTAACCCTGTTCGCTCAGAGGTCATCTAATTTCAAAGAGCGAGGGTCAGGTCAAACGTGTCCCAAATCCCCTCGAAAATCGAAAACTCTTCAAACGAAACTAGACCCCGCTCACCTTTTATTTAGCTATACATTATCATCACCTGCCTAATCGGTAAATAGAATACCGAAGAGCACGCTTCCGTAACTCCGCAAACCTTCCGTGTATACCGATACGCAAAAAGTTTAATGGAGTGCCGCAGGTGAAAAAAAATATATTTAAAGCACTGCAATTTTATATCCCAACATATTTAAAATCATGAGCTCTCATTGTGAAAGTGATAATGACATTGAGCATTAAAACTCGATGCATTCGTCCCATTGACCGGCGAGCGCTCGTAACACGAAAAAAAAAAAATCAACAACACGCTGTCCAATAAAAACGTAAAATTGCCGACACTGACATTATCCTATTACGTCATCATTCCATTCATGAAAACGATTCGTGAAAAAACAATCGTATCGAAACACGTGTTAAACGGCACCATTAAATTGCGGCCGGCGAAAAATATTAATTATTAATTAACAGACCGGCAGCGAATTAAAATATTTTTATTGGCGCCAAAAGGCGAAAAGTTCCGAGTTAATTCGGTGGCCGCGATGGCATTGTTTGCGGGCCGCGTGCATAAAAAACAGGAACGAGCCGGTGGAAAAAAATACAGACAAACGGTTGGAGAATAAAAAAACCGGATCGCGTGAAGCACGCCGTGATTTAAAAATAAAAAACGTCGGACGTCCGTAATGAAATCGAAAGGCGGTTCGTCGATAGCCATTGGAAAAAGGTAAAAGAAATGCGACACTTTCACGCGTGAGAATTTTGGCTTTTTTGGCATCGCGCGGCTTGGACGCGGCCGCAAAGGGTTTGTGTTCTACCAGGTTAATAAGAAACGCGAGCGAGGACCGCTGTTTTAGGAGGTTAGCGTTGCTGTAAATAAAAACACGTTTTACAGTTGCCCTTGAAACAATTTGAAATATAACTTCTGAAGAATTTAAATAACATCGATTGCGTTGTTGTTATGCATTATTTAAGATAAAACAAAGAAATAACCACTAATTCTCCCACTGCTGGGCAAAGATTGTTATGCAAAATAAAGCATATTCCTCTATGTTTATTTGTGGATTGGTTTATACATTCACATATTGTATTTTTTTTATTGTATAGGAAGGCGGACGAGCATATGGGCCACCTGATGGTAAGCGGTCACCAACGCCCATAGACAATGGCATTGTAAGAAATGTTAACTATCATATCATATCATGGTAGGTACCACCCACTAGTCTGATATTCTACCGCGAAAAAGCAGTACTTGTTATTGTTGTGTTCCGGATGGAAGGGTGAGTGAGCCAGTGACAGGCACAAGGAACATAACATCTTAGTCCTAAATGTTTGTGTCGCATTGTCGATGTAAGCGATGGTTAACATTTTACAGCCAATGTCTAAGGGCGTTGGTGACTACTTACCATAAAGTGACCCATATGCTCGTTCGCCTACTATCTAAAAAAATGTTGCGAGTTCGATCCAATCGATTCGACATTTAAATACACTTTTAATATCTCTTAAGACAAAAATACTCGCTAAATCCCACCGGCTTGTATATTTTATTGTTAAATAAGTATTATTATTACAATTAAAACAAACAATAAAGACATTATTCTAGATTTGATACCAACAAACAATTTGAATACCTCGCCCGCTTTCTAAAACAGTTTATATCCAACAAGTACCGTTAGAAATTTTTCCTTTAAAACGTTCAAAGTAATCGCCTATTAATTTTGATTAAAATACTAATTAACGGGCGACGACGGGACGCTCTAAATTACCCGCTTTTGCACAGTTTAAAAGCTTAGGCCGCACGCCCAAAAAATATTCTTCCCAAAACACTCCATTAATAATCATTTCTCCCACTCGCCGCTTAATTCTTTGTAAACCGAAAATTTCGGTTGATTATGTAAACGACTAATCCGTTGGGTCTTTGTTTAATTTCAACATTTGTTTCAAAGTACCTAGACTGTTTTAAAGGAACACAAAAAAATATTGAGACAGAGTATTTCATTTGTTCCGCTTAGAAAAACCTGTTATAATTAAATATGTACTACGATAACATAAATATATTATTAAAAAAAAAACAAAACACGGAAAAGATTCAGCATTTTATTTTATAGATTACGTAGTTGATTTGGATTTTTTTATCTTATTCCATTTAGGGACTAATTGTTTTAAGTTTTAAATCCGAAACTAAAATTGAGTTAAATGATTACATATACCTTAACGTTATGTACAACGTACATATTAATCAGTATTTATATTTAATTTCATCTCAAAATTACATAAAAGTCCACAAAAACCATTCGTAAAACGTATTTAATTACTATATAACTATGTAATTAATTGTTTGAAAAGAGTATTTAATGCCTTTCTTGTCAGTTTTTCTCGGAATGTATATTCCAACTCGTTGGTAACTTTAATTTTATGTTTTCATCTTAAAATAGACTTGAAAAAAGAATATTTCATACGATTTGATAGTCTGAGTGCAGTTTTTAATATGCACATAAAATACATAATAAAAAAAAGTTTAGACTTATTGTGAAAACAAACAATAAGTAAACAAAAGACGGCTGTATTAAAATATACGCTTTTACGTGAAATTTTAATTAATTAAATTCAAGAAAGGAATACTAAGCTCTCTAATTTATGAGAGTGACATTGTATTCTCTTTTGAATGTGTGAGTCGGCGCATAAACTTAGTGTTTGTTTTGTATTCACATTACTAAGGGTCAGATATGTGAGGTTTATAATATTTTTTCGAATATTTATAACTTATTTAAATAATATAAGTCTATTTTAGAAACTTCTTTTTTAAAACTAATTTTTGTATATTAAATTTCGTATCTATGCTGTTTTTCTTTGTCTGGAGCCAATCGTGGGCTTACAATCAGGTCATGCTTACCATAAAATACATTGGAACCGAACATGTCATGTCCGTAAGATAAGAATGTGGTTCTAATACAGCTTGCATTTTATCTAAACAAACTAGGAAACATTGCAACTAAAATATAAGGATGTATAAAGTAGTCAATAACAAGAAATAGATTTAAATATTTTTTAGATAATAATTGGCAATGATACCAATTATGACTTTAAATAAAACATTATTATATTTTAACCATATCAATTTAAAATTTAAAAATTAGCACACACACACACACACAGCCACACACATGCGTAAAGCGCGTCGAAAATATCAGCTATTATCGCGTCATGAAAATACGAATTTGAAAGAAAATTTGAAAAGGGACTCATTATACTTCAGCACCCTCTACGTAATATAATAACCCTCCCACGCCTGGCGGGGTCATAACGGCCGTCCCTTCAAAATATTCTTTCAACAAATTCACCTCCGTCCTTTTAGAACAAAAAAGAAAACGCTGCATCACGATCGTTTTTAATTTTAACCCTAACGACGCCATTGGAGGTATTTAACGGCGGCCATTAGGCTTTCACTATCTGGAACGTGCATCTTGCGGCAAATGGGCGGGAAAGAACCTCAAACGCGGAGCACTTTAGAGCTGATTTTTTTTTAATGTCCTAAGTCTCGAGGTTGATAAATATTTATAGGAACTTTTACCACTTAGTCGAAACAAATTTCAGTTTAAACGTTTAAAGGCTTATTTTTTTCCATTAGTGAAGTCATAAAATATATTTTCATGGTACATTTTTGTCATGATAAAAAATGTTTTAGGGTCAGTTGTAAACATTATCATTTTTAACGCCGAATTTATTCACAAGCATTGCAACATCTCTCAGGGAAGCACGTCCACATTAGGCAGTTTATTCGTCGGCATCTACATATTAATATTAATACCCCGATTTGCATGTCCCTCCATTTTCTCCCCTTTGAGTGTGTACGGTCTCGCACGGAAAACCTTCGAAATGATGGACAGGCGAGTAAATGGCGCGAGAAAAATTAGGCGGGAGTACACTCGCGCGGAAATTACGCTGCGTGACTCGCTCAGTCCAAAATGGCATACTTGTGAGATTCTTGCTTAATTAGTGTAAGTTGCGCGAAATGGTAGACGTACCTAAATTCCTTTGTTGCCTGCTATTCTGGATAGACTTTAAAATAGTTTCATACTCGTACATAATTAAGTTAATTTCATTGTATATTTTCCTTTTGTTCTATATGTTTTGAGTTATCCTAAATTATCTGATTTCAGTAAATATTTTTGATGTTCTTTACATTATTAATGATCGCTTAAACCAAGAATGTTGATATCATTAATCGATATCGAGAAACAATAAAATACGTTCATATAATTTTATTTCATACAATAATCAGCAGCTATAAAATAGCGTGTCCCAATGGAAGCGTTCAAAATAAACATCTGTTATAGATTACGACGATCTTTAGCTTAATGAGTAGTAAACACGGACCGGCTCCGAACGGCAAACGGCCTGTCGATTATCTGCCTAACCCGCCGCTATTTACTCACGTTTTCACTAATTGATGCTCAGTTTTTTAACAATTTAGCAAACCAGCATAGAAACAAGATTATACTTAGATTGCTTACATCGAAAAATACTAACGATATAATTTCAATATGTTCTACAATTTTTTATTCAAGTAAAATTGTTGCTACAAAAGTTAAGCTTGGAGTATTTTAAAATATTTTCTAAATAACATATAATAACTATCAGCTCGATATTTCAGATCCAAGAAACGCCACGTGTTTTTTCTTGAAATGGCTATTTTAGAACAAGAAATATATACAATTTCAAATATGTTCAAAAAATATCCTATCCTTTAACAGCAGTACTTCGTATTGTTGTGTTCCGGTTTGAAGCCAATGTAATTACAGGCACAAGGGACATAACATCTTAGTTCCCAAGGTTGGTGGCGCATTGGTGATGTAAGCTATGGGTAACATTTCTTACAATGCCATTGTCTATGAGCGTTGGTGACCACTTACCATCAGGTGGCCCATATACTCGTCCGCCTTCCTATACAATAAAAAAAAAAACTATTCAAACACATAAACCATTGTCACCGATAATCATACACTAATTTCATTAACGACCTAAATAATGTATCCAAATATTATATATTAAACATTATCCGTGTACAAGGAACTTCGAAAACGTTAATACTTCGTATAATTTTAGCCTAAAATTTACATATGTCGACTTAACTCGTCCCTCTGGAGTGATTGATGACGCATCGGGAAATTATATTAGCGGGCCCCGTGGAAAAAGGCTCGTTTTTTTACCCCTACGTATCGGTTGAATAGGATATATTAGATTAGGATGGTTACACACAACCTTTTTCCGCGTCGTTTTATATTTTTTATCATAATAGAATCAAATACAGGCATTGAGTAACAATCCGTAAATTTTCCGGTATAGTTGTTTATTATGTTAAAGGAATTATTTTTTAGTTCATTCTCTACGACTCTACTTCATTTTGTCTTCCATGACATTCAATATTGGTGATGATGAAAATTATATACATAAGTTAGAGTGATGCTTCTAGTAAGATTCTCAAGTTAAAGATACACAAAAACGGAAAGTAGGAATAAGTTTTCATATATAATTATGTAAGACATCAGCTTTAGTTAACGTCATACCGACTCGTATACCGTGACGGTTCACGACACGACACTACCTTATGCTGTCATGGCCTCTTCGCTCCTCTCTCTACTATCTTGCTGGCGTATAACTTATAAGTATATATATTTCGTTTCTATGTATTTCATTGATGACATTATATTCTTATATATTTTACTGCATATTTATTAATTGGTTTTCTCAAATTGTAAATTACTTTATCAACCATCAATTATGATGTTTTACATCTGTCGGACGTTCGTGTCGGCCATTTTTTAATTATATTAATTTCTTTCTCCACTAACTTTTGGCTCCATTTAATTTTGAGTTAACTTTAGATATTATATTATGTATTGATCCTATAAGTATCCATTATATTTAAAAAAAATGAAAATTCCATACAACAACACGAAAAATTAAATTTAACCGTTGTATGAAGTTGAGGAGATTGAAAAAATTCGATGCCTATACATTATGTACTACACGTGCTAGTGACTATGATTTGACGGTCACCTGTGACTGATGCAAAGACTAAACTGCGATAAAAATAATTGTAAGAATAGATTAGTTAAATTGTATTGCTCTCAAATAAAATAATTTTGCCAAAAATTTGAATTGGAACAATCGGTGTACGAGTCATATTGCCTCTGCCCTCTAGCTATCTTTTGTAGATAACTTTTTTCTTTTTTTAACAACACCACATATTCATATATTTTGCATAAAGTAGTTGAAAAATATTTTCTTTAACAGAGCGAATAATAACTAACCATGTAAATAAACTAGAAAGAAATTAACCAAATGTATTTCAATACAAATTAAGTGTTATACACACAATAACATGTTAATAAATAATTTAATTGTAAATTGATATCCAAACGGAGCTAATACAGAATCAATAAACATTTATGTTTGGAACAAATTTCATATATTCAACAACACAATACCGTACAGCCGATTCTTGTAATTAATAACTTTCGAACCGTAATATGACAGCAATTAGCTTTAGGAAATTGGTCAATGAAGCCTACCGTTTTATTATGCTGGCAACACACCGCTAAATATGTCAAATACCGGTTGCTGACAATACATTGCAACTTTTGTTTGGTGAAATTAACTATTGTATTCGAATACGGCGCAGTGTATTCACATAACGGTTAAAGTACGGTGTTATAGTAGTGCACTGCCCCATAATTTAAGCGATTATCAATACGTATTGATCGGAACTAGAATGCCTCGTCTAAGCTTTAGAGATAGCAGCGAAATTATAGTATTGAAACAATTTTATGATTGTTTTAATCAATAAAATGTTACCGTCATTCTATGGGGTTAACTGTTAATGTCAACTATCGAATTACAAAAAAATACGTCATAGATATAATGACGTTTATATTTTAATCCTGATGATTACTTAGGAATCATTTTTGTTTTTAAATAGTGTGTTTTGTTACAATGTATTATGTTTAGTTCAATATTAAAACGAACCATCAAACCTACCATTACGACGAGTATCATATAAAAAAAATCTGATATTTTACACATAAAATATTCAAGATTAGTTTTGTTCTGCTGACGGTACACGTATTGTCAAATTGTTTATACCCTCCGACGTAACGTCACAACGGCCACTTTCACTAGCCGGTTTACATCGGTTAGGATGCGTATGGCTAATTAGTTTGCGGCTGTACACAAGCGGTCATTTGCATTAGAAGCTGATCATTTTCTTCTTAAGTTATATACTGATATAAAATATACCTTATAAGTTGAACAAGACAATTATTTCATTATGTTATGTATTTACAAAATATTTCATTTTTCGTAATTACATTACGAGTATCTTATTTAATAATCTAATAAAATCATATAATGAACAATTTGTACATAATAAATTATAATATATAATTAATATTTGTATAAAAAAATGTTTAGTGCACTTCGGAAGAGGCTCTACCAATTGGCTTAAATTTTGCTTAAATAAGATTTTGCTCTTTAAGTTTGTCTATATAAGTGTTTTGTAAGTTCTTAAACTAAATTTAAAGAAACAAATATTTTGTATATATATACATGACGATTTATAACAATTTATTTTTTATCTAGGTTATGACTTTTCGGATGCAGTACTGTGCTAACGATTATCAATTTAACAATTGAATTATAACAGTATAGTAACAGCCTGTATATATGCCACTGTTGGGCTAAACTCCTCGTTACAGAATACACATGGAGCAGTATGTAATTTAACACGCGCAAGTGTCATCACAGTCTCTTCTTCAACCGTTCAAGATAAAAAAAACCTTCTTCAATTGAATAGAAAGTTTTTTGAATTGAAATATCACCATATATAGAACAACATAAAGTCAAATAAATATACCAATATTATTATGTTCGCAAATTGAAGACAAATCGTCTAACTCCTAGACTAGGCGATATTTCAAGACAAGAAGATGAATATTGCGTCTCCCATAAACGTATGTTAATGGGTCGTTTGGACCGAATACGAAGCCACGACGCAACAATTTCTTAGGCAGGCCACCTGTTGCGTCCTATAGTAGCTTATGTAGTGTTAAATGCATTCACTCAACCGGCACCGATGTACTCTCTCTGACCTAACCTTGCCTGTGCCTTCGACCGCGAACCATCGGTTTAGGGTTAGTTACCTATATATGATGTTAACCCGATATTGCTTCTTGTAAATAAATGCTAGTGAATCGTTTACGGGGTGTATTTCCTTTTTATTTTTAACTCGTTTTATTTGTGTCTGTTCAGGCCTAATAAACAAACTATGTTAATATCTCATACATATTTATTGTGAGTAATTTTAATAAATTTAAACATACCTAACGATTACACACATATACTTTAATGTAAAATGGTCTTATATATACATATTTCATGGAAAATACGGCCATTTGTTCGGAATCTAGAGTAGCCTTTTTAGATAAAAAAAAGTAAATGTTATTAAAAATGTTAGTCTTCAAACATGCCATACGCGTACATTTAATTGTATGATTCTGTTTCTAAGTTTTACGTAAAACACAATATGTAAGTTTAATCTACATCGGTCTGCTAATTGTTTTTTTTTTTATTATAAACTAGCTGATACCCGCGACTTCGTCCGTGTGGCTTGATATATTAACAAAGTTTTCTTATGTTCGAAGAAAAAAAACATCAAAAAGATTGCAAGCAAAAATATACTTTGTTTAAACATACATCACTGAACACGCATTGCATATACAAATCGTTGTTTCTTGAAACTTTTATAACTTTTTATTAAATGAAGATATCGCAATAATTTTATTTTTTGATAAGGGCCAAGTATCTAAGAAATAAAATTTAGAAAATTTCATTAAAATCTATCCAGTAGTTTTTCCGTGATGCGCGCACAACTGCCGACCTCTATCATTTTATTCATATAGATGAATTAATTTTTCGTAAAGAATATATCATATAAGATATTGAGATACAAAGCATTCACATCAAACTCGATCAGCGAAGTATCAAGGCCGTATATATTATGTACCTACGCTTGAATGTATTGTGGCAACGTCTAAGCCCGGACACACATAAGCATATTATATGGCTGCCGTCCATGGGTCACTCTCGCTATCGATATTCTAGGTATTTGTATATTAAGCTAGGTCAAGGACGGACTTTCACTGTCTTTGATTAGTGCGTGCGTTAGTTGCTCAAGTTCACACGACTTCGCTTAATTGGTATAGCTTATATACTATATTATGTACTTGTTATAAAGTTTGGTTCTGTGGCTTTGTGATTGGATGACTTTATTTTTAAGTACATATGGCATGGCTTATGTACATTTTATTTGTTGTTATTCGATGTCCGGTAAAGTGTATGAGATAAGATGCAGAATGTATTGAACTCCTAATTTTCGCTTTTCTAGTTACTTTGATACAAAACACACGTGTATTCTTCATACGTAACCATCACATAAAACAAAACAAGACAATGGAAATATTATTTATAAAAAAACAAATATAGAACAGATGAAGAATGAAATACATGTATTTTTTTTAGTAAGTTTGATACCGTGATCATAGTAAAATAAAATAAAAACTACTTAAGCAATTTAGTGTGGTTTATAAAAATAATATTTGTAAAAGATAGCGTCTGAAATAAGTAAATTAAGAACGACAGAACGTTAAAAGCTAATAGTAATTTCTACCAAACGTTGAATGCTACTTACTCTTATTTATTTTAAGGATCTTATTATATATGAATCTGAAAAGAACCTTATATTATAAGAACAAATATTAATATATATATATATATGTATATAGTAATTGTCAATAGTGCTTGAAACTTTGTAATGTTATATAAATAATCTCTGATAATATAATAATCATATGTTTATACTATTAAAAAAATACCACGAAAGACCCGCGCCGCGCATCAAGACGGGCAAAATAACATGTCAAATATGAGCTTGCACCACCACAGGACCATGAATAAAAAACGACTGCAGATAAAGATTGAAAAAAATGTTTACATTTTAGATTTTTAAGTAAAACTATTTTTGGCTTCGTTTGTTGGTAACTGCAACGCTTCTGACTTAAAAAGCCTTTCATTTCTGTCACATGTAGTTACTAATGGCACATGAAAGATTATTACATAGATTATTAACATTAACAAATTATAAATTTCACTTTTGAAATCCATAACGCTTGATCAACCAACGCTTCATCAAATCTATCCAGGATTCTGATTAAAATGTATATCAGTCGATTATTCCGTAGAATAAAACAAATATTACGGTATATTTTGTAAGACGCTGATCGTAGCGATCGAACAGCTCATCGGATATTGAAAAATTATCAATAAAATAAAAGATTAAATTAGGTTAGGTATCTATTAAGAATAAATTATCTCTATCTCTCTAAATTTTCATCAAAAATATGGCACCCCGTCTTATTGCCTCTGGTGACAGAATGACTGGTTCATTTTCAAGCGATTCAAAAGAGAAATACTGCTAGCATTCTTGCTGTCATTCCACGCGGATTGTACAGTAACTATCTTTATTTGTTTTTATTTTAAGGCTCTATTACATTATTTACTAACAGGCCACTTAGACTTAGAATTACTATAATGACTATACATATTATACTCATACATAAAAAATCTTTTCAACTTTTTTAACTTCTATTTTTAAATTGTTTAATACGTATATACCTAAAACATAGATGTTTTTTTTTAATTCTCTTTTCTATTAGTGCTCGAATTTTAAATTTGTTGAATGTTTAATGTAATTTTTGAAACAATGCGACTCGCACTGCTATGTATAAAATACAATTTAAACAAAAACACATTCAATACTTCAATTTTGATGTTCTATAATACACATCCGTAATTAAGTTTAATAGCAAAGTATGCTTATAATATAAACAAAATAATAACATTATTACATATCAACCTACCTCATGGCTACATAATATTGTGTTTAAAATTCAAATTTCGTCAACTACAAACTTTATACCTATATGGTATATATTTTCATTACTTTAATAAAAATCTTATTATATAATTTTCTGTTATATATCCGCTTATATAAAAACTACATTACATGGTAAAAATCCAATATTTACATAAATTATTTGGCTAAGCCCGAATTTCTAACAAAGACATCTGAGGCCGACCATTAGGGTTGCCCCACCTACGATTAAAGAAAATTATATCGTGGGGTATTATCGACCGTCCAAACACGAAGGCGCGGTAGCCTAGCAACGGCAACAGAGCTAACCCTTCAGAAGCCGCGAGCCGCTTACTTTGCGGCGTGGGACGCCACGGGGGACAGGACCCCCGTTTTTCGGCATTGATCCGAACCCTACCGCGCCTGCGTGCTAAACGAAAAACGAACTGAGGAAAAGCAAGGTCACGTCACTACAAGTTCTTTTTTCAAATCCGAATATTGAATGGAGAATCATAGCGTTCGGAAAGTGTTGCTTGCTTCGCTTTGTGTCTGAGTTCAGTGGGACACGAACTCGTTTACTGATCGAGGCCGATGTCAGTATATTATCGATGAAGGCTTTGCGAGACACTCTCATACTATAACTCTTACACAGGCTCACTTCAATACCATTATAAATTATGAGAAATCGAAGAGACAACCTCTATAAATATATTATTATGTATTAAAGCTTCAAATATTTATTTACTTTTGTAACGGATATTATATAAGTGATATACCAATAAATCATGTATGAAATAAGAAATAACTTATGTACACTCATTTCAAAGCAAAAACTGCATGCGAAGGGTTCTTGCGTCGATTAAAATTTTATAATTATTATTTATATTAAAGTGCTTGGCAAATAAGTAACAATAGGTTTAAAATTAGATAAAAAAACTAAGGGAACGGAAATAACAAAAACATCTTAGATATCTCTAAGAATTATAATTGAAATTACTATAAATAAACTGTTAATACATAGAAACAAGTATTGTATTACATGATTTATATATTAATATTCTTTAAATACTTAAAAGAATGTATAATATAATTTAATCTACAAACAACAAATTAATAACAACAACGGATTGTCGATTTTAAACCGTACAATTCAATCGGATACCAAATTATCCAATAAATTAACTAACGTCAGTTAGTCGAAACAAGTGGAAAGGAATCGAGTGAAAACTAATCGATTTGTCGTTTCAATTAAAGGCAAATTGGGATATAATCGAAACGACGGGAATTAAACTTTTTCCTTTCCGGTTGAATTGTACTTTTATTATACTATGATATTACTAGAATAACAGGATAGTTTTAATCTGACGAAATACTAAATTAAAAAAAAAAAGATTAAAATTAAAATACTGTTTATCTCTTATTTTATTAAAAAACATAGTTCAAGTTACTATTGATTGCTCATCAAAGTAAAAGAAAAAATCTTGTATATGATATGCCCTGTCAATTTACGTTTTTTTTTTTTTACAAAGGCAAGCTTTAATTTTATTTTATTACTAAATGTATAATGTATGACGATTTTTATTTTATACTAACAAGTATGTTTTGCGCAATATAAGTTTGCCGGTCAGAAGTTAGTAACGAGTGAGTTTTGTTACAGTTTTTATGAAAAAATATGAATAATTAAAGCCTATGTTAGGCTACAGACGCAAATATACATATTGTTTGATTACAATTTTGTAAATAGCCATTCATGTTCATGTCTTTATTTAACATGCGAGCGTTTAATATACCTCTATGATTAACACTGCCAGCTGACTTTGGAATTCTACTGAGAATTTCTTAATAGAGTAACTGTAAAACTAACTTGGTATTAGCCAGATCAGAAATATTAAGTATATTATACTAGCATGCGATCATAATTTATAACCACATTAATATTACAAAAAAAATGGTCGTCTGTAAAGTCGGTTTACGGACGATAGTTTAACGTGACAACGTCATAACAAAACATTGATGAAATGACTACAATCGAGTGAAAGAGAGCGGCGCAAGCGTACAATCAGCGTCACGGGACAACGAGCGTAACGGGACAATTTTTCGTGCATGCAGCAAGCGTTCATCGATTTATTAGACGTTGTCACGTCAATAATAAAAACTCTGACCAATAGACTAAACCATAAATAAGTTGTCATCATATTATTATTATTTCATTATTATGTTCATGTTCTTTTTTCTGTTCCTGAGAGTCTTCTAGGTATGTCGCTGTTTGTTTCTTCTTATTTATACTAAAGCACAAAAATATTTGTTAAACCATGACAGCGTTATTAACTTAGGTTTTTATGTAGGCGGCGGTTTTTATTGTAGATTAATCAAACTCAAATTGACGACGTTGTGAAAAGAACAATGCAATTAATTAAGAGATATAACAGTCCACTCTATAAGGATGAGGGATATTGACAAAGAACATGGACAAGGAATAAGAAACACCAGAGGCCCTAGCCAAGTTGACATTCTACAATTGTAAACGCTAAGAGAAAACTTAAAATTGTATGAGAATGACCACGTGACTTATCGTTGTGAGATGTCATTCTCACACATTTGTTTAGTTTTCTATTAGCGTTTACAATTGTAGAATATCAACTTGGCAAGGGCTTCAGAACATTTAACATAATAATTTAAATGTATAAAGACTCATGTTTGACGAATCATTAACTTGCTCACTCAAAGATATTTAACGGTTCCTTAAGACCTTAATATAGATTTTACGAGAACGCCAAATTTAAGTCTCTAACGGCCGAATACTGAAACGTCCCTCAAAGTTAAACGCTACTTAACATTAAGAAGCTCCTAAATTAGTATGCGAATTTTGAAATTAACGGCGTCTCAAATAGTTAAGTTACATTTAATATTTAAGTGACGTTTCAGTATTCGGCCGTAAGTGTAACAGTTAGCGTCTAAAAGGTTTTGTTAAGGCCCTGCTCCAGTGTCTCGCCGCGCTGAATTTTACATTTTTGGCGCTACTGTCGCAACGGTCGAGGCTCGGGCACTGCACACGCACACATATACGTAGGCAGAGTGGAGTCGTCGAACTTCGGAGTCTCGCAAACTAACTTTTACTTTATTGTCACTCATTTTGAAATGTTGTCAAATACTTGTCAAAAATTTTACTTATTATAATTTTATTATTTTAGTTGCACAATACCTACAAAATATAATTAGGAAGACTATATATGCCTGGGAACGTTAGCTAATAAAATAAAACGACGATATAAGTAATTATATATACTAATATTTATAAATACTTAAACAACCCGTCTTGACAGGTTTTTCCTGATGTTTCCAAGATTTTCGTGAAAAACAGCTATTCTTGGACTTAGAATATATTCTAATAATAGTACGAATTCACCTAAGCGAGCGCATTTTATAAATACGATAATATACAAATTTTCAAATATTGACCGATTCCGTTCGTTGAAAAACATTTTCTTTACAAACATTTACTTTAAAACTTTTACTATCAACTTATAACGCGTCATTACACAATGTATATAAAATATAAATTGTCGCTAGATTTACCTATAGGCATGCGTCATATATATGAATCTATTCACAATCATCGACCTTACTAGAAGTACTTAAAGACTATATTTGCCTGGGCACGTTAGCTAATAAAATATAATTATAAGTTATTTTTTATATTATTGCTTTATTTTTATTTACAATAACAAATGATATATTTGAAGTTTTATCCGTCCGATATATCAAAACGAATTAATATAAAATAAGCACTCTCTTTCTAACCAATAGGAATAAAGCGGAGTAAAAAGGATAGCATTATGGTACGGAAATCTATTACACAATCTTCGACCTTACTTATTAAGTACTTAAAGACTATATTTGCCTGGGCACGTTAGCTAATAAAATAATACGACGAAATAAGTAATTATATATTACACAAATATTTCAAATTAAACTTCTAAAGAAAAATGTATAATTCCTGTTTTTGTTCAAAACACTATTTATAAATATAAGCATGTTGTTTAGTTCTTCGTTATGAATGAACATAATAATTTGAATTTTTAGCAGGCCGAGGTGACTCAGTGGTAAGAACGCGGCAATTTTCAAACTAAGTGAATACGAGTACGATACTCTTATATAAAAAAAATAATAAATAATTTATTTAACAACATTTATTCTTAAAAACATAAAATATATAAATACATAATATAAAAAATTAAAAATCCAATTTACAAAATTAACCTTTTATCTATTCAAATTTTCAAACTAAGTGAATATGAGTACAAATCTCGCTCTTATATAAAGAAAAAAAAATAGTTTATTTTACTACATTTATTCTTTAAAACATAAAATATATAAATACATAATATAAAAAAATTAAAATCCAATTTACAATGCAGCTTACTATATATATAAGCGTGGCAACCTACTAAGTTGAATTGAATTCCTTAGTCTCATGCCACTGCTTTGCTTAGAACATTAGCTCTAGTTAGATGTTATCATTGTATGCGTGGAAATGGCAGAAGAACCTAATGATTTTGTCAGATGCGCCATCACGCGTTTCGTTATTTGCATAAATGGGATTTGGTCATTTTTATAGCGTCGAGGTGAGTGGTTTGGTGTAAGTAAACTTCTTATTGATGTCGTAATGTGGAATGCGTAATGTGGAATAATAAATAAATAATGACGAATGTGAATGCTTTATTAAAAAACGGGACTGGTATATAAACAAAAAGTGAAATAAAAATAGACCAATAGGAATAAAAGAAAAAAATATATATAATCAATATCGACTGCGAGCGTCTTGTTACAAATAAACAGAGTTGTATAAGAGTTGTTTCAGATAAGCAGTTCTTTTCAACTATTCATTGATCATTGTTTCAAATGATGACGTCATATACATGTAATTCTATGAAATTGTACTGCACGCCGTCTTACTGGCCCGGCCCGGTCGCTGGTGGGCCAACCTTTATGCATGTGAATTATATGAAGCCGTGTAGCCCCAAGAACCACCCTGTAACAAAAAATATGTACATGAAACTCATGATGATAATAGTATTTATTTACTACTCCCACCTTGCCACTGTGCTCTTTTTCAAAAGAATTTCTACATAATGTGCATCAAAATATTTAATAATACCAAAAAGGAGAGTTACCAATTCAAATTTATAAATCAATACCATTCCAATAAACTCTTTCTTAGGCAAACTTGAAAAAGTAGGTAACAAGGTACTAAGGTAGTACTTTAGTACATATGATGCTATTTAGATTATATTTGATTCAAATAATATGTTATATGTCTACAATTTCATACACAAATTCTTTATTATGACTGTGATTTAGTGTAATATAATATAATGGAATGTAATAATGAATTATTTAAATTAATGATTGGTTTAGGTTGGAATATTTGCATGTCATAGACTAAACATGTGTATTATCATAGAAAAATAATGCTTAGAAGGATAGTGTCATATAAAGTTTCGCTCAAAATTGAAGCTACTTGAATGAAATAGATTTATTTGCCTGTAATATTATTTAGGTTTGAGACAGCAAAAGATAAAGGCTTTTGGCATTCTTTGGAGGATGTTTATACCCGAAGGGTCCATACATGGAAAATTTATGAAGTTATTTATGTGTGCGTAACAGTGTCATTTTCGTAGATTGAATGCTGTGTATAAAACCTATCTACACCTTTTTACTTATAATATCATTGACTACAACTATTATTATGATGTACAAACTAACGATTTTTTATGAGTAGCATTGTGACACCCTTACACAGTGTCATTGTGCAAATAAATTATTATTATCACTTATTACTAGCTGCTGCCTACGACCCGGCCCTGCCCCTGCGTTCTAGCATTGTATACTTTCAAAAGTCGCATCAATGTCTATATAGTGGATGCGTCTATCTACGAATGGATTTGGATTATGAATTTGACTTACCGTTTGCGTCGTTTTGTCCAATGTACACTTTTCGTAGAAGCGAATTTACCTTTGTACTTTTTAGTACTCATTTTCGTGAGAACTTTATTTCCCGCTGAAGTTAAATGTCATAAGTCAGAAATGTCATAGGAACCCAGTGTTCTCGAACGTCAAAACGCAACATCGAAAGAGTTGCCATCAAATATCGTTATATTCGTATAAAAAGGATAGCTTTATTTTACGGAAATCTATTACACAATTATCGACCTTACTACTTAAGTAATTAAAGACTATATTTGCCTGAACACGTTAGCTAATAAAATAAAACGACGAAATAAGTAATTATATATACAAATATTTGTAAATCTGAACTCGGATAAATATATAAGTTTGCGAAACCAATGATGACGATTATGCATGAAAACGTTTCATATATTCTCACTAAATGGCCCTTTGAGATAACAAAAAACTAAGAGTAACTTTTTTGCTAAAATAATAAAAACAATATTATTATTACTGTAAAAATAAATGTTTTATATTTTTAATTACTCAATATAAATAATATAAAAGAATAAATAACACATATGTCTGTCCTGGTTGATAATCGAACCCACGACCTGCGGCGCGAAAGGCAGGGTATCTATCAATCACGCCACCGGCTCGTCATAAATACAATTTTATTATTACTGGAAAAATTAATGTTTTATTTTTTTAATTACTCAATAAAAAAAAGTATGTAAATAAATACATGAAATAATTAAACTTTTAAAGAAATATGTATAATTCCTGTTTTTGTTAAAAACACTGTTTATAAATATAAGCACGTTGTTTAGTTCTTCGTTATGAATGAACATAATAATTTGAATTTTTAGCAGGCCGAGGTGGCTCAGTGGTAAGAACGCGGCAATTTTCAAACTAAGTGAATACGAGTACGATACTCTTATATAAAAAAATTAATAAATAATAAATAATTATTCTAAAAATAAATGTTTTATATTTTTAATTACTCAATATAAATAATATAAAAGAATAAATAACACATATGTCTGTCCTGGTTGATAATCGAACCCACGACCTGCGGCGCGAAAGGCAGGGTATCTATCAATCACGCCCACCGGCTCGTCATAAATACAATTTTATTATTACTGGAAAAATTAATGTTTTATTTTTTTAATTACTCAATATAAAAAAAGTATGTAAATAAATACATAAAATAATTAAACTTTTAAAGAAGTATGTATAATTCCTGTTTTTGTTCAAAACACTGTTTATAAATATAAGCACGTTGTATAGTTCTACGTTATGAATGAAAATAATAATTTGAATTTTTAACAGGCCGAGGTAGCCCAGTGGTAAGAACGCGATCGACGATCGTTGGTTCAAGCCCGGGCAAGCACCACTTTGTGATTATAATTGATCTCGTGCTTGACGGTGAAGGAAAACATCGACGTTATCGCGAGATTTACTTGTGTAGATAAACAAGTAAAAATAGTTTGATAGCTTTATTCTACGGAAATCTATTACACAAATAACGACCTTACTAGAAGTACTTAAAGACTATATTTGCCTGAACACGTAGCTAATAAAATATAATTATAAGTTTTTTTTTATATTATTGCTTTATTTTTATTTACAATAACAAATGATATATTTGATGTTTTATCCGTCCGATATATCAAAACGAATTAATATAAAATAAGCACTCTCTTTCTAACCAATAGAAACAAAGCGGAGTAAAAAGGTTAGCATTATGATACGGAAATCTATTACACAATCTTCGACCTTACTTATAAAGTACTTAAAGACTATATTTGCCTGGGCACGTTAGGTAATAAAATAAAACGACGAAATAAGTAATTATATATTATACAAATATTTCAAATTAAACTTCTAAAGAAAAATCTATAATTCCTGTTTTTGTTCAAAACACTATTTATGAATATAAGCACGTTGTTTAGTTCTTCGTTATGAATGAACATAATAATTTTAATTTTTAGCAGGCCGAGGTGGCTCAGTGGTAAGAACGCGGCAATTTTCAAACTAAGTGAATACGAGTACGATACTCTTATATAAAAAAAAAAAAAAAAATTTATTTAACAACATTTACTCTTAAAAACATAAAATATATAAATACATAATATAAAAAATTAAAAATCCAATTTACAAAATTAACCTTTTATCTATTCAAATTTTCAAACTAAGTGAATACGAGTACAAATCTCGCTCTTATATAAAAAAATAAATATATATTTATTTTACAACATTTATTCTTTAAAACAAAATATATTCGTTAATTATTATGAATATAAAAAAATAAAAATCCAATTTACAAAATTAACCTGGCCTAACCAAATACCTACGATCTTCAGATCGATAATATCCAACAGCAAACTTGTTGTTCCGTACTATGAAATTCGCTTTCTCTTTCTAACCAATAGAAACAAAGCGGAGTAAAAAGGATAGCTTTTTTCTACGGAAATCTATTACACAAATAACGACCTTACTAATTAAGTACTTAAAGACTATATTTGCCTGAACACGTTAGCTAATAAAATAAAACGACGAAATAAGTAATTATAAGTAATTATATATTATAAAATTATTTCAAAAAATTATATTTATTTATAAAAAAATTGGCAATGTATAATTGTATATGAGAGTGTTATAATTCTGTAACTAGTTAGAATTTTAACTAGAGTTATATTTTTGTTTTTTTTTTATCAAACTACAAAATATACAAATTTATTATCAGTAAAATTACGTATCAAATTATAAAGCACTGAAACTACCAAAAAAAAATAGAATACATAAGCAGGTGCGCGTCCTAAAATTTATGATGAACAGTCTTGTCACTTGTAAAATGTTCAAATAAAATATACTAAATACGCTATTTACGCAACACTGATCGTGGCTGCGCAAACCGACGTGCTCTCACTCCGAAGGCGCTCGGCCAACTGGTCTGTGAGAGCTATCTAGTCGCGCTTGTATGAAAATTGGACCCAAAAAGCATATTGTGATTGTTTTAAACAAAATAAGAATATGTTTATTAAGAAATGAAGACTTCAGATACTTCATTATAGTTTTAACTTTATTATTTGATAAAATTAATTTCAAAATTCTCGATGATTACGATAACTGAGTCCAAGTACGGGAGTGCCATTAACATTTTTTTAGTGATTTTCTGATTTTTTTTTACACTTATCCATAAACATTATCTTAAATTCGAAAGTTCCACAAATAAGTTAAACTCATTGGCTAACTGTGTGATTTATTTCAAGGCTGTGGAGCATCGCTTTCTATATAGTTCTTTCCAAAGCCTGACCTTCGATTTGCAAAGATACCCTTGTGCTTCTCCTTAAATACCTATCTAATAATTTTGTTCATTAACCGCGACGTTTTTCGTAAAACAGCAATAAAAAAGTATCTTTCTACGACATAACCGACTTCAATCGTAATAATCTTTAATGCGTTATCTATGTTTAAATATCTTCTTTATAAGATTTTTTTCAAGGATATTATTTATTTATACTAAATAACCTTCTAAAATTATATCATACAAGCAAAAATACGTTACGTAAAGTCTTAACAACAAATATTTTAGGGCGAATACACTTTACAATGCAAATGTCTGTGAGAAGTGTGGACGTTTTAAAATGTTAATTCATTAATTAAACATGCGGGAACAGGTGAGGTCAAGGGTTACTAAGAAAGATCACCGTCTTTATTATAATTTACTTTTTTCTCACGACTCGCTCAGTTTGGATGACGTATTTTAATTTTATACTTTAGTTATGCTAAGTTCGGGAAGGGGTTTGTTGCAGAAAATGTAGATTAATCTTAAGAGTATTATTAATAAAGATAAATGGGCCGCTTGTAACGATCGCCGGGATATCAAAATTAACAATTATGGAAAAAAACATGTATTTTTATACTTTAAAAATGGTACTTCTCTTTTTTTAATCTAACATATTTTTTACTGTTGACTTACCTTAAAAACAAGAAACGGCCTTTGTTTTAGATACATTTTTTCCATTTATCTGATTAGGCTACGTATAATCTATACACATATTTAAAAATATAAATTATTTTGATTTAAATAATTAAAAATAAAAAGAGAAGACATAAGTAATATCTTCAAGAGCTAATGTGAAAATATTAATTACATTCGATATAAAAATTTTCAACGACATTTCAAATTAAATCAGTTTTAACCGAACAATTTCGCAAGAAAAATATTTTAATAAATAACTTTAAGCGTATGCTAATAACGATGGGGTCAGAAGTCTTGACCTTATCTTGTAAGGGTCACTAAATATGAATATTCGTTGAACAGGTCTCGCTGACCCTTGACCCCTCATTCTCACGGTTGACCCTCGTGGGCTCAAGGCATCTTGCGATTAACCTCGTATGTGCACGAGGGGTTATTAAAAACATCCTTTGTCATATTAATATTAAAATTAGCATCAACTATTCAGAAAGAATAAGATTCTGCAAGGGAATTAAATATAAAGTATCTCGCACGTAACGTCTCTGTCTACATATTTTAAAAGTACAAAAGTGTAACAAGTTTGCATAAATACTTTTTAAAGGATTTAACGTGTGGGATAGTTTAAGTCACACACAAATGAACAACAGTATATTCTCCGTATCACGCGATCACTGGAGAAGTGGATAATTAAAGAATAAGGTGAGATATATATTTAATTTTATTTTTATTTAGATACAAGTATCTGACTTTTAATTCAAATAAACTTATATTTATTTGAAATTCCTACGTCAAATAAAAATAATATTTCTAGATGATTTCTAGAAGAAAAATATAATTTATCCGTATTTTTTATTTTTAAGAAAAAAAACCTATATTAATTCCTATATCTTAATTACTACTTAGGTACTTTAACCATTCGTAACTGGTGTTCGCAAAGATAATAGTTAGGTACTAAGATTTTTATTATCTAAATTAAATAAATAAAAAAAATGTTAGATTCAGTCACGGTAATTATATACATAAATACCTAAATAAAAAATAAAAAATACTTTTAAAAAAAGGAATTGTAAACAAAATGAAATAGCACATGATTTAAAAAAAAACATATGCGGCCTTTTATAAGTAAGAGAATGATTAGCTAAACAATGCTGTGTCTTCTTCTTTCGAACGTCAGATTAATGATAACAGAAAGAGTATGGATGGTGCATAGCTTGTATACGAGAACAGAGACTACAGAGCAGCAGTCAGCTAGTTTCTAATGCTTGCATTATTAGACAGGATTTTCTGATAAAAATAAATGCTGTGTGCTGTAAATTATTGTAAAAATGCTTGTACTTCCTGAATAAAGTAGGTATATTTTTGATGTTAAAACATGTCCGCTGGTTATCTTTCTTTTACATTTAAGTTTCAACAGATATGATAATTATTTATATAATATAAGTAAGTTTAACATTTAAACGACAATGGCGCAATCGTTTACGGGTCATCTAGCTATGCAAAATCGTAGGTTCGATCCTGCCGCCTCATGCTATACACAAATACAAACTTCATGCTTAATTTTTAAATTTTATTTGAAATGTTAGTAATTTGCTTAAAATTGCTAATACTACTTATCTAAAAAATATATAATAAAATGTTTAAATTTATCACAAATTATTTAATTTGTACATATTTATGTAGTAACATATGATAAAAATAAATTTACTTCTGGTTAACGGCGTACACAAGTTCAGAAGTAAGTTCTTCGCTATTATGTTTGTAAGAGAAACAGTACACAATACAAATACAATATATATTAAGTTAACAATGGAGTATAAGATAATTAGATAATACTTTCCATGAGAAAAGAAATACTTTTACAAACACTTTTTAATTAACTACTAATTGTTGTTATATTTTGTCAATCAATAAGCATGTTTAGCATTGAACATTGAATCCTTCTCAATTATTTTAACAAAATCAGTAATAATCACTGTGTAATACGCGAAGTAAGGATAACCTTATAAATACAAGTTTCCGGCTTCACAAAGTTAAACACCCTTACTGAGGAAAGGTATTCATTTCTATAATAAAATTCCGTTGATATTTTTAGCTTTACCAACTAATAAATTTAAAACGCTTAATAATAACATTAACATACAAATATATATATATATATATAGCCTTACTTTACCTTATCACTGAATATAAAATTATATACATGACTAAAAAGACTTAGTAAAAACCCACTTCTTAACTAATATATATAAATCTAATTGCATTTGATTGATATGAAATGTATTTAAAATGTTCGAAAAGATTAACTAATGAGGTTTTTATCACTATCAATTGAATCTACATTTAATTAATATAATAATTATGTATATAAATAACAATGTTAAAGTTCTTATTAAATACTTAAATTACCTACTTAAATATTTTTTATGTTTAAGATATTTTTTTAATAGAAACCACGGCTCGTGGTCTCATTTGTCTCAGTAGCGATTTTCTCCGGTCGTGTCGAATTGTCGTCCAATCGGATTATGAGTGTGACGGAACAGAGAGCGGCTGTTTGTACATGCTGTTATTGGTTCAGATGAAATCCCTGATTTTTCAGTCAGAAAGTATTGAAAAGTACCTATTTCGTTTTAAAAGTATCCTTTAGTATGTTTTCTTTTTTATAAAAGAAAAAGTGAAGTGGAAATTCCGCTTCTATGTATGTTAATATGACGATCAACTCTGGTATTTCCAATTCGTAGCTATTGTTTAGAACTTTTATATTGTGTCCTGAATATATCCAACTAACGAGCATAATATCAATTCAAATTCCCTAACAACTTATATAATAGACAAATGAAGCTCATAATTAAAAACCTTGAAACAATTAACTTATAGGTAAATAAAATCGTTTGTTAAGAATAAAAAGATTTTATCTCGTGATACAAAACTTATCAATTTTTTTGTGAGTTCCTAAACATAACTAATGTGCAAAACTGAGTTTGTTGAGTTGTTTGTTTGTTACGCTTTGACGTCTAAACAACTGAACTGATGATGAATGATAATTAACTAACACATTGTTAGGGTTATAGAAAAAAAGATAAATGCCCTCAAAGGCGGAGAAAGCCGCGAAGGTAAAAAAAAACAAAAAAAAACTATACGGACAATAAATAAATGAATCCACCAAACATAAATTACGATAAAGGAGTAAAATTCATTTTTTTTACTTTTTTTTAAAGATAATTAAGTAAATTATAAAGGTTTTTATGATAAGAGTCGTCAAAAGATTCAATAAACTATGCGTAAGTTAATGATATGGTTAATTAAAACTATTTTTTTTCATTACAACTTTGAAGTAATAAGCACTTGGTAGACGTTAAATGTAGTTTCTATATTTTACATAATATACTTATATAAAATACTACTAATATAATAACTAACGTAACTTAAATTATCCATATGTCATTATGCTATGTCTATAAAAGCTAATGATGATTCGCAAGACAGGAATAAAACCTTTTTTTAAATCAAATAGGGATATAAAAATAAATGATGTTACAAATTAATGCACCAATAAATATATTTTAGTTTTTAGTTGGACCGCAACATAATTTAAAATGCGGCGAAAATTTTCAATTAATACCAAACGCTCATTATAATCATTAGCAAAGCTATCAGCTTTTCATTAAAAACTCCAATTCATAATTTCATACGACAAAATTGGAAATAATTTTTGTCCATAATTATCTCATATTTCCGCAGCGTTGGGGCTAAGTACTCCAAAAACCGTGATTAAACATTTTACACCACTATTCATTATCTAGGTATACCATTTTGTGTGTATGTATTATTTCACCCCCTAAAACATTACACGCAACTACGCGGTCGTTACCCGCTCTCTCATACCCCGACCTCCCCAAACGCACCATTTTTCTCCCCACAAGATAAAGACCAAATAAAAAAAGAAAACGCGAAAAATATCGCCGTCTCTTTCGCGCTTTAAAAAATCCGATAGGTGCGAGCGGAGCAACGCCTAAGCTACGAACGACTCACGAAAACTTGGGCCCCGCCCGAGACGGTAGCCTCTATCCGTCTCTTTCACTTTTTCACACTTTTCATCTAAGCTCTGCAGAACTGAAACGTGCTATCAGTCTGTATGGCTGCATTGTAATTTCAACTTTAATTGTGTACAGTTAAAACTCAAATCAGATTACCATGGAGAGTTGGCAGAAAATATTTTAGAACGAAAGCATTCCCGAGTGGAAGTCCCTCTCGCTCGCAAAAAAGCAAGCTCTGTTAGGGCGGCGGGTGAGAGTGGAGTGAGTGGGGTGCCAGATAGTGGCGGCCATGTTGCTTCCGACGGCGGACGAAGACTGGTATTAATTTCGGCTTAATTCACTCGTTGATTTCAAGAATTTTATATAAATTTAGATTTTGAAATAGATACCGTTTAAATAATAATACAATTTTCGTATATCATGTATTTTTTATTTTTTTTAATACATCAAAAGGACATATTTAGTTTTGTAATTTTTTTTTAAAAAAAAACGTTTGAACATAACAATTAATACGAATTTCAATATATTTATATCGACTTCAGTTAAACCATTGGTTTATGAGTAATTATTAGAATTACCTAGATAGAACACATGTTACCTACCACATTCCTGTTACCATTCTACCACAAACATCATAAAGTAATGAATATTGCTTTAATTATTTATAATCAATTCTACTTTTTAATTATGTTACTTTATAATTATTACGTTTTAGTTTATAATTCTTTTGATAATTGGATCATCACCTAAATAAATAAATCTATATTGGCCACCACTAATATACCTACTGATTATTTTATAAAAGTTCAGAAAATACTTCTTAACTTACTCATAATATAATACTTATTCTAGTATATATATATTTGTCTAAACTTTTATAAAATAAACATCATACCCATTGTATTTCTAAGAATATCAGATTATATTTACCTTACAATAAAATTAGGTATAAAAGCCAATGGTTTCATAAAAGTATTGTAATATAGTAATATTAAATTAGTTATATATATATACTAATATCTAAAAAGTTTTTGTTAGTAAATGACATATTTTCAATAGGTTTACGTCAAGTTATATGAAAATTCATACTAGGTAATTATAAGATAACCAAGTTAATATAAAAATACAATAATTCATCATAAATAGCACATTGCTAATATTGCGGTGTTTTTTTTTCAATTATTACTTTTATTAACTTCCTGAGCAGGTATTAAGGTTGAACGACAATTATTGTAACAATAGCTACGTTTATATCATAAACAATTTTGTATTGTTACAAACCGTGTCCGTTAAACGTCAAATAATGAACAACTAAAGATACCACAAAAAATAGATCTAATACAATATATAATAATTTAGTTAATTTATTTAGTATTGAAACGTGCCAATTGATGTCAATATCTTTTCCTCTGTATATAAATGATAATATATAAAAAACACGCAGCCACAAACCGGCATTATAACTCTCAACACGACACAAGGCGTAGGACAGGATATACTAGTAACAGTACAACTCAAACCAAACATTGGAACCAAGTCAAGATACAAGAAACGAGTCAACTATTACGACGAATTACAAACATAAATAAGAAGCATTATACTTATCTAATTAACGATGGTTAAGATAAGCCAACCCCAGTCACATGAACCTTAAGTTCGCAAACCGACACAATCAGAAAGAATTCAGGTAAACGTATAAAGGCTGTATGTGCTCTCCGAAGCGCGGGAATAGAAACCAATTTCCGGGCCGCTTCTGAGAATATGTCAAGAGAAACACCCAATAACATTTAATTGGCACTATCTGGTACTCAGGGCATATCCGCCTTATAAAACGCTACAAATGTCAGTATCGTATAAGTTACCAGGAGACATGCGCTAATTAAATACATTAATAAAGAACTCTAGACAATGCATTAAAATGAGCTGAATATAATAAAGAAACAAGAATTTTTTTATCATTGTCATTTTTGTGTAAATATAAACGAGTATTAGTTTTATAAAAGGAATTTTAGCGTAATAATAAAATCGTCAAAATTTTAAGATTCATTTTACAAATATTCAAATACCGATTGCGAAAAAAATTTAAACATTAACTTCCAGATTCGTTTGTATGAGACATAACATTCTAAAACGCATATTTTTTTATTAACAAAACCTATAACTCGTAAACAATGACAAATATATATCATAAATAATATTGCTTAAAATACTTCGAACGTCTCTGCTTTAATTTTCGCTACAATTTCAAGTAATTAAGACGACTCTTTTATATAAAATCTTTTATATATATAAAAAAACAGTTTAACTCTATAAATAAATGACACATACATACATAATTTATTACATAGTAATGTAAAACCTAAAGCAAATTTTAATTGAGGTCGATAAGTATAATATTGATGGGTCTAATGATGATAATGTGGATAATTATTATCACTAATTAACAATACTAATAATATTATTATATTACAACTAGCTACGTGTACTTAAACTCAACATAAACTCACAACAAAAAATTACAAAGAAACACTTTCATATAAAAATAATAGTATATAAGTCATGACAAAAGTAATATTCTAATATTTAAGTCGTCCGATTGAATGTTCACAGCAAAAAAAGATAAGATTTGTGTTATTAAACAGTAACACTAGTTAATTGCTAACTGCAAATACGATTTAGCTAAGCCCGATTACTCACTTATTTAATGATGCAACGTAATAACAGTCTCTACAGACGAAGCTGTATGCAGTAATTCCTTCGCCCTTATCTAAGATATAAAAAAAATAAAACAAATTATGTCATTTAAAAAATAACAAATTAAAAAAAAGTAAAATAATTTAAATCGAAATAATAAATAATTCTCGATTTACTCAAACTTATGTGAAAATATTTAAACTCAAATTCAACTTTGATATTAAACTCAAATCATACCATAAAGCACTTAGAAACAAAACACAAAAAGCATAACATAGAATTTTACGAAAATAATACAATTTCAGATAATAAAAACAATAGAGCCTCCATTATAATATTTGATTGCACTATAATTAGAATATTGGGTTCACCCCAAGGGAATCCTAGTCAGTAATTTTTATTAATCTACGTAATATAATATTCAGAGTATTTAGAAAATTATTCACTATCAATATCTGCTCTGTAATAAATAAATTACCCATCGACGAAAACATGTTATCTAAAACATAAAACAGTCATAAACGTTAAATTATTTTGTAACATTCTAAAATATATTCAAACTACAAAAAAATATATCGCATCTAAAATTTGCATTATACATTATAATAATTATACAAGAATTATTATAAGCGGTATAGTTTAAAATTATTGAATTTATGACGAGAGAGTATAATTCCATCACTAACTTGCATTATAGCAACGCAAAAAAAAAAAGCTGACAAGAATATTTACTTCTTAAACGAACCTTAAGCGAACCTTTGACTTTTGAGTTATTTTAAGAAATTATTAAATATCATTCCAATTTTTGTTTACTTATAGTATTTCTTTTCTGAAAAAAAAAATACGAACTAATTTTTATTACTTATAAAAGCTTTATAACTTGAGACAATTGTTGATAACATCGTAAAAAAGAAATACATTACAAAACGCGTTGTAGCAGATTCAATATCGTACTCTCATTATATTATTTTCAAATACAAAAAGTGTCCTAGTGGATATACACTTTAACTGTACATCTAAACCTCAATCGAATATCATATACGAACGTATCTTTATTTGTGCTTATAATTAATTTTATTCATATCGTGTTCGAAGGTGAAGGAAAACATCATGAGGATCCATGTCAAACAGCATTGTGCACCAAAGTTCACATCTTAAGAGATGAAATAATTACAGCCTATTATTTCAATCAAAAAAACAAATCTTCTAGAATAGTTTATAATTACTCGTTAGGCACACAAGCAAATCTTGGAAATAAAAACATTCTATACATAATTAATGGGCGTGGCTTAAATTACTCTAGAATAATAATGTAAAATCATAAATAACACTAAGCCTACGTCTTTCTCGTCTATATTATACAATCGTTTTATTTGAAAAATTTAAATATTTTAGTTAATATACTAATTAAAATATAAATACAAAAAATGTGTGACCATTTGTTTCGAAAAAAAGTTATAATAACGTTTCAATATAATAAAATTCCTTATTCAAGTTAATCTAAGTAGCTATTAAAAATATATTAATTATCAACTTATAATATACAATCTACGGTTGAGGTTTAGGTAAATTATTGAAAATAAAAAATATATGGAGCCGATGATAAGCGCCATCTGTTGTTGAGTAGATAAAATAAAAGTTTACACTATTACGTGAAAAGTTTTAAAGTATAACAGAATAACATTTTATCTGTTATAGTCCATTAAAATACTATAATAATGTTTAAATTAAATTCTAATACGCTATTATTAAGTAAGATTCTTTAATAATTTTGTATAATATGTTAAAACATATAAGTCAACGGATGACAACCGTTAAGCATTTATTATCAAATAACACTACGTTATTTAAGCGCGCAAATAAATTCTATTATTATTTATGTAATTAAATACTTATTAGTATTATAAATATTATAAGTTTATTACAGATATTATTTTATTTCAAAGTAAAACTACTTAAATGAAAGTGCTCCTATTCCCCACTAGATGTCGCATTACGATCCTGTATGGTGAACTGATTAGAAAATAATCCAAATAGAATAAAATCCCATCCTGGTAACTAATATAAATCCAATATAATATTCACATTTTAATTAAAGTATAGATACGTACAACCTATACGTTTTATTAAATTCTAAAGAATTCACTAATATAATTTTTGCTATAACAGAAAATCAACGTGGTTTATTATACTACAATTATCGATTACCTATGATGGATCCATATCTCGTAATATTTATTTTTATTTATTTATTTCTCTCTCTCCTATGATTAAAGAGAGATATCTACGTATATGTAAAAAGTGTCCACGATGCATAAATATGGGAAAACAATTACAAAAAAATGCTGTAATTACAATATCAATAAATAAAATGTTAATTATATTTTATAACATATCTGAAATCTGAAAAACCTTGTTATTCTTCGCTGCGAATACCCATAAACTATATAGAAGCGTATATTTTTTAAATTTTAAACATTACATAATTATATTCTGCGGTGAGTCAAAAGTTTAATCTTACAGACTAAGCCTAGAATATTATTCTAATCCCAAAGACGCCAAAGCGTTATTATAAGTTTGTACTGTATTACATTAAATGTAGTTATACATTAATTTATCACATAGGTATATTCTGGGCAAAGCATAGGTTGTTCTTAAGGTAAAATATACTTAGTAGTTACTCAATTAAAATGTAGCAATGAAATTGATCGAATATGTTTATAGCACATATTATGAGTAAGGGTGCTATTATAAAACCTTACCTAACATTATGCGATAAGTTTGTTCTATTCAAAGCATATCATGTGACAAATAGAGATCATTAAATTACTATCAATTTGAATGAAACTAGACATTAGGTTTAGTTTAATTGGAAAATAGTCTATATTATCATTAACACAAAACCCAAAATCCTATATATAATAAAATGTTAGACTAATTTGCATATTGCGAACGAAATTCACATTAAAACGAACAAAACGGGTAATTCTGACCCAATCGAATTATCTTCAACGAATGTCACCGGAGTGGTGTGAAGACGCGCACTCTTGGAGCAATTATTCGAGGGTGAACTCCCCCACCCGTCCCCCAACCCCACGGACAATTCGCCAAATCATCTTCTCCCTACCTTTTCTAATGAAGATATGTAAATGTGCTGTCCCGAAATAGTTCGTCGAACGGACGGCTGACTACGTTTTAGTCTTCAAATAATTACTTCTAAAACGTGTTAGTGAGTTAACAAAAAATATTAATGACATACATAAATAAGTACGTGTTTTATTATTATTAAATAGGCGCGAAGATATTGCCGCTGTAAGAAATATTATATTATTTTGAACACACAATTTTCGTAAACACATAATCTATAATATGTAAAAAGATTAATAATTCTTATGTCCCTTATTTTATCTCTTGGAATATAATTTCATAAACACATAACATGCCATGAATGAAGAATGAATATTATAATTGTCTATTTTAAATACAAAGGAAATGTATGTATAGTACATATATTATTATACTTATTTTAATATCATTTCAATATACTCATATTCCATACTAAAGCGTATAAACTTCCAAATCGCTGCTACGAAACTCTTATACCCAAAGAAATCTGACAGAAATCAATTTCTTAGCAATAAAACCATCTTTGTAATTCTTATCTTACTTATTTTAATGTAATATAGTTCTATTTCTATCAGAAACTCCAGCTCCACACATCCCCATGATTATAATGTAAGATATGGAGGAGAAATAGAAATTATTCGTTACACTTATGTCTTGCCAGTATAAAATAAAGATGAAAGATATTTATCTTTAGTACATTTTTTCTTATATACATATAAGAGGGAACAAAGGTTCAGTTGTGCATCCCAAGCGTCTCAATCGGTCGACGAGTCGGTTTTTATAGTATTGTTACAGGTTTGATCCTGAAGATTATCCGAGTTTTATTAAAAAACTTAGAAAATTGTTCATATTAACAAGTTAGTATCTAGACATTGCATTTATTGCTAATGTGTCGTCAGCCTAATGCCCTAGTGTTTAATAAGTCTATGTCACTGAGCACTGCACAAAAAAAAATACATCTGATAAATAGGCAAGACGAATTTGAAAAAAAAGTATGATTTGACTTCAACCAGAATTACGTAAAAAATAAACAGAAGTTTGAATTGAAATTAAATTACTAGTAGCTTATAGACGACATCATAAAATAAACTTTAAAGATAAACTATTGTAGAGTTAACGAATGAATCCATAAAAGTCTGAAGTCATAAAATCAAAAATTAATTAAAGAAAAACAATATTAAGTAAATAAATTAAATATTCTGATCTCCAATTAATATAATAATGAAGCTTTATTACAATTAATATTTAAGTAACCAAATTCAAAGTTATGTTTTATATTAATTCAGCAGGTCGGCAACCCCGTATAAAGTATTAGATATCATCTCGCCGCTCAATTAATCACGTGCAGGGTGCTCATCGCCACCCCGTGCACCCCGTCGCGCCTATAGTTACAACTTACATCGGGTGAAAAAAAAACATCCTATTATATAACATACCATAGACTCTTTATGTAAAACTTTCGGCTAGCATCAAACAATTAACTTTAATGATTATGAAATTAGCCAAAATGTAATATTAGTTTTATTCATATTATAAACTTTTTTTTAATATTCGCAATCTTAAAAAAGTCCCTCCCGATTCTCTCTCGACGCAAAGCTGCGTTTTCGCGCTGTACGGCTATGGACAACCTTTGCGCCAAGTAAGACCCGGGGCGATTGTCAAAACTGTGGCCCTAGCCAAGTTGACATTCTACAATTGTAAACGCTAATAGAAAACTAAAAATTGTATGAGAATGACCACGTGACTTATCGTTGAGAGATGTCATTCTCATACATTTGCTTAGTTTTCTATGAGCGTTTACGATTGTAGAATGTCAACTTGGCTAGGGCCTCTGTTTCTCTCAGGCTATTTCGATAAAATTTATCGAATGTTTATGTATTAGAAGATGAAGAAGATGTATCATAATCAAATACATAGTGTTTTTCTATACTCATTCCATATCTCACTCGTAAAATATATTAGAGTGCTATAATGTATATTATAGTTAATATTACATATCACTTTCTAATATATATTTGTACAATTTGGGTCTGTTCTTAGAGAACTCTCCTGTGTCGCCATTATATTCGTTAAGATATCGAAGCACGAAATGGTATTAACCTACGAACTGTGATATGCCATTTTAATACGTGTTTTATTTCAATATTATAATTATAACAATCAATATCGCATAACACTACCTGAATCGTGTCGTACGTCGTTTCGCGTTCGTTGTTAATAAGCAGTTAACAATATTAAGATATAAATATACTCCGTTCAAATTGGCTTTAAAAAGCACTTTAAAATCGTAATTTAAGTAGACTATCGTGTCAATTTAAAGTGAGCCACGTCGATCCGCACTTTGATGGATTCCGTAAAAAAAAACCGGCAAAAAGAAAATGCTACAATTACTAAATTATACTGTATAATGTATATTATAATTACATATATAACTGAAATTTATTTAATTGTTATTCAGTTAGTATTAATAACTCTTTTTTTATTGTAAATACAGGCGGAGGAGCATATGTGCCACCTGATGTTAAGTGGTCACCAACGCCCATAGACAATGGCATTGTAAGAGTTGTTAACCATCGATTATATCACCAACGCGCCACCTATCTTGGGAACTAAGATGTTATGTCTCTTGTGCCTGTACTCTGGCTCCCTCACTCTCCAAACCGGAACACAACAATACAAAGTATCTATTTTGCGGTAGAATATCTAAGGAATGGGTGGTACCTACTCGAAGGTGTTTTGTCATACATATTCTTGCATAATATAATATGCCAAATCCACTATTTTTATCTTTTAATTAAAAACTACGACTTCAAAATTTTTCCTGTACCCTGAAAATAAAAGTTTAAATATATTATTAAATATTATATTATTAAATATACTTAAGTACTTACACCTTTCTTTTTAGCTTATCCTTACTTTCAAACGGCAATGGAAATTAAAATAATATGTTATGCTTACTTTATGAAAAAAATATTTTTTAACACCAAATGTTTTTTCATTACGAGAATTAAACAGAAAAATATAACGTATTACTAAGGTAACGTTTAAAAAAAAAAAACTAAATACTACAGTGTTTGATAACACTCATTGAAACTCTATCAAACCCATTTGCTTAATGAACAGTAAAAATATTAATAAAAACTATTTTTCACTCCAAGCCGATGTAATCAATTAAGCTTAAATAGAATTCAGATTTCCAAAATATATGAAAGTATTTTTTTTTCTATTCAGCTTAAAACAAGACCACTCCACATTCAATTCAACTATCTACATATATTTAATTTAAGTACGCGTATTTATTTATGCGTTTCTTTTAAACATTGTTTTTCATATAATTACCAACTATGACCTTTGTTATCTTTTATCGCTATACAAGCGATTGAACGCTGCGTTTAACTGCTGCGTTTTCAACGCCCGTTTGCGAGCCTCATCAGGCACCCACGTAACGAAGATCATTATCTAGTAGGAGAAAGTTAGGAGGAATCCAGTTAGAGCCGCCCCCTCCCACGGGCCTTAACTTGTTATAACCAGTTTAGACCAGTTCGGCTTAGTTGCGCACCTGCGATACAAGACAAACTCACGGATAGACTTACGCCACCACGTTCCACGGGACGGTTCTGTTTTCAATGGTTTCGTATAATTTGCATAATGAGTGTAAAGAACAAATTTAACCTTTGTATTTATTAAACTTATTTAATTAAATAATTATATTTAATCTTTGCACATACCTATTAGGGACAATAATATAATAATAATAACATCATGAGACATTATTCACACACGGCCATCCGATCCCAAACTAAGCAGAGCTTGTACTATGGAAACCAGACAACTGATATACTACATAATATACTAGTTTTATTTTGTAAATACATACTTATATAGATAATTACACACAGACTCAGGACAAACAGACATGTTTCACAATCATATGAAGGCGCTTAGAACTTAGTACAAGAAGCATCAGATACTTTTCCTTCAAACATTACAAGCAAAAACGTCGTTGCACAAATTCACCTATTCATATTACGCGCAATATAACACTCGAAATAGTTGCTCATATTATTAATAATAGTATTTTACACTATCATTAATAATAATATAATGCGAAAGTGAGTTTATTTGTTCGTTTGTTACTTATTTACGCCTCTCTTACTGAGTCTATTATCATGAAATTTTGCATAGGTACGTGTACGTGTGTGTCAGAGGTACAAAAAAGGACATATAATACTTAACACCCCCCTAAAACCACTCGGTATTGGGTAATATATAAATATAACCATTATATGATTACACTAATGTTAATAAGGAAACGACAAATAGTTCTATATACGTTAAATAAAAATATATTATATGATTATTAAAAAAAATATTGCATACATATGACGGAAGTAAAACTTCAGAATAGTTGCGTTCGAATCTGACGTTGAAAGTAGTTTTTCAGTAAGGCATTAAAAAAAAGTCTTCACTTATAAGAATAGATAAAACCATAGAGTATATAATAAAGTTATATATCTAAAACAAAGTTATCACTAAAGACGATAGTGAGGAAAAACGAAGATAAATGTGTCGTCAGAAGCAAGCTCAGAAATAGCCAAGTACCCTCTTTACGGTCAAACAGTCAATCGGGGCACGCACCGCACGCACCCTACGTGTCATTCAACTTACAACTTACCATCTGTGTATACTCTTAAACACTTTGTATAGCCTATTCAAAATATATAAAAATAAATTTATTTTTGTAGTGCAAAACTTATTTAGCATCATTGTGATTTGAAAGTCGATGAAACGAAAACACGTCAATAAAAAGAGACAGACACATAAATTCATAAGATTTAACGTGGGAGAAAATGAGATAGGAAGCATTACACAGTTGAAGCCAAAATTTTTGAAGGTTTTGCTTCTACCACGTGTGAATTGCACACATGTTTTATTTATTTATAAGATCAACAACAAAATGCACAATAATTGGGACATATAATCACACAGTTGGCGACGAGCCGGTTGGCGTGGATGGTGACACACTTGAATTACACTCCATAGGTCGTGGGTATGTCCCACCCATGACAGACATTTGTGTGCATGAACATGTCTGTTTCTCCTGAGTCTGGGTGTATTTATCTATATAAGTATGTATTTACAAAAAAAAGTAGTATATGTAGTATATCAGTTGTCTGGTTTCCATAGTACAAGCTCTGCTTAGTTTGGGATCAGATATGCGTTTGTGAATAATGTCCCAGGATATTATATTATTTACAGTTGAGAAGAAAAATAATGGTACCTTAAATACAGGCGATGGCTTAACAATAACGCTACACACTATAAGAGAAAAAAGTGAAATATAAGATAAATTAATTAATTTATAGCCAATGTCATTCGGAATTATACTACTCTACTATATATTAATATATAGTACATATCATATGCGTGTAGTCGTAGTTTACAAAGATATATTTTAAAGTTGACATTAAGAAGACTGCTTTTCATTTATTTTCGAATTTTATTCTTATAAAATCAAATGCTTTATTCAAATGTGATCTTTTAACTATAGTTTTACAGTTAAAATATTCATAATTTCATAGTATTAGTTCAATGTAAAGCTGCTACCAACGTTGGATCTACCGAAGAAAAACAGCAAGTCGCTCTTTATTTAGACAACTTTCTGTTCATGAGTACAACGAAGTGAATTCGATTTAAAGAATGCAAAGGAAAAAAAGACATTAAAATCGATTATAAACAAATGAGTAACACATTCCTACATATTCCTTTTTTGAAGTCGGTTGAAATAATATCGATTCAAAATAAAATCAAAGTAGTTTTTGTTTCGTTTGGACTCTACTACCACTTACCATCAAGTGGAGTAGAGTTATTTGCCCTCCCGGGCTATAAAATAAAAAAGGTTTTAAATAAATCAAAGACGTATGAGACTATCATTTAGTATACTTCGATGTATAGTCGTAGTTAGAGTTTATAGGCTATTAATACGCTTTGTTTGGTAAGGTCTAATTTTAATAATCTAGCGAGCAATCGACCCTACGATAGCCGAACTACGCACATAAAACGCGAGTACGCACATAAAGTGTTTATCTGAACACGCCTTAGGCACAAGGGCGGATGGCGCGTGGTACAAGTTACTGGCTTTACTCAAAACGCTTGTAAAAATATTTTCATAAGAAAGAAAGAAATTATATATTTAGTATAATTAATTTATAGCAATAATAATAACGTCACTATTAAACTAAAATTATTTATTAATGACTTTTTATTTTTAAGACTATGTGACGACAGTTAAATTTGAAAATCGAATTAGATTGGAACATTAAAAATTAAATTCTATTTTATATAATTTAAATAAATCTCGGGATCAGCCTATGAAGCTGCTTCTTATTTTATTGCCAATGCTTGTAGCAGGTGGCTTCACTATTCCATAACGCCTTAAACAACTTTATTAAAAGTATTTTATATAACTTTAAGTGTGTTATATGTTTTTATGTATATATGCGTGTATGTGTACTTGTGTTTTAAAACTAAACTAAAGTATTGACTTCTGTAATTTAAAGTTCACATAATATCGATTAATGGATTTCGAAGGCGAGTAACGGTTTTTATCTTAAATACAAATCAAATTAAATCGCTTCAGCTTTTCAATTACAAAATCAAGAAGTAATTTGCACGGCACGATAGTAAAGTACGGTTATGGTAATTACATCGTAGCCTCTAATTGGGTACAGCTAAGGCAGATTTCAGTTTCAGCCCAAGGCGTTTCGTCATTTGTTTAACCCAGGACAACATACAATCATGTAATATATTATGTATATACCTAGACCAGTTTTAAGTCGTACATAACTGTCTATATATTGATTTTTTTTATCATTGATAGGCCAGCGTTTGACCGTTATCTTGCCTGATGGTAAGCAACGCGGTCTAGGGTGTAGCACGCTTGCCTAGAAGGAACCTGTTTACTCTGGATTTGAAGACACCTAAGGAAGTAAGTAAGGTCCTCCAGGCCGATTTCGGCCACGGCGGCCAATCTCAAGAGAGATTAGCCCACTGCGCAGGAGATATTATAGTGCACAAGTGTGTGCGCAAACACAGGTGCACTTTCTTTTCCTTAGCTCTCATAATCCGATGGGACGGCAATCCGACACGGCCGGAAAGAGTTCAGGCGCAGGACCAACGGCTTAACGTGCTTTCCGAGGCACAGGAGTGTACACACTTCCAACTTCCAGACTCCGGGCTGCTACTGAGAATTTTCTGACAGAAAACCCCAATAACTATTTATTAGCCCGACCTTGGGAATTGAACCCAGGACCACCGCGTCTGCGGCCTTATATCAAGCCACTAGACCAATGAGGCAATGACCTACGTTGTACTTAAGGGGAAGACTCAGGCAAAGTATTCCACAGTTGAGCGGTACGAATAAGAAATGTGGATTCGAAGCGCTTCGTACGTATGCGGGGAATTTCCACGGTGTACCTATGGTGTACCTATCAATTATTTCTAGTCTAGTTAGTCTATTATATAAGGTCCATTGCAGAAATCATTCGGTAGTTGTGTCTTGCAAGAACTCGCTTCGTATTCTTCATGAAATGTTGATAACCGACTTACAGTGACACGCTAATTTGATACTTGTGTTCTTTCAATGTTATAATTATAAAAGTCAATATCGCATATCTCTTCTAATATTATACTATATTTTTCTGCGGTGAATTTCTAGTTCTTACTGGATGACTCTGCAGTTCCTTAAGCGACAATGCTTTGTTTTTATGTGTGTCTGTGATTGTGACTTTTTTTATTGCGATGTAAATTTTCACCATCCGCCTTATATTAATGGTGCCATATGGTATGGTAACATCACCGCCCATCAACCACCCCTTACATCGCTAATGCACCACCAACCTTGAGAATTAAGATGTTATTTCCTCTGTGTTTTTAGTTACATTGGCTCACTCATCTTTCAAGCCAAAACACAACAATAGGTTACAATAGAAAGTATTACTGTTTAGCGGTACCATATATTATTATGAGAGTATACGCAAAGTTCAAAAAACGTGATTTCGCGGTTTCTGAGAGGACATTTTCATGATAGTTCTGAACCAATCCGCTTGAAAATTGAGAACTTAAATTGTTCCTTTGATAATAATTAAAGTATACCTACGTCCCACATAAACAAACTCGAAGTGCTACTATGTAAAATATTCAGAATACTATATATTTTATATATTATATAATACAAGATACAGATTTATTAATAGCAGTATGTAAGTGAGTTGGAAGTGAAGACGCAATTTATGAGTCCACCGTGGAGGGAAGACGATTTGCGACAGGAAATGAAGCCAACAGAGAGGGGAGTGGCACGAGCTTGTTTCCTTTTACATATATGTAACATATGTACATACAATCTATTTCTGTTATGTCATAAAGTTCAAAGACTACTTAATTGTCATATTCGAGTGCACGGATAAAATGAGGTTTTATATATATTTTTATTTATATATTTATACAAAATAAAAAATTGACTGTTGTTAAAATGGCAATCTTTGAATGATATTCGTCACAAATTAATTACCACGATTGCGAACCCGCGATTGTTACAGCCAATCACGTGATGCTTTATAAGCGTAAAGCGTAAGCAAGTGAACGTGAACATTTTGTGCCGATAGATCGAATATGAACCCGTGTCCTTGGCTTAGTCAACACAGGTGCGGGTCAAGATACGTACGAGTATATATGATATGATACGAGCCGGTTGACGTGGTTGGTAAGATACATGCCTTTTACGCCGCGGGTCGTGGGTTCGATTCCCACCCAGGACAGATATTTGTGTGCATGAACATGTCTGTTTGTCCTGAGTCTGGGTGTAATTATCTATATAAGTATGTATTTACAAAAGAAATGTATGTTTAAGTATATCAGTTGTCTGGTTTCCATATAGGGTTTTCTACCCGGGTACCCGGACCCGGGTATACCCGGGTATTTGCAATTTTTGGGACCCGGGTAATATTTCATGTCGGATCCGGGTACCCAGGTACCCACTTTGATCAAAGAATCCATAGAAATTCTCAGAAAATTATTACTAAACAGCGTTAGATAAAAAGTATTTTTAGTTCTTTTATATGTAAGAGGAGGCAAACGAGCAGGAGGCTCACCTGATGGAAAGGGCCCGCCACCGCCCATGGACATCTGCAACATCCGAGGACATGCAGGTGCGTTGCCGGCCTTTGAGGAAAGAGGTTCTTGAAGGTTTTGATGTCATATCGGTTCGGAAAACTAGTCGGCGAAAGCTGATTCCACGGTGATTGTGCGAGGCAGGAAATGCCTTAAGAAACGCACTGTTGTGGACTTCCAGACATCGAGGTGGTGAGGATGGAATTTTGAGTTCTGGCGCGATGTCCGGTGGTGAAATTCAGCGGCCGGGACTAAATCAAACAACTCCTCAAAACAATCTCCGTGGTATATGCGATAGAGACTGCAGAGTTACCCAACATCTCTATGCAAATCCAAAGAATAAAGCCGGTCGGTAATAACTTGATCGTCGATAATTCGAACTGCTCTACGTTGAATGCTGTTAAAAGGAAAAAGCTGTTATTGGGAAGCTCCCGCCCAGAGGTGAGAGCTGTACTGCATGTGGGGCCGAATTTGCGCCTTGTAAAGTTTTAGGCGATGGGGCGATGTGAAGTACTGTCTCGCCTTGTTGAGCACTCAAGCTTTTTAGAAGCCAATTTGGCTTGAGCTTCCAATTGACCGCGGAACTGAACAACGTTCGAAATCTCGACGCCATGTATACCGATACTGGCTGTGGCAGCGAGGGGAGTATTCTCGAAGTGAAGCGATATGACCAAAGGAGACTTATTAGCGGTTAACGCGCAAACTTGAGTCTTATTGGGGTACAAAGTTACCCAAGGTACAAAGGAATGTTCCAACTTGTTTATCGGGTAGGAGAGGAATGAGGTGTCCGCCGGAGATGATACCTGGGTTAGAAAGAGCAAGGCCGGTTTCGCCGTCTCAAGATGGAGGTGGTCGGCGTATAAGTTGGAATTCAGTCCCCATATTTTGCAGAAGTCTACAGCGAGGGGTTGCTTTTAGATGCCTGCTCCGTTTGCTCCGACCATTTTTGCAATCATGAGTAGGTACTATTAATATATAGAACACTAATTTATACATCGACAATAGTTTTCGCAGCGCACGCAAAAATATATAACTTTTATAGGCAACATTATGATACCTTGGGTTACATTGTTTCATTTTATGTAGGGTAGGGATCTCTAATTTTTTTGAAAATATAATTAAGCCTATGTTACTCGGTAAGGATGTAGCTTTCTAATGGGGAAATAATTAAAAATGGGTCTAATAGTTTTTGAGTGTAATTGTAGCAAACAAAATAAAACAATCAAATATTTTCTCTTTATAATATTAAGAATAGAAGGCTATTTATCTGAGTGTGAAAGTTCATTTAGTTATATTTTTTTTATTTTATAACTGAATTTATTATTGCAAAAAGTCATTTTATCTCCTAATTAGTTAATGAGAACAAGACTTTAAACTGTGTAACTGATTGTACTATAAGTTAAGGTGACTTATTGACATACATCACTGTTTCGTAGGCAAAAATAAACATGATTATAAAAAAATTGACCCTTTTTTCTGAAAAAAATCCACATACCCGGGTACCCGGGTATACCCGGGTATCAAAAAAAGCCGGGTACGCGAAAACCCTATTTCCATAGAACGAGCTCTGCTTAGTTTGGGATCAGATGGCCGTGTGTGAATAATGTCCCAGGATATTATTATATTATTATTATTATCTATAGTGCGTTAGAAAGAAATAAATAGTTAAAAGTATATTTATTTTTATTTCTTTGGACGCAATAAGTGTTAAATTTCAAAGTCCGAATGCAAACTTTTTTTATGTAACGTATGAGGCGAATAAGTTGCTTCTCTTAAAAGGCAAGTGGCTTAATATTTTATCTTATTAGGCTCCAAACGGGTAATATAACGGTCGACGTAAAACGTTATATACATATATATAACTCTTACATAACATGCCAGAAAGCTCTCAATCGTCATATTATTTTCCGACATCATCAACAATAGTCATAATTCGCTCAATATAAACAAAACAATGGTTGATATGCTCCTAAACATTCCTCATGAATCTCTCCGTTCATTGGTGAAAAAGCTATTGAAAATCCGATATGTCGATATGATTACACAAGTCAATATAGATGATAAGCAAATTTCAGTGGTATTTTTATTTTACCATAAACAATAAAAATAAAAAACATTATTTTGAATTTTGAACTCTAATTCTGAAGTGTTATATGTGATTAGCTGTACACCGCGGTTTCACCCGATAATTATTAAAAAAATGAATAAAAATCAGCCTATAACATCAGCAAAAAAATTTTGACGTGACAACGTCTTATAAATTGGTTTGCCGGGTGACACTTCAAGAAACTGCGTTACGCTCCGCTCACGTTATGCGCTCACAATGAGAGCGAGTGAGAGGCACGCGTCCCTTCCACTCGGGCATGGTTAGCCCGCCTAAGAGCGAGAGAGACAGACATAAAAAGTGAAATTCAGTGCGAGATTCTTTGTATAAATTAATGTTTTAAATATAATTCTTTGTATAAATAAATGTTTTAAATTGTTACTATTATTTCATCCTTCTTCCTACTATACGAATGAATATTCACATTAAAATTATTTTACCACTCAAAGTCGTTGTCACGTAAAACTTTCGCCCGTATACCGACTTTACAGGCAACCAATTTTTTAAATTCGAACCAGTAGTTCCTTAGTGTAGCCGGATCAAACAAACAAACTCTTCAGCTTTATATATTAAGTATAGATAGGAGATATATTATAGACGGTTACATATACAATTTAAATATGTTATCTTCCGATAATTTCACGGCATAGATCAAAGGAAATCAAACCAAAAGCTTTTATAGAACATAGAAGTATTACACGTACTTAATGATTACCAAAGTGGAAACTATCACATATATACATAATTACATAGATAAACTTATATACATATAAATGTACAAAGTATGTACATAGTGTTGAAATCATACGTGGGGGATAATTTAATAGAAACAAATCTCCGAAGTACTTTCGTCAGTTATACCCATGTATGGGCGTTTTATTAATTGCTTAATTTGATCAAAATTAGTTAAATAAAAGCAACTGAAGTTTCATAATGTACATGTGACAATATTTTTAAAAATAATAGAGACAATTTTATGAATTCTTTAAATAATTTAAAACTAAAAGTTATCTCTCTGAACTCATCGTATTATAAAAGATTTCCAGACCCTTCCATTAAGTAACATTCCCACAGAATCCCATCTCAATGGCAATCCCACGACACTGAGCTCAAACACTAGAATAGCCACAGGTCACAGAGACCAACAGTTCAAATTTAGAATAACCAACAGGGGATGCTGCAGCATCGGACATACTTTATATGCACACCTTTACTTATAACTAACTTATATATTGCATTGAATTAATAAAAAAACATTCCATTTAGAACCTTATTACAATAACATAAGATTGAATGATTCGAAATATAAATGTAAGAATAAACTTGGCACGTACTAGGAGCCCTTAATTTGTCAGCCAAGAACCGGTATCAACAATAGAGATTGACATTAACATAACTCCTTGACCGGAATAAAACTGGACACTTATCAATATTTATAGAATCTTTACCGGTAATAATGTTATAAACTACAGTTAGTTGATACAGAAATGTGGTGGTGACGACACGGGTCTGAAAGACCTAGACTAAAAGATAAAAGAATAAGCCGGTGTTATACAGGTTAGTTCATTTAATTATTTTTAAAATATTGAAGATCATTTTATTCGAACTCCAATGGTTTATGATCCTGTGCTTCAAATATATTTTTTTACATAAATAATGTAAATTTAAATATTAAAGGAATTCATATCACAGTTTATATTATAAAAATATTTTCTTTTAACTTTTAAAATAGCTTTTATTTTGATCGCTACTTTAATTTAAACTTTTTAAAAGAAATTCGGTACTTTAAAATGTATATACATACAAAAATATGTGCGTTCCGTGATCTCATGAAAAAAAAATTATTTCTAGTTATACCTTTGAGCCTACGTTTAGTATAAATGTTTTGCATTTTAATCATTCGTGACAATCAAATCTAAATCAAAATTATAAAAAATATTATAATTATAAATAAAAAACTAAAAATTAAACAACTAAAATCGTTTTAAATTTTAATTAAGTTAATAACATATTATATCATGCTAGATTATATAAAAACTTTCAATATAATAATGATTATTTTTTAAATTACAATCAGTTTAGAAACAAACTGTTTAATATATATAATATCTGATTTTAAAACGTAATATAAGCAACGTATACATAATTATAAAGAGAATAAAACTTATCTCTTTTAGTTTTTAGTAAACAAATATCTTCAACAATACAGAGGCTTGGAGTAGTTTGAAACTCATCAAATACTCGATGAAGGGTTCAACTAAAACTATCAATAAATCGATAAGCGTCGCGCGGACCAGCCGGCTCATCACTAATTTACAATTTTATGGCTTGTGGGAACAGCGGGGAACGCCACTCCATTAGACCCGCCCGGTTGTGCCTGAGGGAGAGTGGGTAAAAGATTTGAGGAAATTTTCTTTTTGTTTTTATCACTAAAAATATATATGAAAGGTGTCATTTAAAAATAGAACATCATTCGAAATAACTTGACCTTTGTTTTTTGTAATTTATATTATTGTTATTTTTGAAAATCGAATTGATTCCTTTGAAGTTTGGCAAGTGAAGGTAACGCCGTCAAAGACTAAGGTCTAGGTTTTTTATACTTTTTTCCACGGTTCAGTCAAATTAATATTTTAAGAAAGAAAATATCGTATCGAATGGTTCGTATAAATATTTCCGTAAATCGTTTTTCTCTATGTTGATTTTGTTGCATCCAAGTCTTGGCGAAACGAACTATATAATAAATTGGTTGAATTTTCCATTTATTTTTCTAAGACTTTATATTAAAATATTTGAACTATAAAGTTATAAATACCTAAGCTATATTTGCAATGTTGTACTTATAAAATGTGAAATTACTTAAAAATAACTGTTTTTCGAACGGTACTCGTCCACGCCTCCCTACAAGAAACGCGTGCAAAGGAGAAAGGAGAAAACTGAGACGAGGTGGGGGCGATCTTTAAGATACGTCGCCATGGCAACCCTTACTTTCATCCCACACATATATATTCTAAAGCGACGCCTACATGACGTTAAATATTATTATATAATTCCTAAAAATAACCTATATTATGTTAATTTTAACTTAATTAATTATTCATTCTTAACTTGAAAATTAGCCATGTTAACTAAAACATTAATTTAAACGATTCTAAGAAGGCTGAAATTTCATCATACATAAGTTTTACAATATTCATTTATTATAATATATCATATATTTTATTATAATTTATTATTTAATATAATTTGTTATAATTATACAATATTACATTATTAATTTAAATAAAATAAATATAATTCCTTTGCAATTAATTACCAGTAACTCCGTTTTTAGCACATACACATAACGGTCAGCTATATATTCTACCGCATTCTATAGATATTCTACCGCAAAACAGCAGTACTTGGTATTGTTATGCTCCGGTTTGAAGGATGAGTGAGCCAGTGTAATTACACGCACAAGGAACATAACATCTTAGTTCCCAAGGTTGGTGGCACATTGGCGATAAAAGCGATGATTAATGTATCTTACATCGCCAATGTCTATGGGCGTTGGTGACCATCAGGTGGCCCATATGCTCGTCCGCCTTCCTATGCAATAAAAAAAATATATTATTCATATTCTGCATCTCGAAATAAAATATATTGGAATAATATGTTGAAGTTTCGCAGCATCAGCAAGACATCAGTCAGGAAAATACCTCTCTCTTGTCCTAATTTCTCTCTCATCATGTCAGAGAATTCACACGTTAACATTCGATTGGTCGTTACTTTTAAACTTTAAAATTAACAATATGTAAAATGTGAAATTATGGAACATGTCTACACGACGGATCGCACGGGTTGGGAATTTCTATCAATGAATGTGAATATTTTAAATACGAATGACATTAACGAAAATTAACGCTTCAATCAATCCCTTAACATTAATTTCATAAAAGGTTTTGAAGCATGTAACCTAACTCTAAAGGCGGTGTCACGCACACAGACATAGTGTGTATCAACACGCGGTATTAGGAGAATTCAACCCAACCCCGAAGTTTCTGTTATTAAGCAAATGCTTTGTAAACATTTTGGGTACACCTTTAGTTTGAATAGCCGGGTGATAAGTTTTAAGCTTAGATTTGGGCGTTTACGGTATACGTTTTGGGAGAATTTAAATATATACAAAATTCTTAATATATACTTGCATACTTTTAAAATTATTACGCTGAAAGATTACTTTGATAGCTTAAATTTTTTTAAAAATACAGGCTGAAGTGAATACGTTTTTGAAAATCGAACAAAATTTAAATTCATCGATCGTTCGCAGAATTAGAGAATACAAAAAGAAAGATGGTCTTAATGTTTACAGTGTATCGTTGAACAAAATATTTTACCTACTTTTAAATTTCGAAAACAAATGTAGACTTAATTAACTACTTTAATCGTTAAAACGGCGTTATATTTTTTTTTTATATCTCGATATAATATACCTCGATTTTTATCTATATATCTATAATATACCTAGATTATTATCTAATATTATATAGGCACCGTTAATAAATTGTAATTTTGAATTTGGAAATATAATACAATTTATTATTTATTTATTTATAATTTAATTGAAGAATGTCAGTTTACAATCATTACTAACAAACTGGTCCTTAAAATCCTTTGCCTGTTTGATCAGTAACTACATTGAAAAAGTTAGTGTCTTTGTGATAATTACGTCAAAATACCAAATAATAGTATGAATTTAAAGTAAAATTATTTGTATTTTTTATCTAAGAAATCCAACATGTAACGTCCAGTTATCATATAATTCCTTTTGACGTTAGTTTATACTCTATCTATGAAATATTTAGTTAAATTTAATAACAATCGTTATGTTTAGATATATCATTTAATAATATTGTATTTATCATATTTTAGATTTATGTTTCTTTATTACAATATATCTGCTTGTATCATTAAAATTTCAAATTTGGATCAGGTCAGCCTTGCACGTGTCATTTATATTATACGAGGCTCTGGTAAAATATTTTATGCCTAACTAAAACAGATACACACCATAACAAAAAATATATCGGAAGCTGTTTTTAGCATTTATATAAAAACTTTTTTTTGTAAAAGTAGAAATCTATTGTAAAAATAAATTCACTATTTAAAATAAAATAAACATGTATGTATTTAACTTGATAAAAACCTTTTTTTCTTTTATATATTTTTCTTATAAATGATTTCATCAAATGTAAGAGTTTCCTAAATATCTCTATCTAAATATAGCTATCAAAAAGCAATGCAATCGAATTATTTGCCAAGTAAATGAAGTGAACTAAAGTCGAAGCGGAGTGAGGCGTGCGTGCTATGCGGCTAGCCGGCTAGAAGTTCGCGACAAATTGCTTAGCCGCTAACGACTTCGGCTAACTACCTCTAGCTAATAATATAGCCGGCTATTTATAAACTTGACTATAATTTTAAGCTTTAACTTATGGAATACAAGCTATTATTCGCGAATATATTTACGTGGGAATATATTTTGAAATTGTGCGACCCTTATATCAAATTATCAAAATACAAACATATGATAAAATAGTTAGTTTCATGTTATCAAATAGTTATGTTCGACAGAAATAATTTTAAAAATTAGAATTTTATAGAAATCTGCGTGGAAAAAATTTAAATAATTTAATCTAAATACGTAAAATCCAGAATTTTTACTTTTATAATGTTTGATTGACGTAGCGATTAATAAACGAAGCTGTCACTGAAATGACTTTATTTTTGTTGGAGTTTTTAGAAGAGCTTTGGTTGAATTTTTCTCACTTCATTTGAATATTGTTAAAGAATAAAACATGATCATCAGACAATTTGAACATATTTGTTAATCTTAATTGTTTGTTATACATACATAAGATGGCGTATAACTAGTATATAACTAAAACATAAGCCATATCGAAAACCAATATTATTTACCATACAGCAAACTCAACTAAAATTAGTCGTACATTAATTCCACTATCCACCCCTTTAATAAGTTTCTCATCGACCTACACCCGAGCTTAAGGCTCCTTAATAACCCCCCTGCCCGTGCCAACCCCCTCGACCCCCGAAGACATATTTCATCAGCAAACTCCTCCTTAACTACCGTCCGCCCAACTTCGAGTAATATTTCACATGTAAATAATACACAAGATACGTGATACCGTAACTACGGTCTCGCTCCAAGCCCAATTTGGGAATATTTGGCAATAATACGGCAGTTTTAGGGAGTTTGCCAAAAATGATCACTTAATTGTGGCTACACTGAAGATTGATGATCTGCAATTAACTGATTATGCGAGTCTAAGGAGAATAATGACGTCATTTCTATCTGCAAGCATATCATCTTCACCACAGAATGTATTCAAAGTAAAATGAAAACATAATATAAGCAAAAAAGTGAAGAACCAAAACTACTAATACGTAATAAGTTATTAAGTATGTATTTAAAATACAATTAGGCATTATGTATATTAAAATTTTGAAGTATATTAAGATTTTGAAGGTTTTTCGTCACAAAATGTATTCCGCGCTGGCGAAAACGAGTTTTGCTAGTTCCTAATAAAGCTCTAACAAATATTTCAATACGTATATCTTCACACTCATCTCTAATTCCGTGCCAAGCCAATATATCGTCCCTTTCATTGTTAGAACATCTAACAGAAATTTAGTATTCTTTATTTGAAATTAAGTGTTATAAGAAGCATTTCATATTTTTAAGAACGGTATCTATCAACTCGTCTAGATTACAGATTACAATTACGAAATTAATTAGTATGTTTTCAGTGCCGTATGTTTTTATAGATTAAGTTAAAAAGGGGCGCAGCGCCCCTCAACATGAAATCGTACAAAATCTTTTCTTATTACTCCTTTTACACAAATGTCCAAACAAAGAATAATTCTGTATGTATTCGTAGAGCTTAAACTGACGTTTGCCAGAAAAGTTATCAGACTGACAACTATTTTAAAATATTATGGCTATTTTAATATATTATTAAAATAACCATTTATTTTTATAATATAATTATATAATTAAATTAAATTACTTGGTGGTAGAGCTTTGTGCAAGCTCGTCTGGGTAGGTACCACCCACTCATCCGATATTCTGCCGCAAAACAGCAGTACTTTGTATTGCTGTGTTCCGGTTTGAAGGTTGAGCGAGCCAGAGTAATTACAGGCACAAGGGACATAACATCTTAGTTCCCAAGGTTGGTGGCGCATTGGCGATGTAAGCGATGGTTAACATTTTTTACAATGCCATTGTCTATGGGCGTTGGTGACCACTTACCATCAGGTGGCCCATATGCTCGTCCGCCTTTCTATACAATAAAATATATATATATATATATTATGATTATTATTTCTAAGCTCGCTTTAAAGATGATTTGTATTATACACGTTGAATGGCAAACGGTTACAGTGAATAACTTATTAAATATCTTATCAAAGCATGATGATAAATTTTATTGATTATACGAAAAAGAAAGTAATAAATAATGACCCAGTATTAGTATTTGTAATGTAATTATCATCATACAAAAAGAAATACTTTGCAGTTCTAATTTATATCAGATATAATAAGTTATGTATTTCTTCGTCTTTTTGAAATCGCCTCGAGCAAATGTAGAACAATGAATATAATATCAAATGTCGTGATTATAAGTTATCCATTACACTAAAGCTATAACAGTCACAGTTTAAATAATATGAATTTATACACTAAATACATTAGTAGGACTATGTGTTCATAGTACACATGTATATTATATTAAACCGAGTGTAGGATAGACAGTCTACATTTTTAAATGAATAAAAAAATATTCACTGTTGTTTATGTCAGAATATACAGTATATATAGATAGTTAAGTGGAATAGTGTTCATCAAGAATGCACAATTATAGTAGAGCTATTGGAAAATTTCATGGAATATTTTGTAAAATCTAAGACTTGTTAATATTGAATAAGTGACTACATTACCCTCATCATAAATGACATTGACAAACAATTGTCTGTTTATCGTAATAACATGATAAAGAGATCTCTTGACTATAATGAATAATCATACTGAAAAATAAGCGACTGACTATTCCGAAGACTACTTTCCCGTAAGTTTTTTCGAGACAAAATATACCTATGAAACTCTACATAACTAATAAGTTGCGGGCCAGCAAAGCCCGGCGGCAAGGGGGTGGCTAGTGCTGAACATTCTCTCTGACTGTACTGGTTATCGTCGCGTTTGTACTCCACTACCACTTACCACTTACCATCAGGTGGAATGGAGACATTTACCTTCCCGGTTTCCTTAAAAAATACTAATGCGAACGATTAGTAAACAATGCTGTCTTCTTCTTTCATCTTTCAAATTTCAAATCAGACAGAAAAGAAAAGAAATACGTTGTTAACTAAACATAACTTATATATTTAAAATGTATTTACAGCCAAAGTATGATTATTTTATATTAATAATAATAATGAACTATTGCTTTTTACACACAAACATACTTTCGAATTGATCATTATATAGGTACTACGGCGTAGCTTCTAGAGCGTGGGCCATTTAAAATTAACCCCCAGTTAATGTGCATTTGCTTAAAATGGTAGCTCAACTTATGCCGGTTTGAATAATGTTATTTTCTCACTATCTTTGGAACTCATTTTCGTACCAAAATAAATTGTATACATATTTATTTATTTATTTAAATGGACAACCAACAGTGGATACAATATCTCATGAAAAAAACGAAATATTTCATTTTTAAAAACCCATCTTGGTAAATGTTCCACTAATTGCAGGTAATGACTAATCATAAGATTTTTAAAACAAAAAGTTAAAATGCAAAAATAGTTCAAACACATGTTTATTTTCAAACAAATACAGAATATAAAATTTAATTATTTTATGATAATTTTATTTCATAGAGTATTACAGAATGTTCATTTTCATATAGAGTATCGTTTAGTGTAATTAACATGTTCTGTATTAAAAACTTTAATGAAGTATTTCATTTGACATCGTGTTTTTAAACATAAAATAAGTTAATAAATATTTCACATTCAGATATTGATGTGCCAAACACACAGTTACGTAACTTATCGTATGTAATATTGAAATATAAACTCCACGCGTCGTCTACACTTTAGAACGACGAAGAATTTAAATACAGAAGAAATCGTATGATAAGAGTAATGAAATAAAATGAAAGTCGACCACTGGTTTAATGAAATCTCATTTAAGTTATCCAACAAAATAGATATAACACAAATGAACCCAGGTTAGATTGACGTCGGAGCTAATAAGCAGGGGGCGGGTTAGAAGGCGGTCGAAAAGACCCCCAGTTTTGAGAAGCGGGGCGGCTCAGGGGTGAACTGATAAGAGGGCGCAAGGGGGTTAAGACCTATATTGTTTAACAAGTAATATTCAGAACGGTCGAATTTGTACAACTATTCTGTATCACTGTATCACCTACTTGTTCAATATTATTTGATAACGGCTTTCAACGTTCCGAACGAACAAGAGGTTAATTACCCTTTATTACATCAGTAGAGTAAATTGTAGGACCAAAAAATTTAACTATATTGCACCATAACTTTTTTAGAAGATGTTCTAAAAAAGTTTAAAGGTATTGTAAATTTAAATCATAAAAACAATGTTATTGATATACTATTATGTGGTAGGGATTTGCAGAACCCGTCTCGTTAGGTACCGTCATCAGATATCTACCGCTAACCAGCAATACTTAGTATTGTTGCATTCCAATTTGAAGGGAGAGTGAGCCAGTGTAACTACAGGCAGAAGGCCATAACATTTTAGTTTCCAAGGTAAGTGGTGCATTGGCGATGTAAGGAATGGCTAATATTTCTGACATCGCCAATGCTCCACTTACCTTGGGAACCAATCCGGTGACCACTTACCATCAGTTGGTCCATCTGCCCTTCCGACTACCTAAAACATAAAAAAGTAATGTTTATTGCAATTTTAAATCAATATCGACATCCCAATCAAAAGTAATATCTTGAATAAAATAAACACCATATTTAATTATTATAAAGGTATATGTAACTATGTAGGTAAAGAAACTTAGCCCTTAATGTTAAATAAAAATGACATTGAATAAATCAATATCCTGAAAGCACATCTTGTGAAAGTGGGAACTAAAGGGACAAATGACCTAATTTCCTTGAGTGTTCTGAGCCCTCAGAGAACCTTCGTTCTCGCGTGAGTGGTCTCAGCCCTAGCGCGTAAACAGGAAAAGTGATAAAGGGAATCTTTAGCTAAATTAGTGATTTGTTTTCACATATATACTATAACTAAAACTTATTTAATGGTTATTTGCTATTACAAATATAACCGACCTATTTGCTCGCTTTCCTTGTTACAATAAAAGCTTACCTTAAAAAACAAATATTCAAAAATAGAACCATTTGTTTATTTAAATATTCATTTAACATTAAACACTTATAAATAAATAATATAATATAATTATGTACATTGTATATTTATATAAATTAATAATGATAATTGTAATCTATATTCATTATATCTGTATTTTAACTTGAGAATAGATGAATTCAATACCACAGTTATGGTATGGTAGCCACCATCGCTACCATCATCCAGCTCATTTCTTGTACGATAATATTATAAAAATAAAACCCCATGATCGCGTATTAGTGCAACGTTTCTTTGTTCTATATAATTTCAAATCAAACAAATCAAAAAGTGCCCTACGAGCCTCGGCACTTTTGAATGGTTGTTACAGTATTGAATTTAAAATCGAGCTACCACCGGTCCGGAACTTCGATTCCGCGGAGAGGAACCGGTAAGAAACTCAGTAGCTACTCTTTCACCCTTTATATTACAGAATCAATGAAATACAATTAAATCGATATATATCCTGAGGCCCTAGCCAAGTTGACATTCTACAATTGTAAACGCTATAGAAAACTAAACAAATATATGAGAATGACCACGTGACTTATCGTTGAGAGATGTCATTCTCATATATTTGTTTAGTTTTCTATAGCGTTTACGATTGTAGAATGTCAACTTGGCTAGGGCCCTTAGAAATCAACAAATAGTTGCTCCACACTTTTAACGTTTATCTTTTTTATCACCTGTGGAGTAGCACGCTTCATTCTTCGCATTTTTTTTACATGAGGTTTAAACTCAATAGTAGGCGATGTTAAAATGTGTGCAACGTGTAAAGTTTCTCTTCTGACACGTTCATTGTGATATTGACAGTTTAATTTTTGATGAAATAATAATTTTACTACTTATAATATATAAGTAATAATAAGTTACGTTAAAAGGAAATATTTTTTTTATAATATACTGCTATTTTAATGCGGCAACATGTAAGACAAAGACCCAGACCTCTATAACTAACTGTGAGTTAGAACTACCAGTATTATTTACTGGCTCGTTTGTGTAGTGGTTTGCTTATAAGACTACAGATCCCACGGTCCTAGGTTCAGTCTTAGGGTTAGGTTTTCTGGAAATTCATATTAGAGACGCAGTGCTTAGCATGAAGCTCTCCGAGTACCGTTGATCCTGGGCCAAACACCTAAATGCCGTGTAGGATCTGACGTCCCATTGGAATATGTGAGAAAAGAAATAAGAATAAGACACTTGATTAAGCTGAATATAGTTATCGGTTTTTCATTTATTTTTCTGTAAAATAATAATATATTTTAACTATTTTAGACCGTGAACAAAACAAGGTAAGGGAAGGGAAACGAATACGTAAATTTATTAATTTAATTAAAAATTGCCCTTTAAAAAATTATACATTCCATTAATACGTATCTTTCTCATCAAAATATCAATATAAACCTAAAACAAATAAAACTAGAAATCTATAACCAGTCACAGACAAGACATGTTTTTTATAAAATTCAAAAACAATGTTACGTCCTACATCATTTTGAAACCCTAAAGAATGACAGCAATCTTGCGGTAATTCTATCCAGGCGACCCCAACTATCGCCTTACCTCACACATATGTACATGTAGCATGCAACATGTATATTCAGTTGGGCGTTTTCATTAAAACTTGTATGGCTGCAGAACGCCATGTATCGTGGTTTATATCGACGCATCGCAGTTTCTATTTGTTTTGTTTATGTACTGTTATATCGAAATGATTACAAATATTGTATTTTTTTCTGTCATGTACATCCAATTACATGATCCTAGTACAAAAAAAATTGAATAGTTTATTTAATTACATTTTAATCGTTAAAAATACAAAGTGTATATTTATTACTTACATAATAAAGAACAAATAATTTCTACACTACATACAAAGGTGTATGGTTCTCTGTTTGTCCAGTCTGCCTTCCTATACCATTCATCCCATTGAGTTAAAACTTTGTACAGTTGTTAACACTTATGTAAAGGCTTCAAGTATCACCAAGGCACAATAGGTCGCATGCGAATCATAGTGTGCTCACAAAATTATTTAACAGGCATTGTAATACAAGTTGAGCACCTATATTTGCTTGTTAAATATCACTTTAATTTAAGTAGTCATTCTAGACTAGTTTCAAGCAATCCGTTTTTTATAGTATAGGTAAGTGGACGAGCATATGGGCCAGCTGATGGTAAGTGGTCACCCGTTGGTGACCCATAGACAATGGTTTGTACATTTCTAAAAAAAAACAACATCACTGCGCCACCTCCCTTGGGAATTAAGATGTTATGTGCCTTGTGCCTGTAATTACACTGGCTCACTTACCCTTCAAACCGGAACACAACAATACCAAGTGCTGCTGTTTTGCGGTAGAATATCTGATGAGTGGGTGATACCTAACCAGACGAGCTTGCCCAAAGCTCTACCACCAAGTAATACTTGCATCATCGAAATCTAAAATGTTTGCTCACGCGATTATCTTACAGTTGCAACTTAAATCATAATATCAAAATCGTTTCATTTTAAAAACGCTTGCACTATAATTAAACCTTGAATTTTGACCCTTATCGCACCCAAAGAAGTTTAACTTCGATAAAATCTCATAAATTGCAACTGATAAAGCTTTATGCTGATAGAAATAAGGGTCATAACAACTGGCTACTTTACGAGTACCATATTTCTTGCCACTGAACCTAAGTTCAGCTGTGAGTACTATTTCTCTATGTTCGCGCGGTTAGCATCATGAGTTATGTTCAACTCGTCTACTACGTCGTGGTGGAAATACTGCAAACTATTACTTTCAACTTTCTACTCATCGACCAGCTGTCTCAATAAGTGGGTACAGAACTTACGACGCGATGTATGTGCTCAGGCTATAACTAAAACAACCTATATTACGTATACGATGTGTGCCTTAGAAATACTTTCCGAAGTTGTAATTAGTTTGTTATTTCTTTACATAATTTCAGTTTGAAATTCGAATTGCGTCTGGTTTTTTGTTTTTTTTTTCTCTAAGAGCAATCTATAGCATGTTAATGTGCAACTTCTAGGACCGTATAGATTATAATTGAAACTTATTCCATCGCCCTCGTGCCGATTGGTGTTTTCATATGCAACACGTGATGTCTCGCGATTTACTACTTCACAAAACTCCAGATAAATTATTAAACAAATAAAAAATAAACATATTAAAATCAATGGTTCGATCTACGGTTAAGGACAACATGCTCTATATATTATTTACATTACATATCTACCCTAGATACAGAGCTAATGTCACGTATGACAGAGACGGCACGACTAGATAGAATGTATGTATTGTTCTTTAAACAAAAATATTGATCGCGTTTATATAGATCTGTACTAAACTAATAGATTTTAATCTTCTTATGTGTTCTCAATTCAAAACCAATATTTTGATCAATTCGTAAAAATATATTCGTAATTTATCTGTAATACCTTACAAAATAATTAATATTTGTATAAGCCAATAGTTATATATATAATGTTGTAATGTACTAAGTATGGAGCTCTGTACAAAATTTAAACAGAATACAATTTAAATGTCATCTAAAACATGTCTCTAAAATGTTAAATAACTTAAACCGAGCACCTTTCGTAATGAGAGTTTGAAGGTATTTCTTTGTTAACCTCTCTTTTAGACATCACCGACGCTACATTCAAAACAATTTACGGAGCACTTCAATTTAAAGTAAAGAGGCACCTCATCAAGCAACTGAGAAGGACATTAAGGACAAAGAGCGGTGGGAAATTTAAATTCAACCCGCAATAGGGACCTTAGTAACAAACAAATAACCCTCCCACGCTGCTCGGGGTCCGACAGGCCCGCCTTGCGACCGCATCTTACAGGCCCCAATCCTACTTCCTTTCCATTACACTGCCAGCGCTGACTAAACATAATCGTCGAACTTCCTTACGACTCAACCCTTCCGGCGAATTGCTCCACAAACTACTCCTTAAAAACAAACTTTAAACGTTTCTGTATACAGTCCAGTTCACTCTGCGCTTTTGTAACGCAATCACGGTTAACTATTAGTCGAAAATGGACTCAATTACGAGTTCATAGAGATGTATTTCATTTATCCGTGTGGAATTTTCCAATTTTCCTAGAGCCACCGCCGGAGCGAGCGAGTTAAGACCGCCGCCGTACAAGTTGCGATGTTAGCCACGAGTGTTTGAATAGTTTTCGTTGTCAGAACTTGTTTGGTTGAACGCAGCGGGTTCTTACACAAAGACGGGTGGGTATGATAAATGTTGGTGTATTAATACTCGGGACGGTGATATAGTATAGTTTTATGATCTTAGTTGGGTCGTAATATAAATCTGCTTTTCCGGTCGTGCCCTTATGTGTTGAAGGGTTTTGAGTCAATTTCAGTATATATTCACAAGGACAAAACAGTTTTAAGCTCTTATATAATCATTTTTGTTTATGTCTTAATAGTTTACGTTAGAATTATGCTTTAAATTATTATATATCAATGAAGACAACACAAATATATTGATTTTTATAGGGAATACCAAAATAATACAATAATAGTTCAATAAAATACATACTTTAATTAGTAAAGTGAGTCTCCTCCCAAGAGAGAGATTAGAGATAAGAGGTGCCATTCTGCTTTTGAAATGACTTAATGAAATTACGTAAAGACGAAAAATTAAGAATTAGAAAATAGATATAAATAGAGACTGCAATTGTGACTGGAAATAAATGGTAAAAAACGGAATAAGATTTGTTATCTTCAATAACCGAACGTGTCCAACAGTATCCATTATTCATAAATCATATATTATTTTAGACTACACAATGTATTTTAGAAACGTGAAGAAAATCTTTAAACACCAGGTGTCCTCCGCAAAGTCAATTCTTCCTTCCTTGTTCAAGGGGTTTGCTTCTATAATAAAATCTCTCAAACACTTTTAGCTTTGCCAATCAATAAATTTAAATCATATGTTAAGAAAGAAAACTTTGATTAATATTTTTGGAGTATTTATAGATAAAGGATTATAAAGATGATAAAAACTAGATAAATAATAATTCAATTATATTTATTTATATATATAACTTAAGTATCGAAAAATAGTATCTACTGATTTCTTTAACGGTTTTTCATACATTCCGAATCAGGTAGCTTTAATTTAATTTAATCTTCATGACGATTCAAAAGTGCTCGCAAGAAGCTATTTGAATAAAATATATTTTGTTTAATTTTATTTAATATATACTCGATATCCTTCTTAGTTATAGAAGGGATAGGGCTGCATTTTCCGAGAAATTAATTTAAATTTTTGGTCGGAAGAAAAAAGTTATTCAATATTTCCGAAAATAAAATCGAGAGACGCGCGAAAAAATGGACAGTGAAAAGCTCAGGCAGAGACAATGGAATGGTGTTGTCCTAGCAGCCTGTAATCAATAATTAGTGTTTAGGGAGAACATATGTTTGTCCACTCACATGTGTATAATAATAATTTGTATCCCCCGCCCCGATGGCTAGCATTTAAGATTAGCCGTACCGAACATCCTCTCAGGAATATTTCGAAACATATTCCATTTTTAAATTTTTATCGAAAGTACTCAGCCCTTTAGAGTTTATAACTTTAAGTTATAAAATTTCCTTAAACTTGAATGCTTGATATATTTTACAAACAACATTTATTCGAATATAAATAGAAGCATTTTGACAAACCTTACCGTTAGCAAAAGGCATTACATGCGGGCGAAGTCAGTACTATATTCAGCAGCCAGTAGCCACATAGAGCTTCAAAGTAATAAACCAGAGAAAACTTGTATTTCTCGGAGTGGTTTGGCGCCTTATCTTTTATAGCGCCAAAACAATATTCATAAAGCGCCCGTCGACGGCAAGATTTTATTACAACGCACTTCCAGCCGACAGAGTCGTATAGCGCCCTATCATATAAACTACCAAACAGAGTTCGTCAACATTTCTTATCACAAATAATAGTCAACTATATCTTACATTTATATGTCATTTAACGTATGTTTCATTTTAATAGCGATACACAGCTTTAGTTTAATAACACCAAAATATATCAATTGTTTCACCTTATATATTAGATTATACGTGTAATGCACGAAGTCATGTTATTATTTTGTTGATGTTTAATTTCAATGTGACCGTTAATATTAGAAATGTTTAAATTAAGAAAATCATCAATGTTTTCCTTTTAATTAAAACAAAAATACTAAATACCAAAGATTGTCAGCCGCTGATATTGATCGCGGCCCCGGAGAAAGATCCAAGCACGCTTCGTAGTCAACGATTAAGTCTAAATTGCTGCAAAATTTATCGTCCACTAGGTTAGCGCTAAATCTCTTATTTACTGTGGACATTCTGCCTCCTACTGAACTAACGAACCAAACTTCAGTCTTTGAATGCTACAATCGTGATACATGTATTATATGTTTACTTATCACAAGTTAAGGCTGACCGAAATTACTGATTAACAAATACAGACTAAAAATATTTTTATATATTTTTTTTAAACTTCATGTAATGTACCAATGTCAAAATTATGAGGAAATAATTTAAATTAAACAATTCACATAATAAAACCCGTCACCGGTGTCGCTATGTTGAGTAAAAATGACAATAACCCTTCCCATGCGTTTACACGGTACATGTGACCGGTCGCGATCTGACCCCGTGACCCACACGGTCACACATTTTTTTTTGTTAGGTGTGGGTTCTCACGATCTTAAAAAATGATAGATTTAGTTACATTAGAAGAAAATACTATTCGATGTTGTGTTGTACGTATAATTTATTTCATTTATGAACTTAATTGTAGATCCATATTTATTTATTTATTTTAGACAGATAGCCAATCAAATAAGCAATGGTGGTGAGAAGTTACCTGTAAACGTTAGCACGGCAAGAAGTACAAGAGATACTGACTTGTATGTTGCAGTGCTTACACCATCAATGCTTTACCTAGCACAATTTAAGAGAGCATGTAATTAAATATATCAATGATCCGTAAAACCAAAACACAGCCATAGTAAATATTGATGTTTTGCTATAGATCAAGTAATAAGTGATACTTTATACAAAAGAAATAACTTAGTCACTATTGTTTATTATTAGCGATGAAATTCAATGCACTACAAATCATTATATTTTAAGACACTTGCTTATATTCAAAACGACTTATGGGTCCAGATAACACAGTTATAATGGTAAATAATAAATTTATATTGAAATATAATTAATTATACATTAAATGTAAATGTCCCACTGCTGGGCGAAGCTATCCTAACTCTGGTGAAGGTTTTGAGCGTATTTAACAACGTTATCGAATACACATACGGCAGAATATCATTCCATACATACAGGGTTGCTCAAAATGTTTTCCGCGCGTCGATTCACCGAGATGAATAACACATACGAATCTAGCAAATAAAAACTACGTGGATCTCATTATAAATAGAAAATATATTGTGTTTATCATCATCAATGCATATCTAAGATCAATCGCAGAATCCGTATAGATATTTCTAGAAGAACATCCAAATAACTGGTTACTGATAATAAGTAAATTATACACACATACTATAAATTTAGCATAATTATCTATTAATTTCTAGCAAGCTATGCAAACGTACGTTAAAAAATAATATCTAATATTTTCTAAATAAAAAAGACGATTAACTTTTTAGTTTTTATTTTCATTTACAAAATAGACAGGGACGACAATATTCGTTACTCATTTTTTTTTAATTTTTGATCAATTATTAATATTAGGGGAAGTTTTAATTTGAATATTTCGTAACAAGTTTCAATAATATTCATCTCAAAATGACTGGTTTATACAAGAGCAAGATTCTCTTTTGTTAGAAGCCGACCGTTACTGTGTCCGATGACCTCAGGTCGCAGGAACCCCTTGCTCTCTCCGCTCCCACGGAAACTCAGCATCATTATAGGGTTTAATCTTATTTTCCAGTTTTCAAGATACCGCTTATAAATAATGAATTACGAATTTAACATAACAAATAGTTGTCGTGTACAACAGGTTTAGACAAATACACAAATTTGATTTTATTTTTTTAATTTCATTACGAATATTTTGTATAGAAATCGGATACTGCCTAAAGAGTTTAAGTCTAAGTCAAATAGAGAATGTTGCCAGTACGAAAGAAAAACAATTAAATGACGACATCAACTACAAATCGAAGTCTTTATTTTAAATAACCTTCAACAAAACAATACATTGCTTATATATTATATTAAGTAATGCTAATAATTAACTTGAATAAAGAAACCCTATACATAACCTAATACTTAAAATAGTAATCAAACGCGGAACATATAAAATATATATTTTATGTAAATTTGAAATCTCAAAACTAGCAACTACTTTATATTATATACATGGTCGTTATGAATTACATAGTACATAGGCCGATAAGACACGGCTCGAGGGGGGCGTAACAAATGTCCGCGCGTGTGGGTTGAGGCGTACGTGAAGACGGCCACCGAAGACGTGAATATATCTACATGGAGTGGTTACGTAGCCCGTGACCTTACAGATTTTACATCGGAACATTTTTTTTTTTATATTACTACAAAATGCGATGCGTTGGGCTTTTGAATTTAGGAGGTTGAGGTGCTTTTGGTGTGACAAAGAACAGGAATTTAATCAATTAAAATCTACATTTTAGAACACGGTTTCAGTCGAAAAAATATCGCGCAGAACTTCGTCCCCCGAGCGCATATATATTTTTTTTACTTTATTATTTTCGATATACATAGTAATAGCCCTCCTAACTGATTTCGGCCACGGCGGCCAATTTCAAGATCTCAAGAGATCTTTTGAGAAAACCGAAGACCTTGGAAACTAAAATGTATCCACATCTTGATATAACTGTCTGGATTGCGGATTTAAAAGCAAATCTACTTTTGATAAAAAAATATCTATGTTATCTTCGTGCCTGTAATGCTAAATCTCAGCAACAAAAAAGTCAACGCTTGATTTAGCGGTAACATTTACCTAGGTACAAAACCACTAGAAAAGTTGTTTCTTTAGTCTGTTAAATTTACTTTGTCTGTCAAATATGTACTTAACTCGTTTTTTTTGTTACAGATAATCAATGAAAATGTAATGACAACAATCAAAACACAACAATTCAAAAGAGCGGACGTGAAAAACATAATTATAATGGTATTTTCTCCACATCATTCCGAAATTCGCTATGAAGACTTGTGTCAACGAATTATACAACTGGCAAGTTATTATTCTACAGATAATTTGAAATAAGAATTACGATGGAAACAAGCAAATAAAAAATATACATGACGTGATATGTCTAGCGTCTATCTTTTAGATAAATCAGCTTAACAACTTCTTTGTTTGTGAAATTAAACTGATGCAACAATTACTTAACAAGACACTGAGTATTCTTATACATAAATATAAATGATATTTGTGGTGGTAATATCAGCTCTCGTGTTATCCATCTGGTACCGTTCGGGCAGAGTGCGGGCGACTTTCGTGAGGGTGAAAGCAGTTTGAAAGTCGGGTCGGTATTGATCGAGTGTCTTGCCCCGCGCCCCTCCCGCAAGGCGCCCAATTCTAAGGATGCTTATCTTTAACATGAGCTTAGAATATTCCTGTTATAACTGTAACTTTAAATTTTAAAATTCGAATTTAATTTCAAATGTAAACGTAAACGGATGAAAACATTACAAACATTAATATTTATAGATTGCACGTAATACTAATAATAAATACTTAACATTAGAACATGTGAATAATATAATCAATTTTCATTTCATAAAAATTAAAGCATGACATACATGTACATGTCGAAATTAAAAGTGTATTTATTAGCCTAGTCGAACAGACACTTGAAATTGATACTGCTAAATATTTCCGTTGTTTTATCAAAATTTGATGATATCAATATGGTTTAAGAAATCAAATACAATCAATTTAGATTTATAATTCGCTTAAAATGTAATGAAAATGAATAGAAAAACAAATTATTAAATTAATACAACTATACTAAATAATTAAAATTGAATTGTCTGTCTGCGATTTAAAAATAACGGTTATTTTTAATTAACACGGTTATTTGCATATTTCCAAAACACAACACTTTTTTATCTGTTTTTCCGTATTGTACTGTCTGAAACTGAAACCGAATTATTAGTAGGAATAGTCCAAGGTACAGTTTAGTCTTCATTAAATCTTCATTAAAATAAGTCGATTCTATAGAATATAATATTATAAGCATCTTAAAGTTCAAGTAGCATTGTTGTCCACTATTTCAAGCTAATCTATAAAAATATATAAAATTGAAGTATGTTTGCGATTTCAAAATAACTTTCTGTATTAAGTAAATAGAGGATTGGATGATGGACTGAAGCATTTGTCACAAAGTGAATTCCACGCTGGCACAGACACGGGTTTCGCTAGTTTCAATAAAAAGTCCTAAACAAAACATAACTCAAGTTTTATATTATAAATACGGATTCAAAAACAAGGTTTAATTAAATACATATTATTGTTATTATATCACTGCTCTATTACACAGATTAAAAAAACACATTATCTTAAAACGCGAAAAAATTAATTGCATAATACATGTTTAAAGAAATGTGAAATAATTACTAAGTTAAATTGATGATCATTATGTATTTTAAGAATTATATAAGCTATCAGAATCAAAGTTCAAACTCATTAATGTATGAAATAAAAACACATTTTCATTATAATAATACAAAATAAAACATAACAAAAGTGTGAAACGAAAAGTACGAGAAACAATTGATTGATAAAATAATTTGAAACGTAAAACTATAATTAGGAGTGTTTGTTCCAGATTAAACAATGCTTGTCAATATAAGTTTTACTAAAGAAACAATTCGCATAAGAGACAATTAAAATTATATAGACAAAAAAAACTAATTATATTTGATTACATACATTATTATTTGTAAAAGTTAATGTAGAGCTTGGATCATTATCTCGATAAATAGTAACTGAACTAATGGGTGAGTAACCCTATCATCGAAGTGCTCACGACACCTGAGGCCGGTCGGCCCTCCTAAAATTAAGTGCTTAATATTGCTGCCTTATTCTTGGTATAAAACTAAAGAATACGTTGTAAAATTTCTATTAACATAGATGGCGTAATGTTAACGGTTGTTCTTGTGGTCATTTAACATTTGCTTCAGTTGGTCATATATGTATTCGATTTGTAAGTTTCAATAAAATTTAATAAAAGCAAAAAAAATAAATAATAATATGCGTTATTGAGCTATGAGAATGAACTTTATTGTGTGTAATTGATAATTTTGTTATAATATTGCTTTAAAAAACACAAAACTTTAAGAATAATATATACGTCGAAGGCAGGTTATATTTAAAATTCTATATTCAAATTATAACATTAAGAAATTAAGAACATGTTGTCATAATCCAGAATAGGCGCGTGTAGACATGGAACCCGACACTTTCGTCCGTTCTCGTCTTACCGGCACTTGATTAATGTGTGTACTGAACACGCTAATCACCACTCGAGGAGACACAGATAGCCTTCATAATCATCACTACACATAATATCTATAGCTTATTTCAATAGAATTTATAATATAATTTATGTAATTAACAAAAGTGATTAAAGATGACGAAAGTAAAAAAGTGATTGAAGAAAAATTTTTTGCCCAAGGAAGTTTTTCAATAGTTAGCACTTTGATTGGACAATTAGTCTTTATTAACAATATTCTGTTGTAAGCCTAATGTTTTTAATTTTGAATATAATTTAAGTTAAATATATATCTATTTTGAAAAATAAAGCACTTAAATAAGATTGACATAAGTAAATCGTTAATAAAATGAACTTATTATGTTCAGATATTATATTAGTTTAACAACAGTCTTTTTAAATCAATTTTGACCGCAACAATTGTCATCAATGTTTTCCCTCCAAATAATTAACCAAAGAGTTCTAACATAAAATATAAAACGAAATCCGACGAGAGCATTGTAACGTGGACTTTTAAACCTCATCCATACCATCGCTTAATTGAACATCGTACAACAAACTAATTTCCTTAAAACCGTTTTCGAATTTCCCAGCATCCAATCGTCGAAAGGTTCCATTTCACGCCGTCCGGCATAATTAATGGACATCCTACAAAGTGGGCATTAAGAAGTGGAGGGGAGTAGATCGATACGGTCTCCACACTTTCAGGTTCCTTGCGGGGGCGGACTGTCCGGTTTCGTTGCGGTTCCCACCGGGGAGTTTCTTCTTTCGTTCCTTAGCGCCCCCACCGACCCGACCACCACGAAATACGTCCAGTTATTAAAGAACTTCTAGAGACCATTGCGTGTTATTCTCTCGCCCTATTTATTACGTCGGGCGAAGGGGGTGGGAGGTCTTTTAACGGTGGTACAGTTTATATCTTCTTCCATTCCTTAGTGGGTGGGGTCGGGGTGCTGTGTGTATGTGTGAGTGGGGTTCCTCAACTTTAAGATTGTTAGTGGGGTCGCAATCAGAACTAGCTAGTGCTTTTCATTAGAGGAGATGGTTATCGCCGTTGTACGTGTTTTGTTTGACGAAAACGCTCGTTTGTTTGTTTTGTTCTCTTTGTTTGAGAATTTCCTAGAGCGTGACTTCGGTAATAAGATAAACTGACGGTGTACTTGGAGGCTAACGAAGTTTAGATTACGGATTGCTAAGTTAGGCCATTTAGCCTTTATACTGCTTATAGCATTAATAAATTAATTTTCTAAATCAAATACTTTTTCTCAAATATACATATTTTTAAATACAATATTTTTATGCTCTTATAAAGATGTATTTTTTCATCAAAATACACTACAATAATATGAAGAGAATTTTTAAGCAGTCACTTATTTCGTAGGGCTTTATAACTGCAGGCACATAACATATTAGTCCCCAAGGTTGGTAGAGGGTTAGCGAAATATGGAATAGTTAACATTTCTTACATCGTCAATATCTATCAGCGATTGTGACCACATCAGCGACACATCTATCAGGGGTTGTGACCGCGTCCTATCAGGTGGTCAATGAGCCAGCTCTCTTTCACATTACTTAAAAAAAATTAAGTCCATATATTACATATCAATCAGGTAAATTTTAATATAGAGTTACATGTTACTTCATCATTTGCAATATTGTTCTAAGATAATAAAAAAATACAGAACCAACGTACAAAATTCCAACGTTAAGTCACTACAAATAACGACTCACACTTAGTATGCAGCTTCACAAAACCTTATTTCTTTAATCTGAAGCCGACATAACACCCGAGCTAGACACGTGAGGAGAGAGCCAATTAATAGAATAACTTAACTATAATAAAGTCTAGACTACTCTTTCTGAATTTGAACATTATCAGAATATTAAGAGAATTTTAATTTTCAAATATGGAATTTTATATGAATTCTATTTTTGGATCTTTGTCATGTATTATTAAAATAAAAAAGTTTTCATTTATTGAAACGCCTTATTCAAATAATTTTCTAACTTAATTTTTAGGCATAGTTTAACATGGAGAGACAAAAATATTATGTACGAAAATTATTAAGCCTACAACAACGTAGGTACTAAATTAACGATTCATAAAATGTATTTTTCAAAAACCATATTGTTTAACGGAGCACTACTCTACAATAGCTACGTAAAAAAAATCATGATTTTTTTTTAAAATTTGCGAGTGAACTGAAAAATTATGTATATGTATACTCACTTTTGTTTTTAAATAAAGACACCATAAGCATAACTATAATATAATAGAAATTAAAACATAATGGGTTTCTCGTGTAAGTGAACTTTTGTTCTTAATGAGAAATAAACTTCTTAAACCTTAAACCTTATTGAATTACTCAAATCTATATACTATATAATTAACTAAAGTTATTTATTCATTTTAAAACTAAATATTTCTATCCAATATTTTATAATGTAAAATTATTAAAGAAGATATACTATTTATAGAGAAGGTTTTCAATTTAAAGGAAAGAAAACGAAAATACCTAAAATAAAAAATGTACAGGAAAATAATTTTAACACATCACACTTTCATAGGGCTGCTACAGATTAAAATAATTTTGTTTCTTTCCATTCTTTTTGGTTTTTCTCGAACATTAAAATAATTAAACTTTTTCATCATAATTTATTATTATATAATTGATAACTGATAATTATGAGTTTGTATTATGTAATTAAAGTAATAATGTATTATAGGCATTTTCTTAATTGCTGTTATTTGCGTTATGGCTGACAAGCGTTTGGTTCAAAAATTAAAAAAAAAACTATATTAAACGTTTATATTTTTTCACGTCGTGGCATCTGATATTTTATTACATAACTACGATGTACGGTTAAGTATATTACAAAGCAAATCTTATATCGTTATAGTTCTTTTTTTTTCAAATTATATTTTATACAAATATGTATGTCAATTTAATTTCTTTACTGTAAAAGCCCTGCAAATATGTTGTTGGTCGAAAGCTAAAACGGCGGAAAGAGATTTGCATGAAATTGTCTTCTTGTAAGGCTCCTACATTCTGAGTAAAGCGTTTTATTTTTTTCCGTCTGCCACTTTTCATGTTCTCGACAAATTATGTAAATTGTTATTCAATTTAGTCTTAAAAAGATATTTTTATCAAACGTCTTTTTTTTTAATAAATAATTTGATATTCGAAAAACGTTCCTTTTTTAAAATAATTCATTCATTTCGTTGGAACATCAAAAACGTATACGAAATTTTAAAAACATATCTATACATTGTTTAGCTCAAATAATAAATACAACTAAACAAAAAATTCAAGTCTAATATCTACTTCATGTGTACTTCAAATGTACACATGAAATGTACAAAATAGCGCAAGGTGTCGACTAAATGTTGTCACGAATCGAATATACCGGAGTCGAGTCAACAATAAAGCGGTTCTCTAATAAAGAAATTCCAGATCGTCACAAACGTCGCTACATAACGCCATGGCCATGGAAATCTCCAAGTATCCCGCGCGAAATCGTAAACGACCGAGTGGACTGAATACAAAACAGCGTCCACACCCCACACCCCTACCCCGTCTTCATGCCCTTCTTCCTTAATGTGTAACAAAGACACCCCTCTTACGCTCCAATGTGTTTGTGTTTTAAACCTGTGTGAGTTTAGTTTCGTCTCGTGTATTTATCGCGGTCGTGTGCGTTGAAATATCTGATATTAAATTTCGGGCCTATATCAATATTCGTTGGCTGTTTATAACGAATTGTTGGAAATTCATGACTCATCACTCTTGAAAATCGATTCTCTTATATTAGGTTTACATTTTTATTTTTATTTTTAATGGATATTTAAAGCATTCAAATATTAAATGAATAAATTTCATTTAATTAATTTTGTAACATATTACTTTATTTTATTAACACGAAAAATACAATTAAAACCTATGCTATTGTACTATCAACAAATATTTCCATGGAATAATAAATAAATAATTTAACGTCATTTAAATATTTAATTTAACGAAACCTAAGTAAGTTATAAGCGCCAATTAGTTTAAATTATCCAATAAGAAATTCCGAACGTAAACGCGCTTAATGGCGGCAAAAAAATACCATTACTGGCGTCGCGGCGTCACTTTGCGGTGAGCGCGGGAAAGTGTAGAAACTTACTTGCTCTTTTTTTCAATGTTGCCGTATTTAAAAATAAAAAAGGAAAGTTTTCGACGATGGTTAATTTTTATCGCATAAAATCGTGTATAATTAACAACATAGTTTCAAATAATTCGGATAATTGCTTGACTCTGTGCATAATACTTTTGTAATTAATAAAAAAGTGTATGCTTATATAGGCATAAATTCGTAAAACTGTCTGTCTGTTTGTTCTCTGTATCTCGACACGACTAAATCTCCAATCATAATGAATTTTGTCGCAGAGATAGTCTGGAACTTAATACGAACACAGGCATGAAAATTCGGAATTTATGGAAAAAATTAGCAGCCGCAGCCTTGCCGCAGATGGAGTAAAGGGATTTTTATTAAAATAATCATGGTTTCTTATCAAATTTTTAGATGCAAGTTCATTTGTCTTCTTGTTTCATCATCTTTGATACATAAATTTCAATGTACCTATTATCTATATATACAAAAGAATAAAGGACTGACTGCAATATCAACGCACAGCCCAATCTACTAGGGCTACCACGCCATGAAAATTTGCATTTGAGTGTCTTTTAGAACACACAGGAAAATTTAACCCCTAACGTATGAAGGAGATGAAAGTATATGAAAATCCTTAATTTTAAAGAAAGAGCTATGGAAGTTGGTATTTTAAATTTGGATTTGTGACGCGAGCGAAGCCGTTGGAAAAGTGTTAGTTACATGTATCATTTGTAAACTGACGATTAAAATAAACACATTATCCAAATACTTTAAAAAAAAGTCAAAGATTCAACTTCACGCGGTAACAATGAATGTTAACAATGTCATACTTATCCTTATTAAAAAACATACAGATATAACCACGCTAAACTCGAACACGTACCGATATATCGTATGAATGAAAAATTAACCTAACCCTTTTAACGCCGCCATATTAGCATAATGATGCCGGACGTCGGAAGAGACAGACATAAATCAGTAACCCGGGTGAAATTCGCTAAACCTTAATAAGGATAGACAATGCAATTTTTTGTTTATGCAAATTTATTACTAGGTAATAACTCGAAACCACCAAATATATAATTCGAACAAAAAAAATATTACCATTTTTAAATAACCGCCAATAGATTATTTTTAATTTTTTATGTAAAAAATATTCAGATAACATGTATACTAAAACACAAATGCTAAAAAATATTCATACTTGAAATTAATGTCAATAACAATGATTATGATTCTATGTTTAAACGAGTCTAAAACACTAAATAAAATAAAAAGTTTTTTTTTATTATCACTGCAAAAAGGCTGCATGTTATTTAATTTAATCTTTCAACTACGCCTCAAAAAGAAAAACGAGCGTTACTGAACTAAAGGCTCACTAAGCGAAAATTAACCTGAATAGGGATCGGTAACCGCATTAGTGTTTAGCAGGTCATGGCTGCACAGATACTGCCTAATATTGTACCAAAATAAAAGTCAATTATTTAATAGATATTTATACAAAAATCAACCCTAATACTAAGCAATATAGACACAAGAAACGTCAGCGAAATGTAAAACAATGTTTCAAGTATCTATTTAGGACAGGTCCGTTCAGTAATTTTCTTTCGAACGCTCCGATGGCGCGAAAAATTGCGTTTTTCAAAGGAATGTTGCCTAGTCTGTGGAAGATTGAGCGCCATTTCATACAATTGACAATGGGGAGTAAGTCGCAACAGATAATGAATTATGAACCTTCTTAGTATAACACATCGCTCAAAGGCTTGAAATTGTGTCAAACTTTGGCCATTTACAATAATAAATGAAAATATATTACGAATTATTAACCCTCAGATGTATTATACAAAAAAATATATAACCATCAGAAATAAATAAAAATCGTGAATTTATGATATCATTTATAAAATATTTATATTATATTTACATTACTCGTTCTTTTTTAAATTTTTAGATTTGTATAATATTGGTAGTGCCATCTAGCGGCCAATAGCTAAAAACTATTATATTGCTATTTAACAAGAGATGTCGCGATCAAAAAATATAGTTCCTAAATTATCCACTGTCACTAGTGTTGTTTTCTAGTGCCATCTATTGTTGAGTAGCAGTAATTAAGTATATAATAACAAAAAGTATTTAAATTAGCAGTAATTGAATTCTGGTTTACCATCCCTATTATAAGTATTAAATAAAAATAGTATTTCATTTTGCAACGGCCTCTTTCAATTTAATGATAAAACATTTGATGTCATACATAAAATCTAGGTCTCAATAAATAATATAATATGTCACATAATTAGATTAAAATCTACCTAATATTCTTTGAAACTATCAAAATTCAAATCACATTTAAAGAAAACATAGTCTTCATAATATAAGTAGGTTCTCAATTACAATAACATCTAAAATACCCATAAAATACCCTTTAAAATGTAAACCACTCGCATCCCATTAGAATGACAAACGGACTTACATCTGCTGGACCCGTCCACCCTTACAAGCCGGACAGCGTAACAATATTCTTCCTTTATACGCTTATTTTTATGTTTTTCGTGTGATAAGTGATCGACACAGCTTATAAGCTTAGTAATGTTTCATTCGAGAATTCATAATTCGTATATTTTAAATCACGACTGCTTCTGTGGTTTAAGATGCGATCGTTTAGTTTTAAGATAAAGCACCTCATATGTACAAGTCTTATATTTATGTATTAGTCTTATATTTATATTTAAAAAAAATAAGAGCATAAATTATCTTTGACAGTCTTTTAAATTGAAATTAAACTGATTGAAATATAATCGGGTATAATACTGGCCGTTGTAAGGTTGAAAAAAAAGTCATCATATTTATGCTAGTATTTTTTTAAAGTATCTGTTTGTTTGATTTTTTATAAAAATACATTTATGTGTGACTGTACGGGGAAATTGTATGATTTTAAATAAAATAAATTTTGAAACCTTAAGATAAATAAATTAACTCAAAATTGATTTAAATAGATTGAAATTTACTTTTTATATCAACAAAAATAGTTTTACTAAGCGTCGTAATCATTCAGCGGTTTTACACAGAAACAAACACCGGGAATGACACTCAACGTAAGAATAAAAAGAATTGCTCGGTACAGTTATCACGAAAAGTTTTTAAAACTTTGTTGTTTTTTTTTTAATAAACATAATCCTACTAAGGTTTAAGCTATTTATAAGTAATTTGAACAATTATTTTAATAAAATTTCGCTTCAATAGAATTTGTACAATTGGTAAATCGGATACTTAAATTGTCAAAGAGTTATGTCATTGTTAATTCAGACATTTTCACAGTTACTAACTAAATTCTTAATAAAATATAATTATATTATTAAAAATTGACATTTCCTTGTACAAATTCTTTTGAATCATACTTATTCTTAATGTGTACTTATAAGCATAATGTTGTATGTAAAATGGTTTGTTAAATAAATTTTAAGTGTCATCTTTTTCATTTTTAATTTAATAATTATTAGTATATACCTTACGATTATAATTTTAAATATCTTCAAGTCTTTACTACAGTCAAGACAGAAATCATAAAGCCCATAGGATGATATAACAGCATGACTATCAATAATATATATTTTAAAATTAAATTAATTCGAATGTAGAAATCTATCAAGAGAGAAGCGAACTAAAATTTAATTATATAAATTTAAAATCTCTTCAGCATACGAAATAATACAATATAACCATAACCGTTTTTAAAGTTCAATGGATAGTTGCAAAAAAAAAAAATTCGATTATTTCCCCATATGTAAGTAGAAAAAATTTATTCTACAATATTAATGTATATTGAAGAACGAAACGTTTAAAAGCGACCGCTTTCCGCGCGACGGTACCTGTTGAGCGCGCCTCTTCTTTTTGTAACCACTCATACTAAAAATCGAATAAATCAAAACATAACCGATCACAAAGCTTTATTCACGAAACCAGTTTTCGATCGCAGCATCCGCGGCATCTGGACAATTTTGTGAACTATGAAAAGACAAAGTCTAGTTTAGGTAACCGGTTCTTTTTGAATCGTTTTAAAAAGCTATTTGGGTCATCAACGGTCGTTCAATTTTGGTGTTAGTATCGTTAAAACTTTATCGTGAGATGTTCGTGCTTATCCTAAGTTCGTTTCATATCGATTTCGAAAATTAAAAACAGTCGATAAGCGGAAGCAAAAGGTAAGTTTTTTTTAAACGATTTTTTGTTGTGGCTTAGGTAAACAATATTCAGTTTAAAGTTTTTTCATAAACGTTAATAACAATAAATTTGTTTGTTATGGTTTAGATATACTGATTTATTTTATCCGACCCTCATAAAAATAATTGATTCTAATTTATTCATTCAAAGTATATCGAATAATTTAAGTTATTATTAATTTAAAGTTAGTATGTATAATAAAATTAATGTTTTCGTCAATATTTTAATATTTCATGATTACTATTAAAACTGCATGAAAAAATTAATTCTTTTTTGGATTTCTGTATTAGGCCTTGCTTGTTTAAATACATTTATTAAAAAAATATCTGTCAAATGCAATTCAATGCATATAATATAATGTAGCAGCCAAAAAATTCTGAAGGAGTTTACCAATCGTAAGCACAGCAATTCGAGTATCGATTTTGGTATCCCCTTTCTCCTATTATTATTTTTTTACATAACAAAGAAAATATAAAGGAGGAGTTTGCAAGGGCCACGCGCCCCTCGCGAAATGTGCGCGTGTGTGCGTTACCGTGCTTGCGAATAGTGCCGTGTGCTTGTGTGTGTGCAACTTTGAGACGATCGACGGAGCCGCGCGAAATAAGGGGTGATTTGTGAACGGATCTATTAATCTTGATACTTGAATTTGTGTTTTTTTTCTCTAAATTGGACATTGCAACTTCCGATTATTGCCATTTCCGTATTAAGAAAACGTTTTGTTCTTATTATTTAAAAATAAAAAATAATTTCTCTTAAGAATTTTAAGACATAGTACTATATAAAATTATATTTATCAATGTCTACATCAATCAATTGATACATTACAAACCTTTCAGTCAGTTTCACTTGCAAAATCTTTATTTTAAATTATAAAGTAATCATTATTGTGCTAATATTTAACTTCTTATCGTGATTATTTATTGATAAATCATCAAGTGCTTTCAGTCAATCTATAAGAAACGAGGGGCCGAAGAAAGCGTCTCTTAGCGTCTCCCCTTCTTGCACACGCACACCGCTGTTTGTGTTTTAAAAATACTATACACACATAGGCTCCGCTATCAATAGATTCATTAGACGCATTTCTTTGATACGGCCGTGCTTTTAGCGAACTCCGGGGCAAGCTTACGTTTGCGTGATGAAAATTAATGACAAGCGATTTTTGACTCTATATCATTTTATGAGAGCTTATTTTTAATTTTAAAAAGTGAAATGATATTTTTGTCTAGGAGTAATTGCGTCTTTACTTGGTGATTTTTTTTTTCTTTACCCTTTCGCAAGGGCTCGAAATGGAAACCCTGCGTCGAGATCCGTTTGATGTGCGTCTTACAAGAATAAACGATGGGGTTCAGTTTTTCGGTTATTAAAACGTAAATTTTATATAATTTCTCATTCTACAAAACATTTAAAAAGAAAAAACCTAAGTAAATTTTGAATGAGCGGTAGGACAAAGTAATGGCGCTTTTATAAAAACATCTACATGTTGTATGTATATATTTTTAACGGTATCTAATATTTTCTAACGACTAAAACATCGGACGGCGAATTGTGTGATATTTATCAATATTTTAATATAATAAAGCTTCTTTGACGTCATTTTAACTAAATAGTTCGGTGCACAGATAAAAATAAATCTGCAGTAGGGATATAAATATTAATTTGAACGTGGGTATATGTCTAATTTAGATTACCTATATAATTTCAACAAAATTAATCATACATCATCTCCTATAAGCCCCGCTAATAACTATTTTTCTCTCGCACATAGTATATCCTAAAAAAGTTCCTGAATCGATTATATTTTAATAAGCGTTCTTACAGATGCATAAAGTTTACTAATTAAAAAATATTGGAAAATCTCAAAAAAATGTAGTAGAGCCTTAACGTAATGTAACAAGAGTAATTATCACTCGCTCAGATATCGATACAGATTCGACATATCGAGTCTCATTATAGACTGATTTCTTTGTTTATGAAAAGGTTTTATAAAAATCCAAACGTTCCTTAGGTAATAATTACCTCAATTATTGATTATATATTAAAGAGAAAATTGAGTATTATTATTATTTATATATCGTTGGATATCTGCTTTTTCTTACTATTATTCGATTTTTTTTTTGTTCATTGTAGGTAGATATATGATTATTTCTCATGTAATTACATTTGTAAGAGACTACTCGTTCGTACAAATAATACTGACGATTATATTATTATTGTTATTTAATTACAAGCTGTTAAGTAACTTCTACCCCATTGAACTAAATAAAGCTTTTAGTTTCAAATTCATCACTACATATTATAAAAATAGAAAAAAAAACATGAAACATGAAAAAACATATCTACAGATATCTTAATGAAGATATTTAACGTAAATCTTCAAAATAAAATAAATGTACAACTTTCTGTTACATTTTTATTGTTCGTATAAATAAATAATTACATGATAATGATGTAACAAACCAAACTATGGTATATGACTACCGCTTATAATATATAAGTATTTATTACTACAAAAGGGGTGCATATTCGTAATCGATTTTATTATTAGAATCTGATAGACCGTTGCTCGCTAGGAATTTGGGGGAAGGAATATACGTACATTATGATCTTGAGCATAAATCTTTATTTATGTAGGATGGTAAAATATGATATTGTTGTTTTTTAAAGATTTATTTTTTTATACCGTCATGTTACACATGCACACACACACACATACACACATATATTTGTACATTTTGTGTCGCACAGCTTCTGTAGTTCAAATAATAATTTGACGCACAGTATTAGTCCTTATGATTTTAGTAATATATTTATTTTGAACTTATTTTGCTACTCCCATTTCTTGTACATAAATTGATATAATTTCATATACCAATATAGTATTTTAGGTGATATTACAAGTTACAATAATAATAAATAATCAGGTGGTGTTTGGTAGCAAGATGTTAGAATACTTGTTACTTATAAATTATGCTATTAACTAGTTTCAGTGTTATGTATCCTATGTCATTTTCTGTAACCCTGACAAGATGTTTGCTATTTAACATAATGATCGGTTGAGTAGTAACGACTGGAAAACGGTACAATTAAATAAACAAACAAACTCACTTTCGCATTTATAATATTAGTAAGTATAGATATCGCTTATATATTCTTATCCACCCATATTATAAAACATATAGATAGCTTCCAAGTGGCAGGATAGATTCGTATTTAATTACATATGAAAAAATCAACGGTCTGGCACAGAATTCGCCACCTTTTTAAAATATAAAACCTTTAAATAAAAATATTTGTCACAACTTATATATGTTTAATAATAAAACATACAATTAAAATTTAATTGCAACAACTATAATGCGTTATTTTAAGATATAATTCGTAACTAATTTGTTTTATTCCCATTTATCGTTTCGTGATTTTAATTGACGAAAACTAATTTCCAGGTCAATACAAAGCAGTCAACGACACAGATTATACTTGAATTTAATTATCTGTCCCCTTGTGACGGTGTAATTAATACATATCTCCAATCTGACTAGAGACCGTCTCCTGCTGAGACGATTTACTTGGACAGAACGCATTTTAGGGGTGGAATTATTATTATAATGACATAATATTATTAAATAACAATGAATTCATCTGTTGTTTTAATCTGTGACGTTCTTTTTTTAAATAAACTATAATTTCTTATTCCTACCCAAAACTCGTGCGACTAAAATCGTGACAATTTTAATAGTCGCAAAAAGTAACAGTTCATAAATGTCATGCTGCAGAGCAAACGTATTTTCTTTTCGGGCTTATTCAATTTTTGCCGTTCCGTACTTCTAATATTGGACGTGGGTCTTGTTTCAAATCTCTGTTCTCTCAAATTTCGTTTTTATTCGCTGGCCAGTATTAAGACTAAACTAAACGTATTATGATAGAAGTCGGTATATATACAGGGTGGGTATAAATATGTCCGACCTCGTCTCCGACCTACCCGATAGGTAAGAGCTATACGAGCTGACGCCCGCGCCTGTGGTGCAATATAATTGTCGTTATTTAGTCAAATTAATTTTTTTTCGGGGTAAAATTTTGCTTAAAATTTTAAAATTTATTACAAAAATAGAACCGACTAACGATACCTAATAACCACTTCACGGGTCGGACACGAATTTTATTACACTCTGTATATGTATATCGTAATAGTTCAGTGAATTTTGATCAAATTTTGATATATAAATCTTTATATTTTAAATACCGAATTATTTTACAATAGTTTGCGGTTTTACACGCAATTCATTACCGATAAAGTCGGTTAAAGATTAGAAAATTTTGACGTTTATTATATTATACATTAGCTAGTATATAATAAAATCGATCTCGACTCCGTATGGTCTGAATAAGGGGCGACAGTCTTCGGAGCTTATATTTAACGACATATATAGAGCTAGATGCAAAGATAAATAAAATGATTCACGCTCTCAAGATTTGCTCAGCCACTCATTTGTTTAAATATACTAGAAGAATACAAAACATTGTGAATATATACAAAGTAAACATAAAAATATATTAGACGTAACAAAAACAATAAGATTGAATATTTAGGCATACTTATTCCTTAAGGAGATTTTTTCCAGCACAGAAAATAAGGAAAATACAGACACCTAAAACAAATATACAAAAATATAATTACAATGATTATTCATGTCGATTACTTAAAGTACAATTGCTCATGAGCTTTTTCTTCGTTAACCTTCATATACTAATGTCATGCAAGTACAGTATACAACTAACAGTTTTCTTATATAAAAGTATGACAAATTTCAATACTAATACTTATTCGTAAAATCGTACATCACTAGAAATATAATAATATATCATATATACGTTATATATGTATTTAACGTTCCCCTCATCACGGTGAAATGGATATATATTATAAGCGATGTGCCACTGAACCGTTACGACTGCATGCTGAGACGATTTGCTTCAACGATGTACTTTAGCGTGTGCCACAAATATTAGATATATGTACCTGTAGCAGTTTTAATTTGTTATCAATCAGTTGTATCATGAGGTCAATATTCTTTTTTTTGTAATACATTTTTATTTCAACTTTTAAAAAAACATGTTGACGCGATACTTTATCGACTGAATACTGAAACGTCTCTCAAAGTTAAACGCTACTTAACATTGAGAAGCTCCTAAATTAGTATTCGAATCTCGTCTCGTCTCAAATTATTAAGTTGCATTTAATATTTAAGTGACGTTTCAGTATTCGGCCATATGAGTGTTGTGTACACTTGTAATCGATATATATATTAGATCATTACATCGCCAATAAGTCATCAACCTTGGGTCATCAAAATGTCTTTTACGCCTTAAATATCATTAATCCAGAATGCAACAGATGAGCTGGTGGTATATATCTACATAGACAGGCTTGTTGTAATGCATATATCGAAAAGAACAACACTATTTAATTTACAAAGTTATGTTAATTAAATATAATTAACTTTATCCATATATCCTGCATGAAAATACAAATGGGACCAATTAAAAATTACATTTTTAACAATATTTCTTAATAAATCATTTAATATTTTACATATTATATTAAATTATTTATTTCTCTCATATGAAAAAGAAACCGAAATATAAATAATATTTTTAAATATTCAGACGAACTTATTGTTATTATTAATATCTAATCAACTCTAGATCTAATCAAATGATCTATTTATTAATCGATCGTCTCAAATTTCCTAGTCGAGATGGTTGTGAATCTGATTAGGGGATGCAATCACAGCACGGTGTTTCCTGCGGAAGCACCGCCCCCCGCCCCTCGGCCGCGGATCTTACCCTGGCATACTTTAAAATATATCAATGTACTAGCATTTCCCTTCATTATCCAGCGTAGACTTATTTTTGCTTACTTGTTGGATAATCAAATGAAATGTATTTATTCAAGTAAGTTTTATAATAGGTAAACTTCGTTAGATATAACTTTTATTATTCTTATGAAATTGTAACAATTGTTCTTAAGATCGTTTAAAAACGAACGAAGAAAAAAAAACTGATACAAAAATATAAGCGCCCAACGTGGGGCTCGAACCCACGACCCTGAGATTAAGAGTCTCATGCTCTACCGACTGAGCTAGCCGGGCTTGCGTTAAAATTGCAGAAAAACAAGACTAATAACATCGTGAAAAATTTGAAGAGATTGGTTAAAATTATATCAGAATGCTTTTTATTCAAGTAAAATATTTTCAATCATTGTTAAATCGTGATTCTACATGATTAATTGATTTATTTACCATTGAATCTACCGAAAATAATCGGCAGGAAAATCAATACTTACCGTCATCCATCTATAAAAATACTTAGATATGAATACATATATTAATTAAATTATTTTAGACTTCATTAATACCAACAAATGCGAATTCTAAGCTATATGAAAACTGAGTTTCTGAATAATAATTAAATCTTGCAGCAACGATCTTCAAAAAGCACGTCCGCTACTTGATATAGTAATTACAGTTAAATATATGTACAATTATTTATAATTACAATTATCAATGCAAGTTCACATAGTATGCAAAGTATCATATAAGGAATGAGCACGTCTTAATAAATATTTTCAAAGCTGGCAATTGGCAAATTTAAGAGTATGCATACTCCTGAACAGCTGTTATCACAAGGAAATCAAATCGTAATTTATAAGAGACAAGTTAATTTGAAATCACTTTCGAAATGATCTAAGTAAAATCAAAGCTACGTACAAAAACTAACAAGCAATAGATCACTTACATCTTTTGGCATCTCAGAACCACCCACTCAATTACGGAGAGTCCCACAATGTTAGTCAAATGTCCTTTCATCACGAGGGAGCTGAGACAAATTAGTTCGTGTTCCCATTGACCGAAGATTAGTTATATGGAGGATTTTAGAGATCAATAACATACACTTTATAACGAGGAACAAGTAAAGATGAACTTCTGCTTATATTTTTACTTTGACGTTGCTTTGACATTAAGATTTAAAGAGAGAAACCAAATAATAAATACCCATGTCACATTTAAAAAACATATGTATTTTTTATTTATTTAAATAAGTACACACACTGAAAAATTCGACCTGATGTTGAGTGATCACCATCGTCAAATATTGACTGTGATATGATTGGTTAAGATTCGCGCGTTCTAATAAAGGGGCAGTCGTGTCAAAAATAAGATAATAATAAATAGTTGTAAAGAGGAATTATTCTGAGTGGTTATTAATATAACGAGGTCTTGTAAAATATTACAACATAATATAATTATATACGTAATACAATTATATACGTACTCACTGCAGTTTTAGGGTCGGCGCAACTAGAAATCTAATTTAATAGGTATACACTTATGTACGCGAGTTAAGAGCTATGCTTATTTCTTGTTAGATTTTTATAGTTCACTATGAAGTATTTTTTTTCCAACACAAATACTAGTTACAAGTGAGACGAAATTGCAAAGCTAAATATTTTAAGGACATATTTCGCAACTAAGCTATCGAAGCTTCAAACATTCCGAATGTTTGAAGCTTCGATAGCGCAATGGTTTACGGCCCGCCTATCGATGTAAAGGTCGCAGGTTCCATTCTGACCCCATGGGCTATTGTCGAACCCACTCCTAATACAATATTTCTGCTTAATTGAAAAGATAAACCCTAAATACCTCTAAAGAAATGTAATTTCATAAAATAAAACGCAACACAGTACACATAAATGAAAAGTGCATCAGATATATTTCGTATAAAAGCCTTGGGCTCAAATTTTTCCTTGAAAAATTGTTTCGCTTAAAAACGTATTAATAACTTATTCATTACATTATATCCGTATCGATTAAATCAAATCGCTCGACCGATTAATCGTCACAATGTAAAATATAGTTAAGTATCTGCGTCCCCTGTCGGTGTCGACGCTAATTATCGTCCGCTCGGGTGAGATGGCGGACCACGTGACCGGCTTTATAAAATAAATTATTTATAGAGAACTGTCAGACGCCATCTACACGCTAGCGGATAGCTGGGCAGTGAGTGTATTCTGTAAAGACATATTATTAACAAGACGATTTCATTATATTAAAAAAAAATCAATAAGATTGTCTTTTTCGAATGATATCATTGATGTTGTGAGCTTATTACTACTTACTACTTTCGTTCATTTTGCCAATGTGTTACAGATGCCCGGCTAGCTCAGTCGGTAGAGCATGAGACTCTTAATCTCAGGGTCGTGGGTTCGAGCCCCACGTTGGGCGTCATAACATTTTGTAGATTTGATTAATTATTTATTAATTACAAATGTACATTGAACATGTTAGCTACCAAACACACATTTGTGTTAAGATAATTTTAAAAACAAACACAGAAGCGAAATTCTATTTATGTTAATCTAGCTGTAATTATATAGAATTTTCATATGAAAACGTAGATTTGCAGAATTCATTAAGAGCAAGGAAGTTCTCAATACATTCAACTCTCAAGTGTGCGACGGAAACGGATCCAGGAGCCATTGTGATAGCGGAAGTAGCGAAGACTTCCTCCTCGCAATAAATCTAGCGATATTTTGGCAACCTCTCCTTTGATTCGATTCGAGAAACCCTTAGCATCGTCTAGATTTTAATACACAACTTTCCATAGCCCTCAAACCCTAATGATTCCCTAAATCATACTCAAAGACATAAAAATATTACTAACGAACATTATAATATTAGAGGACATTTCATTACACATTATGTATATTTATATTAGACACTTATTTAAAAAAAAAAACATCGTATTAAAACTGACAAAAGATTTTTTACATCCATGCCGAATGAAAAAGAAGTTAATCCCCTCGAGGCGAATGGCGCCGACGTTGGCGGGAAAGTTCTTAACCTCATTAAATTCCCAATATTTCACCGCCATTTACATAAGGAAAAGATAAAGACAAGACGCAGCGGCCATTTTATATTTTAGCTTTTGAATTTCGAAGGGGAGATATTTTGGGGTCGCAATTGCAGATTATAGGCGGACCGTAACGTACGCAAAAATAGCAAATTCGGCTTTCGATTCATTGACTAAATTTAAGGTTAGGGTGATTTCGCGCGCAAAAAATGTGTTTGATAATGTTATTTTTTTATTACCATAAACAGCTAGACTATTGTGTTTTTCAGATAAAATAAAAAAACTAAAATCTTTTGAAAAGCTTAGTCCTTACTAGAAAATATTATCCCATTCAAAATTGACAATAAGTTTTTAATATAATTGTTTTATAATATAACCAACACAATACAAAGGAATTTAAAAGTTCCTATACAATATGACATATAAATAACTCAAATTTATTTGTTCAGAGTCCATGCGAAGTGATGCTACATTTGTATATGCACAATTTATATAAAACCTTTTTTGTAATTAAAAAGACAAATAGAATTATTTATTTTCAATTAATCAATATTTAGTCTGTCTAAACATTGCACGAGTAGTTGTTTGAGCAGTCGACAATTATGTTGATAAAGATATCGATATAATGGAAGTTTGCCACAATATTGCTTAGCGCATTGAATTCAAGACAAACTATAAATCTCCACAAATTGTTCAAACTATTTGTCCAATAAATCGACAAGTTGCAAACTTGCCAAGACCGGACTTACGTTCCAAGAAAGTATTTAACTTCATCGGACGCTTATTGACCGTCTAGTGTTGAGCATTTATGTCTGTAATCTGTATCGAAATTTTATCGATAGTACTATGTGTAGGTAATTCTATAATTTTAAAGCTACAAAAATATTTATAAGATAGCAAAGGTAGTCTAGTATACAGGCTAATATATAGAATTATAAGGACGTAACTAAGTCTATTATTGTATTTAGTTCATTTTTACTTATATTATTAATTTAGTTAATTGGAAGAGAAAATAGTGATATTTGTAATTCATATATTTACCTTTTATTGAGATAAAATAATAATGAACGTTTCAAATACATTAATCTTAAACGTTAAATACAATATAAATAATTTAAAATAATTTGTTAACAACAAGTTTATTTATTTATTTATTGATTTAGGTTTGTTAGTAGTTTTTACATTCCATTAAAAAAATAGTACATATTAGCTGGTCGTTTTAAAGAAAACAAGACATGCTTAATATTTATGTACATCCAATTCAAATCAAAGCAATATAAAGATTAAAAAAAGCTATGATGATTTATTAATATATAAATATACTAGTAAAAGTAATATAAAAATATGTACCTTGAAATGTATGTTGTGCTTGAGGCCGCCTTGGAGAGCGCGCACTTTATGTTAAATCTGATTGTGTTTTTATTATTACATGCTGATGGTCCTTAATAAGTAAATAAATAAATATACACTTTAAGTACTTCTGTAATTCTTATATGTGTGTGATAAACAATAAAATATTGTCTAGTTATCTATGTAAAATCAATATAATTAATTTGTGTAATTTTAATATAAGTATAAAATATATATAATATAACATAATATATTATGTAATGTTCTTCCTCTAACGATTTTAATTGATAATTCCAGATGCGAGGTCCACATCCCTGCTGTACTCGTATAATGGAGGCGTTGTTGTTGATCAAGTTTAATCGTTTAAGCTGAAACACTGGCTCCGTACCTGAGACTGCGAAACTTACTCCAGCCTTATATCATACAGATAACATTAATTATTAAGCCGTTAAGTTAAAATTGTATTAAATTATAAATATTCTTTTAAATTTAATTTTTATTACATTAATGCGAAAGTTTTGTGTATTAGATAGATAGATACATTTAAAGTATAGTTTTTTAATTAAAATGATAAAAAACTGTGTTATATTTTTTATTATCGAAAAAAAAACATCCTAAAACTACGGTTGTGTTTTAGCTTCAGTTACTTGGAATCAAGTCTTATTATAAATAAAGATTAATTAAGAACCGAGACGGACCAGTGGTTAGAATATGTGAATATTAAACGTAGGTTGCTGATTCAATTCAGACAAGTAACACTAAATTTTCATGTGCTCGGCGGCGAAGAAGAAAAACGTGAGGTACCTACATGAGTCGGAAGTCGAAAGGAAAAGACTTAGCCCACTCGTGGGAATTTCAATGACTGTTACAACTTAATACCATGAACGTTATTTAAAGTTTATTTTCACAAACATTAAATTTTAAAATTTGCACCTTCTAGGCAAGCGCGTTCAACCTTAGGCTGTATTATCACTGCCCATCAGGTGTGATAACAGTCAAGCGCTTGCTTATATATTTAAAAAAAAAGTGTTATTATTAAATTGTGTTTATCCTTAAACTTGATGCTTATGCAACATGTTTCTTATATAAATTAATTACAACAATTTTATTATATTTTCATTTTTCACATAATGAATCAAATGAATGTTGAAATTTACTGTTTAAAATATTCTGCCGTAACAAATTACCCACACAGCACTATACTTTGTTAGCATCCGCCGTAAGCCAGGCTCCGGTGATCTAAACACGCCAAAGTATTAATAACTTAAGACTGCAACTTGTTCACCAGTTGCCGACCTTGCTACATATTACTTATACCAAGGACTAGCGACCCGAGCTGACTCCGCATCTATAACAAAGTTTTACTCCAAAATATCAAGTATATAGTTAAACGCTGGTATATTATGTTGTTTTAATTATATATTGATTTTAAATAGTAGTGTACACCGGTGGAATTAATTCTGTAAACATTTTCCGATAGAAAACCCTTACAACTTTACGAAATTATAAAGGCCCGGAAGCATACCTGACGCAAACAACTCCCTAACTTCGAACTGCCACTGACAATTTTTTACCGTTATGTCCCGCGATTAGAACCCGGATTTACCTCCTTGTAAGTTTACCACTAGAATAAGTTATTTGACTTTCACCTGGTATGGTAGTAGCCAGTACCCATCCAGATATATTTGTACCCAGTCTTAACACCGTTGTAAATATCGTCAATGGTCAAAAGATGAGCCGCGTTTGACCTGGTAATTATGTTCTTCATACATTCCTCGTTATTATTCCCATCCTAAAAGTGCACGTAAAGCCGTCTGTCACTTTCGTAACCACAAGATCTGATAACATTCATTTACTTTGTAGAACAATGATCTTTGAACCCAATGTATGTAAGGATGTTATATTATATAAAAGACATATATGAATTTTTACATGTATTATTATTTATTATTATTATTTATGTACATGATAGAATTTGATAATAATCATCGGTGCATCTTTTGTAGTTGTATTATTAGTATCTTCAAAACAAATTCACAGTCGAAGTCATATTAATGCAAAGATATTTGTTTTTTGTACAAAGACTTCCTCAAAAACCGAAGCTAATCCGGGCACTTCTTCACAGATTTGACCCAAAAGATCAAGAAGAAAACCGTCACTGTAGTCAAGTCAACCTTTTATATTTATGGACTAAATGTCAATCTCATACATTGATTATTATTTTCTATCCTATTCTATTAACGTAAAAGCCACTTGTCTAGGCCTGATGAAATTCCTTTGACAACACAACCAACTTAATTAGTCCAAAGCTTTCTTTATTCTAACTTTGCGCACAATCGAATATATTATTGATAATGTATATTGGTTTATTGCCAAATTAAGTTATTGTATTCATAGTAATTATTATTGTTAGGGAATCGTTCAAGTAGATAAATGCGCAGTAGCAGGACCCGTCTGGGTCGCAATAGATTCCTAATCAAAGATGCGGGCTGCTCGAATCTTAGCAAATTAGTAGGGGAGCCGCCTTCGGTAACATAGGGTTGTCACGTAATATATTCATTATAAAATTTGATACTGAATAACATAAGTTTTGTAATAAGTTATATTCTTAATATTTCTTTTTTTGTTTGTATGAATTTTATCGAAACATAAAGAAGTGTGGGGGAAGGAACCCGAATATCGGATACTTTTTGAAAATCAGGTAAATAACTTATTATTTACCTGATTTTCAAAAAGTATCCGATAGGACCTTAGTCCTGCAGATCGATTTCGGCCACGGCGGCCAATCTTAAGAGAAATTAGCCAACTGCGCAGAAGATATTATAGTGCACAAGTGTGTGCGCAAACACAGGTGCACTCTCTTTTCCTTAGCTCTCATAATCCGATGGGACAGCAATCCGACACGACCGGAAAGAGTTCAGGCGCAGGACCAACGGCTTAACGTGGTTTCCGAACACTTCAAACTTCCAGATTCTCAGTAGCAGCCCGGAGCTGCTACTGAGAATTTTCTGACAGAAAATCCCAATAACTATTTATTGGCCCGACCTGGGAATTGAACCACCGTGTCTGCGGCCTTATATCAAGTCACTAGACCAACGAGGCAGTCGAAGGCAGTCGAGGTAAATAATATAATAAACATAATAATAGATGAATAAAAATAATAGTTATATAACATAGCTCTAAAATCGTCTTGTTATGTTTTCATTTAGGGTAATAAAATATTTCCATTAAATATTTATTTTTATATACATATTAGATTATTACATATTATAATTTAAAAGGATTACACCTTTTCGTCTTACGTTCCGATGTAAATCCCGATCGCGTTAATGGTGGAAAGTACATTCACTATTGCTATTTAAATACATTAAAAATTCAAATCAAATTATTCTATTTAATGACGTCACCTCTGCTTTATTATCTTCTGTCAACAAAATATACTTTTGTATGATGAATTATTTCTATTAACAACATGGACGAAAAACAAACAGATGTGAATTTCATGTAAAATAAATATATACAATTTTTTTTATTTTAATTAAATACAAACGTATTTAAAAACTGTATAATATGTATGATTTGAAACAAAGACTGTCATAACATTAGTGTCATAATGAAATATTTTAAATTTAAAATACATGCAGCATTGAAATAAAAACAATATTGATAGAATTATCTATCCCGTATATTTAGACAGCCCTAGCAGGTAAAAGCCAAGGAGGTCGCATCAGGGCGTCTTGAGTGGACACAACCAACTTCCCTCTCAAAGAGCCCATCTATTATAAATGTTGCCATAACCACACACTCACTTGATCATTTTACATATTTTTAAAGGATCTTTGAAAATCCTGTAATTTAATTGCAAATTTAAAAAAATATATCTTCGAAGAAAATATTGTTCAAAATGTGACGAGAAAATGAACAGCCTGATGTTGAGTGGTCAACGCCGCCCATAAACATTGGCGCTGTAAGAAAGATCGACCATCCCTTATAAAGCGCCACCAAAATTGAGAAAAAAGCTACTACGTCTCTAGTGCTTCTAGTTATACTGACTCATACACTCTTTACACCGAAACGCAACAACACTAAGTGTTGTTATTTAGTGGTAGAATACGTGATGAGTGTGTGGTGGTTACCCAGATGAGCTTACAAAAACCTCTACCACCAAGTAATGTATTATAATAAAAGTGATATTTTCCTCGATCATAGAAACTGTTAACGCTGCTATTACCGCAGATTTTTTGTATACTTTTTCAAAAGCAAACTAAACAAATTACAATTTATAATTGAGAAATTAAGAACTTTAAATAACATAGTATTCTAAAAACATGTATTTCAGTTTATAGAGTCGTTACTGGACTTAGCTTCTGTTCTATTTGTTAAATGTACTCATCAACTGTAAAAAAGTTTTACAATAAACACAAAAATAATGACTGACAGGAAATAACCTAAAACTTTTATATATTATTAAATAAAAAAATATAAGCCTGACACCTGGTGCCTAATAGAAAAACAAATCTTATTTTCAATACCCTCTAGTGCTGAGTGGATAAAACTTTATAGCGCCATCTGTTAATCAGCAGCAAAAAGTAAAAATAATAATAAGGATATTAATATGTTAAGCTTAAAATTTAATAGTTTTAAGGATTTAAAAATACCAATATATATCTGAATTGAAAGAATTGATGTTTACATATTTTTTTATTTAAACCTGTTTTTTAGAACAATAAACAGCATATTCTAGAAACAAAAACAAGTCTGTCAATACTTGACAGACGTTACGATGATTTTTTAATGTAATTTAAAATGGATAATAGCTGTAAACAGAATATTTATGCTTGATAATAATTATAATATGTTTAGAAGTAAAGTAACGAGATCCGTAAGTACATAATAAATACATTTTTAATAGTTGTTAAATTGGTTGAATGAGCCAAATGAATCTTACCCGAGGATATTTTTTTTCCAAAAAATAATATATGAAATCGCATTTCTTTTGATATAATTTAAAATAAATTTAATTTATTTTGCTTAAGAAGTAAAAACTTTTTGCACAATATCAATAATATGAGATAGGTAACTTACTGAACAATGAGAAATGCAAATAAAATATTAATATTAATAGAAGATTTCCCTTATTAAATATTATTGTAGATTTTCCAAGGCAAATCAAAATGGAACTTGTTTCAATACTTCACTACACACAACTCGCTACACTACAATCGAAAATTGATACATCTAACAAAGTAAGTAGTTAAGAAGTCATTATAAGTAATGTCACTCTCTCGTTGGTCTGGTATCTATCTTATACTGCAGCCAAAGGTCTCGGGTTCATATCCCGGATCGATCTAATAAAACGCACACGGCATCGGCAGTCAGATGGACCGAATTTATTTCCCGTCGCTGCTAGCTCTCCTACCATCTTTAGCATGCTATATACATACCTGTGTTTATGCCGGTTATTTTGCAATCTTTTTTTCACTACCAAACATGAGGAAAAAAATAATGAAAAAGATGTAACTAAAAAAAAAATTAAATATATGAACAATTTAACAGTCATTCGAGAACTTTAAAGTATGAAGTCAATCATCTGAATTTAAGACGACAGTTCATCCAAACGAGTTCAAAGCTCCGCGCCGTGGAAGACGTCAAGGCTCCTACGTTTCCAGACTCGATAACAAGCGGAGATGTTAAGTTAGTTTAAACAAAATCTTTAAACACAATTTATTAATTCGCTATGCTGAACACAATAAATTGGTGTTCAATGTTAGGTATATTCATAAAAAATACAGTATTCTATGTTTTTTTTTAAATTTACAATTTATTTAATTGTTTGATATAGTTCCGGCGAGAAGCGTAAACAAATAGGTACCGTTAAAGTTAAATGTTATTTTTATATTTTTGAATGCTGTATTTGTATCTAGTAGGATATTTGTTTATTTTATATTTATTATACTTGGTGGTAAAGCTTTGTGCAGGCTCGTCTGGGTAGGTACCACCCACTCATCAGATATTCTACCGCAAAACAGCGAGTAAAAAATCGGGGCTGTTGAAGTTTTACAATAATTTTATTTTTTTTATTTAATAATTTAATTTATTTTTTATTTTAATTTGATATATAGGTTAATAAAAAAGGAAGGCGATTCAGTAGCGATAGATGAAGTGGTACTAGAAATAGAAACGGACAAAACAGCGCTTCCTGTGATGTCACCTGGAAACGGGAAAATTGTTAAAATGCTCGTTAAAGACGGACAGTCTGTTAAATCGCAGCAAGTGCTATTTCAAGTAAATATTCATTTTTTATTTCATGTTTACGTACAATGTATTTTTTTCTAATTAAACACTAATCGTTCTTCAAATCGTTCTTAAAATCCAGAAAAATATTGACATGCAACCGATTTTTATTCACATTTGTGCAACTACTGTTTCCAATCGGCGGGACAGATGGAGCTCGTAATTTTCATCTGAAACAAATAAATGATAAACCAATCACCATTTTAATTTTCATATATTTTTCTTCTATATGAATTAAGAGTACCTAACAAAAAAAAAAATTTGAATTTTTCTTTTCAGGTTTAAAAAAAAATTCATTTCATTTTGTAAAAACAGAAATTATTTCAACTTGCTAAAAAAATTGTTATGAATTTTTTTTCGGGAATATTTCTAGTTCAAACTATAACTTGAGTAAAATAAATGATGTTAAAGAATACCATATATAAAAACACATTCATGCATTTTATCATACATAGATATGAAAATATATAAATATACATGATTGACTTATATTAATATAAGTCCATTTATCATAATAGATTATTACGGATTCGAGTAATTGTCATAAAAAGCTAGCAAATTCCATAAACTAAAAGTAATTTTCTGAAAAGCTGTATTTCGTAATTCCATTACATTAGGTTGACGTGACTGGTGTAGCCCCAGCCAAAGCAGCAGCACCTGCAGCAGCCCCTGCAAAAGCTCCTGCAGCAGCGGCACCTGCAGCAGCCGCACCTGCTGCAGCACCTGCCCCGGTTGCTGCTAAACCAGCACAAGCTGCGCCACCTGCAGCAGCTAAGCCCGCTGTTCAAACAGCAGTTGTGAAGAAAGCTACACCAGCGGCTGGTCCTACTGTATGTTGAATAAAACTTATTTTGTCCTATATTTTTAGTCGATATCGATATCTGCATCTTTGCCCCAATTTGTAATTACATGAAATGTTTCCAATAAGAATTGTATATTCCCAATGTAGCCATTTAGTGATTGTTTTTGGCGAAGTTCACAGATATTTATTTATTACTAAGTAGTTTACTGCCGGACAAGGGCCTCAATTGTAACAACAAAGTGATTCAAAATTCTAACTTACAAAATTTACCTCATGATTCTGATTTACATACATATATTCACTTTATTTCTATTGTAGTCCGTTAGTTATTATTGTAAGGCAAAAACACTTTTATTAATCAGAATTAAATTACGAACTGTAAATATTTTTACTTAGGTCGCTGCGCAAAAAATCGGCGATCCGTCTAAAATGATATCAGGTACACGAACAGAACTTTCAGTGCCTATGAACAGGATGCGCAAGCGCATCTCTGAGAGATTAAAGGAGGCTCAGAATACTACCGCTATGTTGACGACTTTTAACGAATGTGATATGAGGTATTGATCATTAATATAAACTCGTTTGCTTCCTCTTTAAATAATTATTTAAATATTCTCTTAAAAAGTTTATATTTTTAAGAGAATAATTATTACATAATTTCTAAATGTTTTTATTTTATTTGGTAATAAAAAGGCTTCGGTCAAAGCTGTCAAGCTTGACGGAAAATCGGCTACTGCGCAAGAAAATATAGCGCACAAATATGTGCGCAAACAAAGAGAATAACACTTTCTATCCCATAATTCTCATAATCTTATTGAACCGAATACTTTACGTGTTTTTCTATGTCATGGAGTATTAATACCGCTAGCTTCCGCAACTGAGACTTCCGAGCTGCTACTTAGAATTCATAGATACAAAACTATAATCATTTACTTGGTTGTAGGGCTTTGTGGAAGCTCGTCTGGTTAGGTATCACCCACTCATCAGATATTCTACCGCTAAACAGCTGTATTGTTATGTTGCAAAGGGTTAGTGAGCCAGTGTAATTACAGGCACAAGGGACATAACATCTTAGTTCCCAAGGTTGGTGGCGCATTGGTGATGTAAGCGATTGTGAACATCTCTTACAATGCCAATGTCCTGTGACAACGAATATCAAGCGCATTAAAAGTTTATAAATTCAAAATTATAACAACATTTATGCTTGTTTGTATTAAACTTGTGTAACAAACTCAACGATTGGCTGCGCATTTTCAGTTTGAATGTAATGATAATATCAATATATATACAACATACGTACTGATTATATATTATATGTTCCATGGTCATAATGCAAAAATAATGAACGAATGAATACTTAATTCTCAGCAAACTAATGGCATTCCGGAAAGCGAATCTTGATACATTTACAAAGAAATATGGCGTAAAGTTATCCTTCATGTCGCCGTTTTTAAAAGCATCAGCCAACGCTCTCATGGATCAACCGGTCATCAACGCAGTTATAATGGCCGATAACATTGTTTACAGGTAATGGGCGCGTAATGTTATTACTTCTAGAAAGATGGACATGGCTTTTACACGGCCGCTTGTCCCACCCTTAGGCCTAACGACACCCCCAACCCCCTAACCCCTCTTTCTGTTTTAATTCGATATTTGAAATATATATATTTTTATTAAATAGAACTACAATAATAATAGCAGAATTAATAATATATTAAATTAATATTTTATTATTTTTCGACCAGTAAAACTTTTCTATTATAAAACGATAAATAGACTTGTATTTTACTATACATAATATAAAAATGAGAAATATATTTTTACTAATGTCGGCTGTCTCATATTAAATTAAAAAGAAACCGCTAAATTGAGCAGCTCTTCCTTTTTGAAATCGACTAAGCAGTCGTTAACTCGTTAGCATATCTTTTTAGTCAGTTGGTTTTAATATACATTTTTTTTTTAGAGATTATGTAGACGTGTCTGTAGCAGTCGCGACACCAAGAGGCTTAGTAACGCCAGTAGTCCGGAACGTACAAACCATGGATTTCCCACAGATTGAACTAACGTTAGCTAATTTGGCGGCTAAAGCGAGAAAAGGTAAATATAGTTTGATAAAACTCCTTCTAAACGTAATTATTATTTTTTATAAGATTTAAATGAATGTAAAAGAAATAAATAGATTTACAGGTTATTTATTTATATATTTTACAAAGTTACAAACTATTTTACACCGATTTCGAAATATTCATAATATTTCTATTTAAAAGTGGTACAATCTATAATAAAGTTATAAATAAGTTCTATATTATTAAGTACATACATTGAAATGGATTTATCTATCGATTTATATTCGACAAAACATTGTAGATAGACCTCATATAAATACCGAATTCTTTGGTAAATATTTTCAATCGCGGCTTTTGTGAAAAATGGCTCCAAGTTTTTTTCTGATACTTATTATTGTTAAAAAAAGGTATCGCATATAAAGTTAAGGAGGGGGAAGACTTCGAAATTGAAAAAAAAATTAAGTTCTAGGGCAGTCAAGTAGGTTAGGTTATGTTAGGTTACTTTTAATTCACGGTTGAATGCGCAAGCGATCCCGTGGCGCTCCCCTTAAGACCCTTAAGGGTACCGCTGGTTTTTTAGTGGGTATCCCGGTGTCCGGGGTGCACTCGGTGCCCTGGACATGCGGCGAGTCCCACATACCCCCCCCCCCCTTTACCCGTGGGGGAAAAGCGGCATGCGTTTTACCAGCGTAAAAATAGGTTACTTTTAATTGGAGTGAAAATTGGAGTCATTTGTCACAAAAGCGACGGTTGTAAATATTTACCAATTCTTTTAATAGTTGTTATCACGATTAACATAGGCCAATATTAGGCCATACTTTAACAAACATAAAATAGATATACAGTAATATCTTAGTATATAACTTAAGTGCATATAAACATGTATTAATTTATAGTATTACACGTATTTATTTATATGTATTTACTACGCTTAAATTATTTTTGTTTTAAATAAGGGATATAACTGATAACATCTTACGTTCTTACTCGAGGATGTTTTACAAATCAAATCTGTACTGTGCCTTAAGTTAACGTTAAATGTATCGGAGTACGTCATTTAGATTATAGCAATAAAACGACAAAGACAATATTCTAACATAATCTTGAAAATTAATTTAATAAGTAAGTGTCTGCGTTACTACGCTTCGAGCGATTTTTTTTTACCACTAAACATGATTTATACACATACAATACATTCTTCCAAAAAGCATAGAATCGGACTCTGAACACCAATTTATGGAGTTTGACAAATTTGAAAATACGCTCGCACGGAATATAGCTTAAAATTTTTAGAGGAATGCCTTCAGGGTGACATGTCTGGTGCTAAAAATAGCACCCTATTCGAGCAGCCAATTTTCTATTTTCACACATTGTTAGAACGTTTACCAAAATAAACGACCCCATTTCCATGCCTACATAAGTTGTTCCCCCAATATTTTAACACTCAAATTAGTAATCGCAATGATTCTTTAGGTCACTTATAGATTTAGGCCAATTTACACATGGAATTTCTAATCCCACATAGTTAAGTGATCTGTAAATGTGTATTGATTTAAGACTTCTAAGGATTAGATAACCGGCCCTTGGTTTAATGGGCATACACTTGTCTATCGTTTTTTAAGTGTGATTAAACAGCACGCAGAAACACTGGATGCCATTAACTGATGTGGTGAAGTACTAATTTTGGTCTTGAATACAATTTTTACATTTTTTTTTTAAATAGATAATTCTGGCACACTTTATCTCTACATTTTACTACCGCGCGATAGGGACTACGACGCTACGTTATTAAGAACCTAAGTCTTAAAACGGCACTTATAGTTTCGAAAGGTTAATTCTAGTTGTAGATTTACGTAACATTTAGTAGTTTGTTGAGTTAGTGGGCTCTAAATGATGATTGATCGTAAAACTACCACTAGTTCAGTTTGTACTTCAGTACAACTGCGTCAGTTTCAACTGACAGTTGTAAAATTGAAAGATCCCCAATAATTCCATAGTTATTCTGCTTAACTAGTTTAATTAAATAATAATAAAAATATGTATTAACTGATACATGATCATGAGTATTCATCAGTAGTTCAATGCATTTTATAATCAATAGTCTTGTTAATAATATATTGTTGCGTGATTTCTATATATGTAATGTTGTTTCTATAATCGGATCATAACATAAGTAACAGCAAGTGAACGCTCGCAGGCAGTCTGTCGCCCGGCGACATGCAGGGCGGCACGTTCACGATCAGCAACGGCGGCGTGTTCGGCTCGCTGCTCTCGATGCCGATCATCAACATGCCGCAGTCTGCGATACTGGGCATGCACGCGATTGTTCAGCGACCCGTCGCCGTACAGGGGAAGGTAGTAAAAATTGTACGCTGATTATTAACGATACGATGGGTTGTGTGAACGTAACCATTACCTCGACGGTACAAAGAGAGTTACCCCGGGCTCCGTCTGTCGTATCTACGTCACATTGCAACGGTTACGTGTATAGTTTTAGTTTTATCTTAAGTTATTACAAATTTTTAAACGACCATTTCATACCGATAAATCTTAGTTAGGTACGTAGATTATTCCGAAATCCGAATGTACCTACATAGATAAGACTTAATAAATGTCTTAAAAATGTTTAAATTCGGGGTCAAAATGTCTTATTCGCGCGTAAAATCACAAAAGTTATTAAAAAAATTAAGATTCAGTACATTTTTCTAAACGTCACAAAGAATCGAATGAGCATTATTTTCTTCCGATAGACATTTTTGAATATATATTTATTAGCACTATACGCTACCGGAATAGAGATTATGTGTCACATAATTTATCTTAATCGTTTAAGCTAAACGCCAACAGAGATAAGAAATAAGATACGCCCTCACGATAGTCATCTGACCTATCACTTGTAAGAGTTGAATTCGATTTTCGAGTTCACTTCGTTCGTTCCCGCCCCTCGCATTTAAATGCACTGCTATTATTGCAGAAATAGCTAATAGACATAGAGCAACCCTTTGTGCGAACCTTATGGAACTCCCCTACTTGTTAACTAGACGAATACCTATGTTTTCACTGAAATAAAAAAACTTACGCCGCGCCGAATCAATTTATAATACAAATTATTTTTTTATGATGGAGATTGTTTGTCAAAAGTTAAGAAATAAGAATGTCAGTTGATATTATTGGATTTATTGGTTCTGATTTCTGAACATGATATCTCTATGACTTCGTTAACGACAAAATAATCAAGTCGAAGGTCTGATCTACACGGTCTAAAATACAAAAAATGTAAATTACGGCAACGGAATTTATTAATAAATATTATTATATTTAGCCTATTTCTAGCCTATATCAATCTAAGAAAATATAGTTAATCCAGACTTTCATACAAACTTTACAGGTAGAAATAAGACCAATGATGTATTTGGCACTATCGTACGACCACAGACTAATAGATGGACGCGAGGCTGTTCTGTTTTTACGAAAAGTTAAATCGGGTGTCGAAGATCCAACGTCAATTTTAGCTGGAATTTAAAAAAAACAGAAGTAGCCATAAATGGTATTGTTTAAACATTGGCAATCACAATCGTTTTCGAATTTAAATGCATTGGAATTACTTAGTTCGTAATTGTGGCTATAAATATTATATATTTTTTACAATTTGTATGTAACCCACAACCTCTATTTAATGCGAAGTAAAGCGTATTTAATACAATTTACAAATAAGTTAATGTAGCATAATTAAATAAATTTAAAAAACTAAATTGAAGTTTTCATTTAATTTCCATTTTTGTCTAGATTGAGGTGTTAAGAACTGTCATTTTAGAAATTTATATTCTGAAAAATTGTCTGTAAGATAAGCGACACACTGCACACATATCGTGAATAAGTAATGTAATAACGCCACTGAGCTCGATCTTCGATCTTCAGCTCTCGATTTCTATCCGCTGCCAGCCATTGAAGAGACGTATGTCCAACAGTAGACGAAAAAGGTTGATAATGATGAATAATAACAATGACGTCTAAACGAATCCGTACATAAACGCATTTTGTCCGTATGCTTCACGATTCGGGTACGAATTAAAGATGCGATAACAAAGAACGACAAGCAAATGGTTGGTGGCTATAACGAAACTTGATATAATATTAGTAGGTGATACATACACAAACACAATAAATAATATAAAATAATCAATTATACTACCGTCCAAAAGTATTTGAACACCCCGAAAACAACAAAACTGACTGAGGTTATTAAATGAAAGATTACTATATATTTATAAAACATTATTTTTTTAAATTCTTAACAACATACAACTATTTATAATAAAAATAATCATATTTTTGACTCATGATTACAAAATCATAAATGTTGGGTAAACGTGCAACTATTTTTTCTAATGTGGAAGGGGTTATTTTTCGCCATTCGTCTCGTAATATTCTCCATAGGTGTTCTTGAGATGTAGGACAACATTTCCGTACTTGTCTGCCCAGTTCATCCCACAATAACTCTATCGGATTCAAATCCGGGGATTCAAGGCCCCCCTTGCATGACTTTCAATATATTTTGGTTTTCTTCTGGTTCCAAAAATTGTTCACACAGCTTGGATGGGTGTTTGGGGTCGTTATCATGCTGAAAGACACACTCTGGACCAATAAGGCGCATTCCAGAAACCACAACATGATTTTGCAATATGTCTTTGTAACCTTCTTTATTCAGTATTCCCAGTATTCTCACAATATCTCCCACAGCAGAACCACCAAAACAGCCCCAAATCATTATAAAGCCTCCGCCGTGCTTGACTGAAGCGACGGTGCATGGTTTTAGTACTCTCTCGTTAATCCGACAGCGGACAAAACTCTTCTCTAGAAACCAAAAACATTAAATTTCGATTCATCGCTCTGAAGATCTTTTTTCCAGTCAGCAAGTGTCCAATTTTGATCTTGTCTAGCCCAATTTATTCTCTTTTTTCGTTAATAGCCCTAAGGAGTGGTTTCGATACTGCTATGCATCCCTTCAGTCCAGCATCGAGTAACCTTCTCTTAACTGTAGTCTGGTTACAGGTTTACTGCGGCCCACATTAACTTCCGCTGCTATTTCAGGTGCAGACAGGCGTCTATTGAGTTTCCTTTTTTTTCTATGTTTAAGTCTTCAGTCGAAGTTGTAACCCTGGTTCTCCCTGAACGACATTTTTTGGATGTTGTGCCTTGAGCCTTAAATTTCTTAATAATTAAATGTACAGATGATGGTGGTGCCTTCGGAAGTTGAGAAATTTCTCGAATACCTTTGCCGGATTAGTGAAGACCTATGATAATTCCTTTTATCTCTTTGGAATATTCCTTAGTATTCCCCGTTTTTAATAAAAAAAATTAACAAAAACGCATTTGTTGAAAAATCTTTAACAAGGTATTGAAGCACGGTTAATTTATCAAATGAGACAAGATATTTAAAATGGAACTTTGTTATGGGATTAAGTAAAACACAAGCTAATAAAACTAATCGAAAAGCAAATCCTGAGAATCAATTCCTATACAATAGTAAAAATACACAGAACATTTCTAAATGTAAAGAAATTTCTATTATGGCTAATGATGAGATCCCAATAATAATGTGAGCAAAATTTTGATTTTAAAACGTTAAGGCGATGTTTTCCGAAGAACAAAGAACAATAAATACGTTTTAATACCTATTAAATATATATATTTTAGTTTTGTTTTGATTTTAAATAGAAACATGATGGTGTTCAAATACTTTTGGACGGTAGTGTATATCCTACTACATGCGAATATATAAAAAATAATGTTATTTTATAGCATTTTTGCGATTCTCGGCCGAATATCAATTAAATTAGTTGTGGATTTTATTATTATTTAAAATATATTATTTAAAAAATAAGTTTACTGTATCTTTTACGAGTGTACTTAATTAAATAAACCTAAAATTAACGACGATTAATTCCACGAGCCGGTTGACGTGTTTCTTATTGGTAGATACTTGATATTCACGCCGCAGGTCGTGGGTTCGATTCCCGCCCAATACAAACATTTGTGCGTATGAACATGCCTGTCTGAACATCTATATAAGTATGTATTTAAAAAAGAAAAAGTAGTTTATCTACTATATCAGTTATCTGATTTCCATAGCACGAGCCCTGTTTAGTTTGGGATCAGATGTCCTTCAGTGAATAATATCCCAGGATATCATTATTATATAGGTATTAGTTTATTGTGTCCAGCATTGAGAATTTAATAATCAAACAAAGGACGAGGTAGTTACGATTTTATTAATAAATTTCGCCGGCCGAATGCTGAAACGTCCTTCAAATATAAAGTGAAGTTGCACAAATTATATTATATTTCGCATACTAAATTTGAAATTAACAGCGTCTCAAATAATTAAGTTGCACTTAATATTAGAATGACGTTTCAGTATTCGGCCGTAAATGACACAATATAATAAGTAGGTAATTTTAACAAACTTCCTCGCTGGTGCATGAACCGTGTCAAATACGTTGACGATCGGTTTGCTTATTAGCTATCCAAAGTCAACATAAGGTCAACATAAGCCGGCTTTTTTATTGCATAGGAAGGTGGACGAGCATATGGGCCACCTGATGGTAAGTGGCCACCAACGCCCATAGACATTGGCGATGTGAGTGATGTTAATCATTGCTTACATCGCCAATGCGCCACCAACCTTGGGAACTAAGATATTATGTCCGTTGTGTCTGTAATTACTAATGGCTTTTGTAAATGTAACGGACCCCGGCCCATTATATTATATAGATATATTTCGAAGCTGTTTTGACTCTTTTGTAACTCTGGAAAAACGTATTACGCATTTCCCCCACAGAACAGTGGGGGGTTATTGGAGATCGCCGGTTCCTAAGGCGACGATTGCGCGCCGAACATCGGAATACCACTAAAAAACCAGCGGTACCCTTCCCGTCTTAACGAGGAGCGCTACGGAATCGCTTGCGCATGCTACCGTGACACAAGCTGTTTTGACTTAGGATTTATTTTAAAAACTACTAGCTGCCCGTCCCGACTTCGTACGGGTAAAATAAGAACTTTGTCCCGTGCATTTTTTAATCAATGAGATATAAACATTCACCAATCGATTTATTCGCCCACAGTATGTGTGTTCAGGACAGGACATACAGGTTGTAACAAAATTCGTGTCCGACCCGTGAAGTGGTTATTAGGTATCGTTTGTCAGTTGTATTTGGATTTGGATTGTAATGAAACTACAATAATACAGCTCATACATCAAAATAACAAATAGGTTATAATTTATAAAGCTATTGAGTAAATTGACCAAAATATAACAATAAGTGTACGTGACAGTCGGAAAAAAAATCTTTTATTTGCAAGCCATTCTGCAAAAATCGTAAGAAGTACACGAAAATAATGTATGGTGGAAATATATCTCTTTTTGCTATTTTTCAAGTCCCTAATGATTGCTTCAAGACGCACTTTACCTGTATATAATTTAATAGGTAGGTTTTTATAGTGCCAGGCTGCGTACCTTCGGGTTGCAGCGTAATGGGCCGGCACGCACGGCCGGAAATACAACAACTCTCTCACTTAAAATCGGCGTAAAGTGGTAGCTACGCTACCATAATTCTGAGTGCAAATAACAAAATGCTAAACTTACAATGTCTTACTGCTTCCTATGACAACCAAAAGTCCTAAGACCTGTCGTTGACAATGGCCGGCCAGCCGGTAAAATGATTTTAGTGAGAACTGTTATCACATGGATAGTTTGTCTAGTGCATGGTCAAACAATGACCATTCCCTGCATCGCTAATGCGCCATCAACCGTAGGAACGAAGATGTTATGCCCTATGTGCCTGTAGTTTGATAAAATAAAAAAAAAATGGGTACGCTTGCTCTTTTATGGTTTTAACTATACCCAACGGCGTAGATATACACGTAAACCTTACTATTGAATGACTTTATCCATTGGTGAAAACCGTATGAAAATCCGTTCAGTAGTTTTTTAGTTTATCGCGTTCATACAGACAGAGATACCTAGTGATAGTGATGATAGTGGCTACCTATGTACTCTTTCCTTTTGTATAATTACTCATTCTGTGAAGTGTGAACTTCATACAATATTAAATAATTAAATATTAATGGAATAAACGTACGTATACAACCAGAAGCAAGAAATGAGTCATCACCATTCAGGCATTCACCAATCACCATCAGGATCAGTGATCAATCAAGGTCAATACTCAATTTGGTCATCTGTCACAATCACGGCACAATGTCAATGTCTGTGTCTACTGTCTATGGGTGAAATCCCAAACGGAGGTTATTTTATTTTATTTTATGATATCATTTAAAAAACTTTCACTAAAAATAAATTAACCATTATATGAAAATATGAAATAATCAAAATCTAATTTCGTTTTACATTTTAATGAACAAAAATATTGATGTAAGATGTATAAAACATGTGAAGGTAAAAAAAAATATTAATGTACGACCCAAACTCAAAATTTTGTTTCAGTTATGATAAATATATCATATTATGTAACATAAATCACATACATACGAAGCATATTTTTTTTAACACATTTATATTTAAAATACTAAAATCAATTAATTAAATGTTTTGACATTTGTTACTTATTTATCTGTTCAAATGTCATACAGAGTACAAAAGTAAATTGATCTAACTTGTTTGTTTTGTAGCAATGAGATTTAGTAAAAACATTAGAAATAAGTATTGTATATACTAAAAGTGAAAAACTATTTCTATATTTCATATAATCGTGTTATATTATGAAGTAATAGTGACATCATGCGGCGAGGTCATAATGGTATAGGCGGATGGCGCAATGAAAATCCGAGACATTTTAGATCTCGGAACGGCGGCAATCCGCATTTTAGATCCTCAAGAAGTTATGGCTTACTGGATCCACCAAGGTTCTTAATATTAATTGTATTCTTTACAAGATATATCTTTTTGAACGTGCAAATGTTATGTACAGTAAACTGCTTACCTTCAATTTTATATAAAAATATTAGTAGGTACACCAAGGTTTATTTTGTAAGAAACCAAATACAAAAAAAAATATTTAAATGCTTTATTTTTTCTTAAACAGTAAATATTATAGTTAATGAAAATATTTCAGATTCCCGCCACCAAATTCAAGGCGACAACAATATCATTCTCGCTCAGAAAAATCTGATCGAAGTACATCCGAACACACAGAATGGAACAGATCCAGACGCAGTAGTGGATATCACAGATCACATCAACATGTTGACAGACCAATTCTACCAATGCTACCACAGGGGAGACATAATAATGATAATCACAAAAGTACATACAAAGAATCTTCATCCTTTTATAAAGATATACGTGTTGATAATTTTCATGTAAATAGTATGGGGGATGTGGATCACCGTCAAATTGCCCAAATGCGGGGCCCTTTTGTTCAACCTGTAACAACTTCCTGGCCAACAGAAAGTTCTTTGCAGCAAGCCTATAATAAGAATCCAGTCACAGAATCTGGTGAAGTTACCAAACTTTCTACAGAGTACACGGGCCATCGTCCACCTGCATCTGACCACTACGGCAGCAACCCCACTCATTTTTTTTCAGCTATCGATAAGTCAGTTGTTGATACTGTAGATTTAATAAGAAAAAGATTGCTAAATCGTAATGAACAACCACATTCATCTGAAAATTTTGACAGTAATGAAAACAATGGAAATGTTCAGACCGATCAAAGACAAAGAGATAAATCATATACTTTAATAAGCAACCAACAAGACCCTCCAATTAAAAAGAAGTATCAAAGGCAGAAGACAAGTGATAAATCACACTGTGCAAAAATAAAAAATAAAATTGTTCATCAACTATTTAAGATGGACAAAGGAAAAATTCATAAATTAATGGATAATCCAAACTCATCAACGAAATTTGAATATGCAATCAGCAGTCTCATAACCGAGTCTCAGAATAGTTTTAACAGGCACTTAAGGTCTGCTGCAGAAAAATCCCTTTGTAGTACAAGTGCCGAATTTATGCAAAATGATAATAATACAATATATGAGGACACATTTATGAAACAGATGCAATGTATTCTAGATCCTCAAGATACTGTACTACTTGAAGACATTAAACCAATTGTTTTGGCTGAACTCAGTAAAGTTTTAGAAATAGATGAATATGGACAAAACTATGATGCTGTTGAAGATGATAATGCATACTCTCAACAAAATGAACAGCACTTTGTTAACAAATATCATAATAATGACTTTTCTTATGAAAACTATGCTCATGATAAACATAATGAACTTGATAATATACCAAATGTTGATTATATAAAGCCTGAAAACATTGACAACTGTAATGACAATAATTACAAAGCTTATAGAGATCATTCAGAATCTAAAAAACTTTTTGAGAGACGATCAAGAAGGAAAAGTTACAATGCAAGTGAAGAGGGGTGCTTAAACTCAGATAATTATTTTTATAATCGATCTGTATCCGATAAATCTGCTGATGAAGATATCAGGCCTGAATCACTACAACTTTTTGGCACAAGCTCTGATCATATTTCCGAAGAAGACGATCCATTTGCTGAATTTGATAAACAATATCATGTTGCTGTAGATCATGATTTTATAGAACAAGATGATTTGTCAAATCCTACAAATGTCAGAAGCGCGTGTAATACAAATTTAATAACAATCAAAACAGAAATTGAATCAAAAACACCGGAGAAGGATTTAGATTACTTAACAGAGGGAGTAAGCAATCAGTTGCGTGACATGTTCAAGTTCACACATGAAATAAATAAAACCTGTGAGTCACAAAAATTAAGTGAAAGTGACAATATTAAATCTAAACAAGAAAATTTAAATAATAATATATGTACACAAGAAAGTAACATGCTGATTAGTTGTGCAAATGAAAATAAAAATGAAAAACCTAAACATGAATCAAAAGAAATGACTAAAGAAAACGAAAACATAGATCATCATACCCCAGTATTGAAGTCTGCGATGGCATCTAATTCTCGCAAAAGATCTATTGACCAAAGACCATCACATCGTAAAGAAAAACGAAAGAAAGAAGAACCATGCCAATCAGAATCGAATAAGCAAATTTTAAATAAAAATATCATAATAAATGTTAACGATTGTGCTTCAAAGACATCAGATAATTGTGAAACTTCAAAGTCAATATTCAATTTATTTTTTTCAAAAGAAGAAAATAAAACTACTACGAAAGAAAATAAGAAAGTCGTCTCAAATGATAAAAACTACACAGAAAAACATGTCAAGAGAAAAGAAACGCCAAAAAAAGCTACTGAAAAGGATGCCAAAGTCAGAAAGGACTCAACATCAAGTCAAGGGACAAGTCCGAATGAAAACAACTTGACTAATATCAGTCCAGTTCAAAACAAGGTCGAGGCAAAAACTACACTAAAGACCATAGATATGTTTACTGAGCAGCCACGGAAAGTTAATGTTCATCACGCTCATAGAAATACGGCTCATACTCCAGTTGCGCACAAAATTGAAAATAGTGCTAAAACAAAGGGACCAATTTCTCACCAAGTAATTAAAAAGCATGTTGCAGTACAGGCTATAAAGAAACTGAATGCAAAAGAAACTCAAACAGATATAAAGAAATTTGCTGTTAAAGCAATACAAACTGATTTTATAGTTCCCGAGAGAATAGGAATTAAAGCAACCGATGCCTTTGAAAGGATGAAAGAAATTGATTTAGAGATACAAGTTTTGCTACAAGAAAAATTTAAACTGTATAGTTCAATTGAAACCAAAGAATCTGGTACAAATTCTTTGCAAACATTAGGTATGACAGTATTGAATGTAGACAACTTTGATGGTGAAGAAATTATTACAACAGATGATGTTTTAAGTGAAGATTCAATTGTAGAAGAATTTACAAATATACCTGTTGAAGAACTTGAACAATTAGCACTAGAGACCGTGCAAGAAAGTCAAGCTGATACTCCGAAAGTTGAAAGAAGGAATAGACGCCGTAAAATCTCTTACCAAGATTCTATCCATTCAGAGAGTCCAACAACAGTTGGTAAAAGAAAAAATAAAAAAGCCAAATCACCGAACATTTCTCTGATAGAACAAATTATAACAGATGATAGGCCCCTCGAAGACATAATATCTTTAGACGATCTAGAAGTTCCGCAAACAGCTAAAAGTAGGACACATAAAACAAGGCAATCAGCAAAGACCAAAAAGCTTGGAAGGCCTAAAATAGTAAAGTCTAACGCACAGAAAATTGAAATGAAAGAATGTTCTGTAGTTTTAATAAGAATGGATTTAAGTGAATACCTTAAACTACCAGAACATACAGAACCTGAAAAGCCGTATGAGATAATCACCGAAGATTTATTTGAAGAGATAGATCAAAGAGAAATAGTTACCCTTGATGATAATATTGTTGATGAATCTGTTGTAAATCATATACAGATAGATATGTTAGATGTATCTGAAGACATAGTTGTCGGTGATAATTGTGAAGTAAAATGTATTGACGATAAAGAAATAGTTGAAAATGTATCAGTGCCAATCAGTGAAGAAATCATATTAGATAATAGTCAGTCGTCAATGGAGGAAGTCACAGCACCGGCCATGTGTCAAGGAGGCGAATGCAAAATGTATGATTATTCCGCCGATGAGAATCTGCGTCGTGACTCCGTCGTCGTAACAGGCAACGGCGATGCCGTTCTTGCGGTTGAGGTAGGTAGTTTTAACTGTTATAAAATCATGGTATATGAAAAGCTCAAAAGCCTGGCCTGCACCTTTAGCACAAGAATCTTAGTGATTCCAATACTATTTATTATAACGAGTAAAGATTTGTCCAATTAATAAAAAAGTCTTCAGTTAAGATGCGTTCTATTTCACTAAATATTATCTTATACTAAATAATTCAATTGAAATATTTATTTTCTTTTTTTACAGTGTGTTGAAAACAATTTCCTGGCTGCATGTCTGGATGGTAATGTTTACTATTTCAACCACGACGGACAACTTATAACGACATTGCGAGGATCGAACCTCGCAGTGACGTGCTTAACCATTGTTAAGGAGAAATATGGAACCACAGTGTATACAGGTTCCTTGGATTCCAGAATACGTTATTACGATCTTGAGGTATGTACAGTCAGCTATTGAATTTTTTTTTAATTTAATATTTATTTCATAAGATATGATATAATGTATTAGATGATAAAAAGTAAGGAATCAGTATTCGTTGCATTTCATACAGAATACAGAGAGTATGTTTAAAATTCCGTCGGAGACGTAGGGTGAAAGTAGAGATACTTTCTTGGTGACGTCACTCGTTTACGTCTAGTATAATAAATAATTCTTTATCTCCGACTGTAAATTAGAATCTACGCCAAGCCCATAAAGGGTATATCGTCCTAAGAATTTTTAAGTCTAAATTAGCCAGAAAGATGTTGAAACAATTAAATTTTTATTTCATTGTCTGAGATTGCGAAAATGTATTATTAATTTATAATAAAGGAGATTGCCACACTCGCTGATGTTATATAAACGTGACTCAATGAATCCATATAAGAAAAATTTAATTCAACAAAGTTTTGTTACTTTTGCAATTTACTTTTACTAATTAGGAAGCCAACGTTATATATTAAGGAATAAATAATCTAATTCATTTATAAAAATAGTGTAACCATTTTTTGTTATTATAGTGTATGTAAGCGGACGAGCATATAGGCCATCTGATGGTAAGTGGTCACCAACGCCCATAGACAATGGCATTGTAAAAAATGTTAACCATCGCTTACATCGCCAATGCGCCACCAACCTTGGGAACTAAGGTTGGGAACCGGTACATAATAATACAAAGTACTGCTGTTTTGATTGATGGGTGGCACCCTATCATGATTTACTAAACGTATTGAGCTCAACTAAGTTGGTGGTAGTAAAACGGAAGCAGATTTCATTATTCTATTCCATTGTCCAAATTTGCTAAATTGCTCCTCGAAATATCCAAGTTGTGTCTTGAGTGTAGAATTAATATTGTTTGTTAAAAACTGATTATCCGTCATCTATTTTCGTCTTTCTCTTCCATGACTAAAGCATTTCTTTTTTTTCAGACTGGTCTAGAAAAGGGCCCTGAATGTAATGTCTTAAGCCCAATCCAAACAATGGATCGGGCGTGGGACACCGTGTTCGTTGGTACAAGAACCGGTTTTGTGCTACAGTTTGAGTGCAAAGTAAGTATTATTTCTCGGTGCTCATATTTTTAGTAACAAAATATAATGGACATGTTTACAGCTATCATTAAACTAATCATTAATTTCATCACAAAAAAAAATATTTTCAACTTTTAAATACATTTATAAAACTGTGCTACTCTAGAACTATGTTTGATTTATAATATGATATTATAAAAAATGTTCACATTTTTTATATTTACCTCATTTACACAAATACCACAGCCGTGATGGTTTGGTGGTTAGAATACGAGAAGAACCGGCGGTTTCGAGTTCAAACCCGGGCAAACCACACTGAATTTTCATGTGCTGAATCCGTGGTGAAAGGAAACATCGTGAGGAAACCTGCATGTGTTCCTCGAAAACAAATAAAACAATAAAATAATCGTGTGTGGGTCTCTGCGCACCCTTGAATTGAGAGAAAATAAAAAAGGATTAATTGCGGTTTAAACTTATATCTATGTCTGGAAGAAGACCAAAAATTCTTTCGAACAATGCGATCCAACAACGTTTAACCAAGTGAAATGTCTTCATCAGAGATAACTTAAACTGCGCAACCGTATTAACCTAAATTCCATTCAAATAAGAACTTTTATTTTTATAATATTACCTATATCATGGGCAGACGAGCAATTGGCCCATCTCATGGTAAGCGGTCACCATTCTTGGGAACTAAGATGTTATGTCCCTTCTGCCTCTAGTTATATTTACTCATTCATCTGGAACACGCCAATACTAAGTATTGGGTAATGCCTACCCGTCTGGGTCTTTATGTCCTACCAATAAGTAAATACTAAGTAACTTAGGCACTTATTTCTTAAATTGTTTTAATTTCAGAACAACATGCTAATACCAGTTAGCTCGGTAAAGTTCTCCGACCAATCGATCTTGGCCTTACGAGCAATGAAGGAAGGTCCTCGTAAGGTACTCCTGGTGGCAGCAAGGTCGGAGAATGTAACAATAAAGGATGCACAAACCGGCCTGCTGCTGAGGACACTCTATGGCCCCAAAATGACAGTGTACAGCTTGCTTTATGAAGATGGAAAAGTGTATTCTGGGACCAGTAGTCATCAGATACATGTTTTTGATTATACGGTAAGCTTAACGACTTATATTAATTATAATTTTTGTTGCTTTACATATTTACATTTAAAATTCTAAAAATATTGATATTGTACCAACATATTGTGGCCGCTTGAACTTTGAGTGACTGCCGATGTTCCTTAATGTATATGTAATAAATTAAAAATATGACCTAGGTGTAAACCAGCGAAGTTGATACTTATTGATATAGAATAATTCATAATTAAAGAAAACCACCAGTTTCGTAAATAAAATAATAATTTTTCATTTTTATTATAATTTAAAATAATTACTTATTAGAGAAATTAATTATATAGTAGGGACAGGGTAGTGTCACTCTGTTATAGCATACAAGTCTTTTTGAGTTTATTTTTTGGCCAAACAAAAGTCTTCAAACATTATTGTATATGTTCTGCTTAAAAATATAATATATAAATGTCCATCCAATCTGGCTTTCTTTATTTTAGAGCCTAGCAACTCTATCCCTAACATCATTATATTATGTTCCAATTTCATTGTCTGTACATGTCTTCCGTTCCACTGTTAAACTTATTTAAAATCTTTATTTTTCTTTATATATTTTTTTAAACAATATATAAATATATATGTTAAAAGCACAACTGAGTTTCTTACCTACTTACTGAGATAATATCTTTTATCACCAGAGTGGAAGCCATGTCGGTACTCACGAAGGCGGCAAAGGTGCTGTTTGCTTACGAGCTACTGGTGGCCTCCTATTCGCGGGTTGCTACGACGGCTGTGTGTACGTGTATCGCGAAGGGGAAGGACAACCCTTCGCTCAGATACGAGGACCCAGCTTAATGCTTCTGTCACTTGCTGTAGTTGGCAGTAAGGTGGGTCACAAATGAAAATTTATTTAATTCTTTTTATAGAAATACTAATTCATTATTTACTTAAATCTTCCCTATTTGCTTGGTGTTGGTGCAGTGCTTTACATTACAAGGAAAGCGTTTGCTCTGTTGCTGATATCAATTAACTCTTCCTCTGACAACTTATGAGTGTCTATGAAGAGGTCGATTCAACTGCACTGGAACCATATTATTTCACATAATTATTAGTACCTAAATAACTTGATCAATTAATGTGTTCTTTAAATTGTAATGCAAAAACGATATATTATATTGCACAAGAATGCTTATAATATATTCTGTGAAATAACCAATTTTCATGTTAATTTTATTTATTTTTTTTTGTTACAGATAATCGCCGGGTACAAAGACAGAAGCTTGTACATATGGAAAATACCACTTTGTATATTACAAGAAATGATACTTTAATTTTCTACCAATTTGTGTAGATTACGCACCATTATGTTTTGTAGTAATATATTCTTTAATTTTGTAGCCGTAACAATGTATATACTAAAAATAAAAGAATTTAAATGGGTTATTCATTTTATTTGTTTTTATTTCAAGTCAAAATTAGAATGAAGCAAATGCATTCATCAGGCAATAAAGATTTTATGATGTCCTCTTGACTTATTTCACCAACTGACGGAACATTTTAATACAAGTGTCTCCGCAAACAAGTGCAAGCTTAGGCCGATGAGACGACAAATCCGTCACGACTGTAAAATGTTTAGGCGCAAGACCATGCTTTTACACAAAACACACAGCACGGAAGTGTTACAGAGTATTTGTCAATAGAAAAACCCATGCCTTTTCGTTCATCCCGGAGTTTGAACCTCGAGATCTACGACCTTATATGCTAGCCGGTAGACCAACAACGCAGTTAACAGAAAATATTATATGAAAAATTATAATAATAATCATATACCTAATATGTTGTAATAAAATGTCCAGACTAAAAGAGATTACAAATTAATTTAAGTTTTAATGTAAGTGTAATTCTTGAGAACGTTATTGTGATTAATATGCCTTCATTTTGTTATTTTAAATAATCTCTATTTAATATACTTACAATATCTAACAGAGGAAAGTAATTAAAAAATGCATAATAAACCGATAAAAATATTTTTTTTATAACATACTGTAATGAACCAATTACTCCGACATTACAATTAGTTAACTTTTTTAATTACATACTTTAAAAAAATATAATATTAAACCAAAAAAAAGATCGTATCTGTATCGTTATTTCAGAACGTAATTTATTTTTGCCAAGTGGCACTCCTGCCCTAAAGTGAATTTCTGACTTACGTCAGTGTGGGTGTCTCAGTGTCGGCGGCCATTATTCTACGTATAATAGTATATTTTTTGTTTTGCGCTGCACTATATTCGAAACAAAGAACTTAATTATATTCAATATACACTTGTACATAATCATATTGGGTCGAATAAAATTATAGTACAAAATGAATCCAGAATAGTAAGTATTTTTTTACTGTGATATGTGAAACAAGGATGGGCAAAATTTCGTTTCAACGAAACCTTAACATGTGAATTTAGAGAAATCTAAACTTATTTCCTGTCTATAACAACAACTATAACAAAGCCTTAAATAAAGTGTTTCAATCGCTACTATTAATTTATAATAAAAAAGCTAATGGTGACTCATTATGTTCGTAGTACCAACAAAATCGAAACGTAATCATGAAAATCTGTGTGAAGGGTGTACAAATGTTTTTTTTTTCTTTTGACATCCGTCTGTCTTACTATATTGAATTAAGCAGGTATTTGTTTTTAAGTGAAACGCGTTACATTTTCTTTGTTTCCCGAGACAAAGATACGCCTCCCTGAGTAGGTCGCAGATCTGTGCGTGTTTATCGTTTAGTATTTTATTGACGTCGTTCTCTCATAACAGGTGCAATAAAAGTACGTATCATTGTTTTCAGCGATTACCTGTTCAAACTTCTCTTGATTGGTGACTCTGGTGTGGGAAAGTCCTGTCTCCTTCTCAGATTCGCTGATGACACTTACACAGAAAGCTACATCAGTACTATTGGAGTGGACTTCAAAATTAGAACCTTAGATTTAGATGGAAAGACAATAAAGTTACAAATATGGGACACAGCAGGACAAGAGAGATTTAGAACAATCACTTCATCATACTACAGAGGGGCACACGGAATCATCATTGTTTACGATTGCACAGACCAGGTAACTGATCTTATATAAACAAAGCATTAAAAAATCAAGTTCATAAATCAGTAAACAAAACAATTAATGGAAACTTGAACACAATGCTTATATTTTATTAAAAGAAGTGTAGTTATTAGTATCTTAATCTAAATAAACAACTATAATTATGTTTCAAAAATAATTTCTTTTATAATTCATACATATATTTAATAATTTAAACTTTAAATACTATTAGTAGGGACATGTAATACTTACAATAGCAAACAAACTTAAGTGTTTATAGATAAAGCACCTTGATACAAAATTTTAAAGACTAATAGACCTTTTTATTATTCTTAAATCGCCTAAACAGAGAACCTTTGAGGTTACTCATAAAAAATATATCAGTCATACAGATAAAAATCACAATGACAAATAACTCCATAAAACTTATAATTTATAGAATAACTAGCTGTGCCCCGCGGTTTCACTACCATATAATTAATAAAAATATAATGTAATAATAATAAGCCTAGAGCATTCCTCGTTCAAATCATTTTTAAATTCAAACCAATAGTTCCTGAGATTACCCGGATCAAATAAACAAACACTTCAGCTTTATATATTAGAATAAATTTTAATGACACATTAAAATTCATCTCACATAAAATTAAAATACTGACTTCTTTACTTGGCTCCTTGCCAAATTAGCAGAAGTGTCCTAAGTAAGAATTTATAACATATTGTGAGTCATAAACCTACTGACATACAAAAATGTTAATTAGACAATGATAGCACATTATATATTTGTTGAATGATAATTATCAATTTTAACAACTGTAAAAAACATAGTATGTTAAAGTTGTTCAATGATTTTGTGTTCGTAACTTTTTAATCTATTTTTGTGTTTATATTGTGTACATGAGAAATGTGTGACTAGTGTTTGTTAGGTCTTTTCTATTTACAATAATTAAAATGAAATGCTGAAAGATTTTTTATTTTCCTAGGACTCATTCAGCAATGTGAAACAGTGGCTGGAGGAGATTGACCGTTATGCATGTGATAATGTGAACAAACTGCTTGTTGGCAATAAGTGTGACCTTACTACAAAGAAAGTTGTAGACTATACTACAGCCAAGGTGAGTTATAAAATATACTCTTATTATAAATATATCCAAAAACACAATGAACAAAATACTGAACAACTGTTGATTTTTTTACTAAATAGGGGGATAGGCAATTGAGCCCATTGATGGTAAGTGGTCACCACCATTGCCAATGCTCCACTAACCTTGGGAACTAAGATGTTATGTCCCTTGTTAATTAAAGTTAAAAAAGTTAATTAAAAATGAAATAAATATGATGTCATATAAATATTAACGCTTTATGCATTTTATACTAACACTTAAACTTATATAAAATCTTAGTAAAGTATAATATGTAATAAATGAACTTCGTATCTTGTATTTGAGTCCATGTTAAGATAAGAAATGGTATGATTCAGTCGGTGATATATTACATTATATTAATTAAAATTAGTCTCATTGTTATTACAAGAGTTCATTTACACCTTCAATTTATTGAACTTGAAATATTTATTACCTGATTTATTGTAAGTTACACATTAACATATCTAATAAATTAAGTTATAATATATTTCATTGTTTTGAATAATTCTTATTTATGGCTCATAAGTAACATTACATTTTGCTGAACCTTTGTCTTATTTATTTTGGCATGATATAGTTTTGTTAGTGGATATTTTTAAGGTATAAATTACTAAATATACACTAAAACCTTTTATTCTTAAATACAAATTTTATTTCTTTAATTGCCCATTGCTTTAATTTCCAATTAGTAACATACATTTTATTGCTAATAATCTTTTGACCTATTCTAAGGCAAATCAATTGTATAAATTAATTATTTAACTTATTGAGACAAAATAACCTTTTATACATATCCATTATAAATATATTATTACTATGCAATTTACTTGAAGTAATTGTAAAAACAGCTTCTCCTCTGATATAATCTACTGCAGAAACAATTTGTATTGCTTTGTCTCAATATTAACAACAGGAAACATCAAATATGACGACATAGTTTGCAGCGCATTAGCAATATAAGATTTATTACAATTAACACAAAATGTTCATATCCCCAGCAATACGCGGAGCAGCTCGGCATACCGTTCCTCGAGACGTCGGCGAAGAACTCGACGAACGTGGAGCAGGCGTTCATGACGATGGCGGCCGAGATCAAGTCGCGCGTGGGCCCGCCCTCGGCCGGCGCCGCGCCGCAGGGGGCCGCCGTCAAGATCGACCAGGGCCGCCCCATCGACACCGGCAAGTCCTCCTGCTGCTGAACGCGTCACTCACGGTACGCACACACTACTCGGTACTCCTCGGTGTCGGCGTCGGTCACGGTACGGTCCGCAGCTACATGAGCTCTCGTGTGTTCGCAGGGTGGCGGCAAGTTGCAGATCCAGAGACGAGCGCGGGTCGCTACACCCGGCTGTTGAAATGCAATTACCACAAAAAATTCATGATCGCATCTTTATAATTAATTATAAATAATAAATAAAAATTATATATAGTTCCGAGTGCCGTTGGTCTCGTAATGTTACGTCGTAAGCTGACTCCTTTTAAGTTGCTATTGTCCGATATATCGTTAGTTAAAACGGAACGAGGTGAAATGTATGGGTGTATGTTTATACATGTTTATATATAATGAATATTGTAGGTTAATTTCGTGCTGTATTCCAAAATATGATGCAGATTTCAATTGATATGAACACGGTCAGAGGTCAAAGTATATAAGTGTGTTCGTATTATCAAGTTTGAGACGAAAGCCTTGTACTGTCGTAAGATATATACTTAAGGATAGCTCAACTGGTTAGATTTATTATTAATTATTTACAATATCTCGCAGAAATAGTTAGCACAGTGCACATAGTTTATCTGGCTAAGCGACCGGTTGAGCTGCCACCGTGCTGTAATACAAATGTCACGAGTAAATACAATGTCATGTGTCTTGTGTAAATCTAACTCGTGGTCCCTCGGAAGTTGTCCAATAATAAAATAGGATAATTTTATTTAATCTGCTTTACTTGCGTTTTTAATTCTGAACTTCACAGAGGTACTAATATTTTAATATTGTCTGCACTGGGTGTTATTCCATATTAATATATTTATAATTCGCGTTGCGTACTGGGGTTGTGCTGTTTTCGAAATTTTGTGTTAGATATTCTCATTTTAAATACACTCAGTATATTTTAACACAAAATTGTAGATATAGCAACTTTGCCTTAGGGAAATTAGACAGATGTATAGTAAACCTACGTAGCCATCGATTACACTCAAGCGGGAACATAGTATTAATTAAAAGACATATTCATATACTGATATCACTGGAATAATGTGTAAATTTTTATTAATATATAGCTAAGTGTTTTAAATATTGATCGAGTGATGTAAAATGCTAAGGTTGAAACGCATTTAAGGTAGGCTTGGGTATTTAAAATTATAAAGAAGTTCTTTACCAATGAATGAAATGACGAAATTTCATTGAACATATTGGATCTAATAATAAATGGGATATTTAATCTGTACTCACCTAGCTCAAATACAACTAAGCAGATAAATTGAAGGTGCATATTTTGTTTAAATTTATTATCCTTAAAACTATTTTTTAAATAAATTATAAATGTTTTTGTGATCCTAATAATGTGTTCCAAGCCTTAAATCCCTTAGTAAGTATTAAGCAATGATTGATTATAATGATGAGATTGATATTTAAGACATTAAGCAAATAAATTATTTTATTGTTTCCAACTTATAATAGAACTTACTCAAGTATGTCGTTATTTTTGTACTATTACGTGAAGAGTTAAGTTTACTTAATCGATCCGCTAACCCACTGTAATTCTGTATGAGGGTTTCTTAGAAATTAAAACAGTATGCTATTTAAAGATGTTTTATTTAATCGTATTATGGCAATACCTCCTTAATAATTATAAATTTAGACGACATTATAAATTTTCAACAATTTCTACTTGTAGGAAAATTATTATTTTCATGTTGATATCCAAAAATTTTCTGAGTTTCTCGTTGAAATTTGCTTTAAAATACACATTAAAACTACAAATGATTGATGTGATGATATGAGGTTTGTACATAATAAAAAGCCGAGATGGACCAGGGGGAACGCGTGAATCTTAACCGATGATAGTAGGTTCAAACCCGGGAAAGCACCACTGAATTTCATGTAAGCACATTTGTGATTATAATTCATTTCGTGTTTGACGGTGAAGGAAAACATCGTGAGGAAACCTGTATGTGGCAAATTTCATTTAAATTCTGTCACATGTGTATTCCACCAACCCGTATTGGAGCAGCGTGGTGTATGAATAACCTCCAAACCTCGTCACAAAGAGCAGAAGAGGCCTTAGCCCAGCAGTGGGACAGTCACAGGCTGTTACTTTATAAAGAGGTTAAGAAGGGAGTGGAGTTTTGCGATAAGGAGGGGAGCGGAGTTTCGACGGTTTCCAAATATATTGGAGTTGTGATCTTTATACAGCGGCAGTAAGTTACTAGACCTAGAGAAAATAATTTTATATTTATTTTCGGTAAAACTAACATTGTTTCAGTTGATGTTTCTCGAAAACAGTATTAACAACAACATCTCATCATATATTCGTAGTCATGACACAGCCCATGCAAGTTCAGGGGACACTGAAGAAATTCCGGACATAGAACTGGTAATTTATCTGTAAAAAGAATATTCAAACTTTATAAAAAAGGCAGTTTAATTTATGAAAATAGTTCAATAATTAACTTATTTTAGCCATTTACTAAGTATAATTTTCATTTTTTTTTAAAAGGAGGACAGAATATTTCCTTCTTTATTATTGTAGCTATATTTAATATGCTAGCTGGGCCCGCGGTTTCACCCGCGTTTAAAACTTAAATAAAACACTAAGAGTAGACTCTGTAGACTTATCATCGGTTTCTAGATAGGACAACATACAATTTATATTGGTTGAGAAAAACAGCCCTTAACTCTATTCCGATTCCGACATGACGACTTTTCCTGTGCTTTATTTATATTGTGACTACAGATGATACCTTCATATAAAAATGTGTCCTTTTAAAACTTATAGGTAAATCTGTGTATTAAAAAATAAGTACTTACATACTTTATATCAATTAACCGACTAAGTACTTTAACAAAACAATGAGATTTGCGACGACGAATCTTCATGTACAGACATTATATCCTTATATTTTATTATATCTATAGATGTGAAATTGGACAAAATTAAATGGTAGAATAATATTACCCAGGCCATAAGCACACCCACAGCAGTAACCATGCATTATCGCTTCGTCGTCTTCACATGCGAGCGGCGGACAACCATTGCACCACAGTCCCACTCCTAACCACGGCATATTCCCTAAGTGACAGATTTATTATCAAAATATATATTAATATGGAATGAGAGATATACTCGTTTTATCATAGTCAACCTAATTCGTTTAAGTACGAGTATAAAAAATATATTGTCGTGAAACTAAGTACGGTTATCATTTCAGTAACAAATATTTTCAAGATTAACCATCTAATATATTTCACAAGTGTGTTACGTAAGAACACTTGCACTCACTCATAGTCAGATTGGCCGGCAATTCGATACGATTGAAGAAATATCAGACAAGACAAACATATTTTGAATCCGATATCTTCGGATCTGTAACCGTTATATGAGGCAGTAACGTCGATCTTATATTTAAAAAGACTCGTTAACTTTCTTATTAGTACAATCAATTAGTTTAATACATGAAAGTCGATATAATTATTATGACTTATACTTATTGATTAGTCGGAGAGTTAAAAATCCTATCCCACTTTATTTTAGAATATGTAATACTCTCACACTACAAGACGACTAGGTAATTAATATTAACAATATATTTAATTTTGTATTTATGAATCGCTACCTGTATCAAAAAGGTTGCCATAGCCAAAAAATAATTCCAAAAGCTATTAAATTAACACAGCGTACAAGGTACTTACATCTTGGTGCCTTTTTCACTCCAATCAAAACAGGTCCATGAGAGGGTAGAAATAATCCAAACGAAATAGTGAAGAAACAACCCAAGTATAAGCAATAAAACAGTATCCTTTGTAAATACATTGTCTGGAATGTTGAACAAATTTGTAACTGTGTATCTTATATAGTTTCCCATATCTTATTTATGAAAAACTTTACTTTAGTAATTATAGGTCATTGTCACGAGATAATTACCGTGAGATAATATTAAATAACTTCTATTTTTATATATTAAATTTTAATGAGAAATTTGTCGTGCATATGTACTTTACTATTCAAATATCTTTATTCAATGTTGAAGTGTTACACTTTCTTATTGATTGTCATAAATCTACCACCGGTTCGGACATAAACCTCAGACCTGAGAAGAACCTACTTTATTTGAAATAACCTGGAGGCGATCGTTTCATTCCCAAGGTGTGTAATCATCTAAAAGGTCATTGATTGTTTAATATCCTTTAGCACACAAGCGTTCCTTAACAATCCTTTTAAATTTCACAATTGAATATTTTTGAACGTTTTCTGGGATCCTTTTGTAAAAATGTATACATTGTTCCATAAAAGACTTACTAACCCTGTGTAATCTAGTAACAGTGGTTGTAAGTTTATACTTGTTTCTAGTGTTAACAGTATGTACGTCACAATTTCTGGGAAAATCTTTTGTTTTTGCGTACATACATAACATTATCAAATATATATTGAGAAGCGACAGTCATTATTTTAATTTCTTTAAATTTACATCTTAATGAATCTTTCGGGCCCAGGTTATAAATTGCACGACACACACTAGATACTGCACTTTATAACATGTCAAAATAGGAAATGTTTTTTTACTTATTTGAAAAAAAAAGTTGAGATGAGCAAATCGAAAAAAAGATCAAGGATCAAATTCAGGCGAGCACCGCTTACTGAAACTCGTACTTATAAAGGAAATAATCGTGAGGAAACTAATCCCAAGGGTCAATTGTACTTATTTAATACGTTTTCGATGTTCCCGATTATATTTCGATACAAATTCGACCGAACCACAACTAGATCGTTGTGTTAGTAGAATAAGAAACGGCTAAACGTGGACTGCACTGGATAAAACTATTGCCAATAAAATCAGACTACGTCTACTTATTTGCCCAATAGTGAGACATATACTTATAAATGTATGACTTAATTATTTAAAAATAAAACAATAACTGTTAAAACATTTATTTGTAAACAAAGTTTTGGCAACAAAATGATAAATTAATACATGAATATAATAAAAAAACGATTGAGTGGTTTTTTTAAGAAAAAATGAGATCAAACAATATCACAGATAAAAAAACTATAGGTACGAGTACATCTACAACAATTACGTGCGTTTTGACTTTTATTCATTATTCTAAGACAAGGTATTACAATTAATTATTTATTTAATACATAATAATTTTATTTGGCACTTCCTTTGGCAATCTGGGTGGGAGGCCACTTTTGGGGCGTCATGCTGGCGTAACATTACATTTTTTTGCCACATTTCATTTTCAGTGTCGTTTACAAGCAGAAATGGAGATGTGAACCGAGTTATCCAGGTAGCAATTTCATACTGGTCAAAATATTTAAAAAAAAACAGACGACTCACTAAATCATTAAAAAAGGAATAAAATACATTTAAAATAGTAGTAGAAATAAATTGAATAAAGTAGTTTGTCTTCACTCGTCCTGCGGCTGGAATAGACTATAGAATACAGATGTCAAATTGATTTTGTTACTCTATAGTCTATATCAAAATAGTGTGACATATTTAAAACATAATAACCACGGTCTTGCAACTTCAGCAGTGGGGGTACGTCGACTTAATAACGCTGTTCAGTTCAAGTTACGGTCGCCAGAGGCATGACGATAGGGGCGTGCTGGATACCGATACTCAAAAAAATATTGTAAATGGAAGATCAAATTATACGATTCGTCCAAAAATATATTCAAAATATTGTTTTCAAAATGGTATATTCAAATATGTGTATATTATATAATGAGCACCTTTTTCACATCCAAACAAAACAATTTAATAACCATAAATCCACAAAACTCAACAAAACGATATTGAATGATTAAGTAACACAATACTGGGAGAGAAAAATATACGTCGCGTGTCACTCAACCAAGTGCCATACTCGATAGGCGATAGCAGCGACGTACAGCGGACGTCGCTGCGAATTAAAAGTTGTAACAAAATCGCGCCTATCTCTCACCACTGATATTAGACTCGGTTGCTAGACCTGTATACAAGACCGTGGTAATAGCCTTCAACACTTAAATCATAATTATAAATTAACTATGATTAATACTTACATGCTAACCTTATAATAATATTAAAACTTCATGGAAGAGATACCTAACACAATTATTTTTAAACCATCGTATTGGCACGTGTTTATTTTGTTGCTAAATCAATTTATTATGAATATAGTAACAAGAACAAAAAAATTGTATATTTTTTATGTATAAAATATTTGCGTTTGACTAAGATCAACCCATTTCTTTACTATTTTGTTCGACGTCTGCATCCACCCTCCCCAATCGAGCAGCGTGATTGAGTAAACTCCAAGACCTTGTCAAAAGCTAGAATTTTAGCCCAGCAGTGGGACATTTACAGGCTGTTACTTACTTTATTTTTACATAATTACACCTGTCGTGTTCACCAGCAGGTATTCGCTGTGGTCAGTCAAAATATAATACTTCTATAAAGTGGATAATACACATCGAACATGTTCGACTTACAAACTAGATCATAAAAATCTACCTTAGATATAATGAACAAGGTATGAAGTGTTGCCATTACATCATATAAAATTATGACTAGTTTCGATTGACAATAATGTGGACATCGATGAAATAATAAAATAAAAGTCCGATACATCAGACCGAAGCTCGTTCAACAACTTCAGGCGCGAGCGAGGCGCGATTCTTAAGCGCTCGCAGTGGATGAGCCGCCGGCAGTAGGGCTCCGCCCTCGCACTGCTTGTTACCGAGACAGTTGCACGAACATACCTGAACCGTTCATGATCATCATAATATATTTTCATTGAAGCATTTTATGATATATGAATTTTCAATTTTGGATGAAACACACCAAGAGTATTCAGGGGATGAAACACTTGGTATAGAAAGGTTGCTGGTTAAAATTCAGGCGGGTCAACGATTAATTCTCACGTGCTGAACTAACGTGTACTGTAACGTTGACTAAAACATCACGTAAAGATCTGCATAATATGTCGATTCAAATTCTATGTCATGCAATATAATTCACTGGGCAATATGTTGATTAATAAAGAGCAGGATTTGCCTGTTTGTGAGATATTCAAGGAAAAATTGTGTATTTAACGGACTCGCTAGGATATTACATAATAATATTTATATAGAACTATTTACTATCATAAGACACACGACAATTAAGAGGTCACAAATCAAAAAAACACAAATTAAACAGCAGAATGCAAAAAGTAACCATGAAATTTAATAGTGATGCCTGGAAATAAAAACATGCAAGCACACAGAACTACAAAACTCGAACAAATAATAGAAACATCAAACGTACGGACAACGCTAGTTAGAAAGAAAGAAAAAATAAATTATCGACATCAGTTGAAATAAATGTCGTGATTTTTTTAACGCAGTATATCAGTCCCTTGATTCTGAAGTGTATGTATGGTAATCATGTTATATGCATGCTATATGCTGTACCAATCGATGAAGGAGTAAAGATAAACAAACCTGATTTATATTATAAACTAAATATAGTTTATAAAATATAAATTAAAAAAACTTCGCTTAAATTAAAGCGGCCTTCATGCACCAAAAGAATACCACAGATTATTAAATATCTCGACCAATAATATCGCGTCAATTCAAGGTCAATGTTGTTTATTTGTCTTTACTCCCGTGGTGAGAGGCTATACCAACTTAGTCTTATAATGTATAGGGGAGCTTTACATACGGTGACTTCAAGGCTAAGTACCTTCGAAAATTAAACGAAACAATCAAAATTTAGTAAATACAAGAAATAACATAGCAAAAGAAAATTCTAGAATATTTTTTATGATAGTAAAAATGTACACTGTACTTCCAAATAGAAGAAATTAATGTGTCGTTTTGTATAGTTAATATAATTAGCATGTACAACAAATATAATAAATGTATCAATTTAAGCTCTCAAATTGCACACCTCGAACGCGAAGCGACACGCTGGCTCTATCATCCTATTATACAGGCAATAAAGTTAAGTCAAAGTACCGGCTTTTGTCTGTCTGTTTGAATGAGATAAACTCAAAAACTACTGAAAGGACAATCAGAAATTAACGGACAGGCTTAAGGATGTTTTAAATGTATAATTAATTATAATTTTGTAAAAACTGACTGAAATATGAAGATAAGTGTTGATGTCGGTAAAAAATCATGCTCACTGAAAACTTTACTGACGTGCGTGGCCTAAACCATTAATATATATTACGATATAAACAATTTATGTTGACTCTTGACCCACGCGAAACTGAGAAGGGTAGCTAGTCCAATAGAGAAGCGTTACACTTGCTTATTGATTGTCAAATATTTCAAATCTGAGAACAACCGGCCAGAGTATAAATAATTATACATTTGTTTTAATACAGTTGTATATTTTTATCTGAAGGCGGCAAGCGACCGTCACATTCCGAAGGTGTGCAATCATGTAAGAAGTAATTGATTTTGTAATGCAATGTTTCATTAAAAACAGCGATTCCCTCAGCTTCAATATAATTTCAATGGGTAGACTTACGGAAGCCTGGTCCTCGTTCGATCGCTGCCGCCCTGCTAGCAGGTGTCCGTCTAGCGGCAACATTATTCTAGAACCATCTTTGTCTTCATCTCGAGCGTTCTCCTCCGCTTGCCTGTCGACAAAATATTAAGATTGTTTTTTTTATTTTCATTGCAAAACAAGAAATGATTTATACGAATGTTACTGCTTTCCTTATTTCGCTCGCTCAGCCTATACTAACACCCGAAGTTTTTTTTTTCATATTGCATTAGTTAAGCGGACGGTAAGTGGCCACCACAGCCCACGACATCGACGATGATCGAAATATTAACCATTCCGCACATCGTTAATACGCCAACAACCTCGCGAACTAAGATTTTATGTTCCTTATGTCTATAGTTACAATGGCACATTCACATTTCAAACCGTAATACAACAATCTATACATATAAATAAAATTGGAGTGTCTGTTTGTAATATTGAAATAACCGCTTTATACTATATGCATATGAATATATATACGGTACATACACCAAAATAACATTTTTTACAATATTTGTCTGTCTGTCTGTTTGTTCCGGCTAATCTCTGAAATGGCTGGACCGATTTTGACGGGACTTTTATTGGCAGGTAGCTGATGGAATAAGGCGTAACTTAGGCTACTTTTATTTTAGAAAAAAAATATAATAAAAATAAAAATGCAAAAACCAAAAAAAAACTAAATTAACTTTTTTGTTAAATTCCACGCGGACGAAGTCGCGGGTACAGCTAGTACTAAATACAGGCCAAACAACAAAACCCTACCACCAGGTAAAAGTTGCCTAAAATGTAAGGAAACTACGTTTCAGTCAACATTTCATTAAATTGATGTCACTCACATGGTCATGAACCGCAACACCAACAGATTGATACTGGCCGCGACCACCGCCAGACCGAACAATATGAACACGAGACTCAGTGCCACGTAGCCCGGTTTACTTGTCAACGCTTGATCGTTCTGAAATTTTTATATATATATTATTTTTTCTTAATACCTAAGTATCAATTAAATAAAATACCATAGACAAAAAAATATATATATGTAGTAATTTATGTAGTATTTTTAGTCACAGCAGGATTGTAAATGATGGTAACTACGACGCCCAAATTTTTTTTACTTACTTTTATATATTTTAAATAATCATTAATATAAAAATAATTAAAGTACCACTTAGTGTTGGTATTATAAATGTTTTAATACTTGTGGTATAGTGCATTTAGATAAAGGCAATAGGTAAAGATTACTTATCGTTGATAATTTTTAAGGTATAACAGTTTGCCCGCGGTTTCACCCGCGTAGTTCCCGTTCCCGTGGAAATACGGGGTCAATACGTAGCCTATATTACTATCTGATAATGTAGCTTTCCATTGGCGAAAGAATATTTTTTATTTTATTTATAGTGGTGTAGGCGTAACAGCGTCACAAACAAACTAACATTCTAATTATAATATTAGTTAGGATTTATTCAAATACATAAGCGGAAAACAGTCAATGCATAAGAGATATCAGATAGGATAGTTTTTTTTAAATTGAAGCAGATAGTTAAACCAGCAATGCACTTGATGGTAAGTGGTCACCACCATTCCTTACAACACCAATTATATGCCACCAAGTTTGCGAACTAAGGTTTTTATTAACACTGTGCTTTAATTACACTGGCTCACTCACCATCCCAACCAGAACTTAACAATACCAAAAACTACTGACTGTTTGAGCATTAGAATATATGACAAGTGAGGACTAAGTTCATTTGTTTTTAAATAGGTAACTAAAAGTAATTAAAGTAATGGTCATTAACACAAAAAGCGCATTCCTAAATGTTATACGTATACCTGCAAAGCAACATAATCCCCAAAGCCGATAGTTGTCAGCGTTACGAAGCAATAGTAGAAACTGTCGAAGTAACTCCAACCCTCGTATCGAGAAAACACCGCAGCCCCTACAGAAGAGATGCAAGTCATTCAGTATAAATAACTTTTAATGTAAGATCATTTTTTGAATTAAGAATAGGTAGGCAGTCTGCGGCACTGAAATGCACACACATCAAACTTCCAGACTCCAGGCTGCTATTTTCTGTCAAAAAATTCCAATAACATTTATTGCCTCAACCTGGGGTTCGAGGCCCGGATCTTGGGATATGGCTACATAGACTAGAGTCTAGACTAACGGCATGTATTTAATTTGTGATTTGAGTTAAATAATATAATATGACTTACCCGTTGTTATAATGATGGATGAAAGCATACCAGTTGCAAACATAAGATTCATCTCTGTGGCTTCAGTCGTATTGCAGCGAAGGTAGCATTTAGCGCGCCTAATGACAACCGATGCAAATTTATTTAAACGCTCACCAATACTTTGAAACATAACTAAACCTAGTGGTATGCCAACCTGAAAGAACAAATAAAAGTTAATTATTTTACAAATTATTGTTATGTAAAGTAAATGTCTAATAATAATCAATATAAATGACATTTAAATGATATTGCATTGACCTTCTAGTTATACTGAATCCCACAGAAAAACAATCATTTAAAACCATACACCACTTTTGCATACATGTATACATACATATTGCATCAAATGTATAGAACATCTCCAACTCATACATTATAATTAAGAATGTCTACCTTTTTTAAGTTGCTTGCATAAAACCAACCACCAAGTAAACATACAGGTACAGGTATGTAAGAAAATATGTGTCCAATCCGTGAAGTGGTTATTAGGTATCGTGAGTTCTATTTATGTAAACATTCACGGGCATTAGCGCTCAATAGCTCTAACCTATCGGGTAGCTCGGACACGAGGTCATGACCTCAGTTGTTCATAAAAATTTTCATTGAAAATGTCAATTAATTTTTTCATGGGTAATTTTATTTGCATAATATTTTAAAAATGTTTAAATAAATAGACCCGACTCTCTATTCCTAATAACCACTTCCCGGGTTGGATACTTATTTTGTTACACCTGTATATTTATGCCAATAAAATCATTGTTTATAATTCAAGAAGTCAATTACAACTACCATAGTCAATGTTTATTGCTTGGTGCAAGAGCTTTATGGAAGCTCGTCTGGGTAGGTACCACCCACTCTTCAGATATTCTAATGCAAAACAGCAGTACTTGGTATTGTTGTGTTCCAGTTTGAAGGGCGAGTGAGCCATTGTAATTACAGGTACAAAGGACATAACGTCTTAGTTCCCAAGGTTGGTGGTGCATTGGTAATGTAAGCGATGGTTCAAATTTCTTACAATGCCCATGTCCATGGGCATTGGTGACCACTTACCATCAGGTGCCCATATGCATGTTTGCCTACCTATTCTATGAAAAAGAAATATTAATAATTGTTATCAATATTACCATTGCATATGCCATACAGAATGCTTTTCCTCCGACTGTAACTGGTGTAGAATGTCCATAACCGATCATTGCAAGTACAACTGTAGCAAAATAGAAAGCTCCAGCAAATTTCCATTGTGGTCCAGCCTTATGGGGTTTGTTCTCTATAATAACTATTTCTATCATGTGGTAATCTTCAGGTGTTATATTGTATTTTCTCACAAGACCATTTTTCATATCTAAAATGAAACATAACAATACCAATATTATATGAAATTACCTATAAGGATTATTATTGGATACATTTATTGGATTTTCAAGTGATCCTAAGTCACTATATATTCATTTCCTTACAAATTACATACAATTTTTTTTTGTTATGTAAGTTGAATTAATAAAATATAAAGTTATTATTCCGTAAACTGGGGGAAAGTAAAAAGTTACTCTAAGAGAATAAGACTATATTTGTTTAGACTTTTTACATTTGACTAATTATGCAAAAAAATTAAACCATTTTTTTTTAATAATGACCATATTTACCTGATAGTATTTCCCATCTTTTGCTCTCAGTATCGGACTCTAATGCATCAAAGACTGCTGCTCCAATAAGAAGATATGTAAATGTACATACGACCAACGAAAGAGTTCGAACATTTTGTCTTTTCATGATACTACCTGCCTAAATTATATTTATAACTATTTCTGCTTCATTTATTCATTCCCATTTTTTTGAGTAGGATTCATAGTAATTTTTATTTAAATTAATTAACGATAAGATATATTCATTAATTTCATTACCTATTTAAGTGTTTGTACTAAATTTTAAATTGTATTAAATAAATCAGACCGAATTCCACTTTAATTAATAATGAAATCTTTGATTACAAAGCAGGTGATACTAAGAATTGTTTTGGTAATTATAAGAAATACTTTAAAAATAATTGTAATTGAGCATAATTAACTACCAGGTACCGATAAAACAAACACAAAAACACAATAGTATCCTCCTAGGCTCCTACTTTTAAATTTGACAGTTGACACTTAAAATTGTACTTTGTAGTGTTGTATAGTGCTGCATATCGATAGTCCACTATTGACAGCCAATCGATTAAATACCGATAGTTAAGGTGTTAGCAATAGTATCGATATGTTATTTGCACATGTCAATACTGTCGATATTATCAATAGTATCGTTGGTTCACCGTGAACTATATTATTAATAACAGCAACATCGATACTATCAATAATAATTCAATTATTTAATGATAGTGTCGTTAGTTTTACAAACCCATTAATTTTAACCAAAACCTATCGATACTATCGATAGTACCAATGGTTTTTGACTGTCAATACTATATAATATATCATTATTTTTCGATCGCATAAAATCATTAACTCTCGATAGTAGAAACCCTACTAGTGATACTATCTATACATACGTTCACGTTGAGCTATAGATACTGACGATAATACCGACAGTATTGACACAAGACAATACTTTCGAGGTCAACTATCGATAGCCAAAATATCGATTGTTCGCAACACTAGTGTTGTCTAATAAAGGTACTTGGCAAGTATGGAGGGTAGAGGTAGGGAGAACCATCTCTTATAGTAGAAAACTTAAAAAAGTGTGCATTTGTAAGCTGCAAATTGGCGCTAGTGTAGACAAAAGGTATGGTATGAATATAGCAAATAATTGTGAACGAATTGAAGTATGCTGAGTTAAAAAAAAAATTGGTTGCCTGTAAAGTCGGTATACGGGCGAAAGTTTTACGTGACAACGACTTTGAGTGGTAAAATAATTTTAATGTGAATATTCATTCGTATAGTAGGAAGAAGGATGAAATAATAGTAACAATTTAAAACATTTATTTATACAAAGAATTATATTTAAAACATTAATTTATACAAAGAATCTCGCACTGAATTTCATATTAACAAAATTTTATTTTTACCTTTACACATACATACGTATTTATTGTATGTCTGTCTCTCTCGCTCTTAGGCGGGCTAACCATGCCCGAGTGGAAGGGACGCGTGCCTCTCACTCGCTCTCATTGTGAGCGCATAACGTGAGCGGAGCGTAACGCAATTTCTTGAAGTGTCACCCGGCAAACCAATTTATAAGACGTTGTCACGTCAAAAAAAAATTATTGTCGACTAAAGTAGTTACTTATTGAAAATAAATATAACTTTAAAGAATTATTGATTTTATTTTATGATTTGTGAATAGTAAGTTTATTTTTTAAATTTAGCGCTTCCTTAAAAATTTATTCTGATGCTAATGTGGCGCCACCCTAATTTACTGCATTTGGCGGACATTTTTCATGTACACAGATGTTTCTTATTTACATCTACTCTCCATATTTGCAAGTTAACATTTGAATATCGGTTTGATTATTGACACATAAATTAGTTTGGTAATAAGTATAATATAAAGGATTCTATACAAAATACATAAAATAAAAGTTGCTGATGATAAAAGAAAGTTTTTATATATAAATATTAAATACAAATAAAAATATCCCTTTATTTATAGTGTGCAATCCCCATAACTTACAATTAATTATTCGTGCAAAGAAAAATGATAATGTGATGATTACTTGCTTGCTTAAGACCCAAACTCATCATTAAAGTGTTTTTAAACGTACACAATTTATAGTTCTCAAGGATCAATAACAAACTTCAAATCAATACTAGACAGTAGACTTCAAACTTCAAAGTATTTGACAGTTCTCTACATCGTGTGCGGTTTTCGTCTAAAAGTACAATTATATGTGTAGGAAAGGACTATAATAACTTTTTAACACATTTAAATAAACCTTTAACATGAAAATAGTATGTAACAGAGCTAAGCCTCCATTCGGTAATTGTTCTCACTAAAATATGTTTTTTCGTAGTTTTTATAGAGTGAGGTTTAAAATAGCACTTTAATATTATATTACAGGTGGTGTGCTTGCCGCAGAATTTTTCAAAGCAGCCGGCCATAAAATAGACATTGAGTGGGGCAATGTATCTTTTGTTAAGTATGAAATAGACTCGAATTCCACCAAAACTACTACATTTTCAACTAGCAATGATTTGATAAGAATGCTCGATAGTGCGATCAATAAATCAACGGACCCTCTGCAGAAAGTAACATTGAACCATTGGCTTTCTTATGGCCTTGTTATAGAAGATGAAATTCCAAAATCAATTAAATATCTGAACAAGATTCTCGGTCCACAGACTTACTTAATTGGTGAATCATTAACATTGGCTGATTTGTCTATATTTAGTGTTTTATATGGTAAGTAACGTGCTTATAAAATATTATATTGTTATCATATCATATTTAATTCATATAAGATAAAAAATAAGCTTGTAGAACATTACCCCATCTACTTTTTTTATTGCACTGCCTGTCATTGGTGCTACAAATTAATGTACATCTACTCTTATTGAAATTATATATATAAACATATACATACTTTTAATAATATATTTGATATTTATATTTTACAGAATCTGTAGCATTTCATCTAATACCAGATAGTGTTCCTCTACCTAACGTAAAGCGTTGGATGAATCTTGTTAAAGTTCAACCACCTGTTGTTAAAGCTCTAAAGGAGTTGCCCGGAGATGTCCTAAAAATTATATCTATGGCAAGCTTGAGGTATTGAACTAATTATTGATTTTAATACTAATACTTTACACATACGCAAAATTGTGTGTTTCAAACATTTCAAACAATTTTGAATATTTCGAACAATCATGTTCAAACAATTGGATAGACTCTAATGAAATTTTGTAACTTTGTCATAAAATAGGGTATAGTTTTATTTTAATTTTAGACTAATCATGCAATTGATATTGCAATGGTATAGAATTTTATGGAATATATCAATAGATAAGTAATGTTAATGATCATTCTAATTAACTGTATCTATTATATAGGCAAAATCAACCTGTTGAGAAAGCATCAGCATCGTCGAACAAGCAAGAAGGCAAATTTGTGGAGCTGCCTCACGCAGAAATGGGCAAAGTCATTGTACGCTTCCCACCTGAGGCATCAGGGTATGCATATATTTACCTAATCTAAGTGTATCTTGTATTACATTTACATTCTATGTTAATTCATATTAATGGGATTTCATTTTTTTTTTTATAATTGAATAGATTTGAGCTTGAATTAGGGCCATACAAATTTAAAGCAATAATGTCACTGACAAAAGTGGATTAAGGAGTAGAAAAATATTGAAATTTTCATTTGTCATATATGTCATATATGTCGTATAATAAATAAAATAATCACTGGTAGTGAATAATTAAAAAAGTGTTTATATTTTTATTAAATTCTCTGATATAAATGGTGCTATTCAAAATTTTTAACCCACTAAAAAATGTGCCACCACTATAAATAAAGGAAATTAAAGTAAACTAATAGCCTGTGAATGTCCCACTGCTGAGCTAAGGCCTCTTCTCCATTTTTTGAGGAGGATGGATATATATCTATGTAAGTTTTCACTAGCTTAATGCACTGTCTAGAAATGTGTAAGTTGCAGGTACATCTGCGCCCACTTCTAGCAGAAGCTTTGGTTTTAGATGGAGATGAAATAGGAATATTAGTTCAATTTTAAAAATAACCGTTACTAGTCATAATATAAATGAATCTTATTAAATAAAATGACTATTCACACCAATAAAAAAGTGAGTTTGTGACTTACAAGTAGTAAAGTTACCACTATCAGAATCAATAAAATGTTATCTATTATGTGAGTTTGTAATAAAAATATTTTAGTGATAGTCGAGGTGTTTATTTAATAAATAATTTATGTTAGGTATCTTCACATCGGTCATGCGAAAGCTGCTTTGCTTAATCAGTATTATCAGCAAGCATTTGAAGGGAAATTAATTATGAGGTTTGATGACACAAATCCGGCTAAGGAGAATGTTGAATTTGAAAAGGTAACTCACCTCTTAATCTCTAACAACTTAACATATTAAGTATATTAAAGATTGTTTATTTTTGAAATAAAATTTGAAATTGAATGATTAAATCTTTAAGGGAATTTAATTAAGGCACTGTTAGAAAATAAATCCACATCTTAAACTGCATTGCGAACAACCGGTTACTGTGTAGTTTCTGTCTGTTACTTCACTGTCTAACCCACCTAATAAACCAAGCCAATAAAAATTAATCATTAATTTTCCAGGTCATCCTCGAAGATGTTAAGATGCTAGAAATACAGCCTGACATGTTCACGCACACCTCAGAATACTTCGATATGATGATACAATTCTGTGAAAACCTTATCAAGGAAAGTAAAGCGTTCGTCGACAACACACCCCCAGAGCAAATGAAGACGGAAAGAGAACAGAAGATTGAGAGCCGAAACAGAAACAATTGTAAGTCGCACGTTTATCTGACAATCACCGTAAACGTTTTCCCGAATTTTGAGGCTTTTTTTATATTTTATACGTAGAATTTTTCTGTATGTTTTGTATTTTTCATTTCATGTAATCTTGTTAAAAATGACGATTCAAAATATAAGAGCTTACTTTAAATAAAGCAGTTTGGTTTTAATAAATAAATGTGTATCCCCCAGCGGTTGAGGAGAATATGCGTCTATGGCAGGAGATGTTGAATGGTACTCCAGTGGGAGTGCAGAACTGCGTCCGAGCGAAGATTGATATGCAGTCAACTAACGGCTGTATGCGTGACCCGACCATCTACAGATGTAAACCTGAACCGCATCCACGTACCGGTACCAAGTACAAGTAAGTTTGCATCTCATGTACACCACATTCCGGTCACAAAAGTAAAGATAAATAATAACCTTGACATTGACTTGACCTGAGGTTGTTGTATCTTGAATAGTCTATGTTATGACTGCCTCGTTGGTCTAGTGGCTAGGATTAAGGCTGCTAACTCGGGGGTTCTGGGTTCAATTCCCAGGTCGGGCCAATAAAATGTTATTTAGATTTTCTGTCGAAAATTCTCAATAGCAGCCCGAAGTCTGGAAGTTGGAAGTGTGAACACTCCCGTGCCTCGGAAAGCACGTAAAGCCGTTGGTCCTGCGCCTAAACTCTTTCCGGTCGTGTCGGATTGCCGTCCCATCGGATTATGAGAGTTAGGGAATAGAGAGTGCACCTGTGTTTGCGCACACACTTGTGCACTATAATATGTCCTGCGCAGTTGGCTGATCTCTCTTGAGATTGGCCGCCGTGGCCGAAATCGGTCAGGAGGACCATTATTATTATTATTAGTCTATGTTATTCATTAACTATTCGCATTTATTATCATTAGTTAAATGAAATAGTGTTGAACTATAACTTTAAAGATTTTTTGTTTGTAGTGCATAATGCAACAGAGCTATTATCACATAGAATATATAAATTTATTGTTTGTTAACATTTGTAATAGTGTATACAATAGTAATTTAGTTTTATGGGTTTTAATAGTCTTTAGTAAAGAAGTTTATTTTTTAATTGTTGTTTATTAAGCAATAAGTAATAACTTGACGTTACGCTATGTGCCCTTAGAAATATTTAAGTTATATTTTCTAGATAATCAAATGATGAGCATGCACGTTTCAGGGTATATCCAACGTACGACTTCGCGTGTCCGATTGTGGACTCAGTGGAGGGCGTGACGCATGTGCTTAGAACGATGGAGTACCACGATCGAGACCCTCAGTTCTACTGGTTTATAGATGCTTTGAAGCTGAGAAAACCGTACATATGGGAGTACAGTAGGTATGTACTATGTACGATATTTTATTGTGATATTTTCTTCATGTATAAAAAGCAATATTGAACATTGCGTTCAACAAAAACCAGTCATAATAATTTACTCACATAATTTCTTTTTTAGATTGAGCATGACAAACACTGTGTTGTCAAAAAGAAAACTTACTTGGTTCGTGGAGCAAGGACTTGTAGATGGCTGGTAAGGAAATCTAAAATATTTATATGTAAGACTTATTTACTATACAGCTACACTTTATCACCGCACGTAACGCGTTTTATTTATATTTTTTGTGTTTATAACAACTCTTTCCTCAAAACAATAAATTATTTGCAAAATCTATATCAATCATCGCTTACATTGCCAATGCGCCACCAACCCCGGGAACTAAGATGTTATGCCCCTTGTGTCTGTAATTACACTGGCTCACTCACTCTTCAAACCGGAACACAACAGTACCAAGTGCTGCTGTTTTGCGGTAGAATATCTGATGAGTGGGTGGTACCTACCCAGTCGAGCGTGCATCTGTGCACGCACTCTGGCACCGAGAGTGGGGAGAGGGGGCTGACGGTAGTGTGTGTCAGGGACGACCCGCGCATGCCGACGGTGCGCGGCGTGCTGCGGCGCGGGCTGTCGGTGGAGGCGCTGCGACAGTTCATCCGCGCGCAGGGCTCCAGCCGCTCCGTCGTCTTCATGGAGTGGGACAAGATCTGGGCCATCAACAAGAAGGTACTCGCTCGATCACTTACTCCTACGCTAGACTGCTCATTCGTTCAGTTGTTTACTCACTCGAGCAGTCGCATGCTTATTAGTTGAGCCACATAGTCACTCATTCGCTTTTACGCACAATTTTAAATATGTTTAGTCTTCTTGTTGTTTCTCAATCAAAAAGTCTCTTTACTTCAATGTTCGTTTATTGAACTTACACTTGGCGTACGAATGATACGTAAGAAATAGTAACCATCCCTTACCAGTCAATGGTCCACCGACCTTGAGAATTTAGATGTTATGTTTTGCCAGTTATGCGGTATGTTATGCCTTAGCGCTGGCTCACCCACCTTTATAACGGAACACAATAATACAAAGTATTGCTGTTTTTAGCTAAAATATGTACAGGGTACCTAACCGAACAGGCTTGCAAAATGCCCTCCCCCGACTTAATGTACATATTCCTAATGTTCTAAAATAAGTAAATGCAATTAAGTACTATTCAAACACACTATTTGTTGTTTAGGTGATAGACCCGATAGCTCCTCGCTACACTGCTCTGGAGTTGAATCCAGTGCCTGTGAATCTTACTGGACTTAGTAGAGACTGTAGTTTGGTTGTACAATTACATCCCAAGAACCCACTTATTGGTACTAAAAATCTCTGGGTATCAAAAAAACTCCTCATCGACCAAGTTGATGCGAATACATTGAAGGAAGGAGAGAATGCTACGTTTATTAACTTTGGAAATGTTATGATTAACAATATTCATAGGTAAGTAACATCATATATATTTTATTTTAGTTTAAAATTTACAATTTTACAAGAAAAATTATTGGTGCATTACATTTTTAATTATTTCAACTGTTTTTTAATATATAATTTTAAAGTAATAATGTATGTAAATGAGAAAGCTTGGTAGTAAACCTGTGCTAGTAAGTAGTATCATTCAGTCACTGCAGGCCTCCTTCATTTTTGAGGATGTTTGAGGTCCGCTGCTTCTGGTTTTGAAAAATGAATAACACACATGTGTAGGTTTATATATAGGTTTGTTTTATAACACTTCTCAGCAGCCGTTAAGAAAGAATTCTTAACAATTTCAACTTTGAGGGGGAAATTGGAGAGGTAACGAACTTTGAAAGTTTTTGTTCTTGGATGTTAGAAGTATGAAACATTTTATCCAAGAAAAACCAGCTAGTGCATTGTATTCATCTTGTATTAAAATGATAACCATAATAACTATTGTGTGGTTTACCAGGGCACCAGACGGTACTGTGACAAGTATAGATGGAACACCAAACCTCGGGGATAAAGATTATAAGAAAACAATCAAAGTGACCTGGCTTGCTGATACACCACAGTCTGATATGGTCGAGACATACTGCGTATATTTTGACCATATCATATCGAAACCAGTACTGGGCAAGGATGAAGACTTCAAGCAGTATATTGGACATCCAACTAGGGTAGGTTTTTCAAGGTTTTCAACTTATTTGGACGTAATGAGAGTATTGATTCGAAGTCAAATTTTGGGACAAAATATATAATTATTATATATTTATTATTAGTATTATTTAATTGAATTAAAGCCAATGTTCATTTGCAAAAGCACCGTATATATATATTCAAAAGACTATGTAAGACAGTAATATAATTGAAAAAACCTAAGGAAAATAGGTTTATTTTTTGCTTATGACATCAATGACGTGCAAATAAGGTTAAAGTAATTTATTCATCTGTATCTTGAAAAGTCACATCTATGTTTTCAGTTTTTCTTCATATTTGGAAGCCAATAACAACTATGTTACTTAACAATTCTTAATTATCAATTTTTTTCTTTAAAATAATGATTTGGCCTTCCTTTAAAAATATGATACTGTTACAGTGGGAGGTCAAAATGATTGGCGAACCGTCGCTGAGCCAGCTGAGGGAGGGCGACGTGATCCAGCTGCAGCGCCGCGGGTTCTTCCGGGTGGATGTGGCCGCCGCGCCCCCCTCCCCGCACACCGGCCGCGCCACCCCGCTCGTGCTGTTCCACGTGCCCGACGGACACACCAAGGAAATGCCCGGGCAGGTCAGTGTCTCTATTATATAATTCACTTTGATTATATAATTGCCCATCGACGCAACTAAACCTGAAGATTGGTTTACGATGTTTATTTTACCAAAAAGAAAAACTTATCCGTAAATGTATATAAATCCTATAATGACATATACTGAATAGTATGATATGATGATAAGGTCCAAAGAGCACTGTTGTCAATGTAGTCGCCAAACTATATAACATTTAAGTTATCCTAGTGCAATTAAATAGAAGCTTGTAGGAAAAAGCCAACCACAACAGTGAATCATTTTTATCAGAATATTGTTGCCAGTAATCGAGAACCATCTTCGTTTGCTAATTAGTATTTAATTAATTTTAGTATTGTATTTACTTTGTTCAATTATATCATCGGATTGCTTTATCCAAATATAAAAATTTGATTATGATAAATAAAATGTAAGACATTATAATTGGTATTTTGGGCGTACACCCATTACCTCATTGTGCTACAAATGCAGCACATTGTTGGTTTAATATTTTCATACACTAATATCTAGACTACAAAGTCAATAATCGAATGAAGAGTAGACAGTATAACTGTATAACTTCCTTCTTAATCCTTTTAATGCCCAATCAGTTGGCAAATCATATATGCCTTTACATACTATGCCAACTTTGTCTAAACACAGACAGTATTATTTACCTTAAACACATAGCTTAGTAGTTATACAAATAAAAGTTGTGCTTCACTTTGATCCTGTTTCATTTTATAACCCTAAGACCATTATTTAACCTGCTAACCACTTTAACAGCTGATGCGAATATAATAAATATCTTCTACTGTAAGCGTACATAGCGAAAAAAATCACTTGGTACTAAGATTTATTATAAAAAAGGTTTTGATTAGTATCGCAGCACGATAAAATTATATACAACTAAAAATATGTAACACGTCAAATAAGAAATTTAACTCACATTTAGATTCTTCAGAATCGCGGTTTTGAAAAACAATTCGTATTTATTTATAGATTATTAAAAAAAGTCTATTGGGTATTTATTTAATGTTCATAGCAAATAAAATAATGTAAGGCAAGATATTTTTTATTGTAACTAATATGAACCTAAACCTAATTCAGGGTTAACAAAAATAGTGAAAAGAGTGGATACTCTCAAAGTATAAAATATATAAAGAATCTTAATCTTCAATCAGTAGCAATTCAACGGGTATTTCAACTCTTAACAAAATAATCAACATTATTCAACAATCAAACATCTCATATATAAAAGGATTTGCATAAACAAATTCAATAGATAATCTATGCTTCGGATAAATAACTAGCATTTGATTAAGTAAGCCAATTAGCGAATTAATCTTTTGAACATCCGTGGACTTCTGCATTTTTGTTCTGTATGGTGCCCAGTGACTGTAGTAGGCATCATAAACTTTTTTCGATATTTTATTGCTCCTTCTAAATATATTCTTTCCCATGCGCTGGAATTTACAAAATAGTTTATGTAAAACTTAAATTTCGAACATTAGAGCATTAATTGCTTTACACAATTTGCATATTTTAACTCAATTTTTGAGATTTGATAAGACCTTTCTAGAACAAACGTGTTTAAAAAAAATACGAATAAGAAAAAGAGTAAAAGAAAAAAAAGATTTATTTATAAAATTACACACAATATATACAGCAGATTCAATTCAAATGCGCAAAGGCAGCCTTATATATTTAGCTATATCTTCTAGGCAAACCTTTGTTATAGGAAATAAACAAAATAGGAATTACTATAAAACAACTATTGTAACAAATTATTTACTCAAACTACTCAATATTTAAAAAATACATACCTGCTCTTTAATACTGATGTTTTTTTTAAACATTCCATGAACAAAATATTTATTGCTAAAGTATGATCTGTTTAACATGTCCAACGGTATGTTACCTAAAGTACACATTTGCCTGTATAAGATATTCCAGTTATGATAGCCAGGAAATAGTCTTTGACCAGTTGCCATTTCGTGTATTATCAAAGCAGTAGACCATACATCAATACTAAATCCAGCTGAGTAACCTAATATCACTTCGGGTGCTCGGTATGATATAGAACCTATATGTGGTGAGATTATAGCCTCACATACATAATAGGAACCATCAAATCCACACAATTTCAGTTTTGTGTTAGAACTATTAAGTAAAATGTGAGCTGGTTTAATATCTAAAAAAAAACATATTTTGAAAAATGTATGACAGATCTTATACAAAATGTAGTTTAAGAGTTAAAGTACTTGCCAGAATGAACTATATCATTATTCCTGAGTAATGTAACAGCTGCTACAAGCTGTCTAGCAAGATCTTGTACCATATTAATGTGAAACGGTTTCTCCTTCAGTGCTTGTTCTAAATTCTTCGGATAAAACTCCATCAAAAAGCACCAGAATCCATAAACATAAAAAGTATTTTTCAAATACACACAGAATAAATTATCTTTTGGAATATCAGCTTGAATCTCCATTAACATTTTTCTTTTCTTCGTACCGAGGATAAATTTGTCTGATTTATTACTGAAAAATAAATGTTAAATTATAATTATATATAATTGGATCAGTTCCCAGCGAGATTGAATGAATTTTAGATAATAAAATGATACAAACTTTAACATCTTAACTGCATACTGTTTTCCAACAGAATCTTGGCATTTAAATATCCTAGAAAATTGACCATGATGTATTACTGATGCAACGTAATATTTTGAATGTAAATAATCAGACATTTTTCTCCCTAACTCCTTGCATAGATTGTCTTTTTTGCTTTGAACAGCATTAGTAGGCACTGTCTTATGTTTATGGCATATTGGCTGTCCTAGAGATTCTTTTTTCTCTTTACTATCATTAGTTTTATTTACTTCCTTTTTAATTAGTTTTGTGTCTTGCTTATCTTTTTCTATAAAAACATCATTGTCAACATGAGTAGGTTTGTTTAAATCTGAACAATCATTATTTTTTGTTACATTTAACTCATTTTTGTCTGTTTTCTTTTTCATACACTCAGTTTCTATAGACTTGCTTTGAATTTCATGATTTTTAATTATATGTGGTTCTTTGGATATTACTTGTAATCTAATATGGTCTTCCAAAGCTTGATCAGATTGTGACTTGGATACAAGACTTTCTATTGAATCTATATCATCTTGTTTGGTAGTTATTTCTTTTTCCTCTAAATTTTCATTCGTTTCTAGAGAAATATTTAGTAAATCTTTTGTGTCTGATTCAATGACACCCATTTCTTCATAATTATTTCCATTGTTATTATTATTTGCTGATGATTCTTTACTTAAAACTACTTCATTTTGCTCACTTGATCGAAGTGAAGTGTCTGAGCTATTTACTGTTTCTTGCAAAGTTTTAATATTACTATCACAATTAAATAAGCATTCAACTATTTCATCAATATTAATCTCATCCAAAAAAGTCAAGTCTACATGTTGTGGTGATTGGCTTTGCTGTAGAAATTGAAGTTGGTGGTTTTATTACAATTTTATATTTACAAAATTAATATTTTATAAGATAGTTTTACTTGATTTTGCTATGGCAACACTTCTTTGAGTTTTATTAAAGCAATATATTATATAAATTATTGTATTGTATTTTATTATTAGGTATAAATCAAGTTAATAAAAGCATATTAATTACTATCTACTAAATGTTAACTAATTAAAACTAACACTTACCTACAAATAAATAAATACCCTTGATTATAATAACACATTTTTTAAGTAAGTATATAGAGAATGAAAAAAAAATGCTATATTCACCAGAGGAATTTCCACCTTTGGTCTCTTAGGTGATGGTGGAAAACATACAGAAGTTGGAACAATAACGGTGTTGGGACTTTTATACTGAGCAAAATAATTTTTCTATAATAAAATAATAAGGACATTAATTTTAGTAAATGTACTGTATAATTTGTTTGTATTTTTTGTTATTAAAAATCTATTGTCTTATTTATTTTATAATTATATAAATTAAGTGGTCGTCTTACTCACCCTCGACATTTCATTCCTGCCGACAAAAAAATATTGCATTTAATATAATCATATAATATATTCCTTCATATAGTTTTATTATTTATTTATTAATATTATAGAAGTTATTGCCATAATATATTTCAGTTATTGAAAAATATCTTTGGGATTAAGTATTCACTTATTCAGTGTGCTCCAGAAGCTAATGTTAGTTTTCAAATTAAATGTCATTGTCTTTGTAAAAATAATGTGCCAATATTTCTAGTACACAATATTGAGATAAAATTGCCACAATTTAGTTCTTTTATATTGTTACTATTAGGTACATAGTTTATTTAAGTTTTGTTTTCATTCGTTATTAGTCTACTAAAATATGTTTGTTTACTTTCTACAGTAACGAAATTTCTCAACTATCTTAAAATAAATTAAAAGTGCACAAACTTACAATCGATCATTTATTGTCAGTGCAAGTTTCACTGCGTAGTTCTTTTTAATGAAGTTACAGACTGTATATTCTTAAGATCAAGTAGCGTTATTATTCAGTCCAATGAGAAATATACTTAATTATAATAAATTTAAATTTGAGACGATATTTTTTCTGTTTCTATCAACAATACAATGTTTGTTGTCAATTTAGAGTTTTGACGTTGCTATCAAAGTTGCTTGCTCATAAAAAAGTAGGTAGTTTTCATGTCACTAAAAAAATGATTTTGATTATACTCTGTCCATTTGGTTATTCATTTTTACAAATAGAACTAGTGAATCGGCAACGAAAATTTTGATTCTTGATTCATTTATTGATACTAATTCGACTGAATGTTCGATTTCGTATCGATGTTGCTTTTGCCAATGCTTGCTTGATGTTGCGATGCATGTCGTAAGACAACGAATTCTAGATAATATGTATTTATTTTATTTGAATAATATATTTTACTGTCATGACATCTTAAACTGTTTAATCAATATTTTAATTAAACGTTTACGTAATTATTATAATTTATACAAGAAGATATGATAAACAAAAATAAAAACACAAAATATACAAGATTAGGCAGTATATTTATTTTATTAGGTACGCATTTTAAAGTTAAATTTCACGTAATTGTTACGCTCAGCGCTTTAGGACGTAAATTGAAGCAGTTACGTTACAGATGTCAAAAAATGTTTGTTTTTTCCAATTCTTATATACACAAGATGAAGATAATGTGAAATTAAATAGATTTATTTTTCTAATATTTTTATTTTACACAATCACATATTTTTCAAATGACTTAAAGCTCTTTTATAAGTATGTTATTATAAAATTATTTATTTAACCATGAATATTCAGCCAGCTAGATAAATACAAATTATTGTAATAAATAAAATTAAATAATACGACACTTTTATTTCTTACAATTTTTCCTTACTAAAACAAAATATATATGTATTACATAAATTAACTATTAAAATAAAAAATATGCAAAATACTAATATTATATAGATCACATTAAAGTTCCTGCTTTATGGGATAATTATTAATGTTTTCTGTAGTATGACATGGTGTATGTTTATGTTCCAAGTTATTTCTTTCTTGTTTTATAATCACTATATCATCAATTTTGTCATCACTTTGAAAATGATTTTCATGATGATTTTCCATGTCTTTAAAAATATGGATTAATTCTTTATTATTATTAGTTATAAATGATTTGTATTTTGAGTCTTCGGGACTCATTGTAGGAGAGTAATCTTCATTTTTTAAATCATACATTTCCAAATATTCCTTACTGTCATCTGCTTCAAGTATAAATGTATCGAGGGAGTTTATCGATAAGTTTATATCTTCACATCTATTTGAGACGGGAGTAGAAGAAGAGTGTTGTCTAGGAAACAACTTGCAGCCATTGTCTAAATCTTTCATTCTCTAAAAAAATATTTAAATATAATTTTATATGTGTAGTATATTTATCTGAATTATAATTTTAAGATGTTATACTTGAATAACATATTGTACATAAGTATAATCATAAGAAGTTAAAAACACACCTTTCTAGTAGACTTCATTAAATTTTCAATTTCATCATCTGTGTAAGAGCTCAAACTGTCAGAGCTAATGTTCTCATATCCGAAACTGTTATTTGATTCATCAATCATTTCAATAGAGGATATAGATGATAAACTCATTGCTCTTTTCATTTTTATTTGATGCTTCACGCCCTAAGATAATTTTAACATTAATTAACGAGAATAAATATACTACCTATAAATTGTCAAATAAATGTATATTTGTTGACTTTAGTGTTTAGTTTATTCATTTTTAAAAACAATTCAATAAAATAATTGATACTTACTTGTTCTGCCTCTCCGTGTTTGTAATCCTGTTGCTGATGTATTCTCATATGTTTCTTTTTCGCTGCACACTTTGCTCGAAAGCAACATGGAACAATTCGTTCTCTTAATTGTGTTTTAAAAACAGGATATTCTTTATTTAATTTAAATTTATTTAGAGACTTTCTTATCTTGGTGTTGCATTGAACTCTTAATGCCAGTTTTTCCCTTCTTCTTTTAACAGTTTTAGATAAAATAAGACTTTCTTTTTTGTTTTTATATTTCAGAAGTATCACCTTCCTTTCATATCTAGTATTTCTATCTATTTTTCCCATTATTTACGATACCAATAGAAAAAAACCGTGTAGATAAATATTTAAATCGTCCCCTTACGTAACGAAATTGTATTGACTGTGATTTATGAATGGAATTTTTGTGTTTACTTTGCACAGCACAAATTGGCCTTTAGTACTTTTCTACATAATTATTATGAATAACGAACTAAAACAATAGTTATATTATACACTTGTTAAAACAAAAAAGCTTTAAAAATGTTTTATGGCATATATAATAATATAAACACGATAATTTTCAGTAAGTAATCAAATTTCAAACGAATTTAAATTCTTGACATTGAAAGATTTTCAACTTTTAGGTAGGTGTAGCATAAAACCACGTTTAGAAATTAAAAACCAACTAATTATGTAGTAATAATATAAATTGAAAATGTTTTAATTCTTTTTAAATGATACAAGTAAATTATTCGATGTTATAGTATGTAAGTATATATATCTCTATTGTAAATAAATGTAAATAGGTCTGCTTGTATTTCGCACATGCAGCACATTTTCAAAGATACCTTTTAATACGACTGATATATCGGCACAATACGTTGCGTTTGTGATATATATTCATTTATTATAGTTTAAAAAAAAGTATAGTAACTTAAGGATTCATTTTTTAAGATTTCGAGTAAATTTACTTTATATTTGATAGGTATTACTTTTGTTTTTTTTAATGATGTAGTAAGCACTTATTGCTTACTAAATAGTAAGCATACTATTGATGAATTGTTTAATACATTTAAATAACTGATATGACTTAGCGATTACGGCCATATGGTTCAAGAGGCCTGCCAACGCAAAATGTATGCTGTTTATTTAATTTTTTACCAGGATCAATTATATCCTTGATCATTGCTTTAGATCGAAAACATCAAAATATTGATAACTAGCATGCTGGCGACATAAACTATATATTATGTGGTAGGATAATTTGTTCATAATTTAATCAATTGTTGGCGTTGACTAGTTGCACTTCGCACTGATTTCTTATGTGAATCTCTTACCTACAAGACGCAAAGCATCTCTACAATTGGATTGTTGTTTAAATCAGAGATTAAGATTATATAAAGACGAGCTGTCGTGTTTTTTGGTAAATAACAATCACGGCTTTTGCTATAAACGGCTTCAAATTTCGGCTCGGCTCGGCTTGTGCGATGTGCTCCTCAATATTGCATGAAATATCAATCATTATTAACAAAAAAACTGGTCATAAAAATTTGGAGCCATTTATGGCTAAAGCCGCGATTGTAAATATTTATCTTTTTAACCGACTTCAAAAAAAGGAGGAGGTTATCAATTCGTCTGTATGTTATTAATTAATTTATTTACAATTATTGTTATTTTTGGAGTCGATGTCAGCTAAGGAAACACTATAATATACCTAGCAATAATAATACGGGAATCTTTTAAAAACATACACATTACAAATTGACTTTTATTCGCTTCGTTAAGTTGCGCGTGCGACACGAGCACATCTCATCTACAACTATATATGTAGTTATAAGCCCAAGCTCCAAAAATAACAATAATTGTAAATAAATTATCAACCACACAACACATTCGTACCTACATATTGATGAGTAGAAAATAGTAAGTTAATTATCAAATTATAGAAGAATACGCAATTATTTTTTTACTTTTTAGTGCATATTAATTTGTTTTACCTATGAAGTCGGTTTTTGTTTTGTTAAAATTTTTATTTTATTTTCTTAATTCACTTTGTTAGTTTCTTTGAGGGATGACATTATTTTTTTTTTCGATTTCAATATAAACTATATTTTATTCTTGGTAGGTAATTTATAAAATTCAACAACAATTTGTAGATTATTCATTACAAAGCAAGCTTATGTCATTTTATGTATTTTATTCGAAATACGTTAGGGTATGGATTCGGGTGAACCTAGATGGTAGACGGCAGTGTAAATGTTAATCATTATACATACGATACACGAAATATGCGTAGCTACACGAAAGAAAAGAGGAAAAAGATATTAACCATATTTAAAAAATAAAAAAAATAGTAACAATATGGCTTAGCTGGACGTAATGGTGTGTTCTTTTTTTTTCGCACATCTCAATTTACTTACGTGTTTTATTTGTCACTGATTTATAGTTGGCTCCCACGCGAAGACCAGTTGCGTTGTATCGGTGTCAACTGTACACCAACGGCATCCTAAAAATACTACCCCTGGATAACTCATTTCTACTGAATGCATCATACAACCAACCCGTTAAAAGATTTTGTTGAATATACCTATCATAAATTTTAGACTGCCAAGTCGTTCATTTTAGATTACCCTGTAAATTTGCATTATGTTCTTTGAAATAAAGATAACTACCAATGGTATACTATATATTATTTACGTAATTAAAAAAAAAAAAATTTAGATTGGCCATACGTTTATTTCCTTCCCATCGTATGATCGAACGTTTAGTTTTGGAAAGTGAAAGTAACTCCGCGTGTCTACCACGTCAAAGAAAACATTCAAATGTAGTCGCTATGGACTGAGAGTAGTACACGTGTGTTTTTTAAATAATTATTTATTTTCTTCCTTAAACTTTTATTGTAAATATTTAATAAGTTAACTAAAAAAAATGAGGAGCTTAAGATTTAACATAGTTATTTATTTAATTTACTAAAATAAGTGGTTACATATGGTAAAGTATAAGTAATTTTTTATTTCAAATATGTGTCTGATTTAATCTGATTCTTTTTTCGTTTTTTTTACAAATTTATAGACTGATCCCTGATCAAGATTTTCTTTAAGCATTTGCGCTAATCTAAATAATGACTAGTAATTTAAAGTTTCTAAATGTATTTGCTTATTCGTACCTGCTATTAATATCTTCTAAAAATCTGACTATTTATCACACCAATGTTTTATTTTGGTTTTAAATTAATTATACTAAACGAATGTGGGTTTTTGGCAAGTCACGCTTCAAATAGCATACTTATTCTATTTTAAATTATCTTGATCGATTTAATATAAAAATAATAATAATCCTTACTCGTGGCCCCTAGACTATTGTTAACGTTATAGGTATATAGTAAATAAAATTAAACTTAATTTACAAGGGGTTTCTGGTTGTAAAGGCATATTAAAAGGGATTTGTTGCTGTTAACATTTTCAACAATTAAAGTTTTTGTTAACAATTTGTATTCAGTTAATAATCTGAAAATGTACATATCAATAAAATAACGTTTCTTTTTTTTATTGTATAGGTAGGCGGACGAGTATATGGGCCACTTGATGGTAAGTGGTCACCAACGCCCATAGACAATGGCATTGTAAGAAATGTTAACCATCGCTTACATCGCCAATGCGCCACCAACCTTGGGAACTAAGATGTTATGTACCTTGTGCCTGTAATTAAACTGGCTCACTCACCCTACAAACCGGAACACAGCAATACAAAGTACTGCTGTTTAGCGGTAGAATATCTGATGAGTGGGTGGTACCTACCCAGACGAGCTTGCACAAAGCTCTACCACCAAGAATCACAAATACGTACGTCATATACTTCACAAATTTAAAATTAAAATATTCGAATTAAGTTTAAAAAGATATACTTATAAACTAAATTACTGGCAGTCACGTTCAATAAATTCAAAATTTACGGTTATTGAGAATTCAAGTGTCCGCAGAGCAGTATACTCGTAACATTGTATCTTTTAAACATTCGGTATTCACGTTACAGAAACAACAGAACCGCACTAAATAAAAGTCAAACATAATATATACCTACACTTTTACAGCCAAAATCAGCTCAAACAACAAAAGTCAAGCAAAGCACACAATCTCTTAGTAAAGCGATTGAAGGGGCCAAGTTAGTCGACGTTATAGCCAAGCAGGGTGACGTAGTTCGAAAGCTGAAAGCTGCGAAAGCTGAAAAGGCACTCATCGATACAGCCGTGAAGACATTATTGGACCTTAAAGCCAAGTACAAAGCAGCTACGGGTCAGGTGTGTATCTATTTCTTTTTTACTCTTTTTTTTTTTAAGGAATCGTACAATGAGGCGTCACTTTTAGCTTAATGATATGTTAACAATTATTTATACATAGCATCAGCTAAGTTTCCACCGATAATAATTACACAATCATTAAAATTTAACAAATAATAAAACATACTTAAAGTATTATAGGTAGGTAAAACATAATATCAAGTAAGATAAATAAAAGTGCAGTAAATATAACATTTTTTAATCAAATTAAATGAATCACTCAATAAAGGCATGCTACATTAACAGACTCTAAAATAATAACACAATAGATTTTATATATTAAGAAAATAGGTCGATATAATGTGATGAATGAAAAAATACTTTAATTTTGTATATCCTACGTACACATTAACGAATTCGGTATATTTTTTCTCGTCTATTAGTTTCTGTTTTCTATAAGTTTTAAAGTAATTTAATGTCAAAACCTTTCTGTACTATTAATGGTTTATTTAATACAATAAAAAAAAAATCATAAAAAAGGACTGGACACCAGGCGCGACATCTGTACCTAAACCGTCGGCAGCACCCTCAGCGGCACCCTCAGGTGATGCGTCTTCGTTAAACGAAGAAATAACCAAGCAAGGGGATCTGGTGCGTTCGCTGAAATCTGCCAAGGCCGAAAAGGCCAAGATCGATGAAGCTGTCAAACTATTACTGGATTTAAAAGCCAAGTTTAAGGCAGCCACTGGTCAAGTTAGTATTTTTTATCGAGTTTTATTTTGTCGAAATATTTTGTTATTCTTAAGAATTTCCATGTTTTTTTTAATATCTTTGATTAGCTATTTGATTTTTTTGTCACAATATATATGCTACCAACACGCGCGCCCTCTATTATACGTTGATGATTGATGGTGCATGTGCCAATATTCTTTACGTATATTTGTAGATAACAAAGTTTCAATTAAATCTTATTCAATCGCATGAACGAAACTTGAACGAATCGACAGATAACTCATGAATATAAAATGAAGATTCTTATATATGAGACTAGCTGTGCCCCGCGGTTTCACCCGCGTATAATTAATAAAAATGTAATGAATAAATATTAGCCTAGGACCTTCTTCGATAAAAGGACTATACAACACAACAAATATAATTACAAACAAATAAATATACAAACTATTTTTTTAAATTCGAACCTCTTCAGCTTTATATATTAGTATAGATTAGTGATTATTGAAATCAAATTTCTTTATAATTATTATTTATGATTTATTTCTATAAAAACATTTTCCATCCCAAGGATTGGAAGCCCGGCACGAGCACAGCGCCCGCCCCGGCCGCGGCGCCCGCGCAAAACGCCGACGCAATCAACAAAGAGATAATTCAACAGGGTGACTTAGTACGCTCACTGAAAGCAAGCAAGGCTGAAAAGGCCAAGATCGATGAAGCTGTCAAAGCCTTATTAAGTTTAAAAGCTAACTACAAAGCGGCGACAGGACAGGTATGTACCCGTTTGATTAAACAGTTCAAATTAATAGTAATATTAAACTTAGTTTGAAATATCCTAAAACAAATGTCAAAACGTATTTGTACTATTCTGTAAGAACTCAACCGACTTTTGTTGACATACTTTTTTGGTGCTTGCATTTTTGAATAATTATGGTCAATGTCGCATATCACATTCGGACACGTCAAGACTACATTGCAGAATAGCGCTACAAGTTTGAAATAAGAATAAAAATTATCTCTTGCTGAGCTTTTGAACGAAACGTTCTAAAAGTATTCGTTACAATTCTACGTACTAACTAATTAAGTATAAAATCTAAGGATTGGAAGCCTGGAGCGGCACCAGCATCGAAATCTTCAACATCTGACGCTTCAACCAAAGTATCAAACAAGGCTGCTGCAGCGCAGGTAATTCTTTAAATACATGAAGATCATATTATTGGAACGAAGTTCTTTTACTCGGTTTATAGTAGAGTGAGATGGCAGTGGACAAATCTTATCCATAAAAATTTCAATATTTTTATGACGATTGAATCAATAGTATTTAAACTTTCCAATAAATAATCTGTTTATTCTTTTGTTCATCACTTTTGTCGCAGTTGTTAATTAAATAACTATTTAGGTACATTTTTCTACAGCTGTATAAATAATGTTTAATCGATTGCATAACAAAAGTTATTACTAGTTGTTTTATGACGAAAATGTATTTTCTTTTATAAATATTGCCAAAGTGGTTCTCAATCTGTTTGAAGTTTAATTGTTAGTTATTAGAAACGGTAGATCCTAGATAGCTCAGTGACCATAGCTGGATCTTAATCTGTGATTGTGAGTCAAACCCAATCGAGCAATTGCATTTTTTAGAAAAAAAAAAGAGTGTGTGTACTTATGTACACGCGTTAGAAGTTATACTTCTTTGGCGTATGGAAAAAAAAATAACTAAAATGCAGTAGTGATTAACGATAAATATTAAAATTGATAAAAAAGATTTTATTTAAATAAAAAAGGTTTTATTAACGTAATAAAAATACTAGAATATACAACTTGAACATAGTTATCGATTTTCATGCCACCTAGAACTAACTTCACGTTGTAGAATTCAGGTGTTTAATGAGCGGTTAAGCAGACAGCTTCATACTGTTAATTTTGTGTCACAGATGCGCGCGCATCTTAAAATTTCACTCTCATCATTTTTTCATAACGCGCCTAAAGAAGTATAACTTCAAAAATCTTTAGGTATATTTAATTTTTAATAATTAATTTTCGTATTTTTTTTTTAATATAATAGGATAAAAAACCGAAGACTAAACCTCCAGTTTCGCAAGATAGTGACGATTCTAGAATAGCGCTCCTCTTGGTCCAGATCGCAGTCCAAGGAGATAAAGTGAGGAGGATCAAAGCTGAAAAGGCTGACAAAGGAGTCATTGATGTCGAGGTAAGTAGACTGATCAAGATAAACTCGATGTAAAAATGTCAGATGTGTCAGAAAATGATATGCGATTTTAACAACAATGTAATGAATATACGCGTCAATAGCGATCATAATGTAATATTCGAGAATTGACTGTTATATTCTTTTGTTGTGTAAACCAATATATTATAAACGTACTAGTTGTCACTGAGTTAACCGACACACACCTTGCTCACACGATGACTTGGCGGACTGACAATACAATGAGAGATATCAAGATGAGACCATAGACATTTTTTTGTACTTTTTATAGTTTTGACATTTTCCTAACAACTTTTTATTCGAATAGCTTCATTTAAACAGTTCAAATGTTGAGGCTGTTATCAAGTGAGTCAGTATTCAGAGTGATATAATCTTAGTTTCCAAGGTAGGTAGGTAGGCGTTGTTTAAAAATGTTTAATATTTCGTACATCACAAATGTCTATGGAATGTCTATGTGATGATGTATCAACAGTTTGCTTATTTATCCGTACTCCTATCTACTTAAAAAAAACTCATTAATAGGAGGGAAGAGTCAGCCTTTATCCAGTAGTGGGACACTTACAGGTGTTTGGCGATATTTGTTAATCTTAATAGTGAACTGCATGTGCTTTTCCGTAAGAATTTACTTCTGGTGATATACTATTTTGATGCGTGTATTATTGAAGTGTTATAGTTATAATGGTCAATATCGCATACCACTATCTGACGTATCACGGCAGATTTCTGCGGTGAATTTCAAGTTCGCTCTTATATAATAACCCTAAAGTTATGTCTGTATATTGTCAAACAACAAATTAGTGCAAATGTTGTTACAACTTAGTGGGACCTTGATATTCTTTCTGATTAAATTTTATTGTTTCAGGTGAAAAATCTGTTGAATCTGAAAGCCCAATTTAAGGCCATCGCCGGCACCGATTGGACACCTAAAGCGGGTGCCTTGGTAGCTCCGGCGCAGGATTCCAACAAGAAGACGGACAAGGTATTTTTATATAATACTTAAACTGAATTATATTCAGTTTAAGTTAGCCGCTGCGAAAATAAATTACAGACGTCCAGACGTCAGACGTCAATCGGTCACGACTATTATTAATAATTAAAATGTTATTTTTCACAGATAAAATTATTATTATAAGAAAATGTCATGTCTTTTAAACATATAATGTAATCTCATAGTTTTTAAGCTTTAAATGCTAAAATTTAAGACTACATTTACATTTAAGCTTTAATTGTATTTCTCTACTGGCTTCATTAATTTAAGTACATAATTATCGTCCAGAACGGCAGCGCTGCAGCGATGGACGGTAAAGGGGACGATATAGCAAGTGAAGTGGCGAAGCAAGGAGATCTCGTCAGAGAACTCAAAGCGAAGAAAGCGGACAAGGTTCTTATGAAATAGATATTTTGTGTTTTATGTAAACAGTCTTGCATTGACATTGGCGTTATAAGAAATATTAGGTAACTATCCCTTACATCGCCAAAACGCCACCAACCTTTTGATGATTTTATTGTTTTTATTAGTCTTTAGTCTTTGTACATACATCTATATACTATCAACGTATTAATTGTCACGAAGGTCACCTCGCTGACATGCAGTCTTATGACATACTGTCAATACTCTATCTTATGAAACATATCAAGGTGAGGTCATAGACAATTTTTAGCACTTTTTATAGTTTTGAAATATTCTTAACATATAACATATTTCCTCTTTCAAACCGGACTCACAAACCGGAACCGGACACAACAATACTAACGATAAGCATTTGTACTTTGTGATATAATATATGAGGAGTGGATGATCTTAGTCTTTATAGTCCCAAAATACAGTAGACAATGACTTATAATCCATTCACTGTTAACCTCATTCAATTTAATTCACCAGGCTACAATAGACGCCGAAGTGAAGAAACTTCTAGAATTAAAGGCGAAGTTCCAAGCGGCGACCGGCGCCCCGTACACCGCGCCCGCGCAGCCGAGGGAGATCAAGCAGAAGGAGAAGAAGGAGAAGCCGAAAGAAGTTAAGAAGGAGACCAAACCTAAGGAACAGGTAAATTATTGGAAGCTAACTGGTGGCACGGTATATACTATTATTCGTAAATAATACATTACTCCTTTTCCTTTCTTGTGAATCAAAATGCTGATGTTTATCGGCGCTGGTAACCACTCAACGTCAGGTGGCTCATTTGCTCCCCTATAACATAATATATATATATATATATATATATATATATATATATATACATATACTACAAGCTACAAAAGAGCAGTAGTGTTATTACAGGCACAAGGGACATAACATCTTAGTTCCCAAGGTTGGTGGCGCATTGGCGATGTAAGCGATGGTTAACATCTCTTACAATGCCATTGTCTATGGGTGTTGGTGACCACTTACCATCGGGTGGCTCAAATGCTCGTCCGCCTACCATGCAATAAAAGCTAATCGTGTACGCCTTCGCATGGGTAATTAAGAAGAAAAGTATATTTTGCATAGGATTATCGTAAAATCTCGTGATGAGTGGCATTTCACTTGATATATACAATAATTGCTAAAAATGTCACGTATGTGTTGATAACAGGCATCAAAGCTAATTAAGGAAGAGTCGTCGTCCGGCGTCAAGAAGGTCACCCGCCTGGGTTTAGAAGCGAGCAAGGAAACAGACCTGCCGGAGTGGTATTCACAAGTCATCACTAAATGTAAGAAACAATTCAATTTGAAATTTGGTTTTCGCATTCGTTCTTGAGGCGGGACATTTTATAGTGCAAGCGTGTGTGTGTGCTCAAACACAAGTGCACTCTCTCGCAATCCGATACGAGCGGAAAGAGTTCAGCCGGACGAAAAGTTTTACGTTCTTTTCGAGGCACGAGGCACTTTCAGACTCCGGCCTAGTTGCAATTCTACTAACAAATTGCCACTTTATTGCAATCAAATTGTTGCGTAATCGTTGGCATTTACCTGTTTTCTTATTCTTTATTTCAATTATCGACTATTCAAAATGTATTAAAAGGAAACTCAATCAGACCTGGGTCACAAGACCAATTAAGCCTTAATATATTATATACTCTGTGCTACGATGTTAGAGATGTTTATCGGCGATGATGATGGAATACGAAATGCCAGTCTGCCTACCTAATAATAAATAAAATAATTGCTTCATTAAAATTATTTACGGATAACGAATTTAAAAAAATCAGTCACTTATTAATTTGTGATTGATTAATGTATACATACACATAATGAGTGTTTTTACAGCGGAAATGATTGACTATTACGACATATCCGGTTGCTACATCCTGAGGCCGTGGTCGTACAGTATCTGGGACGTCATTAAGAATTTCCTCAGCGGTCACTTCAAGAAGTTGGGCGTTAAAGACGGATACTTCCCAATATTCGTATCAAAGGTAATGTAACCATATATTATGTTTTCGGTTGATATTTACGGAGGTTAAATAATTTATTTGAGACACTACTAGCCGTTAACTTTGAGATGGTCGTTATCTTCCGTCGCACTTCTCTGCACCGCGTTTCTAATGCCATGCTTTTATATAACACAAGCCCATAATTAATTATTTCATAATGTAATTATACTGTACGTAAGTCAATTTAAGCCACTTGTAGTGGCGTAGCTATCGTAGGCTCAGGAGGCCCTCTAACCTAAGCATAAGGTTGATGGCGCATTGGCGATAAACAATAATAAACTAAATTTTCATTGAATACAAGTATAACACAAAAAGTTGGAAATTTGAATGTTTAATACAATTAATTTGAAAGTTTATATATATACGAGAAACGTGGAGTCGAGTAAAGGTTTAACGCGTATCGTACGTGTCGGGCGTGTCAGGCGGCGCTGGAGCGCGAGAAGGCGCACATCGCGGACTTCGCGCCGGAGGTGGCGTGGGTCACGCACTCCGGCTCCTCCGAGCTGGCCGAGCACATCGCCGTGCGCCCCACCTCCGAGACCGTCATGTACCCCGCCTACGCGCGCTGGATACAGAGCCACCGCGACCTGCCCTACAAGCTCAACCAGTGGAACAACGTCGTCGTACGTACGCGCGCACGCACGCACACGTATACACACACTCACTCACACGCACATATACACACTCACTCACACACACACACACAATATAATCTATAAGAAAATTAGATTGAATATTTTAGGGTTATCTACAAATACATTGTAAAACAATCTGTTCGTGTCAGAGATGGGAGTTCAAGCAGCCGCAGCCGTTCCTGCGCACGCGCGAGTTCCTGTGGCAGGAGGGACACACCGCCTTCAGGGACCAGGACGAGGCCGCGGAGGAGGTGCTGCAGATACTCGGTATGTATATTTACGATTCATCTAACTACATACTATAAGTAATAAAAAATATGTTTAATACGACTTAGTATGGTATTATTGAAAATTAAGAAGAAAATGAAAAGTTAACATGCTACTTAAAAATGGCATATTATGTTATGATAAAATAATCCAATGCTTTCCAAACTTTTTCTGTATAGACCTAGATTCATATAAAATAATAATGTGTTAAATGTTCTCATAGAAATATAAATATTGTTATTTTGGCTATCTTAATATATAGATCTGTACGCGCGTGTGTACGAAGAGCTGCTAGCGATCCCCGTCATTAAGGGGCGCAAGACTGAAAAGGAGAAGTTCGCTGGTGGCGACTACACCACCACTGTGGAGGCGTACATACCCGCCAGTGGCAGGGGGATACAGGTACAATATTTTTACCATAAAATAATTGAAAATAGTCACAAGTAGATGATCAATGAATATTTTAAGTCAATCTTGGTACCGTCAGCTCTCACGTTTTAAAACTTTAAGAGCTTGAAATATGTGTATATATGTAGTACATGAGTATATATGTAGTAAGTTATGAAACCAAAAATATAAAACTGCCATTTACCTGTGAGTAAATATGTTGTTTCAGGGCGCAACTAGTCACCACCTCGGACAGAACTTCTCAAAGATGTTCGAGATAGTCTACGACGATCCCGAAACGCAAGAGAAGAAATACGTGTTCCAGAACTCCTGGGGACTCACGACCAGAACGATTGGTAAGTGAAATAAGCAGCTTCTGATATATGTGTTCAAACTTTATACCTATATATGTCACCCATATTCCACTTTGATCTTCAATTCACGTTGGAATAGAAAAGAACATAAACCGGTATTAGTATAAAAACAAATGTGGTCCTAAATCTAGGCGTGATGGTCCTCGTGCACGGAGACGACCGCGGCCTGGTGCTGCCGCCGCGCGTGGCCGACATCCAGGTGGTGGTGGTGCCGTGCGGCATCACCGCCGCCTCCTCGCCCGCCGAGCGCCGCGCGCTCACCGACGCCTGCCAGCTGCTGGTGGGCGAGCTGCTGGCGGCCGGCCTGCGCGCCGAGGGCGACTACCGCGACAACTACTCGCCCGGCTGGAAGTTCAACCACTGGGAGCTCAAGGTACTTGAACCTGTGCAATGCAGCTTTACTATATCCTACTACTACATCGCTAGCCGAGACCAAGAGAGATCAATCTACAAAGATAACAACAACTTTTTTGCGAATATTTTTATGATCGATGGACAAGGACCAGATATTGTGATATAGTGTGCTGACTGCTGATTATATTAATTTAATGTCAGCGTAAATTGATGGTATTATCTTGACGACCGTAACTCCCACAGGGCGTTCCCATCCGCGTGGAGCTGGGCCCCAAGGACCTGGCGAAGGGCACGGTGGTGGCGGTGCGGCGCGTGGCGACGGACAAGCTGTCCATCCCGCGCGGGGAGGCGCCCGCCCGCCTGCGCGCTCTGCTCGACCAGACGCACGACGAGATGCTGGCCAAGTAACATACATACTATTTTTTCAATCACAAATCAAATATATAAAGTTATAAATTTTATTGATAATTTCAAATTGAGAATTTCTAATTTATATTAAATGTTTTTTTTTAAAGAGCGACAAAGGAACGCGACGAAAGGTTATCGTTTGTGACTAAATGGGAAGATTTCACAAACGCTTTGGAGAGGAAGCATATGCTTCTGTCACCATTCTGCGGTGAAATACCTTGCGAGGATAACATTAAGAATGATAGTGCCAGGTACATTCATTAAATTCACACTTAATATAATAAGTAATTTAAAGAAATTGTAATATAAATCATCAAAATAATTCTTCTTCAATTCAATTATTAAATATTTTCCTTTTTAGAGAGACTGTCTAGGGTTCTTTTTTATTTCATAATAATTTGTGAAAATAAAAAATCACTATCATTTTTAACCTTTTTAAATAAAAAAGCAAATACAATTTGTATTAGTCTATACATGATAATATGTTATATTACAGAAATGATGATGACCAAACATCAGAAGTGAAGGGCCCTGCTATGGGAGCAAAGTCCCTTTGCATTCCCTTCGAGCCACCCCGACAACTAACAGCTGAAGACCGATGCATTCACCCATCGTGCAATAATAAACCCAAGTTTATAACACTTTTCGGTCGAAGCTATTAAATTATTAACATTTATGCAAAATAAATTATTCATGTATGCTCTATGGTTTTCTTTATTTAATTTTATAATAATAGTATGTAATATGAATTATCTTTCAAATTATAAACAAGTAGTAGTACACATTTCAGTGTTACCAGTTAATAAAATTACCCTACTTTTCATCGAATTTTGTCTATGTCGTTTCCAAAAAAACGGACTGTAAGTACCAACAAGAGGCCTTATACTATAATATTATACTTAAAATGTAATATGTATTCAAATGACGATAAAATCTCTTATTTAAGACTTGCAAAACAGGCAAGTACACAAGCGTGGGATTGAGTTTGCTACGAAAATCCTTCAATACTGCTATTTTAACATACATGTATTTAAATTATATGTATAAATTATTAGTTAGCAGCGGTAGTTTCAAATTAAAAATATATATGAAATAAATGATTGTTTTGGTAGCATGCAAATGTAATTCCAAAAGTTATTGTAATGAATAAAGAAAAACATGGGCAACTCTTGTTTTACGATTAATGCTCCTCCTTCTTTCTAGTCAATCCACATTGTTGACTTTATTTCATTGACAGTCTTATTCAGATTTTGACCCACCCTAGTGATTTTCATTTATTCCCAAAGTAAGCATGTTAGTGCAGATAATTTGACGATTATATAAGAAAGGAATAAGAAAGCTAGAAATTTAGTAGTGTAAATGTAGTATTGAATTAGAACAAATATTAATATAGATAGGAAATAGAGTGATAGAAAGAAATATATCTTTGTTTATGATTATTTTTATTTTGAATAACATAATCATATTATTAGTAGTACCTAAGTGTCAATATTCACATGTAACAATACTTATTTGATTATTATTTATAATAGCAAATTCTTGTCTTGTACAACAGTAGATTATAAAAATATTTCAAATATTAAACATTATTATCACAAATAATATCTCAATCAGTCACACTTCCTCTCCGGAACCTTCAATTTTAGCAATATGGTTCTCAAGCAACTTAATTCGTCTTTTCTTAGAGTTTAAAAGTTGGATAAATTTCCCATATAGATTAGACTCTAAGGATTCCTTAATATCAATAAGCTTTTCAAATTCACTCTTGCATTTATCTACTTCATTATTCAGCTGCTGATTATTTTGTTTTAAGCGTTCTATTGCAGATTGCAGCATTTTATTTTCATTTAATAAATAATCTATGACGCTGTCTTTGGTGTCTGTAGATTCATCGCGCTGAAGAGTTACAAAACCATGAACCAAAACTGCAGTGGAGTCTTTAAATATTTTCTTCCAACAAAATTTTGCTTCGCAAGTATTGGATTCAGAATGAGTGAATTCATACTTATACATATTATTGTTTCTTTTTAAAGCATCCTTCACATTTTTTGCATATTCAACTGCATCTTCATGGAGACGCTCTTCAAATGACTTGGCTAGTTCAAAAGAGAAACTGCCAGACCAACTGTTATCATCGCTAAATATCTGGATGCAAAACAAACCACTTTCACTTTGATCCCAACATACTTTTGCATACAAAACATGACCATTTATCTCAAACTTTGTAATAAAAGTTTCTGGAACTACTACATCAGTCATTTTAGTCTGATAAATTTATTTTAAATGTTTCATTTGGCAAGCGCATATTTCATTTTAAATCTGTACCTTAGACCTGTTAAGTTATATATTTTTTAAATATTAATAAATGGTTTAACCAATTATTCTAATTTAGAGATTTCCCTTCAGTCTATAATTATGTTAATTATAGTTTGTTTATTCTTTGAAATCTGACTTGACTTTGACAGATTTTTTTTTTTTTTGTGTCTGTCCAAGCGTTTAAGGGACACGGTCTTGTATACAGGTCTAGCAACTGAGTCAAATTTCAGTAGTGAGAGATAGGTGCGATTGTGTTACAACTTTTACTTCGCAGGGGCGCCCGATATAAGTCGCTTCTATCGCCAATCGAGTTCCGTTCCTTCCGTTTTCCATATTGATTATCTTCTAAAATTGACCATAACGAATTTTGCTTTAGTGCGAAAAAAAACTCAATCATGTGTTTATTCAATTTTGTTCCCGATATAAAATATTTAAAATACTACTCTGAACTGTATGATCACGATTTTACTTTAGCGCACAATAAAACAACTCGTGTTGTGCTTATTTTATATGTATATTACATCTAATGTGCTAATTATATAATAAACACATGTTTGAATATAACATTTCGAAAATAAAATGTTTTGATTATAATTTTGGACGAATAGTATAATTTTATCTACCATGTACAATAATTTTTTGAGTATCTGTATCCAGCACGCCCCTATTGTCATGCCTCTGGCTCTGACGGCCGTAAATTGAACTGAACAGCGTCATTAAGTCGACGTATCCCCACTTCTGAAGTTGCAAGACCTGCATACAAGACCGTGCTAAGGAACATTATAGTACAGTCTGTATCACCGTCTTATCACAGGTCTAGAATTTTTAATTTATTTAGTATATCAAAAGTAACCATGAAATTTCTTTTGATTAGTTCACTCACTATTTAGGTATTAAATATTATTTAATTTATCGTACCGTTAATAATCTGACTAATAAAATAACTTCTCAACCTAACATTATATCAGTACATTGCAGTCTGAAAAATATTTAAATACAGTGTAAGCTCCATATAACGTCACTCCATTTAACAACAAACCCTCTAAAACGTCGAAATCACTCGACTTTGGTTGGTCTAGCTTGTCTTAAGTAATAAATAGTAAAAATAATAAAAAGTAATTTTTAAGTTGCCAAAATTAGTAAAACCTGCGCAGCTGTGTACGTTTTTTTTTCGCTTTATTATCCTACCCCGTAATTAACTCGACTGTCGGCATCGAAATGCCGAAATTTTTAAGAAATCTTTTGTTTACAAATAGGGATTATCATATTCTTAGTTGCTCACAATTTTTCAAATTGTAAATAAGGCAAGTAACAGAAATTCACTGTGTATTGACGAAAAAGTTTTATTGATACGCGCATGAAATAAAAAATCTACAAGCTGAGGAGGATGGAAAATCTTCCAAAAAATTGAAGATTCCTAATTACGAAGATCATAGACAGTGCTTTTAATTACTAACACTAGTCTAAAATAAACTTTTTCTTTTTCTAATATAGCTTATTCTTCTCTCCATTTAACTCTTTATAACGTCGACATATGCACAGTCCCTTGAGGGTCGTTATATAGAGTTTAGACTGTATATAGAAAATGTTGGAACTTCGTTAAGTTTTGTGGTCACAAAATACATTTTTTTTTTGTATGACCATAAAATAAGTAAACTGACAGACATCATGAAGTCCTCCAGACCGATTTCGGCCACGGCGGTCAATCTCAAGAGAGATTAGCCAATTGCACAGGATATATTATAGTGCACAAGTGTTTGCGCAAACACAAGTAACTCTCTATTCGCTAGCTCTCATAATCCGATGGGACGGAAATCCGACACGGCAAAGAGTTCAGGCGCAGGACCAACGGCTTTCCGTGCTTTCCGAGGCACGGGAGTGTACACACTTCCAACTTCCAGACACCGGGCTGCTACTGAGAATTTTCCTTAAAGTGACCTGACCATGAGCCACTTTCTGATCTGAAAATAGTTCAAATTTCGATCCGAGCTTTTCACTTAATGCGGGCATTTCTAAACTCAGTTTATTGCCGTCCACTGCTGAACGAAAGCCAAGCCATAGAAGGCCAACCATCCCGAACTTGGGCAGCCCGTATCCACCCGTTTTACTGCCACCTTTTTCAAATCGTCGGTCCAACTTCCCGCAGGGCGACCTACATTACATTTGCCTAACGAAGTCCTGCCACCTTGATTTTTTAAAAAAATCTTACAATAACTAGAAAGGGTCAAAATTAATTAAAGCCTTGTGATCACGAATAATAATTTAAAGTGGCAACGTTTCAGTGCTGTATACCAAATTGAACTGAAACGGACTGTACGACTTCGTTCCGATCGCTAGACTAAAAATAAATGGAGGAGAATTGTTCCCACCACGGTCTTATACACCCGTGGCTCCCACCATCATTATCACCCATTTAGGACGTGGCTGCAGCGCTTCCAGCGCAACTCGCTACTATCGCAAGTACCACCAGTACGCTGAATGTTTTTCTTGTTCGGTTCCTGGTAAGACGATTCTTTTTTCTTCTCAGAAAAATCGGCCGACGATACAAATGTAATACATACATATTATCATTAATTTATAATCCGTATGTAAGTTTATTATTATTCGGCATTTACCTAATAATAAAGAAATGCAATTTATAAGTGCGTTAAGCACTTATTAGTAAACATCGTTCTAAAAACTCTCCCTTTTCGGTTAAATGCACCAATTCGATTGGTATTGGACATTCTAACTGTGGAAATAATAAAAACATGTTTATTGTTAAGTAATATTTATTATGTCACTTATTCAAATGCCTATTAATCTTTGTCTTTGTTTTAATTTATTTTTAAAAGTTTTAATATTGTTTATACATTTTCAATTACAATAGGAAATCAAATTAAAATGTAACCATCATTCTAATTTGTATGACGATTTAAGTAACATAACGACTTCATTTTTCTTTATATTGAGCAGATTTAAAAATTTCTTGCTTAGTGTTTTTTCCATGTCCACTTTTAAACTTAAAAATTCTTCTGTATCGTTCAAGCATTTTTGATATTCTTTTTGAATATTTTCAAATTTAGATTTATAGTTGCTTACTTTGTTACATAAGTGCCTATTTAACGCTAGTGAAATATCAATCAAATCTAAACGGGTAATGTTTGGAGTAGTTTCTAATTCTACAGGCAAGAAGCCTTCGATTATTACTGATTCGTTTTGTTTTCTTTTCCAATAAAAGAAACCACTTTTTAACTCATAGATATAATCTTCTCTATATTCCGATAAACACCTTTTTATACTAGAAATATATTCATTTTCAGGCATTTGTAAATTTTTGCTGAATCCTGTCAATCGATGTGCCGAGAATTTTCCTTTCCAAACATTATCCTCGTGGTATATGAAAATTTCAAAGGATTTTGATTGCCATCCTATTAATATGTAAAGTGGTCCGATGTGAGTATTTAATTTTGTTACTGTGATGGCATCCTCCAATTCCATATCTTCTTATTTTGGAAGAATATTAATTCGAAGAAACATTAATTTATTTAGAGACATATTGTAAGCCGGTTTTGAGTACGTCGTGATGACATTTGATTGGGTTCATTAATTGTTATTACTTTTCAAAATTAGTAACTATTTTTAAAAACAGCTCTCAAAAAATAAATGAAAAGCTTATGCAGTATTTAATTAGGGTTTAGTATTGTGATCAAATAAAAAGTTTTTTAAATAAATATTATGCCTTTATTTGATATAAAATACAGTTTTACTTTATTTAAAGTAAAGTTATAAAAACTTATAAAATACAATAATGAAGGTGTAAATTATATTATACATTATGATTGTTGCCTTTATACAAAATTAAAAGAAAACTGACATTGACATTAAATTTTTATTTCGGTTGTCATTTTTATGAATTATCAAAGTGTATACAATCACGATAAAATAGTATCCGTTTTTGTTTTTCAATACGTTGTAGGTTTAATTGAAGTTAATAAATATAGTATTCCTTTTTTTTAAGTATAAGTCATAGACAGAAAGTAGTTTAAAATTATAAAAAAATATGGAAGATAGCGATGAATGTATTAATCATTCTGATGAGGAACAAGACGATGAGCGTGTAAGTAATAATGAATACAGACGTTCTATGAATGCATGTTTGTAATAACCTATAAAGCGCGTTACGTTACTATACAAAGTTGTACATTTCAGATAGCCATAAAAAAAGAATTGTCTTCACTCTCCTTTGAAGCTTTACAGAAACTAAAAGAGAAAGTTGGGTCTAAAGTATATAAACAAGCTATATTTGGAGAAAATAAAAAAGTTCCCAATGCACCAAAAGTATTTAAGAGAGAAAATAAAAATAGGCCGAGAGAGATGAGCTCGAAGAGGCCAGTGAAAATGTTACAAGATGTTGTTGCTGTTAAGAAAAAAGAAATTCGGGATCCAAGGTTATTATTCATATAAAAAAGTACAAACTTTATGTAGTGCATGCACTTAAATAGCATGTAGTAGGTTATGTCCTAATAATTCATAGTTTAACTACGTACAAAATTAATATAATTGATTACATAGCAATATGTATAACTTTTTACAGATTTGATCCCTTATGTGGCACTTTTGATAAGAAGGAATTTTCTGAAAACTACGGGTTTCTCTCCAACATTCGTATAAATGATATTAAAGCTATAAGAGCAGAATTGAAGAAAACAACAGATCCTGAAAAAGAACAGAGTCTGCGAAGACTATTGCAACGTTTGAATGATCAACACAAAGACAGCAAAAAGAAGAATAAAGAGAGAGAACAAAAACAAAAAGATGAAGTTGAGTCAGATTTCAGAACAGGAAAGCACCCACACTTCAAAAATAAATGTAAGATTTTTTTTTATATAAAACTAAATAAATATGCAAATTTCCATATTATTGTAGTTTTGTTAGTCAAAAGCAATCGGCATTTCTCTGGACACCTACCTCTGTATAAAAAAATCTTTGTTATTTGGTTTATTTATAATTTTTTATTTCTATTCATGAGTAATGTTGGTAATATTAAAACATTAAATAAAAGTCAATTTAATTGACACAAACCAATGAGATTTTTATGCCCTTTTTCAAAAGTTTGGCATTTCAAATAGAAATAAAAACATTAAATTAGTAACTTTCATGCTAATTAATAAAAAACAAGGTTGACAAACGGATATAGGGATATATCTTTTTATTATAAAATAAAATATAGGTGGAATCAATTATATAGTAATTATGAAGAAAGCATAGATTAACATAATTATCCATTTTTACAATGAGCAGGATTAGAAAAGATCTTGCTGAAATCTCAACACTTTTCATGTATTCAGTGAAAAATATTATGCTCTTTGTTCAATAAAATAATTTAATTGTTAAGTTTTGCAGCATTATTAAATATCATCTAGATTCAAGGTTGAGGCTTTCTGATATCCTACCATAAAAGATAGCCGTTAAATCACAGACAGTTTAACTAAAATAGCCAACCTATTTCGACCAATTTCATAAACTCATCTTTTGTTTTTAATTGTTTATAATATAAATACTTTATTAACAGCTGAGTTACGCGTCGAGACACTCGTTAAGCAGTATGAAGAATTAAAGAAGAAAGGCACAGGTCGCATTCAGAGACATCTTAAACGCAGACAACAGAAGATTAAAAAACGTTCTTTTAGAACTCCAATGGGAGAAAGTTGACAATATTAATTTATGTTATTATGCTGTTAAAATAAAATGATTAAAATATATTTTTAATTTATTTAACGGATCTCGAATCCGTTGGAAAGAAAATACAGGTTTTATCGCTAAAATGATGACCAATTAAAAAGTTTTATAACCCCTTATAATTATATTATTATTATTAATTAATTAATTTCAAAATGCAATTAAGCATTCATTGTTATTAAAGTTATATCTTCTTCTTTGGAATCTGAAATCAATAATGATAGAAAGAGAGAAAAGGTGTTTTACGCAACTAAACTTAACAGTTCTGCCGTCCTAAGAAAAAAAGACGCATCTAACATTTTTTTCAAAATTGAGTTTTTCCCATATTTGGAATCAGGAAAAATAGACGCTTCTGCCAATATTTTTTATATTGCTCTAAGACTTACACAAACAGAGTTAGCTGTGCGTAAATAAGACGTATTTGCAAAAAACATTATCAAGAACTAAGAAGAAAAAACGTTTTTGATGGTTACTAAGTTGAAAAGACGTAAACACGTAAATGTGTTTTTTTCACATTCAAAAAAATAACAAGATCATACAATGAAAAGTCGCATCTGCATTTTGACAGATAATAAAGACGCAATTACACTGCCGTGATCATTATACTAAGGAAGAAAATCGCATCTACGTAAATATGTCTTTTCATCGTAGTTTTACCAAAATCAGTATAACGCAAGTGCCAGAAGCGTCTTCTCTCCTTAGCATTGCTCAATGTGCGGGGTGCGGTTGGAAGA